>OU343222.1:240342781-240502791 GCA_910596185.1 Chrysanthemum makinoi | reverse complement strand
TAACACTTGAATTAAGGTTTAGAGTGATTACAAATAGCGCTTAGTGGCATTATGAAAATTGATTTCTCCTCAATGTTGATGGTTTTGCTAACTTAGTATTCACTCTATTTCCTCGATTTTCCTAAGCTCATTTTTAAAGCAACTATAGTGAAACTCTTATCTTCGAATTTGGGTTTTGAGGGCATCTATGTCCAAATGTCATGGAGTTGATTTTATCTATCTGTGTTGGTCCTACACCCAAAGAGTTCTTCTTCAAGGATTCATTTTCTCTTAGCAATTAGCAACACATGGCTAGTTCCTCATTCCTAGACTTAATTGCATCACAAGCATCATAGTTTATAATGTTTATACCCGAATTCATGTTCATTTGAATGTAGATATTTGTTTTTCGATTAAAATGGTTGAGTCTTTGTCTAGAATTTTGTGTTTTAATTGATTAATTTCAAAATTCACTAATTGGGAATTCGATTTGTGCATGCATTTGAAACAAGAGAATTTTCTTCCTTTTGTTGTAATGCAATTTCAAAGAAATGCAAAGGTTTTTCAAGAATTGAATATTTGCAAGAAAGTTCATCAAATGCCATTTTTGAAACCATATCATTAGTTTTAAAACATTGGATTCGGCCTCAACAATATCAATTTTATCAGAACCATGTTTATCCATAAATTCAAATGGTTTGGATATCGCTACTGGATGCATTGTGTTGATCATTCAAGAGTAGCTCATCGGATGACACCGATCATCCATCTACCGCCACTTGCATCTTCATTACATGTACTAAGCGCCAATGAATTTTCGACAATTTCGTGCTCCTCGGCCTCAAATTTTGCATTCATCATCGCCCAGATACAACATTTGATGCCATTCCAATTTCAAGTAAAGTAATCAACCGATGGTGTTCTACATTCGTTCAACTTTTCTCGATCACAACATCCCCCTCGATAGTTCACAATTATCTTCAAATTGTTCCGGACTTCATTGTCATTGCTTTAATGTACTTCCTCAATATACATCTCCATATTATCCATTAATTGGATGAATGTATCGATGAATTCCCTCGATTTCCATTCCAAAGATGCCTTTATAAGGAAATACCAGCAAGTGTTGATCAAAATCGTGAGAATATTCCTCATTGATAAATGGTTGGAATTGGTTGTGAATCATCTGGAGTGAAGCAATGGAATCATCCTTCATTATCTTCCCTTTGATGAGTCGGATCTTCAATTGTTCTAATTCAAGCAGCTCATTGTTTCTCAATGTAGGTAAGTCCAGGAAAAGAGCTTTGCATGTTCGATCCATGGATGTGATAAAACTTGTGATATATGAGAATTTCAGCAAAAATATGGTTCTACATCACGTGATTCAATATGTAATTGTTGGGCCGAAGTTCATTTGGGTTGATTCAAAGTGTGAGTTTAGATCATCATTGGTTGAATCTGCTAAGGTCAAGCATTCGAAGTAGTACATACTTTGTCTGGTTAAATTCAATCCAGTCATATATTTTGAGCACATTAGAGATTACCGATCGCGAGGCCATGAATGTTGGACTTCACGGAGTTTTATAATTCTTGATTAAACCGGGAAATCGATTCTTTCACGGGATTTTACAAAATCAAAAGAACAACCGTAAAGCGTAGTATCAAGTCACTTTAGTATCAACTCGCAACACAATCAACTTGCTTAAATAAGCAAGTCGCTTTAAGAATCAACTCGCTTAATAGCAAGTCGCGAAATGCATAATAACCGCTTAAAGGTCAACCGCTAAATAGCCAAGTGGATATATCAACTCGCTTCTAATGAAGAAGCAACTCGCATCCAAGAAACTCTCAACTTGAGACTCAACTCGCTTTGTAGATTTTTTCACAAATACCCACTTTATCAATCAAAAGTTTACTAAACCACAATGATTTCTAAGTTTCCTTCCAATTCAAAACATAAACACATATGATGATCCTAAAACACAAAAGTGGCAAGCTAAAATTCAAACTTTAACACTAGAATTTGTCCAATGATTCAAACTCTCTCTAAACACTTAATACTTCCCAAAACCTTATGAAATCCACCAAAATAAAAGAGCATGAAAGATGAGTGATCAAACTTCGCTCAGTACCAATTGTAAGAATATAGGACTTCATAATCACATTACAGCATAAACAAGTGAGGCGTATATAAGTTTTAGAGAGAGAAAGTGGTATGTTGTAGTGAAAGAAAACACATGGAAGGTTAGATTCCAAATCAACATTCAACCCTCTTCCTTGTGAGGAGAGGGCTATTTATACAAAGAGTCACGCCTCCTTCTGCCAATGATCAAAGAATACAAGGTAAAGACCCATCCTTCCTCCACGGTGTTGCACTAGTCTAAGCTACACTAATAACTAACTAAAAAATAACACACTAAACGATATGTCTACGAGCTAACTTAAGCTAGATTACATTTAGGGGTGACCGATACTTCACTATAGAATTTCCAATTCCTAACAAATGGTAATCACAAACTCATTCCCGATCCAATGTTCAAACAAGATGATGCTGATGCAGTCATGGGACATTTCATTAATCAACTGGCTCTTATGGTTAAACAAAACTTGACCCTCAATCCACATACCAATAGTCTTCACACTAACAATGAGATCGAATCGATCCAATCTAACCAATCATGCCGTTGTCGAGTGGAAGAGTTATGGTGCAACCGCCCAAGGAAGGCAATATGAACAGGAAGAAGAGTAAGTGGAGGTTATGTTGCAAATCAAAATCGGGAAGGAATGGAAATCAAGGTCAAGCAAAGCCACTAAGTGCTACAAATGTAGTGGTAGGGACATATATAAGGAACTCGCACATCTCCAAAACGCCCAAAATGCATACTTCGTAGACAAGATGTTACTAGTGCAAGCTCGTGATAATGGTGCCGCTGGATGAAGAGGAGTTATTGTTTTGAGGGTAATGCCAAGACATATGATGCGATGTGGATGAGCGACCAATTCGGAGATAGGTCATAATCATCAAAATGCCTTTCAAGTCCGACCGATGCATACCACTGACGTCATGATGATGAACCTACCGCGCAAAAAATATTCATGGCTAGCATTTCTCCAATGGTCTCTCCAAAGATATCCTCACCACAACAAGCTGGTCCATCCCAAGAAACAATCATCTCAGAGGTATTAAAACTATATGATAATGTTGATCGCAAAGATGCATGACCTAAGTACAATCGCATGAAACTTAGAATCCTCGATATTGCTAATACGGGCACGTGATAATATAGTCCCATATGATCAATATGTGACCCAATGAAAGTGAGACAACCAAGAGATGCATCTAATGCGTCAATGATGACTATATTTTTGATGAATATAATCGCTAGTGTTCCTAATGATTCTCGCCATCTCTCAACTTAATGCCTATAAAGAACAAGTTGCTATTTATGAACAACGCTAAGTTTGAGAATCCACCCGTGAGTAGGAAATGGATGACCAAATGCGCACAATTATTAGAAAAAGTAATTTTAGAGAAGAAGTATTAAAACAAGAGTTAAACCCTTACAAGAAAAGTTTAAAACCTTAAGCAAAACAGAACTTCAAGAAAATGTTAAAATGCTTAAGCAAGAATTCAATGCTAAGGAATCAAAACTTTTGAATGATTTTTCCAATCTAAAAAATTTGAAAAACAAGCTTGAAAATAAGTTGCACGCATAAGGGAAACACCATTCTGATTGCCTACATGGTCACTAAGCATAGAGTTTTAAGTTTAAGCATAGTATTCCCATTATTGAGGAACCCAACCCCAGAGTATGGTAAGAAAGCAAGAGAAGCTCATGGTTGTAATATATGATGGCAATGAAATCCTTAAGCCTAGACAAAACCTAGTTGCTACCGAGAATACTGAGGAAGATAAACAGTTAGAAGATGTAACTAGAAAGAAATTGGATGAAAAGCTTAAGAACCCTTTATGCATAGAAAAGAAAATCAGCTATAAAACACCCAACTATACTAAGGATAATGGATTTTTTTAACAAGTTTAAGACCTCAAACACTGTGACCCCCAACAAGTGTTTTGGAAAAGGATATGGACATGAAAAGTCAGATGAAGTTTGTTGAAAAGAATCCTCATTAGGAGAATGCCTCGCCACTATTGTATCCCCCAATACCCCAATGCATTTAGTTCCTAGATCTATTCCACAAGAGCAAGACGTTAATAAGTCAATATGTAATTTTTCAATTATTTGTTGATTTTGAGAAAACTTGTAAGAAAAGGATCACACCCACCTATAACTGGCTTAGGGAAAGTTTTGAGCAAACTAAAGAATGTTACTTAACCGAGGTCATGCCTTTCTTTAAACAATTAAAAGGTCAATTTGAGAGTCTTAAAAGGGAATTGATTCAGATATTAAAGGAATGGAAAAGGAATTTGATGCAATGATAGTTGAGGTTAGTGACTATGAGCGAGAATTAAAATATAATGAGATTGAGAGGAAGAACTTGCATACCTTGAATGAGAATCTTATTTCTAATGTATACTCAAGATGTGTTTTACATCGCTACTAATTTTTCCATTAATGCTTCTCAATTTCATGAATTATCTATTGCTCTGAAAGTCTCCTATGATCGTGTCATTGAGCTTGAAAAAACTAATTCTAAATTGCATGAGAAAATTCAAAGATGATCATGATAACCGGTGAACAATTTTCTAAATTTGAAGTTGAGCATCTTGCTTTGCAATTAAAATATCAACATCTAAAAGAAAATGTTAAAACCTCAAACATCAAGACATCCTTGGATGCTCCTGAATTTGATGTAGTTTTTGAAATTAGCAAACGCGATGAACAGATTCGAGCTCATTGAATAACACGATCGTGAAATTGAGAACCCAAATTTCACAATTAAAGGGTGAAAAAGAACAATGCGGACAGTTCTCCCAAATGCCTCCTCCTTTAGATTCTCGTGAGTTCTCGACTTTTCATCTTCAAAACTTGGTTAATGTTTTACAAAAGGAAAACGAGAGTTTTCTAGAAGAAAATAAAAAGGTTAATTAAAATTTTAAAGAGTTATATGATTCAATGAAAGTCACTCGTGACAAGAACAACGAAAAAAATAACGCCTTTTAAAAAAGGAAATTGAGAATCTAAAGAGTCGTGAAAAGTGGAAAATGCCACTTGTCTTAATGAGAATGTTGCATCAAAGTCATCACAGACTGCAAATATACCGCTATCATAAATATATTCCTCCTCATCTTAGGAATAATGAACTTGCATTTCATAATTATTCTGCTCATCTTAAGGATAGTCTTAGAATGTCTTTGCGGAGATTGTCAAAGAGGATCAAGCCACTTGATAATGAGATTAGGTTTTCTTGCATTCGTGCCAAACGATCTCAAAAGATGTTAGAATGTTTAATAGCAACATGTCCTAAATCCTTAGGTGAGAAAAGATAAAGCCGGATGCCTTGTTCCATGCCTAGTGCTAAGTATACAAACCATTCATGCCCGCATTAAGAAAGTGAATTTTAATGTGCCTTCAAGTAGTTTAGATCCCCACTTCAGTTCGTGAATGCAAAAAGTAGCAAAACCAACTAATGTTCCACCCCTACAAGAGTAAGAAGTGACACCAAAGCAAGCTGGTAAAAGCCTCAAGCAACACAAAAGAATGATAGGACCTTGCGCGCGGGAATGTTCAAGGAAGAGAGTAAGATCATCTTTGCAGTTGAATATTCTTGTGTCGATTTGGAAAATCCAAAAGAGTAAAAAGTGTCGGTCACCTCAAGTATATGTAATAGTTAGAAAGCTCGTAGTCGTAGTTATTTAATGTTAAGTAGTATTTAGCCAGAACAATCGCGGAGGATCTGGACGTGTCTTTACCCAATCGTATGCCCCATCCACGTTCTGGGCCAGTGGTGTGTTTTATGTAATGATTTCATAAATACCTCTACCTCCTAAGGTAGAGAGTTGAATCATAATAAGATTTTTCTTCTCACTAGTAAAGTTCCCAAACCTCTAATCCTCTCTAAACTCATCTATAGCTATGTTTACTTTGTTAAAGATATGAGTGTATGTAAATCCAATATGTTACAAATGGTATCAAGAGCCATGGTTTGATCATCTCTTACACATCTTTGGATTTCTAGTGGTTTTTAGATGGTTTTTGAGTTTGAAAAGTTTTAGTGGTTTTTGCATCATTTGGTTCATTTCTTGTGTTAAAGTTTGAATTTTGGGTGTACTTTGGTGTTTAGGATCATTATATGTGTTCTGGGTTTTGATTTGTAAGCTTGAATCATCTGGTTGAGCTTCTTTTGATTGAAAGTGTGTTTTTTAAAGTTTTTCGTAGCCACTGGTCCCTCAGGAATTTCTTGGTAGCGACTCTGTTTTTAAAAAGTGCAGCGAAGTCAGTGTGTTTTGGTAGCTTAATTTGGTTGTAGCCATCTCAAAGTTCTTGAGACAAGCCTAAGAACAAGACACTTAGTGGATTCTCCACTAAGGGTAGCTTAATTTGGTAAGGTAGCTTAATTTGCTTTCACCTTTGATAGCTTACTTGTTTTAAGTTCTTAGCTTAATTTGGTGGTAGCTTATTTGGTCCTTAGCGAAGTTGCTATTTAGCCACTTGACATCTTAGCAACTTAGTGTATAGCTACTTCGTCAAAATTTTAGCTTATTTGGAAACTTAGCAACTTGTCTTCAAATTACTTAGCAACTTGGTGCCTAGCTTAATTTTGTTCAAGTATTCTTAGCTTACTTGGTTGACTTTGTGTGTAATAATGATTTTCTCTTGATTTAGTAAAAACTCGGAAAGAATCTATTTCCTTTAATCATTGAGTTAAAACCTCCGTAATCTTTAAACATGTCTACCACCATACCTACACTCATCTCCAATGCTTCCGAGGATGTTCAAGCGGTTCAGATAAATTCGGCCCACCCATGCTTCGATGAATTGACTACGCACTCTTGGGCTCAAAGAATCTGACCGTGCTCGTCTTGGAAAGGAAAATGGGGTCAACATTGTCAAATCGATTGATGAAGGACCTTATCAGATTGAGACTACAAGAGACTTAATTGATACAATTGCAGATGGAACAATGATCTATGGAATAGATAGACCAAAGACGTATGATGAGCTCAATGATAAGGGGAAAAGAGATTCGATGTCGATATCGTGGCTTCTAACATCGTACTTCAAGGTCTTCCAAAAGATATCTACAAGCTTATCAATCACAACAATCCGAAGCAGGCAAGTGGGATAATGTCAAGATGCTTTTTTCTCGTTCTCAATTAACTATGGAAGACAGAGAATCACAACTCTATGATGAATTTGAGCACTTCAAGATGAAACCAGATGAGAGTGTCTATGAGTATTACGCGAGATTCCACAAGCTTGTTAATGACATGAGGAACATCAGAATGACTATGCCAAACATTCATTTGAACTCAAAGTTTGTAAACAACATGAATCCCGAATGACACAAGTTTGTCACCTCTGTGAAGCTAACCAAAGGATTAAAAAATACAAACTATGAGCAACTTATGCCTTCCTTCGTAATGAAAGACATGCTATGTTTGAAAAAGGATTCTTGATCGTTCAAAACAAACTAGGAGAGACAAGCTCATCAAATGATTCAACCGCCTTCTACTCAAACATTGGAATTACCACCAAAGCATCTCAAGTTATACCCATGGGTAATGGTAATCACAAGCTCATTCCCGATCCTATGTTCAAACAAGTCGATGTCTGATGCACACGGGAAACTTCATTAATCAACCGCTCTCCGATTAGTCAAAACATGAACTCTCTTCCACACACCAACAACAATCTTAACCGCATCTAATCCACACAATCAAGCCACCGCCGAGATGGGAAAGTTATGGGAAAATTCAAGAAATACATTATGAACAAGGAAGAGGTGGAGTCGGTAGAGGTTATGTGGCAAATCGAATAGGGAAGGAATGGAAATCGGGACAAGCAAAGCCGATCAAGTGTTACAAGCGTGGAGGTGAGGACACATTGCAAGGAACCAAGACATCACCAAAACGCTCGCAGAGTACTTCAGTGATAAGATGTTGCTTGTTCAAGCTCGTGATAATGGTGCGCTTTGGATGAAGAAGAGTTGTTGTTTTGCCGAGGAAATGCCAAGACGTATGATGCGATGTGGATGAGCAAACCAATTCAGAGATAGGCAACAATCATCAATGCCTTTCAAGTCACTGATTGATGCATATGCACTGACATTGATGATGAACCTACTTCACAAACCATTTTCATGGCTAGCATTTCTCCAATGGTCCCTCCTAAAGTCTCTTCATCACTACAACAACAAGCTGGTCCATCCAAAGACAAAATCATCTCTGAGGTATTAAAACTATAGATGATGATACGATGTAAAAGATGCATGACAAAGTACAATCAACTGAAACTATTGAGTCAGATATTGAAAATATGAGTAATATCAATGTTGTCCCATATGATCAATATGTGAAACAAAGTGAAAGTGAGATTGTACCAAGTGATGCATCTTCTCACCAATGATGACTATGTTTTTGATGAATACATGTGCCCCTGATGATTCTGTTATCTCTGAACTTAATGCCTATAAAGAACGAGTTGCCATTTATGATAAGTTTGAGTTAACTTATTTTTATGAACTTATTTATGAACTAGTTGGGTGAATCGTTTTGTTTTTGAAGTGGGTTTTAGGTCCTACGCGTAAAACAACGGTTTGATACTTTGGTTCGCTTAAAAACGTATTTTTCACACTTTTGAATCCAAGATTCTTGTACTTTCAACGTTTTATGGTGTTAAAATAACTGTTTTTGGCAAAAAGTTTCAAACTTTATGCGATACAATCTTTTTTTAAACTAGTTTTTTGTACGAGGGTTTCATCCTACGCGTAACTGTTTTAGAAGCTTTGGATCATCAAGTTTCACACTTTTGTGTTATTTTGGTGATATTGAAGCTATTTCATCACAAAAACTCTGGTTTAGAAACATCTTTGGGCAAAAGTCATTTTACTAGTAGAACTACGCCATCAAAACCCTAATTCTACGCGTAACTTTATCCTTGGTTTGATCTTCGCCAGGTTTACCCGTGTTTTCTTGCTTGGATAAGCCCGAAAATATCGTCGATTTTGGATATCTTTTGCACGGTGATAGTGTAAAGATCACTTGGGATAAAACCTAAACTTACGATATAGATATAGCACGCCAGAAAATCCTACGCATAAGATTCATCCTACGCTAAGCCCGTCTGCACGCATAAGATAATCCCACGCCTAATTTTTCTACGCATAACTTACCGCTTACGCATAACTTTAGTCTTTTCCCACTTACTGCAGCTAAAACCTACGCAGCAACACTTGTCGTTACGCGTAACTTTGGTGTTTTTATGCATAAGTGCTACTTGGATTATTGTGATTTCTACGCCTAAGGACACTTCATCAACAAAGGTTCATTCGACTACAAAGATCCATCAACACAAGTTAAAAAAAAAATTCAAATTTTTACGCGAGATTCAAATTTTTGGCGGGAAAATTTGAGTAAAATTTATTTTTTAGGGGAGACTAAACGTTCAATTTTCATGAGATTCAAATTTTGGTTTAACATGAAAATTTTGGTCAAAAATTCAAATTTTTGGCCCAAATTCAAATTTTCTAAAATTTGGCGTCATAATTGTCATAACTCAAAATTTTCTTACAACCTTAGAATTGAATTTTATAGTGAATTTCAAATTTTGAGAGTCAAAATTTTTCAAATTTATTTTTGGAGGGAAATTGCAATTCACTATATCGACTTCTCTGAAAGTGCTATATCGACTTTGCACCTTTTTCTTCTCTTTGATTCTTCTGCATAGGGAGTGAAATGGATTATGAACATAAAGATCCATTTGTGGCATTTGAAGAAGGAATCATGGCTCGCTCGCATTGAAGCCGTCGACATCATCAAATTCCGATATCCCGCAGCGTGCAAGGTAAAGAGTTGATGTACATGAAAGGAATGCTCAAATGGACGCTGAGAATGTTGTGATATCACGAATGCCTGTATGCGGACAATGAGGTTGTAGCATTGGAAAGAAGGATGACAGCAGCAGTCTGGAGAAGATATCATACTTAACTACCACATCGAGCCCAACTGCGGACGAAGAACAAATGGTTGAGGAAGATATCTTACCCACCTATGACACCGACACGAATAGATGGTCGAGGTACAATCCCATTGATCATATTCTCATCGCAAATGCGACACAACATACCGAAAGCAACCTGAATTTAGTAATGAAGGAGAGGTTGACCAGTGTGTTGCACAATGTCTAGACAACTTTCTCATGTCTGAGCCCTTACTTGTTAACAATTCAACTGAAACGTCAAATCAAACTCTTGAATCAAAAACATTCTTCTCAATAAGACCATTGCTCAGTTTCATAAAGATTTTTCAAAACTAGAGGCACATTGCATCTCTTGAACTAAACTACAAAACAAATCTTTTTCTTCAGAACACAATGGTCATTATTCAAATGAACAAAGTAATCGTGTGGATACATTAGTAAAAGAAAATGAGCATTTAAAGGCTCAAATTCAAGCAAAGGGCTTGCACATGTTGCTTTACAAAACAAACTGAGAAGATTAACTGACAAGAGTGTGGATACTAATTTTGTTAAACCAACAATCTTGGGAAATCGCTCTACAACCTTTCGTGAAAACAATCTCAGAAGTTAGACAACCAACCGCATTTAAATCTGAACGCTCAAAATCTTCAAAACCACGGTTCCCAAGTTGTTGAGAATAATCATTTGATAAAACCAGCCACCCACATTCCCGCCTATGAATAATAATGCTTCGCTTCTGTTAAACATGTTTCGTTAAACATGTTTCGCTAACTCAACATATGGTGCCCTGGCAAATCTAGGATTAGTTCGAACAGTGTCTAAACCGAGCATTAAAATTAAAAATTCATATGATTCAAATGACGCATACAAGAACTATGATCTTGAAAAGGCTAGAAAAAGGGCACTTCTTCAAAAGGACGAAATCTTAGGTTCACGACCTAGTGTATCACCTTCGTGTGTATTATGAACACTACCAGTGTAGCAAAGCAAAACCTAAGTTAACTCAACAAACAGTTAGAAATAAACTCGTTGATCTAAATGTAAACCGTAGAAACCTAATAGGTGGGATCCATAGGACCGACTCTTCCCAAAAGAAGTTTCAACATCCCCTAGATCTTACCTTAGATGGATACCAACGGGTAGGATTTTCAAAACTGTTAGTCTTAGGTGGATTCCTACAAGCAAGATACTAAGTAGTTGCACCAAAACAAGTGGGATACCAACAACATCCATCCCCTTGAGGCAGAAAGGAAATCATCAAATTAGCATGTTCAAGTGTCAAGAAGATAATTGACACTACATCTTTATGCTTCTAACATCTGGAACCCACACTTGGGGATCTATGTTTTTTCTTCCTTGCCCCCCTTCTATTTTTCTATGCGGTACAACAGATATGGCTTCCTCATCAAAACAAGTAGGACCCGCTTCTCACCGTTAAAAATATCATGATCCATCAACTGTCCACCATTGTGTACTTAATCGTCATGAATTGGAAACATTGCTTGTTCTCGTTAAAGATTCGCCAAAAGTCGTGCTTCAGATGTATCGAATGTTTTCCGCACAACCGATAATACACTAATTTCAGATACACCTGAATCTACAACAACAACCGAATCTTCTATAACGTAAGATCAAACCGCTAACAACAATGACATGTACCGGGATGATCAACATAATGAACGAGATGTTTTATCGCATTGACTCTCTCGAAATATTTTGGTACTTCACACTTGTTCAATCAATTGGACATACATGGTTTTCGCTGCTCTTATACATGGTTTTCTTGTCTTCAATTCATCATCAAAATAATCGGGTGTATGATTCTCAATCATTGAAAACATCGAGGGGAGAGAGCGTACGTCATTGCTTCCTTGTCCTTCTACATGCTTCTTTGCGAAAACCCAATGCCTTCTTGAATTTCTTCAATTAGGGGGAAGAAATAAGACGATCTGTGGCTCAAACGTCTCACTTTGGAGTTGATGAGTGTCTAAATACTCATCATTTTTGTACCTTTTAAACTGCAAAATTATCTGAAAACACTCAGAAATACATCAAAATGATAAAAATATCACAAATAAGTGTTTTATATGTTTTAAATGCAAAGATATCAAAATCTCGGTGAAAACGTATCAAGTTTGCATAATTGGCGTTTTAGTCCCCAAGTTTGAAAAGTTGTCAAAACAGTCCCTGGTAAATCCAAATAAAGAAAAATATCATTTTGAGTCCCTAGGGATTCCTAAGTTGTCAAAATTGGTCCTTGAAACTTAAAATTACAAATTTACAACTTAGGTCCTTGAACTTTGGAAATTGGCAAAAATAGTCCTTTGAAAATAGGAAAATGGCAAGTTTAGTCCTTGCACTATTAAAAGTTGTCAGTTTTAGTCCTTATGGTAACTTTGGAAAAATGGTAGGAATAGTCCTTCAAGATTTCAGATTTTGCAACAATAGTCCTTGTCAAAATAACCTAAACAAGCCTTGTCAAATCTAATTTAGACCCCTTCCATTATCCCCTTTGAACCCTCCTGTCACAAACTTATTTTGACCCTTTGGTCAAAGAAAGTCAAAAAAAAAAAACGTAAATACGCTACCCCACACTGTTTATCTTCCACCTCCTCGCTTCGCACTCCACCTCGCTCCATCCCATCACCTTTCTCCTTTCTTCCACCTCATCATCATCCACCACCCACACTAATGCCACCCCCCTACTTGCTCACAGCAGTTCTACAAGTCAAATGTCTGCTTCCCGCCAAAATGGAAAAATGGCCAAAACACTCTAAACTCTCTCATTGGCCAAAATGAGAGGTGGATCTGCTCAAGGACACGTGTAAGCTCATTTGAAGCATAAAGAGGAGAAAGAAGCAGAAGAAGTAGTCTTAGTTTTTTAAAATTTCATGAATGTCGTTTTTCTTTGAATGTTTTAATTAGTTCACAACTTTGTAATATCAAGCTTTATTGTATTAATACTAAACCTTTTGATCATTATAACTCAGTTTTAAAGCTTAATTCGTTGGTTTATTTATATTTAAAGTTTGCAGCTTTTAATGCTTCAAATGTTAAATTGTCCTGAATTCAAGCTTCCCATAGCTTATTTTTCAGTTGAAAGTTTACTTAAGCTGCTATAGCTTTTTGTAAGCTTGGGAAATCAATTTCACAGTTTCAAGCACACAAATGGTGGAAAGTCAACGAAAGTTAACATTGAGCAAAAATGGTATGAATTGAAATGGGTTGAATCAGAGTGGATTTGGGTTGTTTTTACACTGGGTTGGTTAGGTTAATAATAGTCCTTGGTTCATTGGTTCTGTTTGTACAAGCCACCGTGGCTAAAGTTCAATTTGTAAGTGATTTTTAGTCTCATCAACATAATTGGCCTTACCATTTTAAGTAGTTAAAATTAGTTTAATAAGTAGTAATTAGGTTATTAAAAGTCACTTGATTGCCTGCTTGTTCATTGTAAAAGTGCTTAGCTTAAATTTGTTTGCAACAGTTGATACGTGTGTTTGATTTACCCTAAATCATCTCATAGTTTATGCAGTGGATTATAGTTGTTGGTTAATGTTTGTTGAGTCCAAATAAACTCCTTTTCTCATATAATCTTGCACTGCACACATTCAAAAGTCAAACCTCTAAAATCTGTCTAACTACTAAATCGCTAGATCAAGGATTTTCAAATCCTTGATTTGTGTTAAGAAGTTGTATCCATTGCTTGCATTATACTTGTTTCATCATATTTCATCATACTCAGTCCTCAAATTTGATCCAAAGTTCAAGAAAGTCAAAACTTCTCAACTGTTAAAAGTCAAAAATATTGAAAAAATCCAATTTGAGCCCAGCTAGAGAGATTTTTCATGTGCTTATTTCTAGGCCAAATCAATTGAAATTGTGGATTTAAAAAGTTCACTTGGTCTATTTCCTTGTTGTCATTTTTGTAGAATTTTAGAAATTTTCTAAAACATTCAAATAAGCTCATCACATGCTTATGTGCCCCTCTCCAAAGCTCATCAGAGTGAGAGTTTCCAAGCTTATTGCTAAGCTTGTCCAGAGCTCCACAGAGCTTTACTTGGTCTGATTTTTGGTTTCAAAGTAGTTGGCCAGGTCTTCTCCAAGTTCCAATTATTACTTTTCATTTTTAGCTTATTGTCAGATTTGTGCTTAAGCTTAAAAGTAGCACCTTCACAACCGCTTTTTAATAATAAGCTCAACACATCAAATCACAAGCGCTTTTAATCCGAGGTTAAGGCTCATTGTTTCTTGCTTCATTCTAGTAGTTTTAGCATAATAATGCTTCTGTGAAGGTTTGGTGGTCCTTGGTTATCATCTTGCTTATTCAAGGTGCTTATTAATAAGCACTTACCATAGCAGTTCCAATTTCTTCCAAACAACACCATGTTTTCTATTTTCCTAGATTCCTAGTATAATTTTAGAGTTTTCCTGAAATTTTCACATTTTTCCATAACAGTTTGCTATTTTTCTTAATTAAAACTAGGATTATTAAATAGCTTTTAATACAAATAATTCAGAAAAAGTCCAAAAAATAATTTTTCATTTTTATTAAGTTTAGATAAATATAAAAAGTAAAAAGTAATTTTCCAGATTTTTCATAGTTTAATTTGTAATTTTTAGTAATTTAATTAGTTTTAAATAGTTTAAAATCCATAAAAAATAGAAAAATAATCAAAAAAATACAAAAATAGTTTTGAAAATTCTAGTTTGTTATTTTAGACTTTTCCATTTCATAATTTTATTTTTCTAGCTTAATTTCCTAATTTTTTGTATTTTAGGTAATCATTAAATAGTTAAAATTAGTTTTATTAATAAATTAATTAAATAGTTATAAAAATAATTTTATTTTTCTAAAAGTTTCTTTATCATTAGGTTATAAAAAATATCATCATATTTTAGGGTTAATATTGTGTAAGTTTCACGTTTAATACGTCACAGATTTTAATTTGATTTATAAAAATATAAAACAAAAAACGCATTTTAATTATAGTGTTAGCGTTTATTTAATAGATTTTAACTTTTTAATCTCCTTTAATCTTCTGTAGTTTATAAACAAATCAAAATCCCACGACCACTATCCTTAGTGGTTATTCGACATCTGATTGTTAAACACCGCCAACCTCCGTGGGACTTAACGACCCGAATCCACTGTATTCTCCTCGATCTTCATTGTATTTGTGCTCGAAATGCTTTAAGTTTCTACATTGGTCATTCACAAGTGGCTAGCTTGCGTGAGATAACTTGACGGTTCAAAGACAGATCAAATTTTGGCGCCGCGCCGGAGGTCTGTAAGCTGTTCTAAGCATTTTTCTAACCTGTACTTGCACATATACCACAGTTTGTAAAAAGTTTTCTCAAAGTTAATATAAATTAAAAAGTTCATTAACACTTTTCCTAAAGTGTTAAAAACACCAAACAAAATATAAACACAACAAAACAATCGTAACGTTTTCTAGCTTGTGTTTCTTTTAAGGTGATTCTTAAAGAGATACGATTTGGTTAAACGAGACGATACCAAAATTATTGTCCAAAAGTTTTAAACCCATCAGACAAATCATACCTACGCTCTTTCAGTGATACTTAATATACATAAAAATCAACCACCGCAAATCAAGGCAAGGCACTACCTAATGGGTGTACCATAATAAGTTCCCAAACATCAGATTTAAAACTTGCCTTTGTGTCCTTGTGATTTGGTGTACCTTTTCAAAGAAGCCATTTCATTTGTGATTATTGGTTAAGTTCACTTGTCGTTTTGCTCGCATTTGTTTTGAAAATTGATTTTTAAACTTAGTGCATGCGCACTAGTTCTTCCAGCTCTACAAGTCCACTTTCCAGCTTGGCAAGATTCCTCGTAGACGAGGACGCTCGGCCTTCATCGTGATCTAGGAACGCCTACCACCACCTCACCACCGTAATGGCGCGAAGACAAACCGATGAATGAGCTTCTCCAAGCACCCATCGAGGGTTACGGAGATGCCATTGTTGTCCCACCCATCGGGCTGACACTTTTGAGCTCAAAACCAGGTTACTTAATCTGGTAACCCAAAGCCAATTCTATGGTTTTGAGCGGGATGATCCTCATGCACACATTCGATGGTTTAACAAGATTGCATCTACCCTCAAGTACAAGAATGTCCCACATGAAGCTAATGCTTCTTCTGCCCCATTTTCTAGAGGGACAAGCACGGAATTGGCTTGAGAAACAACCCCCTCGTTCTATTGAGACATGGGAAGATTACAAAGTTTGTGAACGAATTCTATCCTCCATCCAGAACTACAAGTCTTAAGAATGAGATAATGAAATTTTCTCAGAGATTTGATGAATCATTCGGGAGGCGTGGATCGTTACAAAGAATTGCTCCGCAAGTGTCCGCATCATGGTTTTACCGAGTTAATGCAAATGGACACTTTCTACAATGGTCTGCACCAAGGTGATCAAGACTCTTCTAAATGCCTCGCGGAGGTAATTTCGAGCAAGACCACAAAAGAAGCCTTGCAAATAATTGAAAACAAGTCCCGTGTCCGCCCTTTCCGAAAGCAAAGACATATCAATCTCATCTAAGGTGGACCTTCTACTTCATCTCTCGTGAGTACATCTAGCACCGATGCTAAGATTGACAAACTCACGGATATTGTTCAGCTTTGGTTCTTGCTAACCAGAAGAAAGTCACTTTCACACAAGCACCAACGTATGGTGAAGTGAAGAAAGTTGAAGTTTGTGTTACTTGTGGTGGTCCTCATGCATACTACAACTCTACTGCCACCGATGGTAGTCCTTTTGAAGCTAATGCTATAGCCGGTACTTCAAATCAAGGAGGTAATCAATACCGCCCCTCAATGAACCAAACTACCTGCTAACACTTATCGCACCACCCGTTTCAACCAGAATCCTAACCGAATCAACCAACAAAGAATGAACCAAGGTTATCAAAACCAAGGTAATTTCTATTCCGGTCCCAACCAAGGTTTCCAACATCAAGGAAATCTTAATCAAAACACTTATAATCGAGGGAATCAATTTCAAGGGAATATGAATCCCAATCAAGGGAATTCGCTATAATCTAACATAAGACCTCAAATTACCCTCCACCTCCTCCCCGTGTCAACATCCGATGAGCTTTAAGGCAATTCATGAAGACTCAAGAGGAGACAAACAGTTGTTGGTTAGTCGACGCGAATTAAAGAAGTCTTTAAATGATCGAACTCTGCCTCGTGTACTCTACCTAGCAACACGATCGCTAATCCGAGGGGCGATGCAAAGGCGATCACAAACCAGGAGTGGTACTTCATATGATGGACCCGGGCTTCCTACTACCTCTTATTCTTCTCTCCCGAAGGTAGTGGAAAGTGAACCTGAGGCGACAAAGGACAAGGAACTTCCTACTAATAACGGAAGTACCAACAATGTCCATCCTCAAGTTGTCCAAACCAAAATCCAATCCGTGAGTTGTTTTGAACCTCCTATAGCTCCCATTGAAAAATCCAAATCTTCTATTCCTACCCATCACGCTTACATGAGCAAAAGCTCGCAAAAAGCCGGTATCAAATGGAAAAATTCTTTCAAATTTTCCAAGAACTACATTTTGACATAAGCTTGGCGGATGCTATCATGTTGATGCCCAAGTTTGCATCAACTCTCAAACACATGTTAAGCAACAAGGAAAAGTCTGTTGAAATGGCTAAAACTCCTTCAACGAAAACCGCTCAGAAGCATCTTGAAGAAGCTTCCGAGAAGCTTGGAGATCCCGGAAAGTTCCTCTTACCTTGTGTATTTCCGTGAATGGTTGAATGCTTTGCCTTAGCGATCTTGGTGCAAGCATAAACCCGATGCCTCATTCAAGATGGAAGAAACTTTCTTCCCGATCTTACCCTACATGCATGACTCTCGAGCTTGCAGATCGTACGATATCCCGTCCTCTTGGAATTGCCGAGGACGTATTTGTGAAAGTAGGAAAGTTCCATTTTCCAACTGACTTTGTAGTTGTTGATTTCGATGTCGATCCACGGTTCCTCTCATTGTTGGACGAGGATTCCCGAGAACGGGCCATGCTCTCATTGATGTATTTGAGCAAGAAATCACACTACGTGTTGGTAATGAAGCCGCACCTTTAACCTTGATCAAACTTCGAGGTACCCGCAAACTATGATTCCGGTCGGTTAACCGATCAGATATCATTGATGTTGCTTCTAAGAGTACTCTCAAGAAGTTCTGGGTTATTCTCAATTCGCGGAGTGGAATCCCACCACATCTTCTCAACCTATCATAGCCAACTCTACTTTCACTGCTTGAGGGAAGCGACTTCATCTTGGAAGAGATTGAAGCATACTTGGCTAGTGATTCTGCTCCATGGGAAATTGATCACGCCCAATTGACATCGAGGGGACATACTTTGAAAAATGCTTAAAGATGATCATTCATCAACCCCTCACACTAGTGATGCAATTCGTAAGAGATTAATCACCATGAGATTAATTCGGAGGGAGATATCCTTATTCTTGAGAAGTTGTTAAATCAGACACTTCTCCTCCACCCTCCCCAAACTTCATAACAAGGAAGTCAAGTCAGCTTGAGAAAACTCAAGAATTTCCTGAAGTCGAACTTAAGGATTACTCACCCTCATCTTGAGTATGCATTCCTTGAAGGTGATGATAAATTGCCCGTCATTATTGCTCGAGATTTGAGTAAAGATGAAAGAGACCTCTCATAAAGGTCTTGAAGTCAAGCAAGCAATTGCTTGGAAACTCTCCGACATTAAGTATCAACCCCTAATTTTGTACTCACAAAATCTTGATGGAGGATGACTTCAAGCAGCAGCTTCAACATCGAGAAGGGTGAATCCTAAGATCCATGATGTTATCAAACAAGAGGTTATCAAACTTCTTGATGCAGGATTGATTTACCCTATCTCGGATAGTCCTTGGGTTAGCCCAATTCAATCGTGTTCCAAAAAGGGTGGCATAATCGTTGTCACATGAAGAAAACGAAGTTAATTCCAACTCGATTGGTTACGGGTGTATGGTTCATTGACTATCGTAGTTGAATGACGCCACCCGAAGACCATTTTCTCTACCCTTCATGGACCGATGCTTGAGAGATTAGCGGAACGAGTACTGTTTCCTTGATGGTTTCTCGGTTATTTCAGATCCCCATTAATCCACAGGATCAAGAGAAGACCACATTCACCTGCCCATACGGAACTTTTGCCTACAAACGAATGCCTTTTGGCTTATGTAACGCTCCCCGCACGCTCCAACGCCTGATGATGGCCATATTCCACCATACGATCGAAACAATGGAGGTGTTTATGGATGACTTCTACCATCGGGGATTCATTTCAGATTTGTCTCCCACTTAGACAAAATGCTTAAAAGTGTGAAGACACCAATCTATGTCTAAACCGAGAAAGCCACTTTATGGTCAAAGAAGGCATAGTCCTTGGCCATAAGATTTCCAAAAATGGGATGGAGGTAGATAGAGCAAAAGTTGATGTTGCTAAACCGCCTCATCCCACTACCGCCAAAGGTATTAGGAGTTTCCTTGGTCATGCCTGGTTTTATCGCAGATTCATACAGGATTTTTCCAAAATCGCTCGGCCTATGACCCATCTTCTTGAAAGAAGCTCCTTTATCTTCTCCGAAAGGCCAAAGCTTTTGAAACACTAAAGAAAAGCTTACGAAGCACCCATTCTAGTTGCCCCCTCGATCGATTTACCTTGAGCTCATGTGCGATGCAAGTGATTTTGCTATCGGTGCGCCTTGGGGCAACGCAAAACAAAGCATTTTTCACCATACATTACGCAAGTAAGACTATGATCAAGCTCAAACCCATTACACCACTACGTAAAAGAACTATTAGCAGTGGTGTATGCGTTTGAAAAGTTTCGGCCATACCTCATCTTGACCAAATGCGTAGTGTATACGGATCACCGCCTTCAAATATCTCTTTGCAAAACAAGATGCAAAGCCGAGATTGCTCCGCTGGTTCTCCTCCTCCGTGAATTTGATATCATTATAATGATAAAAAAAGGAGCCGAGAACCTGGCTGCTGATCATCTCTGTCCCGATTAGAGAACCCTCACCGATGTTTTCGAGAAAAGGAAATAAATGAAACATTTCCTCTCGAGACACTCGCGCGTTTCTTTTCGTGGAGACTCTTCTACCCCATGGTTTGCCGACTTCGCAAATTACCATGCGGGTAACTTCATAGTGAAAGGGATGTCGCCCCAACAGAAGAACAAATTCTTCAAGGATGTAAAACATTATTTCTGGGACGACCCCTACTTGTTTAAAATTTGTGCGGATCAAGTCATCAGGCGATGTGTATATGGTCGTGAAGCTATTGACATTCTCAAAGCTTGCCATGCTGACTCACCGGGGACATCATAGCCCCAACTACACCGCCAAGAAGGTGTTTGATTCCAGATTCTATTGGCCCACAATCTACAAGGATGCCCATGAATTGTCAAAGCTCCGCGGACGCTTGTCAACGTCACGGAATATCTCACAAAGGAATGAAATGCCCAAAACGCCATTCAAGTGTGAGATCTTTGACATCCTGGGCATTGACTTTATGGGGCCATTCTTCTCTCGAAATAAGTACATACCGCGGCCGCTGACTACTTGTCAAAATGGATCGAAGCTAAGGCTTTACCCACCAACGATGCCCGAGTTGTAGTGAAATTTTAAAATCTTGTTTGCTAGGTTTGGAACTCCACGAGCCATAATCGATCGTGGTACGCATTTCTAATGACCAGTTGAAAGAGTCATGCGAAGTATGGTGTAACTCACCGCTTCTCATCTGGCACCACCCCAAAACAAGTGGGCAAGTGGAAGTTTCAAACCGAGGGATAAAAGAATTCTCGGAGAGGACGGTTGGCTAAAACCGCGCCTCTTGGTCGGATAAGCTAGATGACGGACTCGGGCCTTCCGCATGTACCTTACAAAACACCCAGCGGGTGCACTCCATACAAGCTGGTGTACGGGAAGGCGTGTCATCTACCGTTGAGCTAGAGCACAAGGCATACCGGCCTTGAAACATGCCAACTTTGATATTCGCATACCGGTGATCACAGAAAAGTTCAAATGAATGAATTAAATGAACTCCGTGATCAAGCTTACGAGAACTCTTTGATCTATAAAGAAAAGACAAAGAAGATTCATGACTCAAAGATCAAAACCGCTTTTCAATGTTGGTGATCGAGTCCTTCTTTTAATTCAAGATTGAAGATTTTCTGAAAGCTAAATCCCGTTGGTCTGGTCCATTTACTATCACTAAGGTTTATCCTTATGGCACCATTGAGTTATCTCAACCCGATGGTCCAAACTTTAAAGTGAATGGTCATCGGTTGAAGCATTATTTTGGAGAGGACCTCCCGTGTTGTCCCGGATCTCCAAACCTTCCCCATGAACCAATGAATGCGGGGATCGAGTCAAGCTAGCGACTCGGGAATCAAAAACAAGAGCATGCCATATGGGTTTTCACCCATATTTCTGACTTCTTTCTATTTTCTACCACCCTAGTGTGTGGGGGTTGCCCCACATGTTGTGTATGTATATAAGTGTTTCACAAAAAAAAAAAAAAAAATCATCTTTCTAAATAATGGCCATAGTATTTCCCTTTACGCTCTATGTTTCGCATAACCGCCGGTAATTTGAATATTGAGGGCAATATTCATTTCTAAGTGTGGGGGGAATTCTCACGAATTTTATCATATAATTATACCAATTCCCCCGTTTTGGCCAAAATTTTTTTTGGAGTAAGTGTTTTACACTTACTCATTTGGTTATCAATCCGCCTTGTCTAATAAACAAAAGGATTGGCTAATCCAGAGCAAACGCTCTTGGTAAAGATACATCAAATCCGTTTATATGGCTTGCAATTTGCCCAAAATTGTATGGTATTCAACTCACCATATCCTTAAAAGTGAAGAGTTGGCTAGCCCGCAAGTTTATGGCTTGTGGTAAAGGCGTTGAAAAACCATAATTGTTAATCGACTCACCAAAGATAATATTGATAATTTATCTAAGAGTTGGCTAGTCCGTATGGGTACGGCTTCGTAAAGACAAATCAAACCGCTGAAGTGGTGGTTTGCTCAAAATCACTTGGTTATCTGGGTACCAAAGTTCTTACTTGAACTAAAAACATTTGGCTACTCCAAAAGTAATGGCTTTTGGTAAAGAGATGAAATCCATTAATTTTTCTTAAAACATTGCTAGGGACTAGCAATATCTTAGTGTGGGGATTGATGAGTGTCTAAATACTCATCATTTTTGTACCTTTAAATCAAGAAAATCATCTCAAAAACACTCGAATACATCAAAATGATTAAAATATCACAAATAAGTGTTTTATGTGTTTTAAATGCAAAATATCAAAATCGTGAAAAACGATCAAGTTTGCATAATTGGCGCTTTAGTCCCCAAGTTTGAAAAGTTGTCAAAACAAGTCCCTGTAAATCCAAATAAAGAAAAATATCATTTTGAGTCCCTAGGGATTCCTAAGTTGTCAAAATTGATCCTTGAAACTTAAAATTACAAATTTACAACTTAGGTCCCTGAACTTTGAAATTGGCAAAAATAATCCTTTGAAAATAGGAAAATGGCAAGTTTAGTCCTTGCACTATTAAAAGTTGTCAGTTTTAGTCCTTATGGTAACTTTGGAAAAATGGTAGGAATAGTCCTTCAAGATTTCAGATTTTGCAACAATAGTCCTTGTCAAAATAACCTAAACAAGCCTTGTCAAATCTAATTTAGACCCCTTCCATTATCCCCCTTTGAACCCCGGTTACAAACTTATTTTTTGACCCTTTGGTCAAAGAAAGTCAAAAAAAAAATGTAAATACGCTGCCCAATCGCTTATCTTCCACCTCTCGCCTCAGACTCCACCCTGCCCATCCCATCACCTTTCTCCTTTTCTTCACCCCTCATCATCATCCACCACCCACACCATGCCACCCCCTGCTTGCTCTGCTCCTCACAAGATGAGCCCTACAAGTCAAATGTCTGCTTCCCGCCAAAATGGAAAAAATGGCCAAAACACTCTAAACTCTCTCATTGGCCAAAATGAGAGGTGGGATCTGCTCTAAGGACACGTGTAAGCTCATTTGAAGCATAAAAGAGGAGAAAGAAGCAGAGAAGAAGTAGTCTTAGTTTTTTTAAATTTCATGAATGTCGTTTTTCTTTGAATGTTTTAATTAGTTCACAACTTTGTAATATCAAGCTTTATTGTATTAATACTAAACCTTTTGATCATTATAACTCAGTTTTAAAGCTTAATTCAGTGGTTTATTTATATTTAAAGTTTGCAGTTTTACTGTTTCAAATGTTAAATTCAAGGTCCTGAATTCAAGCTTCCCATAGCTTATTTTTCAGTTCAGAAAAGTTTACTTAAGCTGCTATAGCTTTTTGTAAGCTTGGGAAATCAATTTCAATCAGTTTCAAGCACAAATGGTGGAAAGTCAACGAAAGTTAACATTGGAGCAAAAATGGTATGAATTGGAAATGGGTTGAATCAGAAGCTGGATTTGGGTTGCTTTACAATCAGTTGGGTTGGTTAGGTTAGATAATAGTCCTTGGGTTCATTGGTTCTGTTTGTACAAGCCACTGTGGCTAAAGTTCAATTTGTAAGTGATTTTTTAGTCTCATCAACATAATCTGTCCTTACCATTTTAAGTAGTTAAAATTAGTTTAATAAGTAGTAATTAGGTTATTAAAAGTCAGTTTGATTGCCTGCTTTGTTCATTGTAACAGTTAGCTTAAATTTGTTTGCAAAACAAGTGATACAGGTGTGTTTGGATTTACCCTTAAATCTGTCTCATAGTTTATGCAGTGGATTATAGTTGTTGGTTAATGTTTGTTGAGTCCAAATAAACTCCTTTCTGTCATAATCTTGCACCTGCACACATTCAAAAGTCAAACCTCTTAAAATCTGTCTAACTACTAAATCTGTTGTGATCAAGGATTTTCAAATCCTTGATTTGTGTTAAGAAGTTGTATCCATTGCTTGCATTATACTTGTTTCATCATATTTCATCATACTCAGTCCTCAAATTTGATCCAAAGTTCAAGAAAGTCAAACTTCTCAACTAAAAAACTGTTAAAAGTCAAAAATTGAAAAAATCCAATTTGAGCCCAAATAGAGATTTTTCATGTGCTTATTTCTAGGCCAAATCAATTGAAATTGTGGATTTAAAAAGTTCACTTGGTCTATTTCCTTGTTGTCATTTTTGTAGAATTTTAGAAATTTTCTAAAGCATTCAAATAAGCTCATCAAGTGGGGCTTATGTGCCCTGCTCCAAAGCTCAGTCAGAGCTGAGAGTTTCCAAGCTTATTGCTAAGCTTGTCCAGAGCTCCACAGAGCTTTACTTGGTCTGATTTTTGGTTTCAAAGTAGTTGGCCAGGTCTTCTCCAAGTTCCAATTATTACTTTTCATTTTTAGCTTATTGTCAGATTTGTGCTTAAGCTTAAAAGTAGCACCTTCACAACTGTTTTGCACAATAAGCTCAACACATCAAATCACAAGCAGTTTTAATCCAGAGGTTAAGGCTCATTGTTTCTTGCTTCATTCTAGTAGTTTTAGCATAATAATGCTTCTGTGAAGGTTTGGTGGTCCTTGGTTATCATCTTGCTTATTCAAGGTGCTTATTAATAAGCACTTACCATAGCAGTTCCAATTTCTTCCAAACAACACCATGTTTTTCTATTTTTCCTAGATTCCTAGTATAATTTTAGAGTTTTCCTGAAATTTTCATATTTTTCCATAACAGTTTGCTATTTTTCTTAATTAAAAACAGTTTTTAGGATTATTTAAATAGCTTTTAATACAAATAATTCAGAAAAGTCCAAAAAAATAATTTTTCATTTTTATTAAGTTTAGATAAATATAAAAAGTAAAAAAAGTAATTTTCCAGATTTTTCATAGTTTAATTTGTAATTTTTAGTAATTTAATTAGTTTTAAATAGTTTAAAATCCATAAAAAATAGAAAAATAATCAGAAAAATACAAAAATAGTTTTGAAAATTCTAGTTTGTTATTTTAGACTTTTCCATTTCATAATTTTATTTTTCTAGCTTAATTTCCTAATTTTTTGTATTTTAGGTAATCATTAAATAGTTAAAATTAGTTTTTAATTAATAATAATTAATTAAATAGTTATAAAAATAATTTTCTTTTTCTAAAAAGTTTCTTTTATCATTAGGGTTATAAAAATATCATTTTCATATTTTTTAGGGTTAATATTGTGTAAGTTTCACGTTTTTAATTGTACGTCGCGTAGATTTTAATTTCAGATTTATAAAAATATAAAAACAAAAACGTCATTTTAATTATAGTGATAGCGTTTATTTAATAGATTTTAACTTTTTAATCTCCTTTAATCTTCTGTAGTTTATAAACAAATCAAAATCCTTACTGACCACTATCCTTAGTGGTTATTCGACATCTGATTGTGTTAAACACCAGCCAACCTCCTGGATCCTCCGACTTAACGACCCGGGAATTCACTGTATTCTCCTGATCTTCATTGTATTTGTGCTCTGAGCTGTTTTAAGTTTCTTACAGTTGGTCATTCACAAGTGGCTAGCTTGCGTGAGATAACTTGACGGTTCAGCACAGATCAGGAGTTATCGTCTCGATTTCACGGGTGATCTTGTGTGAAGTTACCCAAATATGATGTTATGATGCCTCACACACGGTCTTGGTATCGCATTAATGCATATTCACAGTAATTAGTATTCCGAAAGACCACAACATTCAGGGGAAGTCGTTTTATTTCGTCTTTCGTGGTTTGTTTGGTGTGATGCGTCTACATACGTGAGAAGATCTTGTTGATTTCAGGCATGTTACCCTCGAACGGATCTTCCGCAATTAGTCAGATTTTCCTTGTGTGGTTTTCTCGCTTTCTACAAATTCTGCTACCCCCGCATACTGAAAACTTCAAAAGTTAGAAGAAATGTCTACTACATCAGTGATTCAAATCTGCTAAAGACAGTTGTCATTTGGGGAAATCGATTAAGAAACTTCGTCAATATCTGTTTATATTCTCGATGGCTTCGAGTATAATCAGCCTTTGGAACCCGGACACTACCGCTTAAACTTCCCCCAAACCCCATCATCAGCTGAACAAAGCCCCCAAATTACTCGTCAACAAATGGAAGGGTTATTTTGTCTCGCTGCTCGTGACGATATTGATGAACGTGCTCG
Source organism: Chrysanthemum makinoi (assembly GCA_910596185.1). NCBI lineage: Eukaryota > Viridiplantae > Streptophyta > Magnoliopsida > Asterales > Asteraceae > Chrysanthemum > Chrysanthemum makinoi. Next base: position 240,476,505 of record OU343222.1, on the reverse strand, counting down.
TGTGTATCTGCTGTTCCGCTGCTCAACATGATAATAATCTTATACCGATACACCTACAACAACTACGGTTGAAGAAGCACCCCCAGTTGACTCCAACACAACAGTTGAACAAACCGCTTCCAACAATGATGAACCGGCCGATGATGTTCTGAATGAAGTACCCCCACCTGCAGATTTTGATCCAAATGCGTTCTTCAACCCGTTTCTAATGAGACTGCTGCACCAGATGTCGCGGAATCTTCAACAAGCCATTTGAATCCTCAAAATCTGCACAATGTATACCAACAACAACCCTCCACACATATATGGACAAAAGACCATCCTCTGGAAAATATTATTGGCAACCCGAATCAATCAGTCGTTACGAGACAACGCTTCACACGATGGTGAACATTGCATTTATTCACTCACTGTCTGCCAATCTGAACCTAAAAACATCAAAGACACAATGAAAAAAGACAACTGGATCGAATCCATGCAAGAAGAACTCAACCAATTCAAACGTCTTGAAGTATGGGAACTGGTTGAAAGACCAACAGGGGTCTACGTCATTGGTCTCAAATGGATTTCGAAAAACAAATTGGATGCTGAAGGAAACGTAATCAGAAATAAGTCACGTCGGGTGGCTAAGGGTTATCGTCGAAGAGCGTATTGACTTTGAAGAATCTTTTGCTCGTTGCTCGTCTTGAGGCTTTTCGGATATTTCTCGCGTTCGCGGCTCATATGAACATGACGGTCTTTCAGATGGATGTCAAAACTGCGTTTCTAAATGGACAACTAAAAGAAACGGTTTATGTCACCAACCGGAAGGATTCGTGATCCCGCGTTCCCGAATCATGTCTACAAACTGAACAAAGCTCTGTATGGTCTCAAACAAGCTTCTCGGGCATGGTACGATAAGCTATCATCTTTCCTCATTGTGAATAATTTCACCAAAGGTTCGGTTGACCCTACTCTTTTCATACAATATCACGGGGCACATATCTTAATTGTTCAAATTTACGTGGATGACATCATTTTTGGGTCTACACATAAAAAGTACTCAATCGCTTTTGCAAAACTAATGAAGAAAAATTTTGAAATTTCCATGATGGGTGAACTTACGTTCTTTCTAGGATTACAAGTTCATCAATCACCCCGTGGTATTTTCTTGAGTCAGTCCAAATATGCCCTTGAATTGTTAAAAAATTTGGAATGAATACCTGCGACACTTATGCCACTCCAATGGCACATACCAAGAAGCTGGACGCTGATTTGCATGGGAAATTGGTTGACCCTACCAAATACCATAGTATTATTGGGTCTCTCATGTATCTAAAGACCAGTAGACCTGATATTGTCTTTGCCGTATATCTTTGCTCTCGTTATCAGTCGCGACCAACCGAAACCCACCTCTCTAAGGCTAAAAGAATCCTCTGATACATCAAGGGAACCATTAATTTGGGAATCTGTTATCCGAAGGATTCTGGTTTTGAACTAATCGCTTTTCAGACGCATGACCAATGAGGATGCTTAGATTCTCGGAAAAGCACTTCCGGAGCTTTACAATTTCTTGGTGATAAACTGGTGTCTTGGCAATCGAAGAAGCAGGATTGTACATCGCTGTCCTCAACCAAAGCAGAATATGTAGCCATGTCGGCGTGTTGTGCTCAAGTCATTTAGATGAGAACACAACTTAAAGACTATGGTTACGTATTTGACAGAATCCCGATGTACTGCGACAATCGGAGTAGAAGATTGCGATCTCGTGTAACCTCAGTTCAAGACTCGAAATCAAAGCACATCGATCTTCGATATCATTTCATCAAGGATCACGTAACAGGGTACGTTGAATTATATTTTGTGGGTACGAATACCATTGCGATCTTCTCACCAAATCCTTGCCTCCCGCTAGGTTTAATGAGTTGGTCTACCGGATTGGTATGAGGTGTTTGACTCAAGAGGAATTGGATGACCTCCTAAAACAGTCTTAAAAACCTGTCAAACACCAAAATCTCTTTTGTAAATATTTTTAAAAACAAAAAATACAAAAATATAAAAATCAGAAAAATCTCAAAAACATTCTTCTATCTAATTCTTTCAAACATCGCAAGTACAAATCTTCAGTCAACACTTTGTTCTATCAAATCTTTCACTATTTTTCCCGAACAAGTGTTGAGGGGGAGAAAGTAAATATTTTTCGGTTTCATAAAACCTTGTACTTCCATGTTTTCAAAATTATGTTGTTTCTTCTAAAATGGTGGATAAGTTTCTTGTCATATACTCTCCCCGGACTCAAATGTTTTAACCATTTCATTATTTCAAAAGTCGAGGGGGAGTATCGTGAAGTTTCTTGCCTTACAAATGTTTTGTCTTACCTAAACGGAAGTTAAAGGATCTTGGTTGGAACCTCTTTAAGGTTGAGGGACTGAATGTGTCAACTTGGCAAATTAATTCATTTACTCCTAAACCACCAAGATCAAACGCCCCAAATCAAATCTTCTAAATCCGTTCAAGTTTTTCATAATCTATAAGTTCTAAACTGTTTTTAATCAAGATGATCAACAAGGATTTCTAAAATTCTTTCAAATCCAATGGTTAAAACTCTTTAAACTGATTTTGGAAAATTGTTCACTCGAACGAATTGGGTGTTTATGCATAAAAGTGTTTGGATTGAAATGAGTTGTGTTAAAACCTTTCTTAGTGTCTATTAAACTTGTTTCAATCGTCCAAAACCATCCTGAATCTTAAATTTCATTAATTTGAATTCTAGGGTTCTTGCGCTCATCTAGGGTTTTTCTTTTCTGTGATATGTTATTAGGTAGTCAAGAAAGTGTTAGAATAAGTTTATATGCATGTTTTGAACCTTTAAATTAGCCCAGAAACATCTAAACTGTATGAACTTAAGTTTTAGGTTTTTTAGGGTTCATCTCCCATAAATCTTTTGATTCTGTGGTGGAAATGTGTTAAATCTTGTTCCATTGCATTCATATGACATCTAGGACACTCCAGAAACATTCTTGTTTGATTTGTGTAGCTATATCCCTTACACGTAGATTAAGGGTTTAGGGTTTAAGTAATTTTACTCCTAAGTCTTTCTTTGTGTATCTGATATGTTCTTATGCTTGTTTTGTGATCTAAAAGATGTTTGGAGTTAACTGCAATCAAGTTTTCATGTTTATATTAAACAGGTTAATTATTCGTAATGTCAGAATCTTTAGGTGTTCAAACCGTTACGCTTAAGGAATACTTTATGCGTAAAGGTCACGCCTAAGAGTAATCTTACGCGTAGCTCTTACGCATAGTCTACATGGATTACGTGTATCTCGGAAAGATATTCGTAAACAAGGCTTGTTACGCATAAGCTTTGCTCTTACGAGTAAACTATACGCGTAACATCTAGCTTTTCCCTACTCGTAAGCTTAAAGCCTTTGAACTTGTCTTACGCGTAAGAAACTCTTACACCTAAGCTTGGTCTTACGCTTTAGCTTACTCCTACGCATAAGCTCCTTTCTTACGCATAAGGATCCTTGTTACTCATAACCCATTGTTCACTACTTTTTGGCCCGTTACGCATATGTTACTTGTTAAATGTTACGCATAGGTCACAAATATCTGATGTTTCATATAAGCTTACAAAACTTAATATGTTGTGTGTTAAGTGAATTATTGCTCTTTGAAATTTCAAAATTAACATGTTCACGTAACTTATCACATCAACTTCATACATTTGGACTAATGTGACTTAGGACTTGTAACTAACATAAACATGTTACCATCATACAAGTAATTAGATAATAAATCAGACTAATACAAACACATTGTGTTTCCATATGTCTGTCTCTTCGTCTAATGACTTTCAGATCATGAAATGGCTACAAATCAAGCAAACATCAATGCCCTAGCTGAGCTCTCGATGGCAAACACATTCCAAGCTGGATACGACAAAACAATTGGCAAGAACTATCTCCGTGTCATCTTCAACTACTTCATATGCTCATAATCATCTTGCAGATTTGATATGGACATCATTCTGCTACATCCATTCAAATTCATGTTCACAAAGTCATCCTGATGATGAGTATGATTCAATAGATGAGGTAATACAATTTCGTAAGACATTAAAGGTAAATGGATGGAATTCCATGCTTCAATCTTTCTCGTTAATCAACCGGTGGGGCGGGAGGGTTAAGCAAGTGAGTCCTCCACTTATGGAAGATCCATTGTAAACACTTCTTACCCCATCCGATCCGGTTAATCAACCCGGTAAGGATCAGGTGTCACTGTCTCTACAACTGTTGAAATGAAGCAACCACAACAACAACTTATACAACCGCAAGAAGAAAAGCATGGTGAAGATGTGGAAATATATGAAGAAGGAGATTACGATCATGATAAGGATGATAGATTCACTGATGATAATTTGGTGGCTGAAGAGGAAATGATTCAAAAGAGGCAAAAGAAGTCGCTAGAGCTGAAAGCAGAAAAGTTAAAGAAGGAATCAGACAACTACATAGTTGACAATCCTATACACAAACCTCAACAGTATTCTGTAACACCTCTTGACACTTCCACCAAACCCAAATCATCATCTTAATCATCACCTCCATCAACATAAAAAACACCTATGTCAACAACAAAATCTGTTAAGAAGGCAACTCCATCCAATGATTCGATAAATGGTTAAGCAGGTTATCACCACTACACAACAAGCTACACAGCCACCACCATCTGATCAACCAAGGGATTCAGAAACCACACCACCAATGGAGAAAACCGTTGATCACTTTACATACACTGGTGGTGAGGATCACGACATACCTGAGCCCTAACCAGAACCTCAACCGAAATTTAAATCAAGTACATTACTGCACTCCTTGTTTTCATACGCTTCAAATCAAAGAGCGTATTGAAGTTCTTCACCTCGGTGTCGAATCTTACCTAAATTCTACACTTCATCGGAATCAATCAAGAACCTCAGTACAAAATCGTTCATAAACACAAGTTTGGGTTTGTCTGCCAAAGTGAAAATCATCATACTTGCTTCATGGCTTTCGATGAAATTCACTAAGTTCTAAGACGCCACCCTGGAGATGGTTCGATATGGATTGTCATATCGATTGAAGGACATTGAGTTGGGTATAATTCAGACGAAGAGATGGAATTCAAAGGATCGCAAGGATGTTCGTTGATTAATCACTAGGATTGATGAATGTTTGATTCATCAGGATCAGATGCAACGGTTGGAGAGCTATGTGGGAGGATGACCAAACTTTCCGATTCTGACTTTCCAACGTCCTTAGAAAGTAGTTGATCGTCTGTAATCATTGCGTATTCTCTTGATTGTGATTTTGCTTGTTTGATTATCTGTCAATGGCTTGTGCACACATTACAGTGTACAACCCGTTCTTGTAAATAAAGGACCCTGTGGTACGCTTCAGTGCCACAATCCTTATAAAAGGAGCGAAAGCTTCTTACTTTTGAGTAAAACCTATCAAACCTTTCACTTTTCAAGGTTTTGCTCAAAAGAACAAGTACTTTCCCTTATGATTTTCAAAACCTCAACCATTTATATCACTTGTTGAGGGGGAGTACTTGACTTAAAACTTTGTTTTCAAATTGTTCACAGTGGTCATTCTTCCCGCAACACTCGAAATGGTCATATTTATTCTCAAACTTTTCAAAAATAACATTTTTATATGCCATTTTTGAGGGGGAGAAAATATGTGATAAGAAATATGTTGTGTATTGCTAGTTGAATTCTCGTGTGAAAAGACTTAACCAACGAATTGACGATACTTAACTGTTAGTAACTCGAAAAGACTTGTCCGGGACGGGTAATAATTTCAAGCTAGTTCGCTAGTAATGTAAACGTGTCTCGCAAAGGACTTGTCCGAGTAGAATGTACCATTCGAGAAACTCTTGGTAGAGATGAACCTTGACGGGTTTGACAACCTCTCGGGGTTGTCCACACCTTCAAGATAGTTATTAGAGCTAGTTGTCACCTAAAAGCTGACAATGTAACTCTTTAACTATGCCACGTAACCGTGTCTCGCAGGGGAATGTCTATCTTGAGTCGATCAATTCAAAAGTGCGAGCTCTTTCCTCACTGTGCAGATTTCTGTCTAAACTCTAAAGCACATGTGGAGGGGGAGTATTTCTGCTAAAAGATAAAACTCTCACAGTGGTTCAAACATGTTTTTCATTTACAAAACCGTTGAGAGATTTTCTTCAAAATGGTTTTATGGCAACATAGGTTAGTCATGGAGTTATAAGGTGACTAAGGTTAGGAATAACCGTCCTATGATCCGAGAGCCAGAGGATCTACCAAGGACACCACAAAAAGTTAGTATTTAGAAGTCCTTAGGTATGATTATAAAAAGGAGAAAATGAGAATCGGAGAAAAAAGGAGTTGAAGAATTAAAAAGAAATGCAAAGAAAAGGGTGAAAAGAAATAGCCCTCCAAATTATTCAACTTAGGGCAGACACCGGGTTCAATTCATATGCTACTGGATGTCACTAGATGACACCGGTATTGAAGATTAAAAGTCGTCATGGACCCAGTGACGCATGCACTAAACCTTCTTAGCCACTCAAGTTTCTCTCAACAGAAGCTTGTTTCATTCTCACAGGGAACCCTACATAAACTATCGGTTTTCTCTTAGAGATTGCTGGTATTGAAGAAGGAGACCCTCTCCCTAGTCTCCGCTCAGGAAAACCAAAACGCACTATTGAGTCTAGAGCCACGAGATTCATCAAAAGATCTCTTAGGTACACTTGACATTTCATCACTTGACATTCAACAATAAGAATTTCAGTGGTACATTATCGAGTCCTTCACAGATCTTAGCAATCTGTCGAGAACATTTATGTTGTGATCCTCAGTGATTGAATGGAAACTCCTGCCAGGGTCAACATCAAACAGCCCGACAGCCAGGGTCGCTTCGTCAACTCCCCGTGGATTGCGCTTAGTGGTCTCAAACGGTCTACAGTCGTGAGGTGATGCTTCGGTGTACCTCAGCGAATCATCTGAATCGTAGGTGTACTTCGGTATATCGTGTTATCTCACTTGTGGGACTCCGATTCAGGAACGACCTTTGTAAGAATTAGAGTTGTGTTTTCACACTATGCTGTCAACACTCTCGAAGTTCAAACTTGTAAGTGCCGGAATCCGCTTTGTGGAAAACTAGAAAGGGGGGTTGAATAGTTTTACCAATTTAAAACTTCCTTTTAAATATTTAGATCGACTTATGTCAATCCATTTGATTGTTTGTGTTGGACATTGATAGATGGATATATAATCGTGAAATGAAATATAAAGAGTAAGAAGCACATCACCACAACACAAGTTATTTATAGTGGTTCGGCTACAAGGACACCTTTCTTGCCCTACTCCACTCCCCGAGTCACCTACTCGAGAGTTCGTAAGCACTACACCAACTCCTTGTGGCGGAGAAGCCTTCACAACGTCGCTTAACCTTTTTCGGTACAAAGCTAAATACCGAGTTCTTTCACACCAAGGCGAACCACACCTAACACAACGTCGCCTACCCTTTATACGGTGCTAGGCTAACCACCGAGTTCTTTCACACCTTAGGAGAACTAATCCTATCACAACGTCGCCTACCCTTTATTAGGTACTAGGCTAAGCACCTTAGTTCTTTCAAACCTTAGGTGAACTACACCTTCACGACACAACACCTAATCTCAAGGAGATCTACTCCTTGTTACAACACCATCAAGGATATCACCATCCTTGTAGATAAACAAATACACATATGTATAACGATGCACCTCATCGATTATACGACCTAAGCATTCTTCCCAAATGCTACTTGATTTGATCCTTTGGCATCCTTCACTAATGCCTTTGACACAGCGCTTGGCACCCTTCACTAATGCCTTCATCTTGACACCTTTAGCATCCTTCACTAATGCTTTTGACACAACGTTTGGCACCCTTCACTAATGCCTTCGTCTTGACACCTTTAGCATCCTTCAATAATGCTTTGACACGGATGATGAGCACCTTTCACTAATGCTTTCATCTTGACACTTTCGGCATTCTTCACTAATGCCTTCAACCCAACATCTATGGAGAAAGGAAGAACTATCAACAAGAGAACCTTAGTAGTCTTGATGATGACGAAGCATGGCAACTCATGGACTTGAGCTTGTACGTCTTCAAGAGGTGGTGATCTCTCCTTTAAGAGGAACCTAGTAGATCACAAAAAAAAAGACAAACTACATAGATCACTTAGATCTGAGGTTAGAGGGTTAGAATACTTTGGGGAAGTATGTGTGAAAAACCATGTGTAGAGAGAAAGAAATGGCTCTCTATTTATAGAGAAAATTCTCTTCTATTCCCCGGATCCCACGGATCCCTACCACAAGGATCCGGCTAGCACAAAGCTAGGGATCCGTGGTCCGCTCCTCTTTGCCCATGGGTATTTTTGGTTATGGGTCATGGGTCATGGGTTATGGGTTGATCCATGGTTTTCTTTCTAGATACAATGAACTTGGTTAAGTGGTATATATAAAACCATGGGTTATGGGTCAAAACCATTTGCTAGTATTTTACCCATTTAGTATATACTTGTATTTACCCATTTTAGCATATACTTAGTTTTTACCCATTTTAGTATACTTAGTTTAAGTATATGTTTAACCCAATATGTAAACACTAGTTGTTGTACATATGTATCTAAATCATAAAATCACTTATACTTGTTTTAGTGTTTTATGTGACAACTTAATTGTGTTAGAAAACTATTAACTCAAACTATTTACGTACTCTATTTGTTTCGTTAAAATGATTTTACTTTTGTTATCGACAAAACATTAGAAGATCGTAAAATATAAATAAACGTTTTTACGGCTTATTTGTATTAACAATCTCCCCCTTTTTGTTGATGACAAAACATAAAATTATTTTAAGGAAAAAGCTAAAATTTGTAAAAATTTGAATTTGTAGTTTTTACTTTCTTCTCCCCCTTTTTGTCGAAACAAAAAGTGTTTAAAGAAACTAACACAATTTTTATAAGAAAAAAAACGTAAAAATGTAAAGAGAGCAAGTGACGGGAATGGTACTCGTCTTAACTCCCCCTTGGCGAGTCCATCCCTATGTAAGGGCGTCAAGGACATAGCGTAAAATAAACTAATTGTGTTTGCAACTAAGTTTGCAAATGGTTCTTCTAAGTGACGAGAACGTGCTCCCCTTGAATATTGCAATGTTGCAATGGGGTGTCATGAAGTGTTAATCCAAAATTGAATTAAGTTGCAAATGATTTTGCAATGTCGTTTGACACAAAGCTCCCCTAGCTTTATGGTGTCAATATCTTCATGTGTATTTTGAATAACTACAAAACAAAGGTTAGAAAACAAGAGTATAGTGCATAATTTCTTGCAAAAGAGACTCAAGTTAGTATAAATTTGTGCTCTGTACCACGGATCCCACGGTTCCCTTTAAGAAGGGATCCGTCTAGTTATCTCGAAGGGATCCGGCTATCTGTTGACAATATCTTCAGCAGTGAAGAAATGTCAAGGAATGCTATTTTGAGAGAATGAGATATATGTACAATATATCAAGCATAACACAAAATAATCATAGCATATAAGTATTCATTCAATAAAACAAGAGATACACACCCAAATCTCTAAAACTAAGAGAATGAACTAGCCAAACAAGTGCTACTAATGCTAACAATTTACCCCAAACTTAAGATTCGATGAAAAGCTTAATGATTTTTAATGATAAGAGTTTTCCTCAGCATTTTGAGCTTGTATTTCATGTATCAATTTATCTAGTTCATGTATCATTCTTTCCCTATGTTTACAATGATCACAATCCTTGTCATGGTTTTGATTTTCTTGAAGTGAAAATTCAATTGAAGTGGGTTGAGGATCTTCAAATGAAGGAGGATTTGATGGAGGTTCATTAAGTGGTGGTTCTACAATGTTTGAGGGTAGAGGTAAGGAAGCATCAACTTCCATTTGGTTGGGTGGTTGCCTTTGATGTTTTCTCATAATCCAAAATGGATTATTGGGAGGAATGATAGAGTTTGCTTTTGGAGCAAGTGTTGATTCAACACTTTGATTTTGTTGCTCAATCTTTTCAAGTGAACTAGTTGGTAATGGTGAAAGATGAGATGGCCAAGAGGGTAAATCTTCTACATTGTGAGAGTGTGGAGATGATTGTGAGGTGGCTCTAGGCACTAATGATGTTGGTTGAGTTGTGGAGGGTATGTTTGGTATAGTAGAATTTGGTGATGAAATCTTAGTGGGAACACTCTTCTTGGGGATTAGTTTGATTGGTTTCCTTGGTGTAGGGGAAATCCTAGCATTGGTGGACTTAAACGGAGATGATTCGGTTGAGGAAACTTCGTGTATGATTCTAGCAAGTTTCTTTGGTGGTTCTTGAGTGGATGAGTAAGCACTAGGAGCTTTTCTCATGATGAGATGACTAAGAAGAATGGTTGCAATTGCTGATAATTATGTTTGTGTTTGATGACTAAAGTGTTCTTGGCAATATGGGTTATAAGGAGAAGAGTTTTGCAATTGCATTTAAGACTTAATCCACTAATGTTCTTGGAAATGTGATGATTAACATGCACAAGGTTGAGATTCAGAGTTTCACTGATCTAGGAACTCATTTAAGATGAGATGGAGTGTTTGAGTTAGGAAGATGAGTTGAAATGATTGTTTTAGCTATGTTTGACATAAACTGTCACACGGATCCCACGGTTCCTTCCTTGAAGGGATCCGGCTAGGCTAATCCTAGGGATCCGGCTCTCAGCAGTTATGACAGGTTTGAAATGAGGTTTCTAGGAGCTAAAGCCTATCTTATTTTGAATGTTTCAGTTTTCCTAAAGGTTTAGGATGAAAGGGTACTTGAATGATTAGAGGTAATAAGTGTTGTAGCAAATGATTGCTTTTTATGGAAGGGGGATGGGACAAGATGACTACCAATGGTTGTCTAAGGATAACATTAAGAGTTATGAAGGTGTCAAGTCATAATAAATGATCCTAGTGATCAGATTTAGGCTTGAGGTGATATTAAGAAAAATTCTTAAAAACTACAAAAATTGAAAAACTAATTTTTGTCTTATCTTGAGATATAAATGACTAGAAGCAATTTCCTAAAATTGCTTAGCTTATCTTCTTAAGTGTTTTGAGAGGTGAGAAATAGTTTGTGAGTAGTCGAAGCGGAAATATGGTGAGTTTAGATGTGTTGATAAAATAAGACTAAGATCTTAAGTAAGCCTTTAGTGAGTCTAAGCCTTTCTCATCCTAGAAGTGGACTTAGTTGGGTTCTAAAATCATATGCTAAGCTAATGTGATGTTATCTAGAAAGCAGTTTTGATGTATTGAATGTTTGTATTACTGATTTGATGTCACGGATCCCACGGTTCCCTCAAGGGAGGGATCCGGCTAGGCTAATCCTAGGGATCCGGCATCTGCAGATCGGAACCAACACAGAACCTACACAGAAATGATGCGCAGTTTATGCACACTAGTAAATCCACAGATAAACAGTAGAAACAAGCATGTTTATCACAAAACACTAGTTAAAAACAATATCCAAGTAATCATAAACCGAAAGAGCTAAAATGTAATCATTTAAACATAAGATAAAGAAAACAAGCACAATCCTATTGTCTCTTTCGTCAATCCTTTCTTTTCCTTTTTGACGGCTTAGTGAGGTTGTATGCGAGGTTTTGAATCATGCCCCTCAATTGCTTAAATTCCGCGGTCTCGTTTGGAATGGTCGGAAGTTGTTTGTGGTATTCAAGGATTTCCAATTTGATGTTGGCTACGGGGTCGACATCTTCTTCATCTTCTTCTTCTTCATCGGCCGAGGAGTCCGAGAGAGCTTCTGGTTGCTCTCTATTGACCATGAACCGTTTAGAGGGTCGTTTGGTAAGAGGTACCATGACGTGGTCGGAAAGATAATGATCATCGTTGATAGGAGATGGTTGCAATGTACCAACATACTTACAAAGTCGTGTTAGGAGCATACCATACGGAAGTACCATGTTGGAAGCTTTGAATACCCCAGCCATTCTCCTTACCATGTAATAGGCAAGATTAAATGGCCTTTGATGGATAAGACAATAGATCATTTGCACAAGACATGCGTTTGGATGATCTTTGTTTCCAACTAGGCTAATGACATTTTCCTAAGGATTTCTTCCCATTTTCTAAACATGGGGTGCATTTCGGAAAGTTCCATTTGAAAGGGATTACGGTGAATGAGCTTCTTGTTTCGGTCGAAACGGGATTGGTCGGTTCTTATTTTGAAAATAGTGTCTCGGATGGTTTCGGGTTCATCAATAGGAGTGTTATAGAGAGGCTTAGGATCAAGTGCAAGGTTTTGAGCGTTAATTGCCCAATCTTGAGAGTACATACAAATTCCTTCACAAGGAATGCAAAGAGTTTGAGCAAAGGTGTTGAGAGGAAGAGTGAAGTTTTGTTTATTGATGATGAAAGTGATTGAAATGCTATCATCGACGTTTCGAATGATCCTAAAGCTTTTGTAAAATTCAAAAATGAAAACCGGACAAATTTGTTCATCTATGTCAAGGAGACAATCAAAGTTGATTGTCGAGAAAACTTGACGAATGTCGGTATCTTCAAGGAAACATTCCTTGACTACACGACCTTCGTGGATAAGTCGTTTTACAAGGCTTTTGAAAATTTTACGGTCGGTTTTGGTCAATCCCTTTTTACGATAGTAATGAGTAAGGTAGTGGACGGTGTCATGATGATCTTGTTGAGTAGCTTTGGGCATGGTTGGTCCTAAAAATACAAATTTTCCAATTAGGTAAAGTTAGTTGGGATGGGTTTATGGTTTTGATTTGTATTAACAATGTTGTGAACACAATGTGATTTTGTTAAAAGCCCCTTTTCATGATTAATTTAAAGAGCCCTAATTAAATTAATTGATTAAAAATTAAGAAACCATAAACCCTAGGATGAGGATGATGAAAATTAGAACAAGTTAATGTAATTACTTACAATGATGTTCTAGGAAGGGATACTTGAGAGTATGGAAGCTAATGAGGATGGATTTAGTAGCTTAGTCGTTTTGGTGTTATGTGAATAGAGGGAAAAAGATCAGTGGTGAATTTTTGAAAGCGTATAGCTGAGTTCTGTTCCAGGGTTCCCCCGGATCCTTTGTATTTGGGATCCGGCTAGTACAACTAGAGGGATCCGGCTACTGTGGACAGAAAAGGAGTTGTTTGGTATTTTTTTGTAGTAGGCTTATAAATTTGCTTGCCCAAAAAAATGGAGGTATTTGATCAGGATTGTTTTTGAATGATGATTTTTGATGAATTACATATCGAGGGTTCATATGTGATGACGGCGTTAGTTTGACGAAAAAAATATCATCCCCTATGTTGAAAAAGACTAAAGGTGACGAAAGAGACTTCTAATGATGTTAGTGACTAGTTAAGCAAAGATAACTTATGACAATAAATGGGACTCATGTAACCTATCTAATGAAGAGTAAAACATACCTCTATGCTTCTTGATTTGGTATAATACCAAAAATACTTCATGAGCTTTTAAAGTAATCCTTTGTACTTGGTGTACATAGGTTGTGATTACCTTTTAGATCCTTCCTTGAATGTTGACTTCATTAATCTTTGAATGAAGACTTTGAAGAGATTCTAGCACGAAGATTTCTTAAGAGCAAAAATGATTAGAATCATCTATCAATGTCCAACAAAATGATTTAAAAGAAAATATGACCAACAATAAAAATCCTTCTTTGTAGTTTTCAAACATACACGGATCGTATCAAGTCTTTAAAGTACAACATACTTTAAGAAACTTGGTAACGGCTCGATGCCAATTGTGGAAAACTAGAAGGGGGGTTGAATAGTTTTACCAATTTAAAACTTCCTTTTAAATATTTAGATCGACTTATGTCAATCCATTTGATTGTTTATGTTGGACGTTGATAGATGGATATATAAACGTGAAATGAAATATAAAGAGTAAGAAGCACATCACCACAACACAAGTTATTTATAGTGGTTCGGCTACAAGGACACCTTCCTTGCCCTACTCCACTCCCGAGTCACCTACTCGAGAGTTCGTAAGCACTACACCAACTCCTTGTGGCGGAGAAAGCCTTCACAACGTAACCTTTTTCCGGTACAAAGCTAAATACCGAGTTCTTTCACACCAAGGCGAACCACACCTAACACAACGTCGCCTACCCTTTATACGGTGCTAGGCTAACCACCGAGTTCTTTCACACCTTAGGAGAACTAATCCTATCACAACGTCGCCTACCCTTTATTAGGTACTAGGCTAAGCACCTTAGTTCTTTCACACCTTAGGTGAACTACACCTTCATGACACAACACCTAATCTCAAGGAGATCTACTCCTTGTTACAACACCATCAAGGATATCACCATCCTTGTAGATAAACAAATACACATATGTATAACGATGCACCTCATCGATTATACGACCTAAGCATTCTTCCCAAATGCTACTTGATTTGATCCTTTGGCATCCTTCACTAATGCCTTTGACACAACGCTTGGCACCCTTCACTAATGCCTTCGTCTTGACACCTTTAGCATCCTTCACTAATGCTTTTGACACAACGTTTGGCACCCTTCACTAATGCCTTCATCTTGACACCTTTAGCATCCTTCAATAATGCTTTGACACGGATGATGAGCACCTTTCACTAATGCTTTCATCTTGACACTTTCGGCATTCTTCACTAATGCCTTCAACCCAACATCTATGGAGAAAGGAAGAACTATCAACAAGAGAACCTTAGTATTCTTGATGATGACGAAGCATGGCAACTCATGGACTTGAGCTTGCACGTCTTCAAGAGGTAGTGATCTCTCCTTTAAGAGGAACCTAGTAGATCACAAAAAAAAAGACAAACTACATAGATCACTTAGATCTGAGGTTAGAGGGTTAGAATACTTTGGGGAAGTATGTGTGAAAAACCATGTGTAGAGAGAAAGAAATGGCTCTCTATTTATAGAGAAAATTCTCTTCTGTTCCCCGGATCCCACGGATCCCTACCACAAGGGATCCGGCTAGCACAAAGCTAGGGATCCGTGGTCCGCTCCTCTTTGCCCATGGGTATTTTTGGTTATGGGTCATGGGTCATGGGTTATGGGTTGATCCATGGTTTTCTTTCTAGATACAATGAACTTGGTTATGTGGTATATATAAAACCATGGGTTATGGGTCAAAACCATTTGCTAGTATTTTACCCATTTAGTATATACTTGTATTTACCCATTTTAGCATACTTAGTTTTTACCCATTTTAGTATACTTAGTTTAAGTATATGTTTAACCCAATATGTAAACACTAGTTGTTGTACATATGTATCTAAATCATAAAATCACTTATACTTGTTTTAGTGTTTTATGTGACAACTTAATTGTGTTAGAAAACTATTAACTCAAAATATTTACGTACTCTATTTGTTTCGTTAAAATGGTTTTACTTTTGTTATCGACAAAACATTAGAAGATCGTAAAATATAAATAAACGTTTTTACGGCTTATTTGTATTAACACGCTTATTACTAACTTTATGGTTTTGATGTGTATATGAAATCCAATATGTTTTAATGTTTACTCTTATATGGAAGCTCTTTGGAGTAGAATGATCGTGGTTGGAGTTGTTTTGGTTGAAAAGTAGTGTTTTGAATATTTTCATGCTAGATTCTTCACTTGTTCACACCAACAACATCATCAAAGAAGTTCTATCTTAAAGCAACACAAAAGTCAGAATGATTCTTCGTCAAATCAAAGAATCTACAAAGTTAAAGACTTAAAGAACTTATCATACAATCATCTCACTTGTAATCAAGCGTTAAAGAGTGTGTGAGCATGTTGGAAGAAAGACGTGGAGACATGCTGAAGCATGGCAACTTCTCAGACTTGATGCAGATAACAACATACTAACACTTTCATCACAAAGAACAATGATCAAAGAACAAATTTAAAGATGACGTCAAAGCATAACTGTTATCTCGCTACACTGGAGAGATGGTTCGAATCAAGGAAATTCATCTCACAAGAAAGAAGAGATAATGCTGAGAACAACATGAATCGTCAAAGCTACTATTACATCAACGCCTTCCTTCTTCACCGTTTTTCATCACCAACACTTGAGGGGAGATTGTTGGAATCACTCCTAAACCATAATCAAGTGTTAGTAATTAATATGTAATAGGTAGCTTAATTATGGCATTTATGTTTGTTATTAGCCTTAAGCTTATGTAGAAGGCCCATGAGCTTAGGGCCATGTCCAATAAGGTAAAGGGAAGGAGGGAAGTGTTGCCCTAGCTCCTTGCCTATAAATACCCCCCAGAATTGTAAACCTTCAATTTGAAGGTTGGTTTTTCAATTCACTCTATTTCACATACTCTACGCCTAACCCTTCTTAGTTTTATACGTGTATGTGTGTGTGAGTTGTTCATCCGCCTCTATCTCCTCTCTATCTCATTCTATAAAGCTTGTGTTGTAAATCTAGTGACCTAACACTACTCGTGAGCAGGAGATGGATGACCAAATGCGTACAGTTATTAGAAAAAGTAACTTTAGAGAAGAAGTCTTAAAACAAGAGTTAAACTCCTTACAAGAAAAGCTTTCTAAAACTGCTAAGCAAAAACAAGAACTTCAAGAAAATGTTAAAATGCTTAAGCAAGAATTCAATGCTAAGGAATCAAAACTTTTGAATGATTTTTCCAATCTAAAAACTTTGAAAAACAAACTTGAAAATAAGTTGTACGTACAAGGGAATACCATTCAGACTGCTCACTTGATCACTAAGCATAGAGTTTTAAGCGATAAGCATAGTGTTCCCATTATAGATAAACCCAACCACGAGGCGGTAAGATAGCAAAAACGGCTCAAAATGTAATCTATGATGGCAATGAGATTCTTAAACCTAGACAGAAACCTAGTTGCATTGAGTGCATTGAGGAAGATAGAAAATTAGATGATGCATCTAGGGAGAAAATGAATAAGAAGCTAGAAGATCCTGAATGTAAAAAGAATAACATAACGATCAAACCCCATGATTACAAGAAGGAAAACTGGATTTCCTTAAACAAGTTTAAGCCTCAAATGTTGTTAACACCTGAACAAGTGTTCTGGAAAAAGGACTTAGATAAGCAAAAAGCAGAGAATCTTGTTGTTACAAACCCTCCCCTTAGGAAAATGCCTGCAGCGACTGTGTATCCTCCAAATACACCAATGCATTTAGTTCCTAGGACTATTGCCACTAAGAGCAAGACCTTAATCACTCAATATGTTATTTTTCAACTATTTGTTGATTTTGAGAAAACTTGTAAGAAAAGGATCACACCCATTGGGATAACTGAAGGGGAAAGGGGTTTTGAGCAAACAAAAGAATGTTATTTAACTGAGGTCATGCCTTTCTTTAAACAACTAAAAGATCATTTTGAGAGTCTTAAAAAGGGATTGATTCAGATATTAAAGGAATGGAAAAGGAATTTGATGCAATGATAGTTGAGGTTAGTGACTATGAGCGAGCATTAAAATATAATGAGATTGAGAGGAAGAACTTGCATACCTTAAATGAGAATCTTATTTATGAATGTATTGCTCAAGATGTGTTTTACACTGCTACAAATTGCTCCATTAATGCTTCTCAATTTCATGAATTATCTGTTGCTCTGAAAGTCTCCATGATCGTGTCATTGAGCTTGAAAAGATTAATTCGAAACTTAATGAGAAAATTGATCGGGATGATCACGATAATTTGGTAAAGCATCTTTCTAAACTAGAAGTTGAACATTTTGATTTACAACTAAAATATCAACATCTTAAAGAAAATGTCAAAACCTCAAATATCAAGACATCCTCGGATGTTCCAGAATTTGATGCAGTTTTCAATAAACAAGCGTGACGAACAGATTAGAGCTCATTGTAACACGATCAGAAAGTTGAAAGCCCAAATCTCTCAATTAAAGGGTGAAATGAACAATGTGACTGGATCCCAAATGCCTCCTCCTTTAGATTCTCGGTACTCTCAAACTTTTCATCTTCAAAACTTAGTTAATGCCTTACAAAAGGAAAACGAGAGTTTTCTAGAAGAAAATGAAAAAGTTAAATGACACTTTAAAGAGTTATATGATTCAATGAAAGTCACTCGTGACCAAAACAACGAAAAAATAACGTCTTTGCAAAAAGAAATTGAGAATCTGAGAAGTCAGGAAAATAGGAAGCTGCCACTTGTTTTAATAAGAATGTTGCATCAAAGTCATCCTCAGTTGCAAATACACTTGACTATTAAATACATTCCTCCTCATCTTAGGAATAATGAACTTGCGTTTCATGACTATTGTGCTCACCTTAAGGATAGTCTAGAATGTCTCAGTGAGATTGTTGAAGAGGATTTCATTAATAAACCTCTTGATAGAGAAATTAGATTTGCTTGCCTCCAGGCCAAACGATCTCAAGAGCTGCTAGAATGTGTAATTGCAACATGTCCTAAATCCTTAGGTGTAAAAGGCAAAGCTGTGATGCCTTGTTCTATGCCTAGTGCCGAGCCTACAAACCATTCTAGGACCAGTTTCAAGAAAGTGAACACCAATGTGCCTATTAGTAGTACAGACCCTTGCACATCTAGTTCAGGAATGCAAAAGTAGATCAACCAACTAATGTTCCCATAATTCCCTCTCAGAGTAAGTCGGTGACATTAAAGCAAGCGGGTCAAAGTCTCCAGGCAATACCAAGCAAGATAGGACCTCGCAAGCTAAGAATGTGCATTGGAAGAGAGTAGAAGACCAACCTAGGAACTTTAAGTTTGAGTTGAATAAAATGAATCGTGTTGATTCTAGTATTAGCCATAGGCGTACTGTAATTAATTAGAATTCTGATACTATTTGCAAACCATGTAATGATGTCTGCATTTGAATTCTTTGCTAATCATGAATGTGGTGTGAATGCTTTGTCTAATCTTTGTCAAATGCCTAGTTAAGATTGTTAATGCTAAAAATCATGCAAAGAAGGCTAAAAGGCAAAAGCTTAAGAAAGTTAGAAAACAGTGGAAACCCACAGGGAGAACATTTAGTAAGATAGGTTATCAATGGATACCTTTTGGCCATAAGGTCAATCAATTTTGCCCTCAAACTGCTAAGACAATGCCCACTAGAAAATGGATGCCTATTGGTAGAACTATTCCCTTAAGAAGTGAACATACTTTGAATAGGTCAAATACAGATACTAGCACTACATCTATTTATGATGATTCCATTGCTTCTATTTCTGATGTGGGTGTTCCAATCACTGTTACTAACCAAGTGGAACCCATTCTTGCATGGGGATCCCAATTATCGATTATCCATTCTTGTGCGTGTTCAAGCTGCAGATCGTTCAAATCGTTACGTGGTACTTGGACTCAGGCTGTTCCAAGCATATGTGGAGACGGTCGCGGCTCATGAACTTCGTGAGTAAATTCATCGGGACTGTTAGATTCGGGACCGACCATTTTGGAGCAATTATGGGTTATGGTGATTATGTAGTTGGAAAAGTGTAATCTCCAGGGTATATTATGTGGAAGGTCTTGGTCATAATTTGTTCTCTGTTGGTCAATTCTGTGATTCTGATCTAGAGGTGGCCTTTAGAAAACATACTTGCTTCGTTAGAGAACTTGATGGTGTGGAATTATTAAGAGGTACTCGTGGTTCTAACCTATACACCATCTCTATCGAAGACATGATGAAGTCTTCTCCAATCTGCTTGCTGTCAAAGGCTTCTAAAACAAAGTCATGGTTATGGCATCGTCGTCTCAATCACTTGAACTTCGGCACCATTAATAACCTTTCCAGAAAGGATCTTGTCAAGGCTTACCTAGATTGAAATATGAAAAAGATCATCTTTGTTCAGCTTGCCAATTGGGTAAAAGCACAAATTTGCCCACAAACCAAAACCCACAAATTCAGTAATGGAAGTTCTTCATACCCTTCATATGGATCTATGCGGACCAATGAGAGTGCAAACGATAAATGGGAAGAAATACATTCTAGTAGTTGTTGATGACTACTCTCGATTTACTTGGGTAAAGTTTTTGAGGACAAAGGATGAAACTCGAGATGTCATCATCAAACTTATCAAACAGCTTCAGGTTCGACTCAACAATACAGTCAGAATTGTTCGAACAGACAATGGCACAGAGTTTGTTAACAAAGACTTAATTGAGTTTTATGAAAGTGTTGGAATCAGTCATCAAAGAAGTGTTCCACGAACTCCTCAACAGAACGGTGTAGTTGAAAGACGAAATCGAACTCTTGTGGAAGCCGCAAGAACAATGCTAATTTATTCGAAGGTTCCAATGTTTCTATGGGCTGAAGCCATTGCCACTGCTTGCTACACCCAAAATCGTTCCCTTATACACACCTCTCATGGAAAAACTCCATATGAACTTGTTCATAAATGAAAACCTGATCTCTCCTACCTTCGTGTGTTTGGTGCTTTGTGCTATCCAACGAATGACGGTCAAGACTTAGGTAAATTAAGAGCAAAGGCAGATATTGGAGTTTTTGTTGGTTATGCACCAAACAAGAAAGGTTACCGAATCTACAACAAGAGAACCAGAAATATCATGGAAACAATTCACGTTACGTTCGATGAGTGACGGTCAAATGGCTCTGGACAATCCAGTTCGGACCCGCACTTCAAAAGCAGTCCATTGGTTCATCACTCGTACCAAACTCATCTCCAGCAACTCCATATGTACCTCCATCAGAAGATGATTTAAAGAAATTGTTTGATCAAATGTTTGATGAACACTATGAACCAAATGCTGATGAAATGTCAATTCCAGAGGCTGCTCCTATCCTTGTGAATGAAGTCAACCCTTCAGTCTCAATATCATTAAGTCAAGAAGCGCTGCGATCACTCTGTCTCATCAACAAATCATCAATCATCAAATGTACATCATGGAATTGTTTCGGGCATCAATGAAGAAGTTAATCCCTTTGCTACTCCCGAAGATGCTCCATTTGAAAATATCTTTGCTCACTGAATCATCATCGTAACCATCTTCATCAGTTGACATCGACTCTGCTACTTCAGTTCCACAACAACAACCACATGAACACCTTAGAAAATGGACACATGATCACCCATTGGACAACATCATTGGAAACCCCTCTCGCCGAGTATCCACACGGAAACAACTTGCAACCGATGCCTTATGGTGCTTCTTCAACTCCGTACTCTCTAAGGTCGAACCAAAAGACATTAAAACCGCCATGAATGAAGACTGCTGGTTCAATGCCATGCAAGAAGAAATTCATGAGTTTGATCGACTTGATGTATGGGAATTAGTACTGCTCAGTTGTGCTATGATCATTACACTAAAATGGATCTTCAAAGTGAAACTTGATGAGCATGGTGATGTCTTAAAGAACAAGGCTCGATTGGTTGCAAAAGGATACCGTCAAGAGGAGGGTATTGACTTTGAAGAATCATTTGCTCAGTTGCTCGTATTGAGGTAATCAGAATCTTCTTGGCTAATGCTGCTAGCAAGAATATGGTAGTGTATCAGATGGATGTTAAAACCGCCTTTCTGAATGGAGATTTAAAAGAGGTGGTTTACGTCAGTCAGCCAGAGGGTTTTGTGAATCCAGAGCATCCTACTCATGTCTATCGCTTGAAAAAGGCCCTTTACGGTTTAAAGCAAGCTCCTAGAGCATGGTATGATACGCTATCAAAGTTTCTTCTATCTTCTGGATTCAGCAAAGGAGCGGTTGATCCTACATTGTTCACCGGAAGTCAGGCAAACATTTAATTCACGTTCAAATTTATGTTGATGATATTATCTTTGCCTCGATTGACCCCAATGAATGTGATCGTTTTCAAATGAAATGGGTTCCAAATTTCAAATGTCAATGATGGGACAAATGTCATTTTCTTGGGATTACAAATTTCACAAAGTCCGGAGGCATTTTTATAAATCAATCTAAATATGCAAATGAGATTTTAAAGAAATTTGGATTTGTATCATGTGACACAGTTGACACTCCCATGATTGAACGTACTAAGCTGGATGAGGACAACTCAGGGATCATGGTAGATCAAACGAAATATCGAGTATGATTGGATCCTGATGTACCTCACAGCTAGAACAGACATCTTGTTCGTTGTGTGCATGAGTGCTAGATATCAGGCTAAGCCTACTAAAAAGCACCTTGAAGCGGTTAAAGGGGTCTTTCGGTATCTCCAAGGAACCATCAATATGGGACTATGGTACCGAAGGACACCGGTATGTCACTAACAACCTATGCAGATGCTGATCATGCAGGATGTCAAGATACACGTCGAAGTACGTCAGGAGGTGCTCGGTTTTTGGGTGATAAGCTTGTGAGCTGGTCTTCAAAGAAGCAAATGAGTACTTCTATTTCCTCTACAGAGTCAGAATACATAGCCATGTCATCTTGTTGTGCTCAAATCCTTTGGATGAGATCCCAATTATCGGACTATGGCTTTGAATTCAACAAAATCCCTCTGTATTGTGATAATAAAAGTGCTATTGCTCTCTCATGCAACAACGTTCAACACTCAAGAGCAAAGCACATTGACATCCGACATCATTTCATCGGGGAGCAAGTGGAAAACGGTGTGGTGGAACTCTATTTTGTGAAGTCGAATACCGTTAGTAGACATCTTCATCAAAGCTCTTCCAAGAGAACGTTTTGAGTTTATTCTTCCTCGACTTGGCTTGAAAAGCCTTCAACCGAAAACACTCAAAGCGTCTTCAGGAGGAAGACGAGGAGTAAAGGTATTTCTTCATCATCATTTGTATATATTTATTCAAAAAGCAAAATACAAAAATATAAAACTTTCAAAAATCCATAAAAATCTGAAAATCTCGAAAAATCTCAAAAATATTGTCCTTTTTGTCTTTTCTTTCTTGATTCGATATATATCTACGGTCTTTGTGTTGTCATTCAAAGAATGACACGGGACTTTAGATGTTGTTCGAATGTTTTAAAAAAAATCAAAAAATCAAAAAATATTTTTGGGAGAAAGTAAAACAATGGTTTATTGTCATTTCAGGCAGTAACCCGCTTTTCAAAGAAAGAACAGAGCCATACTTTATCTCATGTTTCAAACCCAATGCTCTGATTCTAAAAACAAATGTTTGTCATCAACAAGACAAATGTTTAATTTCAAATATTTTTCCTTCTAATGATTCCTCTGAAAAATATTTGCAATCTTATGAAAACTCAATTGTTTTGAAAACACTTCGGACTCTATTTTTGAAAATCAAAAGAACTTATCAAGTGTCAAAATCTCAATTCATCAATCAACGACTTTTGTCATTGATTGAGGGGAGAAATGATTTTCAATTAAATCATAAAGTGTTCTTTTCAAACAATTTGCACTTAAATGAGTAAGGTCTACTCTAAATGTTTTACAAAATGTTACACAATTGGTTCCAGACCTTGGTTATTATTATGTTTTCAAAAGATAATTATGCATGTTTAATCAATGGAGTTTAAAGTCTCAAAATCCAATCATTATCAGTTAAAACGCTTTCATAATCAAGTCACAATTCTCCTTAAAAGCTTTCAAAATCAATTTAAATCTACAGAGATCACAAATCTCAAATGATTTGATAATTGTGATCGGGGGAGAATTTGTGATTTAAATTGGATTTAAACGATAATTTGATAAATGGTTTCATAAGTGTTTAGCATGTTTTCCTCCCACAAGTGACAAACGATTTCAAATTTTCCATGCACATGTTGAGGGGGAGCATCTATTTTAAACCTCAAATTATTGAAACGTGATGAATTGTCTCTAAGTCAGGTTCCTCTAATATGTGCAAAACTCTTTCAAAATTCGAGGCACATATTGAGGGGGAGCAAACTTTGAAAACCTCATCCTTCCTCAAAATGTTTTATCTACTCAAATTGATTGGGAAGTGATGATGATCATTTTAGAAAATGTTAATCAAAAGATTGGACCTTTCATTCTTAATCTAACGATTTCAAAGATCTCTTGCCTCCATGTGCTAAACAAATTCTGAATTTTTATGCATATGTGAGGGGAGCATTTCTAAATATCAAAACAATTAAGATACAAAATGCTTTGATTCTATATCACAAGTATCTTGATTGATTTTCAAATGGTTTTCAATTGGTTTCAAGGCGGAAGAACTACACCAAAAGACCGACCAACTCTACTTTATGCATGGTGATATAAGGATGATAAGGTTAGGTTGAGTTCCCATGATCCGCCGAGCGGAGGGATCTACCTATGGACAATCCACTAGATAGTGTAGAAGTCCTTAGGTATGATGAAAAAAGGAGAAAAGTGAGATATGGGAAGAGTGCGGACTAAGAGAGCTAGTAATCTTTGGAATAAACCCAACAAGGTTCTAGTTAATGAAGTCTCGGTAAGCAATTGAAGGGGTTGAAGAATGGAAAAGAATTGAACGTGAAAAAGGGTGAAAACAAATAGCCCTCCATTTATTCAACCTTAGGGGAGGTAAAACGGGTTCAATTCATATACTACTGGTGGTTACCAAGGTAACATCGGTATTGAAGACAAGACGTCATGGACCCGGTGGCCGCGCACTTCAACTTTCCATACC
This sequence comes from Chrysanthemum makinoi, assembly GCA_910596185.1. Lineage (NCBI taxonomy): Eukaryota > Viridiplantae > Streptophyta > Magnoliopsida > Asterales > Asteraceae > Chrysanthemum > Chrysanthemum makinoi. The sequence goes on along the minus strand of OU343222.1, from coordinate 240,451,894 downwards.
ACTCAAGTTCCTCTTAAAAGGACTTGTTTCATTCTCACGGGGAACCGACATAATCTATCGACTTTCTCTTAGAGATTGTTGATATTGAAGTAGGAGACCCTCTCCCTAGTCTCCGACATAGGAACCAAATATGCACAATTGAGTCTAGAGCCACGAGATCATCAATAAATCTCATTTAGGACACTTTCAATGAAGACTCTCTGTTTCACACAATGTGGAAAGAGAGATTATATCTTATGAGTCCTACGCATTATCCTTGTGGTATTGCCAGAACATCTAAGTGATATGCATACATATTCACAATGAAGATGGAAAGCCTTCTGGAGCCAACATCAAACAAGCTCCTGGTAGGTGGCATGTGAGATCTATCCAATAGATCAACCATGTGACAAGCTGAACGAAAACAATGGGCGATTCAATCTTTTGAATCAATCATGGTTCAGGTTATGGATTGACGGATACCTTTGAAAACCGGTCGTTGTGCTTAAAAACTCTTTTCTTTAGCACATCGTGTGTACTTTATTTCTCAAAATAATAGGTGTTTATGATTGATAATTGATTTTCATTAAAACCTTCGTTGTATTGCAAAAAAACAATTTCTATTGAGCAATACACGATTGTTTTTCAAATCTCTTTTCATCAATCGTGAATCTCATTTCGTTTGGTTCACTCACTCCGTGTTGTCTTCTTTGAGACGTTCGGTTTGAGAACGGCTAGAGCAGAGCGAAACCTGTCAAGGAAATTCTTGGAATTATACGAATCACAATACTTGTACTTGATCAGCGAGGAACCGTGGGCCGTGTACCTCAATTCAACGAAAGTGATCAAAGACACTTTCGTGCGCTTTATTGCTAACTGTTTTATGAATGTACACCCGGCGTTTGCGGTGATCGAATGGAGCGGTCAATCCATAGCGCATGCTCACACAACACAATCATATCAAAATAAATCATGATTAATGCATCAATGACTCTGATATTTTCACTCCATGCTTCGCTTTCTGACTCTTGCTTTGCCAATATCATGAATCAACGAAAGCTTCGCTACTCGATAAGAATATATCATGATCCAGAATGTGAGCATGTCGGTCCTAATGTCACAACATCACATAATACCAACACCACAATGGATGAGTCGGAGATTAATATGGTGATGAGTTCAAAGCTGACTCAAAACTCAGTATCACGTGGATCAGTTAAAGACCTCCACTCAGATTATCCAAACATGTAAAGATGAAGAATCAAAATCTACGAGCTACAGAACAAAGAACATGAACAAGAATTCAAGAACAATCTCAAAGAAATATCTGTTTGTATTCTGTTGTAATTTAATTTATGTTTGAGGTGACCTCCCTTAGGGGGAGATTGTTAGGATTTGGAAAATCCAGTAGTTAAAGTGTCGGTCACCTCTAGTATATGCAATCGTTAGAAAGCTCGTAGTCGTAGTTATTTAATGTTAAGTAGTATTTAGCTTTGTAACACCGTGGAGGACGGACGGGTCTTTACCTTGTATGCGATCCGAGCCCGTCGGTGGCGTTTTATGTAAAACTTTAAATACTCTCTACCTCCCAAGGTAGAGAGTTGGAGCTCATAATAAGATTTTTCTTTCTCTCACTAAAGTTCCCAAACCTCTAACTTTCTCTCTCTAAACTCATCTATATTATACGCCTACTTTGTTAGTGATATGATGTGTATGTGAAATCCAATATGTTACAGATTATCTGACAATGGCTTGTGCACTCATAATAGTGAACAACCCGTTCTTGTAATGAAAGGACCCTGTGGTACGCTTGATTGCCACAATCCATATAAAAGGGCTAAAGCTTCTATCTTACTTTGAGTAAAACTTATCAAACCTTTCATTTTTTAAAAGGTTTTGCTCAAAAGAACAAGTACTTCCCCTTATGATTTTCAAAACCTCAACCGTTAATATCACTTGTTGAGGGGGAGTATTTCTGAAAAACTTTGTTCACAAATTGTTCTTTATGTAATCTTCTCACAAAACTCAAAATGGTCATATTTATTCTCAACATTTCTTCAAAAATAACATATTTATATGCCATTTTTGAGGGGGAGAAAAATTATGTGATAAGAAATATGTTGTGTTTTGCTATTGAATCCTCGTGTGAAAAGACTTCCAACCCATGAATTGGCCGGATCTAAAAGTCCATACATTGAAAGATTTGTCTTCCAAGACTTATCGGGTAAATTGTACCCATTCGAGAAGCTCCTGATAGACATGAACTTTGACGGGTTTGACAACCTTTCTGGTTGTCCACACCTTCAAGATAGTTATTAGGCTAGTTGTCACCAAAAGTCGACAATGTATCTCTTTAACTATGCAAGCGTAACTGTGTCTCAAGGAATTGTCTATCTTGAGTTGATCAATTCAAAGTGCGAAGCTCTTTCCTCTAACGTGCAATTTACTCATAATGCTTAAGCACATGTTGGAGGGGGAGTATTTCTGAAAATCCAAAACTCTTTGTAGTATTCAAACATAGTTTTCATTTACAAACACTTCTAGATATTTTCATGAAAATGGTTTTATGGCAATGGAGTTATAAGGTGATTAAGGTTAGAAATAACCGTCCTATGATCCGCCAGAGTTCGAGGGATCTACCAAGGACACTACCAATAGTTAGAATTAGAAGTCCTTAGGTATGATTATAAAAGGAGAAAATGAGAATCTGAGAAAGAAGGAGTTGAAGAATTAAAAAGAAAAGCAAAGAAAAGGGTGAAAATAAATAGCCCTCCAGATTATTCAACTTAGGCGCACCGGTTCAATTTATATGCTACCTGCTGTCACATGATGACAATCGGTATTGAAGATCAAAGTCGTCATGGACCCAAAGGATTTACGTGCACTAAACCTTCTTAGCCACCTAAAGTTTCTCTCAACGTAAGCTTATTTCATTCTCACAGGAACCCTAACGAAAATATCGCTTTTAGAGATTGGCCGGTATTGAAGAAGGAGACCCTCTCTCCTAGTCTCCGCCAGAAAACCAAAAGCGCACTATTGAGTCTAGAGCCACCTAGATTCATCAAAAGATCTCTTAGGTACTTGACATTTTATCGCCATGCTCAACAAAAAAAACGAATCGATACTTTATCGCGGTCCTTCTGCTGCATCTTAGCAATCCTCGAGAACATTGATGAGAGGTTCACACATGTAATCCTCGGTGATTGAATGGAAACTCGCCAGTGGTCAACATCAAAATGTACCGACAGAAGTCACTTTAACTCCCCATGGATTACGCTTAGTGTGTCTCAAATGGTATACAATGGTGAGGTGATGCTTCGGTAATTTAACATTCATTCGAATCAGATGTACTTCGTACATCATGTTATCTCACTTGTGGGACTCAGCTCAGAACGGCCTTTTTGAGAATTAGAGTTGTGTTTTCACACTATGCTATTAACACTCTCGAAGTTCGAACTTGTAAGTGCTAATCTGCTTATTACTAATCGTTCTTATGTTTTCTTCTTATGGAAGCTCGAGCCGGATCGATCGTCGCATTCTTCACATGCTCATACCAAAAACATCACTAATGGAAGTTCTCTCAAAAGGGCAACACAAAGTCGAATGATTCTTCACAAGTCAAAGAATCTACAAAGTTTAAAGACTAAGAGAACTTCATCAATCAAATCCAACATTAAAGAGCGTGTGAGCATGTTGAAGAAAGACGTGAGACACCGGAGCAACAAAGCGCACTGGCGATAACAATAACAACATACTATCACTACCATCACAAAGAACAAAGATCAAAGAACAAAGAAATCAAAAGACGTCAAAGCGTAATTCTTCAAAGGAAACAATTTCTCTACACCGGGAGATTGTTCGACCAAGACACTTCTTCTCACAAGAAAGAAGAATGTCAATCGCCAAAGCTACTATTACATCGCTATTCCTACATCGCTATCACTCTTTCATTCATCACCAACACTTAGGGGGAGATTGTTGGAATCACTCCGAAACCTTAATTCAAGTGTTAGTGATTCATATGTAATAGTTAGCTTAATATGGCCTTTATGTTTGTTATTAAGCTAAGGCTTATGTAGAAGGCCCATAAGCCTTGGCCCAAGCCCATAAGAAGGGAAGGAGTCTAGAAGTGTTGCCCTAGCTCCTTGCCCTATAAATACTCTTGTATGACCCTCACTTGAGGGTTGGTTGTTCATCTTATCAATACACTCTACGCATAACCTTTCTATCTTATTCATACATGTGTGTTTTGTAGTGTTCATCCGGTCACTTCTTCTCTATTTCTTCTATTGATGCTTGTGTTACTAATATGGGAACCTAACACTATATTTCTTATACACCCGAGAGATGAGAGAATCCAAACATCCCTTGTGAGGTGCTAGTATATAATTTTCGTGCTTGTTATCTTTTGTGGTTCTTTTACCTGTTGAGAATTATGTTTAACCAATGCTTCATGCCCCCTAACTTATAAATTGATTGGTCAAAAGCACATTTGCTTGAGGAAAAGCAAATACCAAGTGTAGGGATATTTGATAAGGATTTAAAATGTACACTTTTAAGGGGTCATTTAAGCCCTTAATCGCCCACTTTTATATCCGTTCTCGCTAATTTGTTCTTTTCACTTTTAGGTCTCTTAGAAGCAAAATGTCAGAATGATGCATATTTGGATGAAAAGGAGTGAATATATGAAGAAAATGGCTAAGTCAAGATCGAAGACACTCAAGTCAGCTTGAATTTGAAGTCGACGCATCCCAATCAAAGGCGACGCCGTCCATTTATACACAATTAAATCTGTGACGGCTCAGTAGACTTTTTACTCAAATACACCTGACGGTTTCAGGCTTTGAAGAGGAAGGGCATCACAAAGACTTTTCATCCCGCACGCCTAGATCCGTAATCGACGCGCACTACGAAGCCCGTGCGGCCGGCACATACAATGTGACGCCGTCCCAACTATTACTTGGCCAAGATGAAACCCTAATGAGGCTACCTAACAAGCGTCTCCACCTAAAAGGCGACTGTCGCATAATGTAAAATTATATATAGAAATCAATTTTAATTTAAGAGGTAGACTTGTGGAGTAAAAACCCTAAACATTTGTAGTCCGACTTGGGCAAGATCTTAGGTTCTCATACCCTATTTTACATCAAGATAAGTGTTTTACTTCATTAATTTAATTATGTCTTCGATTGAATGTGTGTATGCTTGCATGTTTAACATGTCCGACTAAATTTCTTGTGTGTTTGCTTAGATCTATGAAACCTGGTTGTTAATTATTGATTGGTTGTTTTTTATCTTAATGGTAAATGGCTTAGGAATGCACTAGGCTATCGATGTGTTTGAATGCTTGAGTAATCTTTGTGAACCTTAGTTTATAAATCACTTAACGGATTTCGTAGGCTAAACATCCAAAGATAACCCTTAATGTTAGTTTATGAATCCTAGAGAATTTCGTAGGCAATAACCTTAAGGAAATCTCAAAGAGTTAGGGAAAAAGGCACACCCTACTAACCTTAGAAAACACAACGCGTTAAGAATAAGGACGTGACAATTCAACCACCAATAAAAGATAACTAGGGAGTAATAGTATCTAGGTAGACACATTTTTATCATCATAATGAGCACTCATCAAAAGACATAAGACTACCCATAGTTTTGATAATTAGATAGTAGAAGTAATCGGTAGAAGTACCAACCCCCCAAATCCAAACCCCGAGATTTTACCCTTAGCTTTCTAAAAAATATAAAAAGATAAAAATAATCTTCCTCAACCTCAACCTTAGCGTAGTATACTTCTTACTAGCATTCCTATTCCCCTAGAGAACGATATCAATACCCGAGGCTTACCCAATACTACCCTACAACGATTAGGTTCACTGCCTAGGGTGTTGAAAAACTTGCTCGATGAAAAGGAAGTTCCTTTGACCATGAATGCGTCTTGTACGCGCATCATCTATCCTCAACTTGTTCTATTTTGTTTCTTATTCACTATTTTATCACACGTTAATAAGTATTATAACGCACCCATTAAATCGTTGATATGAGTAGCATGCACTTGGGTCATCACCACACACATGCTTTCTTTGAAAACTAAAGTATAAACTTATTTTGCTATGTTAAAACTCTGGACCCATTTCTCTTTCGAGACCTAGTCTTGTTAACGTGTCAATATGACATGTATAATGAGTCTTACTCTCGCTCGACACCACTATTTCACTAAGAATTAAACATGGACTTATCCTAGTAAACTTGTGACCAAGCAATACGACCTAATGAAACTTAACCCCCCTCCCCCCCCCGCTTTTTGCTTTTAAAACCAATGAAACCCGATTGGGCCTTAAGGCCCAACGCCAAAATAATGCCCATTGCCCTATTACCCGGCCCAATAAGAAAGATAATAAGTTATAAGCTCAAACTAAGCTAAAAATAAGCTTTTACAAAAGTTCAATAAGCTTTGAAAGTCTAAAAGGTATTTTCGACTAGTTTTGCAAATTATGTAGTAAACAGGTTAAAAATGCAGAGTTTTAGAAAGTAAAAGGGTGTGTTTGTATGAAAGTTCATGCATGGATATTATAGGTGTGTTTCAGAAGTTTTGAAAGCTAGAGGGCGCTTTTGTACAAATTACGCATGCATGGGAAAAGTCTAAAGACTGATTTTGTAATTTAAGGAGACTTTGTTCTAAAGGGAATAAAAGTTTTTGGTGTAAAAAGGTAAAGTTTAAAACTCAAGGGACTAAAATTGTAAAACTTCATATTTGAAAATATTTGTCAAAAACAGTTTAATGAGGGACCAAAACTGTCATTTCCGGAAATTTGGAGTATAAAGTTTTTTCGGGGTAGAAAGTGTCATTTTTCCAAAGTTGAGGGACTAATCTTGTATATTTTAAAACTTAAGGGTAAAAAGTGTAAAGTGAGAAAAAGTTTAGAAAACTTATAAACTTATCACAACTCCGTAGAACTGAATATTTGACAACTTAAAAGTGTGGCCAAATTCGCTATGGCGGCTTGTGGTGCATTTTTTTTTCATGTGAGATAGCAAGGTTTTTTGGATGATTTGCTTTTAAAGAAGGAAAAAAATTAGAATGTCCAACAGAGGCTATTCATTAGAAATTAGTTTGTTTTCTTACTTACGCATAGTGCCTACCCGATTATATATTTTCATGATGCTAACTTAACACATGGCGATAACTTAATAGAACAACTTTACCGCACAATATTTCTTTAAAAAATGGCAGACATAAATCACGATGCAACGACGATACGAAAAACGATGGTCAACGATACTGGTAGTCGTTTTGGAAGTATAATAACATATATTGTTTAAACATAAATGGTTATTTAAAATAGCGATTGTAGCACCATCTAGTGGTGTTTATATTGCTAAGTTGTCGTGGTAAATGGTGGTCTGTTGCCTGGTCGAAAAAAGTGGTGTCAGAAAGTCTGACTACATAAAAGATTGGTTTCTATGATCCGCTTAATAATTTGTAAATTTTATTTAGTGGGTGTTCAAAGAAGAAAGAAAAGATAAGATGATTTATGCACTATTGTTTTGTACCATGTGTTATACTTAAGTGTACTTTTGAGTGAAAAGATATTTTAATTATATCATTAATAAATTGTAAAATTCATTTAGTGGTATTTGAAATATATAAATGATAACATGATTTATGCATTATTGTTTTGTATCATTTGATATATTAATTGTACTTTCGAGTGATGAGGTATTTTAATTATATTATTAAGAGTAAATTGCAAAAATCGTCCCTAAACTATGGCCAATTTGCACGTTTCGTCCCAAAACTTTGGAAAGTGCAAATATCGTCCCCTCGTGGGAAACTTTAGCGAAATCGTCCCCGCTAGATCAAATGACTAAAATACCCTTCTCTTTATTACTTTTCGCTTCTTAAGAATGGTCCCGTGTTTCGCAAGATTTTGCAAATTTAGTCCTTTTTTTTTTTTTTTTAATTAACAATTAATATTAGTATTATTTTTTTTACGTTTAGTCCGTTTTAAGGTCTGTTTTTACGCTTTAGTTTTTTTACGCTGCAATTTTTACGCCGTTTTTTTTCTGCGTTTTCGTCTGTAAGATTTTTCGTTTCCGATTTTTACGTTTCGTGACCGACGTGTTTCGATGACGTTTTCACGTTTTTCGCTTCCGATGACAAGCATCGTTTTTTCGTCGCGATTTTTTACGTTTTCATCGATTTTTACGTTTTGATGTTTTACGTTTTTGTCCGATTTTTAAGTTATCCGATTTTTTACGCTTTTGTTTGACGCGAAACGACAGTTTTTCAGCCGTGCTGCCGAACACGTTTTCTACGCGCATTTTTACGCCATTTCATCTTTTGCTTTTGTTTTTTGCGTTTTTGTCGCGACAAGGTCCTGCGACGTTTTTGCTTTCTTGCCCCGAGAAGACGTTGTCGATTTTACGTTTCATCCGATTTTTGATTTTTAGTGAGACGTTGTCCATGATTTACATTTCGTCCAAAAACAAAAAACGAAAAACGTAAAAATTTTTAAAAACGTGCAAAACCGAAAACGGAAAACGAAAAAACGTAAAAATCCGAAAACGTTAAAAATTAAAACCTAAAAAATCGACGAAAACGTGAAAAAATCGGACGAAAACGAAAACGGATGAAAACGATACAAAACGTAACAAAACGGACGAAAACGTAAAAAGAGACAAAAACGAAAAAATCGGACGTGAAGACGTAAAAAACTGACGAAAACGTGAACGTCCAACGAAAACGGATGAAAACGACAGTAGTTTGTTGACAAAACGTAAACAAAACGGGATAAAAACGCTAAAAAAGAGAGACAAAACGTAAAAAGGACGAAAACGTAAAAACGTATCAAAATGTAAAAACGAAAACGTGAAAAAAGAGACAAAACGTAAAAAATCGGACAAAACGTAAAAACGGACGAAAACGAAAACGACTCGAACGTAAAAAAGAGACAAAAGTAAAAAGAAACGTGACGAAACGAAAAACCGACTAAAACGTAAAAAGAGACAAAAACGAAAATCTGAAGCGATGAAACGAAAAAAACCAAAATAAAACCTAAAAAACTGAACGAATAATCGAACACGAAAACGAAAAAACTGACACGAAAACGTAAAAATCGGACGAAAAACGTAAAAATCGGACAAACGTGAAAAAATCCCACTAAAACGTAAAAAAACGGACGGCGTAAAAAATCGGATAAAAAAAAAACGGACGAAAACGTAAAAAAAATAATACTAATATTAATTGTTAATTAAAAAAAGGACTAATTTGCAAAATCTTGTAAACACAGGGACCATTTCAAAAAAACTAAAAAGTAATAAAGAGAAGGGTATTTTAGTCATTTGATCTAGGCCGTGGACGATTCCGCCCCAAAGTTTCTCCAACAGGACGATATTTGCACTTTTCAAAGTTTTGGGACGAAACGTGCAATTTGGCCATAGTTTAGGGACGATTTTTGCAATTTACTCTATTATTAATGATTTGTAAATTTCATTTAGTGAGTGTTTTAATGAAAAAGAAAAATTAGATGATTTATGCATAATTGTTTTGTACCAAGTGCTATATTAATTGTCCTTGTTAGTGAAAGTATTTTTAATGATATCATTAATTCTGTCATTAATATACACGAATGTTACAAGTTAGATGATTTATGCATTATTGTTTTGTACCAAGTGCTATATTATTTGTACTTTTGGTTACAAGTTTAGTAGGTTACTTTTATTAGAAATGTTTTTTGTCTTAAAAATTTTAAGACTTCTTTTTATAGAATGTCTTAAACACTTTATATAGTAGTATAGATATAGATAATGAGTATTTTTATTTTGATAATTCACTCAATATATATATATATATATATATATATATATATATATATATATATATATATATATATATATATATAATCAAATAAGATCAAATTTAAAGTTGTTAAAATGAGATCCAACTAAAATTTGACAAGCGACACTCTCCTTACAACAAAAATAAATTTTTTATTAACTACAACTAAAATTGTTAAAGTTTCGATAAATTTCTTTTTAAAATTTATTTAAACCTAGGTGATACACTTTGATTAGAAGTGTAATGTGTAATGTGCTTTTGTATGTGTATCAGATTTTGGAATATTTATTAGTGTAATGTGTATCAAGTGTATCACTAATCCAAACTCGTCTATCATTTGGTTATTAGTTGCTAAAATATTAATTTGTATTAAAATATTATTTTTATGTGTATTATTGCTAAAATTGTTATTTACAAATGTTTTAGTGGTTTTTTAGACTTGATCTTATTTTTATAACTTTAAGTTTGATCTCACGTTAACTCTCCCCTATATATATATATATATATATATATATATATATATATATATATATATATATATATATATAGTTTGGATCAAATAAAAAGTATGTTATGGTAGAAAGGGATAAAAAAGGTTAAAAGTGCAACTTATGACAATTGATTAATAGGGGTATTCTAGACATTTAATCATTTTTCTTTTAATGCTAATTTAAGCCTCTTTAACCTCCCATTTTAATTTTTAATATGCTTAATAACGTCACATTTCTCCCATGACATGCTTAAGTAAACATGTGTATGCTTTAAAGTAATCTGATAACATGACATCGTTGTGTTGTTAAGCTCTTTTTAGATATTGGTAGAATTTCAATGTCTATATTTCACGATATGGTTTTCAAGTATTAAACGTTAATCAAAGAGTGTCAATTAACATTTTATCATATCGACGTTTGCAACATTTTTTTATGTTGACATAAAAAATTATGTATCAATATTTTTTACTAGTTTTGTCAAAGTGTTAGAGCTTTAGTGTCTGCACAATTAGTTTTGTGTGTCAAAAGACTAAATGTTTAATTTATAATTTAGCAAAAAAGTTAGTGTGTCACTATAAATGCGTATAGAACTCAGTGTTCACAAAACTTAGTGTGTCACACAAAATGTGTCAAAAACAACTTAGTGTGTCACTAGAAATGTATTGTTAAACTAAGTGTGTCATAAAAGTGTCATAAAAGACATAGTTAGTAATTAAAAATGTGTCATAAAAGTTAGTGCGTCACTACATATGCATAAAAAAAATTAGTGTGCCACTATATATATATCAAGAAAATTATTATATATATATATGTATAAGGATGTGTCGCTCTACTAAAAAGATGTGTCAATATGTCTAATGATATGTGTGTCAAATGTGTCAATATTTATAAAGATGTGTCACTCTATTAAAAATATGTGCCAATATGTCTAATGATGTCTCAAGTGTGTCAATATATATAAAGATGTGTCACTTTATTAAAACTATGTGTAACTATGTTTAAGAATGTGCATTAATTGTGTTAATATACATAAAGATGTGTCGATCTATTAAAACAACATGCCAATATTCGTAAACAAAAGTGTTCAAAGTGTGTCAATTTTAATAAATGATGTGTTTAAAGGATGTATAAAATGTGTCAACATGCAACATATATGTATATAACGTAGGTTCTTTTTAATTGGTATAATAATCTTTTGAATAATAAAAATTTATGCTTTTTGGCATTTCCATTTTGAATTCAATATTGGTTCCTTAATAAATGATAGCTACAAAATTGTTAACGTGAGTATTAATGTATAATGTTGAAATGACCTTCATACCCTTATACGTACATGTAGAGATACACCTAGTCATTTAAGGAGTTACATATTTACATTTGCTACCCAAAATGATCTCATACGTAGATTAAATTTTAAGTGATACAATCGAACGACTCATATTCCTTCTTATACTTTTTACACTAACTCACTTCTATATATATATAGTGTATCTTTATTTTGAGAACCATTTTAAGTGCGAGAACTGCGAGAACTCATTTATGACCATTAGATCATTTAATTAATGGATGAGATGACTTGTGTCATTAATGTAATTAGTTAAAATATTTGGTATTTATTTGTAAAACATCAAGGGTATTTTAGGAATTACAAGTTATCTCCTTTTTTTCTTATTAATTAAATCTGGATCAGTTGCTAAATAAAACCCTCTTCCTCTCATCTCACATAACCCCTCACACAACCCTAATATTCTCCCACCTCCTTCTTCATCCCCGCCGCCGCCACTCCACGCCGCCACCCCAACCACCACCACGCCATCCCCGTCATCACAACCTTCACCATCATGCCACCCTCACTTTCAAGCTATCAAGACATCAAGGAAGTTTTAGATCGTGGTTATTTCATGAGATATTCACATTTTGTTTCATTTTATGTCCAACCAAAGATCACCACCACCGCCTTCTACATCTCTCTCTCTTGTTCTTTCTCGCTCGCAGGTAAGTCGTCACCACGCCTATTGTTATTTTCTTGATGAAAACCGATTACAAAGGGAGTGTTTTAGGTATTTAATTATTTTGCCCCCCCAAAATCAATGTTTTAGGATGCAAAACATATTTTGTGTCTTGAAATGGAGGTTTTGAAAACTTAAATTGTTGTGTGGTAAAGAAGATTATGTGTACCGGAGAAGATGACTTGAAAGAAGATGGAAGAGAAGACTAATTTGACTTTTTATTCCTTGGTTTTGTAGTAAAGTCACGTGGGTGGGACTCATTCATATCACCTTCCGATCTAGGTTTGTCTTTCTATCTGTTTTAATTTATTGGTTTTTGTTAATATTCCATCGTACAAGCTATGTTTGCTTGTATTTATGTTTTGTTTTAAGGTTTGTAAATGTTTTCCTAGGTTTTAATATGGGTATTGATTGGTACACTCTCATTTGTTATTTGTACACTCAAATGTACAAACCGGTAAAGCTGCATATGATAAATGTACAAGCCTTAATGCACAGATTTGAGTGTACAAATAAGAAATTGGAGTGTACAAATCATTAGCCTTTTAATATTGATTTTCAAATAAAAACATGACGTTATTATTAATAACAGTAAATTTATAAAGTATAAGAAGAGATAACTATAACCAGTGAATTAGATTTAAATTGATTCACAAATATGCAAAAAATATAACCAGTGAATTAGATTATTATACTAATATAGTAATCATTGAATTAGCACTTAGAACTTTGCACATTTGCATCATTTGTCTTAAAAAAATTGACCCGACTTTTACAAAAAACCGTTTTTTACTTTTGTGGTTATAAGTAGTATAGATAATTCAAAATTTATTTAGATTAATTCTCGAAACGCTCTTACGATATAAGAATAGTTTTGGAACTTTGTAGTTTTGCATGCATTTTAAAATCATATTAATTTATATGTGCATTTTTGCATTAAAACTAAACTAATTCAAAAAGAAATAATAAATGAAGCATTAAAATATTGTGGAAGATAAATTAGTAAAAACTATATATTGTGTACATTATGCATTAAAAATTGTAATGCTTAAAAAACACATTAATGACATTTTAAAAAAATTTAGAAGAGAGAGTGTTAAATGCTTTATAAGTAGTATAGATATCTATACTATCTAATATATGACAGTTTTATACTACCCCATTATTGCTTATTAAAATTAAATTTTCTGATGTGGCCTTCCATATTTAACAACTTTTTACAACACCCCAATGCATCCCTTCACTCCATAAACCACGTGATAGAACACGTGAGGTAGCCCAAGACTTCTTCCATATCGCTCCTTCTTTTCTTTTAGAAACTCATTAAAATTTTCAATTATGCTTCAACTGAGCTCCTATTATCGATTCAAATCATATCAATTTCACTCCAATCAAAGTTGAATAATCAAAGTTGGTACAAAATTACATCCTACCCATGGCTTGGTAAGTATTTAGATCGATTGGTAAGTATTCAAATCATATCAATTTCATTCCAATCAAAGTTGAATAATCAATTTCTTAGGTTTGCTATGTCTGTCATGGTGAAGCAATCATTCGATTGGTAAGTATTTGTATCTATTCAATTTTTTTTAGGGTTTAAATTTAATCAATAATTCGTTTTTGTCATTGATTTTTGTAGGGAATTATGCAGCAAATGGTGATTTCACGTGCAACTCATTAGTATGCTGTCAATTAGCATCAAAACTGGTAAGCATCAATTTATAAGAACCCTAAAATTATGAATTGGGGATTTTACTAATTGGTAATTAATGCGTTCTTTTTTCCGGATTCAATTATAATACATTTGTTCCTATTTTTCATAGTCGTTCAAAACGACGCATTTGCCTGTTGTTTTCGTTTTGTAATGCAGGCGCTGATGATATGGGACCCTTATTTGTGGATTAAAGTGTGTAATAGTTGTTCCTTTGTTCCTTGGGATTGCTTTCTGCTTACCCTTTTATATTGAAAACAAAAGTGGTTGATCATGTAAAAATAAGCAATCAAAACAATCCTTTAGTGTTTGGAGTCTTGAGCTAATTTTTCTTCTTTTTTTTTAGGTTAAGGAATGGTTACACCACTCGACGTGGAGCACGGCTTACGGTTATTTGAATAAGCACAAGCTGATACTTCCAAGATAAAAAACATATAATCATATAAGTGGTTGTTTTATTGTTTGGTTATTTTGCTTATTTATGGAGATGATTGTTTTTGACAAAACAATGGATGAAATAAATGAGCAAAGCGAGAGTTTAAAACAAATCCAAGATGCAATTGCAGCACCTTTAGCTGCCAAGAATTCGATGAGGTAATGGTCAAAGAGATTTGTTTTACTTCAAACTCTAATTTGTAATGGAATTAAAAGTAATAATTTTGTATAAAAACAGGTGAATTGGAAGTGAACTTGAAGAATTATAAGGACTTGAGTTGGAGGAACAACTTCTCCAAACTGTCACAACAACTCCGCCCCTATGGCCAAGCAAATACCGAAAACAACCGCCATACCCCTGTCCACGCCGTAACACGGTCGAGGAAGATGAGCTTACTAGAAAACAATCATCCATTCTCAAGTTATTGTTGCATACCGCTATCATTGCATTGACCGTCACATCACCGTTTTTTCCATATAATATAGATGCTTCAAAAAGGGTCATTTTACAACATATTGTTGTTACAAATGTATTATGGATCTAATTTATTGTATATTGTTTTTGCAGAGCAATTAAAAAGGGTCATAAATTCTATGTTGTGTATGGATCTAATTTATTGTATATTGTTTTTTCAGAGCTTCCTTCACGAGCTTTACTCGAGCGACTTGCTAGAGAGCTTCCATGCCGACTCGTAATCCTCATGTCTCTTCTGAATGCATCAGCATTAATTTTGTTGCTTTGGCCAACACATGAGTATATAACAATATGTAGTTTTTTTCTCACGACCCATTTGTAAGATCATTTAAACATGCTTGATGTAGGGTCTTTATTTGTTCAACTTGGATATGATTCGTGGGCATGGAACCAGAGATCGGTTCTACGTTATTGACATCAACTATTTTCCTGGTAAAATGAATTTCATGCCCGGAAATCATGTTTTATTCTTAAGTGATATAATTGTAGATATGCCATAGATGTGGCATTTCATAACTTAAATTAACCCTTTTTAAGTTCCACGGTTACATAAACTCTGATAAGATACATGGCCCTTGGCAGGGATTGGCTTGATTTACTGTAAATCTAAATTCAAGACTGATATTGCACTTTCAGGTTATGGTAAAATGCCAGAATACGAGAACATATTTACAGACTTCCTCTTGAGCTTGGTGCAAACAAGTGTATTGATGTGTTGTGTGAAATTTGTGCTTGATCGTTTAAACTGTGTTTCTATGTTGGAAATTATTAGAATTAGCAGTGGTTTTCTGAGGCTATAGTTTAAAGCGAGAATGCATTATTGAGTGTTTGAGTGTTTCTTTGTTTTTTAAAGTTATGTAATCGCCGGTTGTTTTATGACATTATGTTTTATGGCCCTTAATGCAGGTATTTGTTTGATTCATTTTTTGACGTAGTAACTCGGGTTGTGAGACCGGGTAAGTAAGGGTTTTTGCATTTGTTTGGTTTAGGTGCGCAACCTGAAATGTTTGTAATTGTATGTTTAGATCTTTATGGATTCAACCTTGTGTTTGATATGTTGATGCTTATTAACTATATGCCGCTCGATTATGCTAAAATGGGCTATAACCAACATTTATGCACTCAAATCATTAACTTATGCGTTGGTATATGGTGTCCTATATGTATCAACAATCGTGTAATGATTTAGAATGAGTAAGGTTTCATATGTGAATTGTGATTAAGGGTTTATAGTAGTTTACTTTTAATAATTTGTTATTTATACCGTGTTTATAAATTAAAGATATGAAGACTGTATGGATGCCCTTTTCTAATCCATCACCCTCAATTCAATCATGTAAGTGGTTTTATTTTGATCCAATATAAATGTTTTCTTATTAAGGATTTATCTGGAATTTGTTTTTGTTGTTTTTAGTTTGTTAATGGTGGATGTAGGTTTGTAAATTGGCATGGACCAAAAAGAGCAAAAAAATGACAGCTCAAGTTGGTTTTGTATCACAAGGTAAACATTTTAAGTTGCACTGATTCAATAATAGTCTATGACTTGAATGCTGCAAACTTATGCATGTGTCTTAAAATGGTCTAAAAGTTTAGGACTCTTTAAGTTGTAGCAAATAACAATCAGTGGCATCTCAAATTAGTGTGGTTCTATCAAGTGATGATTAGCTGTTAAGTGCCTTATTATATAGATGTGATTTATGTTATTTATCTTTTTTTCTATATTCAGTGGTCACATAGATAAATAACGCCATTTGAGTAGTCTGTTGTTAGACAGTAATGAGAAACGACACAAGTAATATATAGCATTACAAGGTGCACACTAATCTTCTTTTGCCCCTGATTAGAGCTAATATGCTTTAATAGACTCCATAAGATAAGTTATAATGCAAAATTTAAATTTGGCTTGTGATTTTTATGTGTTTCAGGAGACAGCACTTGGCATACCTAATTCGAGAGAGCCTGAGCCTGAGGAGAGACCACAAAAGTCCTTAAACGAAACGCAACAAGTAAGTGGCTATGATCATGAATTTAATTGTACAAGTAAGTGGTTATCACATTCAGGAGTGATATTTTTACATAAGTTATATGTGGTTCTAATTTCAAGGGAACTCATATTAAATCCTTTAGTATCTTTTACTGGATTAGGGATGATATTGTATCAACAATCAAATAATGATTTAGAAAGATTAAAGATTTGCAACAAGACACAAAAATGTAAATGTCTTAAACAAACGCTTTGTGAATAGGAGACTACACTTGCTTAGTTTGGAAACAATTTTTAACTCCCTAAACCACAACTTTTGATAAGATGCGTTACTTTATTACCGGAATAGGAATGTGCTTTCTACAGACTTACCGGAATAGGAATGTCCATTTATTTGTGTCAAACAGAATTGTAACTCACATGAAGGTAAATGGAGTAAATGGATGTTATGTGGATATGACTTTGCACTTGCCTCCTTTTGGGAATTCATTTTACTGTCGGGACACTTTTTACCATAACTTTATACAGGTTATACTCACATGCTTCAATAATCATTATAAACTGTGTTAAAACATTTTTTGGTTCGATATGTAGTCTCATGGAGAATGGTGTCTTCCTGCATAAGATTACCAACTCTAAGAAGCAATAGATGATTTCAAAGTACCAATGGATTATTTTAACTCTAAGAAGTTGCTGCATGTCTTCAATGTTTTGCGTATGTGTCAAGACCCGGTCATTATAGAAATTTTACGTGCTTCCGCCACACCGGTGAAGGTAATGAATATAGTTGTTAATATACAATTACATTGGCATTTGTATACTAACCTTATCGTTGCAGCAAATTACAATTTATATATTTTTATTATGAATCCAGATAATGAAGCACATAGTAAAAATGTCCCGACGCCACACCATTTATAAGCAATCTATTAGTACACAAATTGCCATTTGTCAAACATATAGCCATTTATATGTTAAGTATATAAAATAGATAAATTATACTTTGCATGATTAAGATTCTGGGATAGATGAGAACACAACACCCACCAATTCAATGAAAAGTAGATTAGGTAGTCTCGAGAAAAAGGAAAATAAAAACAAGAGACCCGCTACTAACGTAAGCTGCAAAGGAGTCATCCATGGTAAAAGCAAGCGTAGAAGTGAAGATCGAAAGACCCATGAAGAGTTGTAAAAATGAGTATGGGTAGTGGCAATATATTGACGCTATCGCTTGCGTTGAATGGCTTTTTTGGACAAGTTTCCTTTATGAATAATACTTTTAGACAATTTGGTTCTGTGTTGGGGAGTACCAATCACTTTTAGAAAAATTGTTTTCTTTGTTTGTGATTTAGGATTCCAATCACTTTTGTTTGTCAAATAAGTTCTTTCCAAAACATTGTTTCGGATGGGGAGTCCCGTTTCAGTTTTTATGGAATATTTTAATCCCAAAATATATGTTGTTGTTAGATTCAAATGCTTTGGTTTTACTTTACCATGATAACTGTAGAAGTTTTGTAATGTTATTTGTGTAATAAAGTATGAAACAAGTATACATTTGTCACATTATATGATCCCCCTTTGTAAGTTAATTGTTGTTGAGTCAAGTATGAAACAAGTATATATTTCTGCAAGAAAATCATGTGTAATTTGTTACTGATGTGCGTGGTAAAAACCAGTAGCAAAGTCAAGCAGTGCAGATTGCTTTTGTTTGGCTGCTCCTAATCTGTTATTGTGGCCTATTTGTCTGCTATTATAATGCAGGTGGTATAGCCTCCTGGTGTGTTGTTGGTTTTCTTTTCTTTCACGTTTGTAGCTTGGAATTTTGGAAGAGCAACTAAGAGCCAAGCAATGAACAAAGCTTCTTGATCAGTGCAGCCGTACAAAGTATAAAGTGTTAATACAAATAAGCCGTAAAAACGTTTATTTATATTTTACGATCTTCTATTGTTTTGTCGATAACAAACGTAAAATCATATTAACGAAACAAATAAAATACGTAAATGGTTTGAACTAATAGTTTCTAACATATTCACATTTTCACATAAAACACTAAAACAAATATAAGGGATTTTATGATTTAAGTAATACATATGTACAACAACTAGTGTTTACATATTGGGATAAAATATACACATAACTAGCATTTAGTATATTGAATAATATAAATGGGTAGAAACTTAAGTATCACAACCCATTGGGCAAATACATTGAATGTAGTTGGGTATAACCCAAAGCCCATAACCCATGGATCTTGACCCATAACCCATTGCATGACATCATGCTTATATCAAATATGGATAATACCCATAACCCATGGATCAACCCATACCCAAGTGACTAAGTGCAATGCACTCAAAGATACATTGTATCTAGCCAAAGATCCATGGTTCAACCCATGACCCATGACCCATAACCAAAATACCTATGGGCAAAGAGGAGCGTTCCACGGATCCCTAGCTTTGTGCTAGCCGGATCCCAAGTGGAAGGGATCCGTGGGATCCGGGGAACAGTAGGATTTTTCCTCTATAAATAGTGAGCCATTTCTTCATTATTTATCCTCCCTTTCTAACACACTTTCCTCCCTGAGTTAAATCTCACTAACCTTAGATCTAAGAGATCTATGTTTGTAGTTTTGTTTTTTGTGTGATCTTTTAGGTTCCTCTTAAAGGCAAGATCACCACCTTTGAAGTCGAGCAAGCTCAAGTCCATGAGTTGCCATGCTTCCTCATCATCAAGGCTATTGAAGTCTTCTTGTTGATGATTCCTTTCTTTCTTCAAAGAAGTGAAGTGTTGAAGACATTGGTGAAAGATGTCTCAAATGTCAAGACGAAGATATTAGTGAAGGGTATCTATCGTCTATAGGATAAGCATTAGTGAAAGGTGCTTAGAAGTCAAGACATAGAAGCATTAGTGAAAGGTGCTTAGAAGTCAAGACAAAGAAGCATTAGTGAAAGGTGCTTAGAAGTGAAGACACAAGACATTAGTGAAAGGTGTCTTGTAGATCTAGTCAAAGGCATTAGTGAAAGGTGCCTTAGATGTACACTCGATATGGTGTGTTTCGATGTACAAGATAGACTAGTATTAGATCCAAGGATATTGATATCCTTGATGATGTTGTAAAGGAGTAGATCTCCTTTGGGATTAGTCGTTGGTGTAGTGTGGTAGTAGTTCCTCCATTGCAATGGAACTAGGTGCTTAGCCTAGTACCTAATAAAGGGTAGGCGACGTTGTGTAGGTGTAGTTCACCTTGGAGTGAAAGAACTAGGTACTTAGCCTAGTACCTTATAAAGGATAGGCGACGTTGTGTAGGTGTGGTTCACCTTGGAGTGAAAGAACCCGGTGGTTACCCTAGCACCGGAAAAAGGGTAGGCGACGCTGTGAAGGCTTCTCCGCCATAAGGAGATTGGTGTAGTGATTACGAACTCTCGAGTAGGTGACTCGGGGAGTGGAGTAAGGCAAGGAAGGTGTACTTGTAGCCGAACCACTATAAATACTCGTGTTGTGGTTTTGTGCTTCTTACTCTTATCTTTTCATTACTTACCTTTATATGCTTGTTTATCAACATCCAACACACACATCCAAATAGATTGTCATAAGTCAATCTAAATAGATTAAAAGGATGTTTTAATTGGCAAAACTATTCAACCCCCCCTTCTAGTTTTCCACATAAAGTATCAAACTAATCTAAAAAACAGACGTTGACCGTTATTATGCTATGAAAAAAGTTTGTTACTGCTATTGGTGGAATATTTTTAATGTGACTGGTGAAATCTATGGCCATTTTAGCATAATCTATCGGGGTGTTTGGATAAGCTTATATGATGGGCTTATGAGCTTATATATGATAAATAAGCCTAAAGTAAGTGTTTGGCTAAGCTTATATGAGTGGGCTTATAAGCTTATATAAGAGGGTTTTGATAAGCTCAAATTTTGTGGCTTTTATATGAAGGAGTGGACTTATATAACAGTTATATATATCTATATATATATATATATATATATATATATATATATATATATATATATATATAACGGATCGATTGAGAAGGTTTTTATTTTGAGAAGATTGAGAAGCTTTCAAAATGATAGATTTTAACTTTGATTCGTGTTTTCAAGCGTAAAACTCATTTTAATGTGATTAAAATTCAAAATGTGTAAAAAAACTTTGAATCAATGTTAAAAATCTCTCGATTTTATGTATATATGTAGAATAATCGAATCATCTTGCACAAATTTAATGAATCATTATCATAACTCGATTTTAACAATGATTTGTGAATCAATTTTGTGATTTATAGATTCGATTCACCATAAAATGATGTTTACTTGTGAATCAAATAAAAAACATGAATCAATTTGCTCAAACGAAGATTTCTCAATCTTCTCAAAATAAAAACCTTCTCAATGGAACCGGAGCCTATATATATATTTTAAAAAAAACAACTTTTATAACCTGATTTAATAACTACACCATCTAAAGTTTATGCACTTTTTTGTCATTTTACATTATTAATTATAATAAGCTAAACCCAAATTTTGTGGCTTATATATGAAAGAATGTTCTTATATAACATTTTTATATAAAAAAAACTTTTAAAATCTGATTTAATAATTACACCGTATAACGTTCATGAATTGAACTTTTTAAATTGAAGTACAAGATATGATTACAATAACTATATCATTGAAATAATATAGTAATTTCTGATGAGGCAAGTGAGATACGAAAGATTCAGCGGATTTGTATATTGTTAATACACTTTAGGTAACTTCAACCCATCCCATTTGCTCTATATAGGTCCAACACCCTTTAAAGTAGAGATGGTAAACTTGACATGTTTGTCTCAAAATGAGTTTATTTGAATATTATTTTTATCTCCGGTGAGACTTTGTTTCAAATTGTTTTGGCGTTGATTGGTTAATAGGTCAAAAAGGGTAACTTTTTTATGGGTCCAAAAAAGTCAAAAAGGGCATATTTTTTTTATAAAAAATATGCGATACATAGACGCAATTGATATGAATTTTATGAGATGAGAATATTACCATTTATCTACACCATCCGTTCTTAATTTTTATTGGATAACGCGCATTTCATTCATCATTTTGGTGGCGTAAATGCTTTTGATCATGGTTGTGGAAGAGAAGTTTGTAGATAGCTTTGAGGGTATGCAAAGATGTAGTTTTGCACAAGTAGTAACAGCATGTGCAAATGTGTTCCTTCTTTAATATTTTGTTTAGTTATTATGTTTGGAGCTATACAAATTAAAATGAAGATATTTAGATTACGAGTGACAATGGTGCAGGTTTGGTAATGGGTAATGGTCAGAAATCACTATGCATAAGTTCCGAGGTTCAAATGGGTCATGTGTTGTTCTGAACCAGATATAGTTCTTATCTTTCCTTCAAATCTGTAACGGTAAATGATCAAGTGAGATTATAATGGTTAATGGACTAATCAAGTGTATGATGTTGACTGCAGTT
The DNA here is from genome assembly GCA_910596185.1 of Chrysanthemum makinoi. Classification (NCBI taxonomy): domain Eukaryota; kingdom Viridiplantae; phylum Streptophyta; class Magnoliopsida; order Asterales; family Asteraceae; genus Chrysanthemum; species Chrysanthemum makinoi. Next base: position 240,429,488 of record OU343222.1, on the reverse strand, counting down.
CTGCTCTCCAAAACTATCTACCAGTTGGAGAAGACATAATGCACGTTTATTTTCTTAATAGTTACAAACCAAATTGTTTATCGTATCATTCACATATTACTTATTATTTCTTTAAACTCAATGACACATGTTTACGTTCGTTGTTGTTTGTTTATTTATTCTCAAACTCAATTTCTTAAGGAATAGTTTCTTTAAAAACCCCGTGAATCCATGGATCTATAAGCTATAAACCTATAAAACATGAAGCATTTAAAATATCCATTATTGATACAATTCTGCAAGATATCAAACATTTCTAAGAAGTATTTAAAGGTTTATGATCATTGTTAGAACACGTGTTCAACTATATAAATAACATGTTTCATACCATATTTTAAAATAAGTATACTCTTATCAACAAACTCTTTTTAATTATGACTTTGATTTTATTTATTGTTTTCATATATAAATGTTTACGGAATGAACATGAAGTACTCAAGTGTTTGGAATTAACTGCATAGCTTTGCTCCCCAACACTATCTACCCGTTGGTGAAGACGATACATGCATATTTATTTTCTATGAACTGTTAGGTGTGTACGACATGGGCATTGGGTATTAAATCGATTGGTGCTCGCACACATCATTTGCTATTCAAGACAACCGATTATGGGGACACCAACACTTGGACGTTTATTACTTTAATTGTAACAAACTCAATTTCTTATTCAATGATTGACGGATTTTCTCATTCTTTCTTTCATACATTAATCGAACATGTTTACGTTATCAGTTTTCTTATCATCTTATTTCCCTTTTCTTTAAAAAAAACCCTGGTGTTAACGGTTCCTTAAACTACATACCTGTTTGAGAATAGTCGGTGAAGACGATACATGGACGTTTACTATTTGAATAATTACAAACCATATTGTTTATCTTATCATTAACATATGCCTTATTATCCCCTAAAAATTTTGAACCTATTTACTTTCGTTGTTGTTTTTTAGTTTATTCACACACGCAACTCTTAAATGAATAATTTCTTTCAAGATTCTCGTGATTCAACGGGTCTATAATTTTTTATAGGATCGTTGACATATTATTTATTATTTCTTTAAAAAAATTGAACTTATATAATTCATTTTCGTTTATTACTTTCTTCACCCACTCAACTTTTTAATAAATAATTTCTTTAACAACATGTAAATTTCACTGTCTATAAGCAATTATGACGTATACCAAATATTACCTCTTTTACCCATTACCCAATAGTTATTTTAACACTAACCATAAACCTATAAAACATAATTCATTTAAAATAACCATTATTGATACAATTCATCAAGATATCAAACATTTCTAAGAAGTATTTAAAGGTTTATGATCATTGTTAGAACATGTGTTCAACTATATAAATGACATGTTTCATACCATATTTTAAAATATGTATACTCTTATCAACAAACTCTTTTTAATTTGACTTTGATTTTATTTATTGTTTTCATATATAGATGTTTACGGAATGAACATGAAGTACTCAAGTGTTTGGCGTTAACTGCATAGCTTTGCTCTCAACACTATCTAACATTGTCGGGAGGCCAAACTGCTCATTCAAAATTCCATAATCCTATCAACGTGGATGAGACTTCTACTTGCTCTATAAGTTCTCAAAGCGATCTTGGAAAAATGTTAAAGAAATGTAAGCTTATTATCTGGGATGAAGCGCCAATGGCAAATAAGCTTTGTTTTGAAGCATTAGACCGATCTTTGAGAGACATACTTCGTAGGAGTAGGTATGACATGTGCGATGAGCCTTTTGGAAACATGACCATGGTTTTTGGCGGCGACTTTAGGCAGGTTCTACCTGTTATTACAAAGGGATCCCGGGAAGACATTGTTATCGCTTCTTTGAGGAAATCATAATTGTGGGATTACTACAAAGTTCTTAAGTTGACCGCGAACATGAGGCTAACTGTGGGATCACGCCCTGAAGATGTCAATGAGATACGAGAATTTGCAGATTGGATATTGAGAGTCAGAGACGAAGACCTTGGAGAACCGAATGACGGAGAGGTTTCTATAGATTTGCCACAAGAAATTTTAATAGATGTGGTGATGACGGTGTTAAATCTATTATTGACTTCACTTATCCAAACATTTTGGATAACATACATGATCCTGCCTACTTTCAAGAAAAGGCAATCCTTGCTCCAACAAATGAAGTGGTGGACAACATAAATGAGCATATGTTGTACAAATTTCCAGGTGAAGAAATGGTTTTCCTAAGTTGTGACAGTGTTGACAAAAGTGAATGTGGTGCCATTATTGATCACTGCTTTTCTCACTCGAATTTATCAATGGATTGAAGTTCTCGTGTGTTCCAAACCACATAATTTGTTTAAAAGTAGGAGTCCCCATTATGTTGTTGCGAAACATGGATCAAGCAAATGGATTGTGTAATGGGACAAGACTACAAGTTCTTAAATTAACGAGAACTTCTATTCACGCAAAAATCATTAACGGAACCAACTTTGGGAAAACCGTAATCATACCAAGGATGAAAATCACTCCTTCTAATAAGCATTTACCGCTTAAGAATGTCAGGAAACAATTTCCTATTTCACTTTTATTTGCAATGACGATTAACAAAAGCCAGAGTCAATCGTTATCAAAAGTTGGTTTGTATCTCCCCCGACCTGTTTTCACTCATGGACAGCTATACATTGTTGTCTCAAGAGTTAAAAGCAAGAGTGGTTTGAAGGTTGTAGTTTGTGATCAAGAAGGAAAAATGTGTAAAACTACTACCAATGTCGTGTACAAAGAAGTACTTGAAGGCCTATGAACAAGGTCAAAGAGGTATGTGGAATATACATGTTATATGTTTTTTTTACTGTATTTTAAACTATAATGCATTATAAATCATGTATGAAATGATTTTACTTAAATTGTCTATGCATTGTTAGGTGTGCATGCACTTGGCATTTCCTACCAAATTGGTGTTCGCTCACACGTTTCGTTTGCTATTCAAGACCTTCAAATTTTGAGACGACAACAACATTGATGTTTATTCATTTAATTGTTAGTAACTCAATTGATTGTCATATAACTCATGTATTATCTCATGTATTATCTCATTGTTTAGGTGATATACTGATGGAACATGTTTACGTTCGTTGTTTTCTTATTATCTCTTTTTCATATTTCTTTAAAAACTCCCGTGATCCGCAGGTCTTTAAAAACTTATCATATTTCTTTCATATATTCATCGAACGTGTTTATTACATTATTAATTACAAACATTGTACTTTATACTATCGTTGACTTATTATCACTTACTATTCCTTTCAGAAAAATGATTCAACCTGTTTATTTTTGTTGTTCTTTCTTATTTTGTTTACACACTTAATTGTTTGATGCATAATCTCTTTAAAAACCCAGTGATTCCACGGTTCAATAACCTATGCGCAAATGAAAGTTACTTGGATAACACAAAAAATATTGAGGCTGAATGCTTCTCTAAAGAATTCAACCTTTATATTTGAAGGTTGTTTCTGATGAGGATGGTAATTTATTAAAGACTACTACAAATGTAGTCTATAAAGAGGTACTTTACGGTCGATGATCAAGTTTCAAGAGATATGTACGAATATTCATATAATGTCATTTATGCCGTTTTCTATTTTTTGTTTTATTATAATTATTTTTACATGTATTATCAATCACACAAATGTTTTACTTACATTTTATTTTTATACTTATTAGGTGCTCACCAATTGTTCATTGGCTTATTTTTAAAGGCGGTCAAGATTGTAGCTGATGCAGGATTTCTGATCAGGTTTTACATTTATAGTAACTCGTCTACCTATGGCCTACCTAATGCACTAACGGGCAGTGTACCCGGTCGCATGTAGTGAGGGAATGGTAAGACCGAGGTCGCCCCAAGAACGTTGATTCCTAACCGCCTAATTAATTAAATTTGTCAAATAAATAAGTTTTAATGAAAGGATTGATAATATTTAAGGTGTCACGTGATCAATTGGGTTGGTTCTCTCGTAAACAAGCTAATGGGAACGAAAGTGAAGCAATTCTAAACCGAAGTTCCACAAGTGGCAACAAATGATAGACTCCTTTGGTCAATTCGCCACCCTATGGTTCTTAGAATCCTTACCAAGATGAACAGTCACCGGGATCATTCGCAATCTAATAGCAGTCATTAAGAGCCGGGGTTTACTATCGCATTACATGGGTTCTAAATGTCACTAGATTCTTGTTTCAGGTGGGGTCAAAGTCGAGATGACAGCATTTGGTCAATTCGGCCTAACCTATAAGCAAATATGCCACCACTGGAGAAGTCAGGTGTCCCTTCATAAGTCCAGTTGTTCCTGGTCCCCTAAGCCAAGTCATTAAATTCCGCTACATGCTAGACTTATAATAGTGAGTGCCCGGGCGTTAGCAACCTTAAACACTCACCCCCTAATTCTTAAGTTCATCCAAACGGTAGGTGATCGCTTGGTCAAATCGCATAAGTAGAAAGGTCGCCGTTGGTCATATCTTACCCTTCCCATCTCAGTCTACTCACTTAGGGTCAGTTGGTTATATCTCCTAAGCAACTAGCCTCTACCGCCATTCAATACTACCGAAACAAGGGTAGTTACCAACAAACTATGCATGCATACACTAGAAACAATTAATAACGCAAAAGCATTAATAATAAAAGAATCAAAACTAGGCCAAGACCTAATTTCCACATCTCCAAAATACCCTAGTGGAATGACAAATATAATTACCATATAAAACAATAAATAAACAAAGACATAACATCTAATAATTAATTGGCCAATAATAAATTAAAAGACAATTAATTAAGAACACAATAAGAATTAATTCGCCAACAATTATATTGAGAATCAAAATTATAATTAACAATAATGAAACCAAAATAGTAAAATGAGTCGGAAAATAATTACATATCGTGCTAAGGATAATGTTATCGTTCCCCTAATTGAATACCGGGGCAAAACCCCGGAGGGTTTGCCCCTTAAAGAACCAATAGTGCAGCGTCTCCCTTTTCTCCTTGTTTCTGCCGCACAGTACTAGTACCACAATTTGATATCTCTTTTGGTTTAATGAGTATGCTATTTATAATAATATATTTAGGGCATTATGCAACTTGGGTCCGGGCTTTTAATAATTACGGCGTAACTAAATTAATAAGTTACGCCGTAATTCCTTGTAGCTTCATATAAAATAGCAGCATTTAATTAATTACGGCGTAATTAAATTATAATTACGCCGTAGCCTTCAAAACTTTGCGCCCAAGTAATAAATTACGCCGTAACTAAACATCGGGTTACGTCGTAATCCTTCGTCATCTCATACTTATCCGATCCGAAATTGTCTCTACGGCGTAACTAAATTGCATGTTCCGCCGTAACCTTCACAAAATAATTACGACGTAACCATAAGAAATGGTTACGCCGTATCCTTCAAAGCATCATTATTACGCCGTAACATTATTAAGCAGTTACGGCGTAAGTTTCACAAATAAATCATAGGCCTTTGTAAATCACTCATCAGAACATAAATTTGGCCTTTTATCACTTCTTTTCCGCTCCAGCGCCTCATTTATCCTGAAATGCAAATATGAACGAATATGAATGAATTAAGTACCATATTAATGCAAATGAGGCCATAAACACGGGAATTTGATATATAAAAGATCAGGCCAATTTGATGTTATCAGTAGCTCACGTGCATGGCCGTTTATTACATTATTAGTTACAAGCATTGTACTCTATACTATCATTCACTTATTACTTCATATTCCTTTTGAATAAATAAATTAGCCAGTTTATTTTTTGTTCTTTTCTTTATTTTGTTTACACACTATTTTTTAGTGCAATATCTCTTCTAAAAACCCGTGGATTTCACGGGTCATATAAGCTAGTGTGTAATATGTATAAAATCAAATAAATTATCACTTGTGAATTTACAACTTTGCATCATTTGCCTTAAAAAAATTGTCCGGACTTTTTAAAAAAACCGTTTTTAAATTTTGTGGTTAATTTTATTTAAAATAATTCAAAATTTATTTAGATTGGTTCTCGAAACATTCTTACGATATAATAATAGTTTTGGAACTTTGTAGTTTTGCATGCATTTTAAAATCATATTCGTTTATATGTGCATTTTGGCATTAAAACTAAACTAATTCAAAAAGAAATAGTAATAAATGAAGCAATAAAATGTTGTGTACATTATGCATTAAAAATTGTAATGCTTAAAAAACACATTAATGACATCTTATAAAAATTTAGGAGAGAAGGTGCTAAATGCTTTATAAGTAGTATAGATATGTGTAATATGTATAAAATCAAATAAATTATCACTTGTGAATTTACATATTTGCATCATTTGTCTTTAAAAAAATCTCCGACTTTTACAAAAAACCGTTTTTTACTTTTGTGGTTAATTTTATTTAAAATAATTCAAAATTTATTTAGATTGGTTCTCGAAATACTCTTACGATATAATAATAGTTTTGGAACTTTGTAGTTTTGCATGCATTTTAAAATCATATTCATTTATACGTGCATTTTTGCATTAAAACTAAACTAATTCAAAAAGAAATAATAAATGAAGCATTAAAATGTCGTGGAAGATAAATTAGTAAAAACTATGTATTGTGTACATTATGCATTAAAAGTTGTAATGCTTAAAAAACGCATTAATGACATCTTAAAAAAATTTAGGAGAGAGGGTGATAAATGCTTTATAAGTAGTATAGATATAAGATGAAGATCAAATAAAGACAAATATCCGTAAAAAGATGAAAAAATTTTTTTTTTTCAAAACAATTCTCGAAAAATTCCCAAAATATTTCACAAGATCGGGTATGATGGTGCATGAAAAAGTTGTGAGAAACTTTTTTTTTTCTAAAAGTGGATATTTTTTCCGAAAAATAAATATGAAAAAATACGTTTGCGCATTAAATCGTTTTTTTGTGCATCAAAAATTGGTTTTTGCACCCAACTTCTTTTGACATTTTTCATCAAAATAACATTGCGCATCTAACTAAAATAAGTTGAAAATTTTGTGCATCAAAAATTTTTTCAAGATCAAAATTCGTTTTTGTGCATTAAAAAACGATCAAAACTCAAAATTATAAAAAATGTTTTTACAAAGTTTTATGCACCAACATACCGACATCTTGTGGAATTTTTTGGAATTTTGGAGAATTCTTTTAAAACAATCTTTTTATTCTTCTACTGGATATTTGTCTTTTTATTTTAACTTTACCATATATATATATATATATATATATATATATATATATATATATATATATATATATATATATATATATATATATATATATATATATATATATGTATTATAAAGTATAATTATATAAAAACCGTAATTCGGTAATAACGCACTTTGATTATAAACGAACTAAAACGCTCAATAACATCATTGTGTTCATAAAATCACAACGGGGAACATTTCCCTGATGCGTAAGTGAAGAACTTTGATAAACATCAAACTAAGTCGATGTAGCACGTAAATTGAACTTAAAACGTTAAGCATGCACAACGCTCTACTGAATTGGACAATTCAATGATCTATTGAATAAGTATATTCAATGCTCAATTATTTTGGTCGCGAACCAAAGGTTTATCATATTCTGAGACTTGCCATCTCATTCTTAGGTTTCGGTTTTGAGTCTCCGCTACATCATGCTTGATCATATTGTGGTTGTTCATTTTCATTAAGGTGAGTTCATAGCCTAGCTTTTACTTTTATTTGCAAACCCCGCGAGGGAGATACATGCTCTAAACTAGAACACAAGGTTTTTTTCATAAATGTTCGCTACTTGATTATTGGAATTGCCTAAGTTTATAGCTGTAAGTCCCATGTATCAAGAACCATTAGTCACCGCGATTGAACGTATATATTGTGAATAGTACTATGGGGAGTAACGACCCCGTCTTGGTTATAGGTAATAACCGAGGCACACCATATTTGAATTGCATTAGGTAATTGGCTATTACCTCCTTTGGGGCAAACTATTACGTACCCGACAATTCGGTGTATGCATTTGAGTCTTGGTTGCATGAGCTTAGCGCATAATAATCTGTGATTTTCTTTATGATATATTGTTAGTTTACAATATTCATGTTCATGTTCTTGTGTTCAACTTTTCATTAAACCTAAGGATTTCACTCAACATTTTTGTTGACCTTTTTAAGCATGTTATCTCAGGTAATCAACGAAGATTATGTTCAGGGCACGAAGTGGGCATACCAAGACCTTTACTTGTGGTATAAAACATAAAGTTGTCATTTCTTTCAAACTCATGCTCAGTATTTTGGGGAAACATTTGAAACAATTTGGAATATTTTGTAACAACAATGAGTTTTCGATGAATGATAACTATTTTTTTTAAAACGTCTCTTTTGAGTCATTTTCTATGATTATTGACTGTGATCCCCAACCAAGTAACACCACGATTAGTCTTCCATTGTTTTTATGATCTCGGGGGGTGTTATAGAGCGTGTCAAAGAGGCTATTTATCAATAAATATTGGTCGCCGCCACTATACAACAATACCACACTTTACATTAACGCCATAATTCAACCATGCCATCAGAGAAACGGTTCTTAAAAAAGGATTCTCAAGTACTATTAATACAATATTTTGAAAGAAATTCATTCGCCGCTGTAATTTTGCCGAAAACTAGATACCGATGCCGCTAGGCGCGGGTACTCGCCTAGTTTTGAACAATATCGGTAACTTTCTAATGAATTAACTAAAATACCCTTGTGTTCTTCCTATTACCCATAATTCAAAAACCTAATTTTAAGATTCCGGTCTAATTCCCAATTTCTAAATTCGTGCTTGTTGAAATCCCAAACCTGATTGAACAAACATAATGAAACCACAAATCCGTCACTAACCTCACATCACCATCACTAACCTAATGATAATGGATCATGGCTGCTCTTACTTTTATATAAATCGATACGAGAACCAACCTAGTAAAGAAATGGACCTAGCCACAACCTTTAAATGGTCAAGAAGGTAAGACTGGGAAACCAAGCAAAGATATGAAACATATAGAACAAAAGAAAAATAGAAAAAGTTGCATCAATATTAGAGCAGACGGTGAAGTACTAATTCACACGCCAAACACCATGTGAATGCCATACCATGCAATAAGCCAAGTTCATGCTAAAATGGAGTTGAGCTAGTTGAGTGGCTCACGCCAAAAGTAAAGTTTTTGTCCTTTTTGTTTGTTTGTTTTTTTTTTTATATATATATTTTATTTGTATTGTGAGTGAGTAGGTATTTTTAGTGGGGTATTTTGTGGGACCCAATAATATGTTAGTGATGTGTTATGAGGGAGTGGTATTTGAGTGATTGGCGTGTTATTGAAAAGGTGTGATGTGGCGCTGAGGTAGCACACCAATAACGTGTTAAATGTTACAACGATACCTAGTGCTCTTACAACTCAACTGGAAAAAAAAAATCATTGACATGGACTAGAAGACAATAGCAAGAGTAGCAGAATAAGTTGTTTAACTAGAAGGGGGGGTTGAATAGTTTTACCAATTTAAAACTTCCTTTTAAATATTTAGATCGACTTATGTCAATCCATTTGATTGTTTATGTTGGACGTTGATAGATTGGACGTTGATAGATGGATATATAAACGTGAAATGAAATATAAAGAGTAAGAAGCACATCACCACAACACAAGTTATTTATAGTGGTTCGGCTACAAGGACACCTTCCTTGCCCTACTCCACTCCCGAGTCACCTACTCGAGAGTTCGTAAGCACTACACCAACTCCTTGTGGCGGAGAAGCCTTCACAACGCGCTTAACCTTTTTCCGGTACAAAGCTAAATACCGAGTTCTTTCACACCAAGGCGAACCACACCTAACACAACGTCGCCTACCCTTTATACGGTGCTAGGCTAACCACCGAGTTCTTTCACACCTTAGGAGAAGTAATCCTATCACAACGTCGCCTACCCTTTATTAGGTACTAGGCTAAGCACCTTAGTTCTTTCACACCTTAGGTGAACTACACCTTCATGACACAACACCTAATCTTAAGGAGATCTACTCCTTGTTACAATACCACCAAGGATATCACCATCCTTGTAGATAAACAAATACATATATGTATAACGATGCACCTCATCGATTATACGACCTAAGCATTCTCCCCAAATGCTACTTGATTTGATCCTTTGGCATCCTTCACTAATGCCTTTGACACAACGCTTGGCACCCTTCACTAATGCCTTCGTCTTGACACCTTTAGCATCCTTCGCTAATGCTTTTGACACAACGTTTGGCATCCTTAACTAATGCCTTCGTCTTGACACCTTTAGCATCCTTCAATAATGCTTTGACACGGATGATGAGCACCTTTCACTAATGTTTTCATCTTGACACTTTCGGCATTCTTCACTAATGCCTTCAACCCAATATCTATGGAGAAAGGAAGAACTATCAACAAGAGAACCTTAGTAGTCTTGATGATGATGAAGCATGGCAACTCATGGACTTGAGCTTGCACGTCTTCAAGAGGTGGTGATCTCTCCTTTAAGAGGAACCTAGTAGATCACACAAAAACAAAAGACAAACTACATAGATCACTTAGATCTGAGGTTAGAGGGTTAGAATACTTTGGGGAAGTATGTGTGAAAAATCATGTGTAAAGAGAAAGAAATGGCTCTCTATTTATAGAGAAAATTCTCTTCTGTTCCCCGGATCCCACGGATCCCTACCACAAGGGATCCGGCTAGCACAAAGCTAGGGATCCGTGGTCCGCTCCTCTTTGCCCATGGGTATTTTTGGTTATGGGTCATGGGTCATGGGTTATTGGTTGATCTATGGTTTTCTTTCTAGATACAATGAACTTGGTTAAGTGGTATATATAAAACCATGGGTTATGGGTCAAAACCATTTGCTAGTATTTACCCATTTAGTATATACTTGTATTTACCCATTTTAGCATACACTTAGTTTTTATCCATTTTAGTATACTTAGTTTAAGTATATGTTTAACCTAATATGTAAACACTAGTTGTTGTACATATGTATCTAAATCATAAAATCACTTATACTTGTTTTAGTATTTTATGTGAAAGCGTAAGTGTGTTAGAAAACTATTAACTCAAACTATTTACGTATTCTATTTGTTTCGTTAAAATGATTTTACTTTTGTTATCGACAAAACATTAGAAGATCGTAAAATATAAATAAACATTTTACGGCTTATTTGTATTAACAATCTCCCCTTTTTGTTGATGACAAAACATAAAATTATTTTAAGGAAAAAGCTAAAATTGTAAAAATTTGAATTTGTAGTTTTTACTTTCCCCTTTTTGTCTAAAACAAAAGTGTTTGAAGGAAACTAACTCGTTGTTTTAAGAAAACATGTGAAAAATTAAAAGTAAAATGAGATAGAGAGCAAATAACGGGAAAGGATCTCGTCTTTACTCCCCCTTGACGAGTCCATCCCTATGTAAAGGCGTCAAGTAAATGATACTAATCTAGTTTGTTTGCAAATAAGTTTGCAAAAGTTATCGTCTAAGTGACGAGAACGTGCTCCCCCTTGAATATTGAAATGTTGCAATGGGGTGTCATGAAGTGTAATCCAAAATTGGATTAAGTTGCAAGTGATTTTTGCAATGTTGTTTGACACAAAGCTCCCCCTAGCTTTATGGTGTTAATATCTTCATGTGTATTTTGAATAACTACAAAACAAAGGTTAGAAAAACAAGAGTATAGTGCATAATTTCCCAAAAGAGACTGTTAATATGAATTTGTGCTCCTCAGACACGGATCCCATGGTTCCCTCAAGAGGGATCCGTCTAGTTATCCGAAGGATCCGCTATTCTGCTGACGTTCTTCAAAGTGAAGAAATGTCAAGGAATGCTATGAGGAAATGAGATATATGCACAATACATACGTAATAATCATAGCATATACGTATTCATTCAATAAAACAAGAGATACACAACCAAATCTCTAAAAACTAAGAGAATGAACTTAGCCATACACGTACTACTAATGCTAATCTCATTACGAGACTTAAATGTGACATGTTTTAAGTCTAGGGATGACTGGACTTGTTGAATTGATCCAATTTTGCAAGAAGATGATTGAACATGAAATGTATCTCATTTCGTACTTCTTGAACAAGTCCTTGAGTTTTAGACAATTTGGGGAAAATATTGTCTTGGTTTGGCCCCAAGGGAAAGGGATGTCTTGAGGGGATCAATGTGTGTTTGAGGGTCTTCATTTTGAGAAGTTGGGAGAGGTTCTAAAAACGAGGGTGGTAATGGAACTTCTTCCATATGATCAAGGTTATTCCTTGTCTCCCATGATGGGCTAGTTGGTGTTGTAGGTGGTTCCCGATTTAATGAAAAGGTTGGTGAATGAGAGGTTCTTGAAGGTGAATGAAATAATGAGTATATGTTTGGATGAGGAAGAGGCTCATTCAATGAGTGTAGTCCATTCTCAATGAATGAAGGTTTTGATGGCTTGCTAGCCATGTTTGGTTTAGAACTAGATGATCCTTTTTCTAGTTGGAAAGGTTTGATGCTAATCCTTGTGGTTCTCTTAGCTTTTGTTGGATGGATTTGACAAGGTGGGATTCTAGAGTCATCATTTCTAATAGGAGATGTTTCGGTGGATGAAATTTCATGGATCATTTGACCCTTTCTTTTGGATGATCCTATGTTTGAGGAGTTGTTGCTAAGAGCCTTTGTCATGGTGATGAAAATACTAATGTGAGCTTCTAATTTCTGAGTTTTGAAAGGTAATTGAGGATGGTGCCATAAACCTAAGAATGTTTGGTTTATAAAGAATAATTTGAATTTGGGAATTAAATTCTTGACCACTTAGAAGGCTAAGCATGCTCTTGAGGTTTTGATCAGCTCTAGGAGGTTAATTAATGTATGCTAAGAGTGGTTAGAGAACCAAAGGCTGACTTGATTTTGAATATAGAAGCTGAATAATATTTTCGATCTACGATCCCGCGGATCCTCTTAGTAGGGATCCGGTCGTTAAAGACCGGGATCCGGCTATCGACAAGGTCTAGGTGAAATCATTATCCTTTTTTAAGGTTTGTCATTAATGGATTTCGAGGGTTTGACTTGATTTTGAAGTCTTTAACTGTTGGATATCTCAAATCCTTAACCATAACAAGTAATGGTGCTTAATGATGGTTTTGGCTAAGAACATTGACCTTGGGTAGTCTAACCACATGTTTGACAAGGATTCCTTTTAATTTGTTGTGAAAAACGGTGATACTAAGTCCTAAAAATCAGATGATGTCCTAGGATAAATTTACTAAAATCTTTAAAAATAAGAAGAAATGAAAAAGTAGTTTTTGGTCCTAATTTTGAGTCAAAGATGATTAAGATCAATTTGCTAAAATTGAAGGGTAGACCAAACTTAAGTGCTATCAAAAGTGATAGATAATGTGTGAGTGTTGGAGCGGAATTATGGTGAGTTTTGACTAATTAATAAGTAAACGAAATATTTTGAAAGTATATCCTATATAAGCCATGGATGAGAGTGAGGTTTTCAACTATTAGCGGAAGACTTGGTTGTCTCTAGTGTATTATGTTTGACTTGTTTGAAGTGTTCTAGTGGACTATTATGATGTAGCCAACTGTTTTTGCACATCAGTATACGGATCCCACTGCCCTTATGGGAGGGATCCGCTAGTTCAAACTCTAGGATCCGCCAACTGCATCGAGCTTTTACAGAAATGTGCAACTTTTCACTTTATAGTAAATGCTTTTCCTAGTTGTTTCTATGGGGACTAAATGCAAGAACACAACTAATATAACTTGTATCAAAGTAAGAAAAGCTGAAATTCCTAGAATGAGTGACAACGACCATACCAAGAGGTCGTAAAATCTCTTTTTCAAAGTACCTAAGTTAGGATTTTTAGTGCCAAGATATGGCAATATCTTCATACTACAAGCATAGTTTAAATTGTTTACAAACCATTGTTTGAAATTGTTCATCATGCACTTGATTCCTAAGATTTTACCTTTCTTTTTCTCCTTCACTTCTTCACCCGTCCTCCACTCTTTTTCAAACCATCTTCACTTCTTCTTCCTCAAGAAATTGGCGAAGCATTTGAAGATTCCTTTGGTTTGTTGCCATTCGGGTGATTCATTTGGGATGTTTGGCAATTGGTTGATGTAGTCCAAGGGGTCAAGATCGATGTTTTGAGTGGGTTACTACTACTCCCTTCACCTCCTCCTTCTTCTTGCCTTTCCCTTTCCCGAGGAACCGTGGGTGTGTGGTCTCTTGCCTACCACCATAAACCTTGTTGTTCTACCTTCGGTCAATGGTACCATAACCTTATTGCAAAAGCTATGATCAAGGGAATGTGGAGAAGGGTCTAAAGCAAAGATGAATTTGGCGAGACGGGTTAAAAGCATTTATGCACGGAAGCACCATCTTCTCCATGCTTCTAACACTTGCCATTCTTTTGACCATGTAGTAGGCAAGGTTGAATTGAGTATTGGTCACTAGGCAATAGATCATGAAGCTTAGACATGCGTTGGGTGGTCCTTGTTCCCTACTAGGCACACCACATTTTCTCTTATCACATCTTCCCACTTTCTATACAATGCATACATTTCCGAAAGCTCCATTTGAAAAGGATCCCTATGGATCACTTTTGACTTCTTTGTGACTCTTGATGGTGAGGCTCTTGGCATGAACACGGTGTCCCTCACCGTGGTTGCTTCAGGATCAAATTGTGGTAAATACCATGATGATCAACCATTGTGTGTAGTTGTTCTAAAGACCATTCATTCGAGTACATACAAATGCCTTGATATGGAACTCCTATAATTCTTCCAAACTCTATGAGTGAAAGACTAAACTCTCGCTCATTGATGGTGAATTCAATTGAGATGGACCCGTCATCATTTCTAATTATCCCCATTGTCTTGTAAAACTCAAGCACAAAGACTGGGCAAATTTGTTCGTTTATATCCAATAAACAATCAAACCCAATAGTTGCAAAAACTTCCTTTACGTCGGTATTTGCAAGAAATGATGGATCAACAACTCTACCTTCATGAAAGAGTCTCCTTTCGAGCAACTTAAAGGCCTTTCTATCGTCCGGACTTAGACCATTTTTCCTATGATACATGGGTATGTAGTGGGCGGTGTCTTGGTAGTCTTGTTGCTTGTTGCTAGGCATGATATTCCTAAACAATACAACCCCAATGTGGTGTTAATGGTGAATAGTAGTCTAGAGGGTTTGATCACAATTTTGCTCTCATCATCTTTGTTGAGTTCAAGAGATGTGTTTAATTTGTATTAACAATGTTAATTCTTTGATTTAGATTATCTTAGAAAACAATGTGGTGACAACTTATAATAAACCCATTTGAACCCAACTCTTAAAGATGAAGAAATTGTAATTCTAAAAATCAAGGAATTAAACTAACAATGTAGTGAAGATTATATTTACACAAGTGATTGTTAGACTTGAGGAGAATGATCAATTTGCTCCTATGAACAAGACTGGTTTTTGTTCGTGAGTCTTTGAGGTGAGTATTATTGTGAACATCCACAGTGATCGTTTTGATGATATACTGCTCTTTGTGACGGATCCCGCGGATCCTCCTCATTTGGGATCCGCTAGTGTAAACCGAGGATCCGCATACAGAAAAAATCACTCAAACATTCCTTGATAACTAAGGTTTGGGAGTTCTAAAAAGCCTAATGTTTTGGTATTTAAGGTTCTAAAACTTGTGATTTGAGGTTTTTGAAGATTAGATTATTCCTATTAGACGAAGTTCCCTTTTAAGAATTAGTCATAATTCTTGAAGTTTTCAAACATTATAATAAAGTCCCATTTTATTATAAAATAAGAAGTTTCACATGGAAATTTATTGACATAGATGAAGTGTCAATAAATTCTTTGTGATGAATAATGATAATGGTTATCAAATAACCAAAATGTCATTATTACGAAGTCGAAGTAAAGTTTCTACAAATAAGTCGAAGAATACTATTTTTGATGATAACTTTAATATAGATAACTACTAAAACAATTATTAATAAATCATGCAACTAAGGTTTCAATAATAAAATTAGAAGCAAGTGATTAGTAATCATACCTTGGCTAAATATTCTTTTTGCGAAAGGAAATATTTAGATAAATTCTTTATGCTCTTCTTGGTAACTCCAAATCCAAGTATGGATAATGCTTAAGAAAAAAAATGTTAGAGCATTCTATCATTGTCCAACAATAAACAATATAGTGATTTTAAAACATGACGAAGATAATCCTTCTTTGTAGTTTTCAAACATACACGGATCGTATCAAGTCTTTAAAGTGTGACAACATACTTTAAAGAAACTTGGTAACGAAGCTCTGATGCCAATTGTGGAAAACTAGAAGGGGGTTGAATAGTTTTACCAATTTAAAACTTCCTTTTAAATATTTAGATCGACTTATGTCAATCCATTTGATTGTTTATGTTGGACGTTGATAGATGGATATATAAACGTGAAATGAAATAAAAAGAGTAAGAAGCACATCACCACAACACAAGTTATTTATAGTGGTTGGCTACAAGGACACCTTCCTTGCCCTACTCCACTCCCGAGTCACCTACTCAAGAGTTCGTAAGCACTACACCAATCTCCTTATGGCGGAGAAGCCTTCACAACGCGATTAAGCAACCTTTTTCCGGTACAAAGCTAAATACAGGTTCTTTTCACCAAGCGAACCACACCTAACACAACGTCGCTTACCCTTTATATGGTGCTAGGCTAACCACCGAGTTCTTTCACACCAAGGAGAACTAATCCTATCGCAACGTCGCCTACCCTTTATTAGGTACTAGGCTAAGCACCTTAGTTCTTTCACACCTTAGGTGAACTACACCTTCACGACACAACACCTAATCTTAAAGAGATCTACTCCTTGTTACAACACCACCAAGGATATCACCATCCTTGTAGATAAACAAATACATATATGTATAACGATGCACCTCATCGATTATACGACCTAAGCATTCTCCCCAAATGCTACTTGATTTGATCCTTTGGCATCCTTCACTAATGCCTTTGACCTGGCTTAGCCCCTTCACTAATGCCTTCTTCTTGACACCTTTAGCATCCTTCACTAATGCTTTTGACACAACGTTTGGCACCCTTAACTAATGCCTTCGTCTTGACACCTTTAGCATCCTTCAATAATGCTTTGACACGGATGATGAGCACCTTTCACTAATGCTTTCATCTTGACACTTTCGGAATTCTTCACTAATGCCTTCAACCCAACATCTATGGAGAAAGGAAGAACTATCAACAAGAGAACCTTAGTAGTCTTGATGATGACGAAGCATGGCAACTCATGGACTTGAGCTTGCACGTCTTCAAGAGGTGGTGATCTCTCCTTTAAGAGGAACCTAGTAGATCACACAAAAACAAAGACAAACTACATAGATCACTTAGATCTGAGGTTAGAGGGTTAGAATACTTTGGGAAGTATGTGTGAAAAACCATGTGTAAAGAGAAAGAAATGGCTCTCTATTTATAGAGAAAATTCTCTTCGTTCCCGGATCCTGGATCCCACCACAAGGGATCGGCTAGCACAAAGCTAGGGATCCGTGGTCATCCTCTTGCCCATGGGTATTTTAGTTATGGGTCATGGGTCATGGGTTATGGGTTGATCCATGGTTTTCTTTCTAGATACAATGAACTTGGTTAAGTGGTATATATAAAACCATGGGTTATGGGTCAAAACCATTTGCTAGTATTACCCATTTAGTATATACTTGTATTTACCCATTTTAGCATACACTTAGTTTTTACCCATTTTAGTATACTTAGTTTAAGTATATGTTTAACCCAATATGTAAACACTAGTTGTTGTACATATGTATCTAAATCATAAAATCACTTATACTTGTTTTAGTGTTTTATGTGAAAGCGTAAGTGTGTTAGAAAACTATTAACTCAAACTATTTACGTACTCTATTTGTTTTGTTAAAATGATTTTAATTTTGTTATCGACAAAACATTAGAAGATCGTAAAATATAAATAAACGTTTTTACGGCTTATTTGTATTAACATAAGTGAAAGTTAACTATTGAAGTACAATTCAGCTAACAATTCATGAACACAACATAAGATTAAAACCTACGCCTCAAAACACGAATCCGATTCAAAACAAAAATCCGATTCAAACCCACGCCTCATCCAACTAATGAAATCCCAAAACACAAATCCGATTCAAACCCACGCATCATCCCAAAACACAAATCGGTTCTTAAATCACAATTGAAATCCCAAAACACAAATCCGATTCAAACCCACGCCTCATCCAACCAATGAAACCACCATCACTAACCTCACATCACCACCAGTACCCTAGATCCGGTGACACCACATATCAACAGCGGCCATCTCTGATGGCTAGAAAGAAAGATGGCTTATGGGTAAGTAATATTTCTGGGTAAGATGGCTAGAAAGAAAGAACATAAGGATATTTATAGTCAATTCATTAATATTATTCAAAAATTTTGCCAAAAATTGCTCAAAATTATGAATATTGTTCACAATTTGAAAGTTTTAATACCTATATTGTTAACAAAATTGGAATATTTATATATGTCCCCGATATAAACTTCTTTAAGTACATATTTCCTCAATCAAAATTTAAAATAACAAAAAAACCCATTTTGATATTTATTTATGCTAATACAATCCTACCCTTATAAATTTTAATAACCGTAGCTTGATTTGAGAGCCAAAATCCCAAAACATTATCATTTCACCATATTCTTTTTAATCTTCCGGTGTTCTTTTAATCCGTAGCTAAACAATAAATTTTGAAAAGTTGATTATGTGGATATTAAGTGCATCGTATTTGACTATGAAAGTATTCTTTATTAGATTAATTAGGCATTCAACTTGTGGGTATTAATATGAGTTGATGACTATACAAATAATCATGTGGTTCGGTGTAACAAATACATACTTAGAGCAGTTGGTATAATAACTGTAGAACAAATTGGTACAGAACAGAAGAGATTCAAGATGAACAATGATTTTATTTCTTAATTTTTTGTATATTTTACAATAAGGAGGAGACCCTATTTATAGATACAACATTACAGGGTGAAGAAAGGAATAAGAGAATAATTAGGCTAAATCATCGGGATACTCATAATATTCTAATTATACAACTAATATATGATGTATATTTACCATATATTCAACACTCCCCCTCAAGTTGGAGCATAGATATCAATCATGCCCAACTTGTCAATTGCTTGGTTGAATATTCGTCCACACACGCCCTTTGTCAGTATATCTGCAAGTTGATCTTCAGACTTCACAAATGGAAAACAAATATACCCTTTGTCAATATTTTCTCTTATAAAGAACCGGTCCACTTCCACATGCTTCATGCGATCATGCTGAATTGGGTTATGCCTAATCATGATTCTTTGCTTTATTGTCACAATGGAGATTCATGGATTTTATGATGATAAAACTGAGGTCCTTCAATATGTTTCGTATCCATAGAAGCTCACAAACTCCATGGGCCATACCCCGAAATTCTGATTCTGCACTTGACCTAGCAACAACCTTTTGCTTCTTTGATCTGAATGTTACTAGATTCCCAAATACAAACCTAAACTAACCTGAGGTTGACCTCATGTTCATCGAATTTCTTGCCCAATCTGCATCTGTGTACCCCATTACTTCTATATTACCGCCTTTTTTGAATAATAAACCTTTTCCTGGAGATTTCTTTAAGTATCTTAGTATTCGAAAGACAGCCTTCATATGATCTTTACTAGGATTATGCATAAATTGGCTCACAACACTAATTGCGTATGCAATGTCTGGTCGAGTGTGAGAAAGGTAAATTAATCTTCCCACCAAACGTTGGTACCTTCCTTTGTCGCATGGGCTTTGGTTAGTGATAACATCAAATAATCCTGAATATTAAGTGTCAATTTCCCCCAATAATGTTCGTTATTTATATCATTTATATGGATTTATGCTTGTTTTCCATTGTTTTCCACTTTTAGGTAAATTACGAGCATTAGAGCTAAAGAGATGCGGAAATGGAAACATTACTAAAGATTTATCACAATATGCTTATTCTGAAGAAGTTACGGCGTAACTCGTCTCTCACATTACGCCGTAACTATTGCGTGATCTAGAAGTCCAACTTATCAAGAGGTTACGGTGTAACTCTTCCCAAAGGTTACGACGTAACTCCATTAGGTCAAAAGAGGTTCCACGCCGTTGATACTTACACCATAACTACTGCATCACTTACGGCGTGGCGGGTTTATTGAAGACTACGGCGTAACCACTTATAAGGTTACGCCGTAACTAGCGGATCTAGTGCATTTACGGAGAAATAGAAGGTTACGGCGTAACTCCTCTATTGGTTACGCAAGTAACCAGACTGGCTATAAATACCCTTGAATTCCACATTTCAAAGCATCTCATTCCACACACACTCTCGAGAATGTGGGAAAAAGCTCAAGGCGGTCTAGGGAAGCATACGAGTGTTTCCAGGGAGAAGTCACACTATTATGATAAGCTTTAGCGTTTATTATTTCTTTTACTTTCAATTCATGTATTTCATACCTTTGAATATTGAATTGATTTGAATGATTAATATGAGCGGCTAAGCACCCTTTGGTGCTAGCCTAGTTATGATTCCTTAATTGTTTTGTTTACGTTTACCTTTACTTCCATACAATTATTTCTAAGTGTATGCATGCATAGTTCTTTGGTAGTCACCCTTGGTTGGTAGTTTTCAATGGCGGTAGAGGCCAATTGCCTAGGAGATACGACCAACTGACCCTAGGTGAGCGGGGCTGAGAGAGACGGGAAGGGTAAGATATGACCAATGGCGACCCTTTCTACTTGTGCGATTTGACCAACGTGATCACCTATGGTTTGGATGAACTTAGAATTGGGGGTGTAGTGTCTAAGTTCCTAAGGGCACTCACTATTTAGAATCTAGCATGTAGCGGTACTTAATGACTCGGCTTAGGGGACCGGGAACAACAGGACTTATGACGGTGCGCTGATTTCTCTGTGGTGGCATCTTTTTGATAGGTTAGGGCGAATTGACCAAATGTTGACCTCTCGAATTTGACCCCACCTGAAGTAATTGGAAGTAGGTAGACGTAGACATAACTAGCTAGGAGGATTAACTAGGTTAGCACCACTATTCCTTTATTGATTTCCCTTCACACATTTATTTGCTTTTATTTTATTTTCTGCATTAGTAGTTTAATTAATTAAAACCCTATCAAACCATTAATATTCTGTGACAATTAGACTTAGTAATTATCCGACACACATAGCTCTTGGGACGACCTCGGCTTTACCATTTACTACACTACACACGACCGGGTACACTGCCAGTTGGTGCATTAGGGTAGACCATAGCTATAGCGAGACATTATAAATATTAAGATCTGGTCAGTAAAACCTGCATTAAGTTTTGGAGCACGCCTTTGGGAGCTATATTAGGATTTATATTAAGTCTTTCATTTCATTTTTAAACTTTTCTCACGATCATATTTCAAGTTTTCAGGTACCATGGAAGTTTGTAACATTGATGACCTCACTCTTGAGGAATACTTGGCATTGACTAGAGCCGAGATCAAGGGCGGGTCTCGTAAGACCGGCAATCGAGCGGATATTCGTTTGAGATTAAAGACCAATTTATGAGGGAGCTTGGCGCTAAATGCTTTTTCAGAAACAGGGACGAAGATGCATATGAGCACGTTGAAAATGTCCTATACATCGCTAGCCTTTTCAACATTCGAGCGTGTCTCATGATGTTGTTATGCTCGGGGTCTTCCCTATGACCCTCACTAGAGCGACTAGAAGATGGATCGAAAGATTGCCGGGGGCTTAACACTTGGGCACTCATCAAGAAACACTTTATCCAAAGATATTGCCCACCATCGAAGATTTCTCATAAGCTTTTGGAGATCCATAACTTCAAACAAGAAACGGCGAAACTCGTATCAAGCTTGGGACATATACAATGATCTTCTTTATAAGTGTCCTACCAATGATCTAAATAACCACAAGGGTCAATATTTTCTACAAAGGAATAAATGTTACTAAAAGACAGATCTTGGACTATCAAGGACCTATCCGAACATGAATCCTACTCGCAATTGAAGCCATTCAGAAAATGGCGGACCATTCTCAAAAATGGCACGACGGTGGAAGTAAAAGAAACCAAGGCGGAAACTTAGGCGGAATTGTCGCTAGTAAAATTGAAAGTCTCGATCGAGATATCTTTGAAGGTCAGAGAAATGGTTCATGCCATCCAAGTGGGTTGTGAAAGCTGTGGAGGAGGACATCTTATGAAGAATTGTCCTCATATGGACGAAGAGGGTATTGAAGAGGCTAAGTATGGAGAAAATCGACCATTTTACGGTGATAATCGAAATAGTAATGGTTATCGTGGAAATTACAACCGTGGGCCTTATGGAGAAAGAAAGCCTAGTCTTGAAGAAACAATTAATAAATTTCTGGAAAATTCAGCCCAAAGACAAAAGGAGCAAGATGAGTGGTTGAAGGAATTCCAGGAAAACAACGAAACATTTCCAAACACGACTCAACTCTAAAAAACCTTGAATCTATGGTGATAAAGCTCTGTGAAAAAGTAAGGAGAAATAACGATAAACACGAAGGATCTAAACCAACTATGGAATGTAAGGTAATTTTTTTGATGATAACTCGAAGGGTCGGTGATAATATCTTGGTTTAGGGGCGATTTCGTCAACATATATGAGTTCGTAACCTCGTGTTTGGCAAATGACAACGGGTTGTGATGAATCTTGAGGAAAGTGACTCTAATGAATTACGCAGTAACCAAGAATCTCGATTCTGGCGTAGGCAGGATACATGGCGAGAAAAATTCCTCGACATGGGCGAGTCGAGAAAAACTCGAGGAACTCTCCTTGAAGATGAAGAAGAACCACTTATCACTCACTTTGGTGTACTCCTGTCATCATCACTGATGAAGAAACCACAAGGGCATGGCCTACATGCAGCCCTTTCCACGAGTATTGCAATGGAGGAGACAATGAAAGAAAGGAAGAATGGACGTGCCCTCATGAGCGTGAAAGACATAGTATTAAATTCGGTAATTTGGCCTTTAAAGATTGGTACGCAATTCAATTTGGGGATGCCAAGATCAATCCCAATCTTCTTAGGAAGCTAAAATTGATTACTCGAGAAAACATTCGAAAAAGGAAGAGACTAATAATGATATACTTTGCAGAAGGAGCACTCAAGAGAAACCGACAACAAGAAACTACGCAATCGGTGCGAAAAGTAAAAAATCACGGGAAATTTTCGGGCGTCATGCAACCCGTACATGACGATATGTGTAATGGGGAAGCAACTCGGAAGATTAGGAAAAGAAGAATTCTTTTGGTCCTCAACCAATGATGAGGAGAGAACAAGTTTACCTTTGCTGGACAATTTAGGATTCGATAGTTGGGTAAAAATTAAGTATGGATATGTGGACACACTAACCAAAGAAAAATTTTGGAAGGAATTCATGGATCGAGAAAGCTCAAATGACAAAAGTCTCGACTACACGAATGAAATAACTGTTGACAATGAGAAAGAGTTGGTTTGTAAAGATAAGGAAGAATGCAAGCGTGTTCCGGTGGAAAATCGCTTTCGATGTAGAATGGTTCAAGGACACGCACCGATGGCGATGATATTAAAGGGATCCTAGATTACCTTGAATTGCAAGGAAATAAGGTGTTCACTGATCCCGATGACGAGGCTTACGAACAAAGGAGGTTCAAGCTCCTGGGAATTCCCTACAAAAGACCACCCCCAATTATATTCAAAAAATACGAATTCACTCGCTACCACCTAGGTCCGGAAGAGAAATTTTGTAAAGTCCGAAAAGTCAAAACCGTTGAATACCTCCGAGCGCCTCAAAGGTTGCATGGATGAGACATAATTTGATGAAGGATATTGAGGAAGTGGGGCAAGTTCAAAGACCCCATAGGAGCCCAGCGACTCGAGTCTAACTTAAAGACTCAGTAAATAAAGAAAAGTGCTCTTTAGGAGACAACCGAATTATCCCTTTCTTCGTTTTTATTTCATTTACGTTGGGTTTTGTGTTTTCTAACCATTTTTGCGAGGAGAAAGAAGTAATAGTGCTACTGCACAGTTGCTTATTCGAGCGAGTTACGGCGTAACTCATCTTTGTGATTACCTTGCATAACCAACATTTTAGCATGAGATTCTTGGCGCATTACCAATTACGGTAGTAATTCCATCTCGATGGTTCGCCGTAACTATTCGCTTCAAATCTCATACCAGGTTTTGGCGATTCTGGTAACTCTCATAGGAGTTACGAAGTAACCTTCCTCTGCTTTAATTCTTTCATTTTAAAACACAATAACCTTGTATTAGTTTTTAAATGAACTTTGTGGGTGTGTTCTCTGTAAACCCTCACGAGACTTCACTTGTCCACTTGGGACACCAAGTGGTTTAAAAGGCTTGTTGCATTCGCTAAATGCAACCGTGATTCCTACAAAAGTGAGTTAGGTTTGTTTTCATTTTATTTTTTTCTTTTTAGAATTATGCTAGTTGGTATTGTGATTTGGGAGTTGAAGTTTGTTCATGGCGCTTAAGCGAAGGCACGATCCTTTCTCGTGGGCCTTCTTCTTTTTGGAGCAAATTTCAGGGAAGCTCTCGCTCTAATTCTACCTTTCTCTTCACCTTTATTTTAATGCCTAGTACAAAGGGGACTTTGTACAATTCAAGTGGGGGGACGGGAGTAGAATTATCTCTTGAACTTTATTTCGCCTTCATTTTTCTAGTTTATTTTAAAAATTATGCCATTTTTAAAATTTTGACATGTTTTCCGAACCTAACTAGATTAGACCTTAGCCGAGCACATACAACCCTTGATATTACGTGGTGAGATTTGCCTTATCCGTTTCCAATATTTTACCCCAAATCTACCAAATTATGAGTGTGACGGTAGCTTGTAAACTTTAGAACTTGGCCTTTGCATCATTTCGAGACCATAGACGAGGTATGTTGAGTTAGCTCGATGTATTTGGACTTTTCAGGTTTAGAAGGCAATATTATAGGATTATCACCCAAACAGCCTACCATTGTGAGTCTATCGATTAGTCACCTCGACTTTTCGACCCCCATGTGAAACCCTTTTGTTGCACTCCCCTTTAGTGCAAGATACCCTAGATACACCCTTCTGAGCCATTCCTTTCATTTTGTCAACCCTATATATTGTTTCGTTACACCCTTACACCTTAGCCTACCCTGTAGTCTTTATTTGTAATTGGGAAGTCATCATTTGCCTAAGTTCAAGGTTCGAGTGGAAAGGTTTGGAAATCACGCTTTCATCGACAACAATTATGAAGATTATTGAAGACCCCCCGAATTCCCATTGTTCATCTCAAGTGGGGGGATGTTATGTTATTATGTTATGTTCAAAAAAAATGTGATTCGAAAAAAAAAAGTTGATTGATTTATGTAAAGTGCGATGTTATAAGCACAATAGTATGAGCTTTATTGTTTAGTATCGAGGAGGCCACCTCGGTCACATTAGAAGATTGGAGTTGGAGTAATACCAACTGAAGAAGAAGAGGTAGTGTGCCCATCACGACGTCCTCTAATGACACATCTACCTTGTATTTCATGATCCGGTCTCTAGACTTCTAAGCTTGAACTTTGGGCGGACGGTAAGTGGTGATGACTTAGTTATAGATATATACTACCTGCTTGTTTTTCATTTTACACAAATTATATATCCCATGTCTTATCCTACCCTTTAGTCATGAAGAGTGTCTAGGTGATGCAGCGAGCAATCTTTTGTGTCTTGGCCATGGATTTGGTCATGTATCATTGATTTTGTCCACTTCGCCGTGACATGTTAGTAATGACGAGTCACCCCTTAACCTTTGTCGTGTCTACCCATATTGCCTTCGAGAATTGTTTAGCCCTTAACTCTAGTGGTGGAGATTTGTGTAACCGCCAAGCTTATGATAGATTACATGCTATGGTATGCGATTGGTGATCACCACGAAATTGACACTTAGAATAGTTGAGAGATTTGAGTGTTTGTTCCCCTTTCTTGAGGTGTTCGGCTTTGTTTTATTCTAGCATAAGGGATTTGTAAACTCATATTTTCCAGGTTTTGGGAGATATCTTTTAGGAATCTATCTAATAAGGTCTACTTGAGGGCAAGTAGAGTTCAAGTGGGGGATATTTGATAACATCAAATAATCCTGAATATTAAGTGTCAATTTCCCCGATAATGCTTGTTATTTATATCATTTATATGGATTTACGCTTGTTTTCCATTGTTTTCCACTTCAGGTAAATTACGAGCATTGGAGCTAAAGAGACGCGGAAATGGAAACATTACTAAAGATTTATCACGATATGCTTATTAGAAGAAGTTACGGCGTAACTTCGTCTCACATTCGCGTAACTATTGCGTGACCGAAGTCCAACTTATCAAGAGTTTACGGCGTAACTCTTCCCAAAGGTTACGACGTAACTCCATTAGGTCAAAAAGAGGTTCCACGCCGCTGATACTTACGCCGTAACTACTACATCACTTAAGACGTAACCGAGTTTATTGAAGACTACGACGTAACCACTTATAAGGTTACGCGTAGTAACTAGCGATCTAGTGCATTTACGGAGAAATAGAAGGTTACTGGTAACTCCTCTATTGGTTGCCGTAACCCGGACACTGCCTATAAATACCCCACGAATTCCAGCATTTCAAAGCATCCCATTCCACGCACAACACTCAGAGAACGTGGGAAAAAGCTCAAGGCGGTCTAGGGAAGCATACTGAGCTTTGTTTCCAGGGAGAAGTCACACTATTATGATAAGCTTTAGCGTTTATTATTTCTTTTACTTTCAATTCATGTATTTCGTACCTTTGAATATTGAATTGATTTGCATGATTAATATGAGCGGCTAAGCACCCTTTGGTGCTAGCCTAGTTATCATTCCTTAATTTTTTTTTTGCGTTTACCTTTACTTCCGTACAATTATTTCTAAGTGTATGCATGCATAGTTCTTTGGTAGTCACCCTTGGTTCGGTAGTTTTGAATGGCGATAAAGGCCAATTGCCTAGGAGATATGACCAACTGACCCTAGGTGAGCGGACTGAGACAGGAAGGGTAAGATATGACCAACTGACGACCCTTTCTACTTGTGCGATTTGACCAACTGATCACCTATCGTTTGGATGAACTTAAGAATTCGGGGGTGTAGTGTCTAAGTTTCTAACGGCCGGGCACTCACTATTTAGAAATCTAGCATGTAGCGGTACTTAATGACTCGGCTTAGGGGACCAGGAACAACATGACTTATGGCGGTGCGCTGATTTCTCTGTGGTGGCATCTTTTGCTGATAGGTTAGGTAATTGACCAAATCTTTGTCCTCTCGAATTTGACCCCACCTCAAGTAATGGAAGTAGGTAGACATAGACATAACTAGCTAGGAGGATTAACTAGGTTAGCACCACTATTCCTCTATTGATTTCCCTTCACACATTTATTTGCTTTTATTTTATTTTCTGCATTAGTAGTTTAATTAATTAAAACCCTATCAAACCATTAATATTATGTGACAATTAGACTTAGTAATTATCCGACACACATAGCTATTGGGACGACCTCGGCTTTACCATTTACTACACTTCACATGACTGGGTACACTACCCGTTAATGCATTAGGGTAGACCATAAGTATAGCGAGACACTATAAATATTAAGACCTGGTCAGTAAAACCTGAATCAGTTAGGGAACATACCCAACTGATGGTTTGCTTCAATCGGTGTATCTACCGGTTTGCTATCAAGCATCCCGGTTTCCGCAAGGAGATCCAATGTATACTTTCATTGGGACATGAAAATACCTTGGATTGATCTTGCAACTTCAATTCCTAAGAAGTATTTCAGTTGTCCTAAATCCTTCATTTCGAATTCCTGTGACAAATACTTCTTTAAGGCCTCAATCTCTTCTGTATCATTTCCGGTAACCACCATATCATCAACATAAACAATGAGAGCTGTAACCTTTCCTGCCTTTCGTTTTATAAATAATGTATGATCCGAGTTACTTTGTCTATATCCAAAATCTTTCATGGTCTTCGTAAATCTTCCAAACCAGGCTCGTGGTGACTGTTTTAGACCTTACAATGCCTTTTTAGCTTGCATACTTTCCCTTTTGAAATCCATCACTCCAGGTGGAAGTTCCATGTATACTTCCTCTTCAAGATTTCCATTTACGAATGCATTTTTTCGTCAAA
This sequence comes from Chrysanthemum makinoi, assembly GCA_910596185.1. Classification (NCBI taxonomy): domain Eukaryota; kingdom Viridiplantae; phylum Streptophyta; class Magnoliopsida; order Asterales; family Asteraceae; genus Chrysanthemum; species Chrysanthemum makinoi. The sequence goes on along the minus strand of OU343222.1, from coordinate 240,401,098 downwards.
CTGATGCAATGGCCACTCTTGATTAGCTGCAAGGGAAATGAGTATACGAATAGTGTTTATCTTTGCAACGGGAGCAAACGTCTCTTCATAATCTATTCCATACGTTTGTGTATACCCTTTTGCGACTAGTCTGGCTTTATATCTGTCAATGCTGCCATCAGAATTCACTTTTATTGTGAAGACCCACCGAAATCCAACGATACGATATCCATGCGATTTATCAACCAACTCCCAAGTGGAGTTTCTTTACAATGCATCCATTTCTTCATCCATAGCTTTCTTCCATTGTTGATCCAAAAATGCCTCCTGCAAATTTCTAGGAATAGATACAGAGGATAATTGATTCACAGTACATGTAAACGACTTAGATAATCTACATGTTGATACGTAATCAGAGATTGGATATTTAGATTTAGAGTTGAAGTTAGGTTCATAAGTGGGTTTCGGGATGCCTTTAGTGGACCTGTTTGATCGTCTAGGTTGACTATCATCATTATTAGGATTAGGTGGTACAATAGGTTCGGAATTTTGTACCAGCTCTTCCGCTAAAGGTTCTGAATTATGTGGCAGTTCTTCTGTTAAAGGCTCTGAATTATGTGGCATTTCTTTGGTTTCCACTTCTCCTACTTGATCCGTATGTGTCCTTTCCTCATTCATATCTTCCTCATCCATGTGAAGTTTACTTTCATGGTTAATTCCCTCATCCACCTCTATTCCTGATCTTTCCTCGTCAATAGCTGAATGGTTAGGCATGTTATTTTCCAGTTCCTGAAACAAATCCCCAGTATGGAACTTTCCTTCATTGTCATTATATTTCTCCCCCTGAAGGGAAGACCCCGTAAAGTATGCATCGAGTTCTCTAAATGAGACATCCAGGGATATATAAACCTTTTTCTCAAGAGGTTCATAACACCGATAACCCTTTTTATAATTCGCATACCCAAGAAACACACACTTTCGAGCATAATGATCTAACTTCCCCCGTTGATGTTTAGGTATGTGAACAAATACGACACATCCAAAAACACGAGGTTCTAGATTTGGCATAGCCGGAACAACGATGAGGTCATGAAGTGTTTGGAAGGGGGTTTTAAAGTCAATGACTCTAGACGGTGTACGATTGATCAAATATGCAGCGGATTTCAATGCTTCTCCCCAATATGTTAATGGCATATTCATTCCAAAGAGAGATGCATGGACAACTTCTAATAGTTTTCTATTCATACGTTTAGCTAACTAATTTTGTTGTGGGGTATATGCATTAGAGTTTTGATGTCGAACACCATTATTCGCTAAGAATTCTAACATTTCATTACTTGTAAATTCTCCTCCATTATCAGATTGAAATACTTGTATCCTTCTTTTAAATTGAGCTAAACTCATCTGGTAGAATTTTTTGAAAACTCCAAATACTTCACTTTTGTGAGTAATCAAGGAGACCCATAACATACTGGTACATTCATCAATAAATGTTACAAAATAACGGGCTCCAGAAAAAGAGGGAATACGTGCAAACCCCCATACGTCCGAGTGAATAATGCAAAAAAGTTCCGAACTTTTATTAAAACTGGGTGAATACGTAATACGATGACTTTTAGCAAGTTCACAAACATCACACTTAAAATCTGAAACACTACAATTTGAAAATAAGGAAGAATTTAATTTTTGAAGATATCCGAATGAGAGGTGACCCAATCGTCGATGCCATAACTACATATTTGCTTTCGTTTCTTCAATCCCTCCTACTTTATTCACCTGATGAAGTCTTTCTTCTCCACTATCGGTCAGGTCCAAATAGTATAGATTGCCTTTTCTAACACCACAACCAAGAACTTGTCGGGTCACTATGTCCTGGAAAGTGCAAAATTGGGGCCAAAAAGTCACGGTACATTTAAGTGTAACTGTAATTTTGCTAACGGATAAGATATTGTATTCGAGGGCTGGTACAATAAGAACTGAGCTTAATGACAAAGATTTAGATAGATCAGTGGACCCCTCTCCGATCACAGGGGATGACCCACCATTGGCTGTGTATATATTGGTATGAGTTGAAGGTAAAACAGAAGATAGTAGATTAGAGTCGTTTACCATGTGATCTGATGCACCGGTGTCAATTAACCAAGTATTATTCAAAGAATTTGCAAGAAATACATTACTTTTAAATTTCATACCGATTGAAGCAGATGATTGAAGGACCTTTGCCCGGCATCATTCCTTTTGCTATGTTCTTCCTTGGGCGTTTTGTAAAGTCCCACCATTCGGATATCAATAACTTCATAACGTCTTTGTTCCGTGTGTCCTTTTTTACCACAATGAGTACATTCAAGATCAAGGCGAGGAGTTCGAGTCTCTTTCCCTTGGTTTCTTTTATAGTTTAGTGCCATAACTGAAGATGCAGATATAGGTGTTTGGGTTCCCATTACCTGTTTGTGAACCGAACATCTTCGCACCATCTAGTAGGATTGTTCCAAGGTGAGTGGTGGATCTTTTCGAAGAATTTCACCACGCACTTGATCATACACGTTGTCTAATCCATAAAGGAACATATGAACCCTAAGTTACCCTACATATTTTTGTAAGAGGGCTATGGAACTGATACTTTCTCCTTTCATCGTGTTACGCTGGTCAATTTCTTGAAACAATGATGCTAGTTCATCATAATACGTTGCAATCGATCTCCCAGATTGTTTTGTTGAAAAACACTTCCTATGTAACTCAAAGATTTGAGTTTCATCAGAAGTGTCGGTATACATAGCTTCGAGTGAGTCCCAAACTTCCTTTGCTATTTCCAAACATACATATCGATTCATTAGGGTTGTGGACATTGAATCACATAACCATCCTTTTACCTTGTCATTTTCTGAGCAGCAATTTTCATAATCTTCACTTTCTTCTGCAGGTTTTGTTTTTGCACCACTGATGTATCCCCACATCTTCCGCCCATTGATGCGCATCTTCATGACTTACGACCACAAAATATAATTGTTTTCATTCAGAGTATTGCTGGTTGGGAAGGGTGCATCGATGTGATTATGAACTATGTGGGGATTTTGATTTGATGATTCCTTTCCGGAAGTCATCTTCGATTTCCATTAGGTTTTGCAACCGATTTCAATTTGATTCAAGCAACCAGGTTCAATTCTCAAACCTGCTCTGAAACCATGTAGAATAAATTGGTACAGAACAGAAGAGATTCAAGATGAACAATGATTTTATTTTTTAATTTTCTGTATATTTTACAATAAGGAGGAGACCCTATTTATAGATACAATATTACAGGGTGAAAAAGGAATAAGAGAAGAATTAGGCTAAATCATCGGGATACTCATAATATTCTAATTATACAGCTAATATATGATGCAAATTTACCATATATTCAACAATAACGGCCCCCGGTTATTCCCACGTTTCCCCCCGTTACCCACACCACCTCTGCCGTTAATCCCACGTTAACGTTTGAATGTTAAGCCTAAAACAGGCGTTACATGCCGAATACAAAAAAAAAATCACTTTAACCCCCAGCCGTTGGGGTTTTAAAAAAAATCATTTTATCCCCCTCCCCTCGTTACAAACGGCTATTTCTAAAAAAAATAAACAAAAAAATAATAAAAATTCAAAAACATTTATTTACCACTGTAAATACCTAACTAAAACACCATTTTTTCACACTTCCACTGCTCAATCCTCTCAATCTTATACTTTCAATTACTAAAAAAATGTCGGGAGGCAACAACGATGATACATTCATGAATCTTCTCAGTGGTGGGTGGAATACCTCAAACCCGGGTTCTTCTTCAAACCCCAACGTCTCTTTTTCCAACCTACTAGGCTTGTCGAGCCAAGATCTTTTCCTACAACATCAACAATATCTGTTTTGGCAACAAAATCAACAAAACGCATTAAACACCAACTTTCAAAATCTACAATTCTCACAACAATCACAAACCGAAACACAAGATATTCCAGAAACACCCACTTCTCCTCCAAAGCCCAAAAGTCGTGGTAAACGAAAGACCAAAAAATCCAAAGACCCTGAACCAATCGATGATGATGACGAAAACTGCGTTGCTGGGCGTTGGCAACCAAAAGAGGAAGAATTACTTGCCAGGTGTTATGTAGTTGTTACGGAGGATCTGATGATCGGGCGTGCCCAAGGATATGATACGTTTTGGCATCGGGTCAAAAATGAGTTCAATAGACTCAATTTTCAACGACGCGACAAGGATATGGTAACAAGCAAGTGGAAAACGCTGAACCGTGATCGCACAAAGTTCAACGGATTTTTCAAACGTGCGCAACGGGAACAGAGAAGTGGGGAAAGTGAGATGGATGTCAAGAAACGGGCGAAGCAAATGTATCGTAACGAGCACAAATCCGCGCCGTTTGCTCTCGATGATGCTTGGGAGATTTTTCGTAAGCATAAGAAATGGGGCTCGCCGGATTCGGTTGATTTAACCGGCGATGTCCCAAGCCAAACAAACGAGGCTTTGTTTGGTCATGATGAACGACCACGCCCATGGGAAAAAATGTGCTTCAAGAAAGCAAGATCCGAAGCACGATAAGAATGCGGGGGCGAGCACAGGAGAACAGCTTCGTCAAGTCAATTCACCAAAACTATGACAAACGAGTATCGTATCAAGCGTGAAACCGCCGCGATCGAACCACAAGTCAAAGATGAAACGATGACAAGGTTGGAAGAGATGAAATTTTTGATGATTGACACTGATGGCAAAGATCCAAATGTCATGGCGTGGATCAATGACGAAAAATGCCGAATAATCCAAAAATATAACTTGCAACCTCGTCACTAGATTGTATTTTCGTCATTTCCTTTATGTTGTAACTTTTAATTTGCAGTGTCTTTTTTTAATTCGCTGTAACTTTTTTTTAATTTCGTATTGTAATATGTTTTCAAATTAATGATACGTTTTTTAATAAATGAAGTGTTTGTTTTAGTTGTTGGAATTACTCCTAAACCATATCTCAAGTGTTAGTGATTCATATGTAATAGTTAGCTTAATACGGCCTTTATGTTTGTTATTAAGCTAAGGCTTGTGTAGAAGGCCCATAAGCCTTGGTCCAAGCCCATAAGAAGGGAATGAGTCTAGAAGTGTTGCCCTAGCTCCTTGCCCTATAAATACTCTTGTATAACCCTCACTTGAGGGTTGGTTGTTCAATTTACTCTTTCACTATTACGCATAATCTTTCTTACATTCATACGCATAGTGTTTGGTAGTTGTTCATCCGATCTCTTTTTATCTCCTTTTTATATTAATGCTTGTGTTACTAATATGGTGACCTAACAGTGGTATGATTCGCCATCTAGTTGGGTGAAACAGTTTTTTTTTGTCTACTCGTAAGGTTTCACGTCCTTAACCTTTCATACGCATAAAAACTTATTTTTTTCACTTTTAAATCCAAGATTCTTGTACTTTAAAGGTTATTTGGTGTTAAAGTTTAAGTTTTTGGCAAAAAGTTTTAAACTTTACGTGTGTAGAAGTGTTCTTGAGCTTGATTTCATTCGTGTACCTCTTTCTACTCGTAAGGTGAAAAAGAGTTTTGGATCATCAAGTTTTAGACTTTCTTGTTATTTTGGTGATATTGAAGCTTTTTCATCATAAAAATCAAGTTTCTAAACACTTTTGGGCATAAAATCAGTTTTTGGTACTTTCTACTGTGAAGCAAACCCTAATCCTACGCATAAGGAATTCTTCATTTGATCTTGGTGCTATTGGTTTACTCGGTGTTTTCTTGCTTGGATAAGCACGAAAACACTTCAACTGGATATCGTTTACCGTGATAGTGTAAAGGATTTTTGAGGGTTAAAACCCTAATTTTACGCATAAGCTCAAACTTATCGTAGAACTCTTCGCCTAAGATTTTCTTACGCCTAAGCCTTGTCTTACGCATAAGCTAATCCTGGCATAAGTTTTCTACTGAATAACTTTCTTTCGCTAATCTTAGTGTTTCACAATTCTTACGCGTAAGCTAATCCTACGCGTAAATATCACTTTTACGCGTAAGGTGGTGTTTTTCCGCGTAAGCTTCTTTCTACGCGTAAGGCACTTTCTACGCATAAGCAGGTTCTACGCGTAAGGTTTCCTCTACGCATAAGCTGGTTTTCTACGCCTAAGCACCTCTTCAACAAACAACAAGTTTCATTCGACTACAAAGATCCATTTAACAACACAAGTTTTCAAAATGTCACAACCACCATACTCTAGCTATTTTCCTTACACTTATATTCAACAACAACAACAACTAAGTCCACAACATCAACAATTTAATCATCAATAAAAAATTTATCAACAACAATTTAATCAACAACATACTCCACAACTTGGAGCAATTCCACAACCACAAATGGTTCAACCACCACCTAGTCTTCAAGTACAACCTTACACAAACTTCTACAATCAACATCCATCCAGGAGTACTATGAAGGAACCAACATGGTTTGGCAAGATGTGTGAAGCATTAACTAGCCAACAATCAATTCATGAAGCTGGCTCACTTGATAGACCTCCAATGCTCACTCTCGGAAATTATGATCAATGGGTGATACGGTTCTTTAGGTTTTGTGATCTAAAGAAGCCACATGGAAAGTTCTTAAAGAAGGTCATTATGGAAGGTCCATTTCAGATGCCTACTGTTGTCACACCCGCGGATCCTAATGCCAATCCACCAAGAGATCTTTGTCACCAACATTGCAACTGTCTCGAGACCTCACGGTGATGAACTTCTACATTTTGAAGCCAATGAACTAGCAATGCAATACATCCTTTTGGGATTATCCAATCTGATCCTTCGAAGTGTTGATGCTCAAAAGACTGCTAAAGCAATGTGGGAACATATTTATCTTCTTATGGAAGGCACAACACTCAATCAGGAAGACATGGAATCCAAAATCTACTTGGCTTATGAACAATTCATGATTGAACCAGGAGAGACATTAGAGTCGCTTTTCAGACATCATCAATGATTTGGACAAACACGATATCATCATGCCACGAATTGCTGTCAACACTAAGTTCCTAAGTAGTCTTGGTCCAGAATGGGAGAAGTATGTCATTTTTCTCCGTCAAGCTAAGAATCTTCATCATGCTACATACGGATTGTTGTACGACTATTTGAAGCCTCACCAAAAAGAAGTTGACAAAGAAAGGGCTATCCGTGGACTCTCGACTCCACGGTCACTTCGGACAATCAACAACTTGCTTTGTGGGCTCAAACTAGTTATCCTCCTCAACCCGATCCTCAACCCTCTCGCCACAATTACAACATATGATGCATCGCGGCAACAATCTCAACAAACTCAATTGGTTCCATAAAACAACAACAATGATCAAGCACTCTACAGTGAAGCTAATGAGGACTCAGATGCTTTCGATGCATTGCGACAAGGATTTGTTATGATTGCTAAAGCTTTTGGCCGTTATACAAACAAATCCAACAACCGCATCCGTTCCTCATCAAATACAAGGAATCAGGCTGTTGTGAGCAATGGACGAGTTGAAGTTCAGAATCGTGGTTATGGTCGTCAGATGGGCGGTGGTCAAGGATTTAATGCTATGGGTAGGAATAACATGGGTGCTCCACAACAATAGAGACCTCAAGTGGTTGAACAGGTAATGCTCGAGAATGGGTTGAATGGTCTTCGTTGCTACAAGCTGTAATGAGAAGGGACACACGGCTAATGCATGCCCAAAGACTAGGACTAGGGGCAGTGCTTATCACAAGGAGGATTTACTTATGGCTCTTAAGGATGAAGCGGTGGAACTCTCACGAGACAAAGAACGAGCTTTATGGCGGTCTGGACTTCGGATGATGATATGGAGGACTTGCAAGCCAATGCGATTATGTTGATGGCTAATATGCATGAGCAACACATGAGTGACATAGGCCCGGTGTATGACAGCGATGGCTTGTCTCGGTACCGAACAAACCATATTCATCTGATCTAATATCTCCGCCAACATCTGAATCCGTGAGGCTCGGAATGTTCAAAATGAGTCATCCATCTCAGTCGGCGATTCTCAACTAGACCCTGTAGTTACATTTGACGATCAGGATGATCTTATGGTTACCTTTGATACTCAAATTGACTCCGTGGTTATACTTGAGGATCGGAATAGTGATCATGTTGTGACTCACGTTGAACACGTTGAACTTTGCCTAGTCCGGATATTGATCTCTTACTTAAACCAACAATCCCATAATGGATGAATGTTATGCATTAAATCAAAAATTACACGATACAAATGCAGGTTAACGGGGACATTGAATGCTTAAAGCGCAACTCAATTTTTTCAAAACTCAAGAAAACCGTGAAAAAGGTTTTGAAGCCGCTTTGCTAAATCACATCAAAACAAAAATCTTTGGACGGCAGTTAAGTGATCTAGCCGCATCAAGAATGCTTTGTTGTCTCAAATAGAACAAACGAAACATGAACATAAACAACAAATTAACGCTCTTACTTTGGAAACTCAAAAGCCAAGGCTGAGTTGTTAACTTGTCAAAAGCAGTTCTCACGAGTACAAAAGCATTCCACAAAACGAATAGATAACTATCTTGACGAAATTGTTGACTTAAAAAACAAAATCAAAGAGTTTCAAAATGTTGTTTATAAACATGGTGAGTCAATCACAACTATTCAAAAGTTTACTTTTAAACCAAATCCAAATGGATATGGACCGATTTTTGCTTATTACAAACCTAAGTTTTCAAACGCAGAGCATTCAAAATAAATCCCGAAGTTTACACGAGAACATAGAATTGATGATTCAATTATGATTGTTGTTGAATATAATCATGGAGGAATTAGATCTTGATGATGAGAGTCGGTCAAAAATGGAAAATGTCGTTTATAACAAACCATTTAACTATTCAAAAGCCGTAACTTTTGTCACACAACAAGATACTTCTAACAAACCTTTGGTTATCACACCAGTTTCGAAGTTACTCCCAACACAATGGTGCACAAATTAATGGTCCTTTACCTTCACTTAGTGAAGTAAAACTAAAGATGAAAGTTGTCGCGTTATCAAATATTTTGACACTTTCTTATCTGACCTCAAAATTTTGGAACGTGAGATTGAATTTCATTATGAAATAAAAGTTCAACATTTTCAATCGCCAATGGCGAGAACAAAGATATTCTTCAGAAAGAATTTTACCCCATGTCAAAAATTTGAAAACTTGTGCACTATATTGGGAAAGGGATTTTCACAAGGAACTTGGTCTCATGAAAATAGTTTTAGAAAAGCGAAACATCAATTTCAAATACTAAGCGTAAAAAGCGTGAGAAAAGATGTTGATCGACTCTTGAAAGATGTTATCGTCTTTGATATCCATAATGTTGTGTTGTTTCATTCTTTGCATATGCATCGATTATATCTCTGGCGATTCGTTGAAATTATTGAGCATACCGATAATGTGCATCATTGAGTCTTTAAAAGTTGAAAATGAGCGATTGTTAAACGAGCTTTCAAATGCAAAGCGTCGTCTTCAATGGTGTCAAAAGATTGTCACAATCGTGAACTTGCTTTGCAAAACAAAATCGACCAGTTGCATTCCAAAACGTTTAATCAAAACTTGAGCAAGCTGAATGATCAAAAGCGTGTCTTTGAAATGTCAAATCTCAAAATATGAACAAGAACTTACAAAAGTTAAAAAGGAATATGGTGTCATATTTCATTTACTCAAAAAGACTCGTGATGAAGCATCAAACGAACTTGATCATTATCTTGCACACACTCTGAAGTCATGAACTTTTCAGAAATCTTAGTTACGAAAATCAAGATTTGGTGCACACTATCATTAAGTTAAGAGATATGTTAGGAAAGTATGAACAAGTTCAGCCTAACATCATTAAGAAAATTGCACCTATAACACTTAGCAAATGTCAACCCGAATGCCTCTTGATAAAACACAAGATACTAATGTGCTTCCCTCTTTGAAAGCAGGAATAGTTGCCTCTTTACAAACGTCCGCACTTCACAGCCTAGGAGCAATACAAGGAAGAATAGGAAGTTGCGACCTAAGAAAAGAACAATAAAGAATCCTGAAGTAGAAGAACACCCTAGGACTTTGAATAAGACTCCAGTTGTACCCACTTTAGATATTGTCGACAAATGTAATGGAAAAAGTGTTGTAACGAATGCTAAACCTTTAAGTACTTTTGATATTGGTCGATGCTTCTTGTGTTGTTTGTCGTAAAAGTATGCTTTCTGATTGTCATGACAAATGTGTTGCTAGAGCTATCTTGTCTCGTTTAAGGAATCCTAAGAATCGGAATACCTCTAGGCCCACTAATGCTTCTAAGTGCCTGTGCTGGTAAACCGCCTCCTTAGATTCTAAGAAACGCATTGATGTCCCTGTAGCTCTAGTATCACCTCCAAGGAATGAAGTACCACCTAGTGCATTCACTAAGACTAAAGCTAAGACTAGTTGGAGATGGCAAAAATGGTTACATAATATACTAGGATTTAAATGGATGCCTAAAATCATTGATGTGTGTATTTCTACTATAGCTGCTGAGGAACCCTCTAACTCATGGGTTCCATCTACTTCTATTCCATCATGTGATCATTGTGTAACGGTGTACTGATCATCCTTTAGATTGTTGATAGCGGATGTTCCCGACATATGACAGGTAATCTTAAACTGTTATCAAACTTTATTGCAAAGTTCATTGGCCTTGTCGGATTCGGGAATGATCACTTCAGCTATCATGGGCTCTGAGATTATATCAATGGCAATATCGAAATTAGCGGGGTTTATTATGTGGAAGGCCTCGGTCACAATCTCTTTTCGATCGGTCAATTACGTGATGGAGACTTGGAAGTTGCTTTTAGGAGAAAACTTGTTTCATTAAGTGATCTACAAGGAAACGATCTTATGTGCGCTCTGCAATTCTAGTCATACACAATCTCAATGAAAGACATGGTTGCTTCATCTCCTATCTGTCTACTTTCAAAGGCTACATCAACGAAATCCTGGCTATGGCACCGTCGTCTCTCACATCTAAACTTTCAAACCATCACCAACCTTGCTCGACACAAACTTGTTGAAGGTCTCCGGAGATTCCGGTATTCTAAAGATCACCTTTGCTCAGCTTGTGAACAAGGGAAAAGCACTCGTGCTCATTTTCCTTCAAAGGTGGACCACAACTCTCAGAATGTGCTTCATCTTCTTCACATGGATTTGTGTGGCCCGATCGGCGTGCAAGCGATTAATGGCAAACGCTACATCTTGGTAATTGTTGATGACTACTCACGATGGACTTGCGTCTACTTTATTCGAAGCAAAGATCAAGCTCCACAGATGATCATCACCTTTCTCACGAAAATTCAAGTTCAACTCAGAACACCCGTCCAAATCGAACAGACAAAGGAACCAAATTTGTGAACCAAACTCTTCGAGAATTTTATGAGAAAGTGGAAATTGAGCATCAAACATCTATTGCACATACACGAAACAAAGCGGAGTTGTTAAAAGACGAAACGATGCGTTAGTGGAAGCTGCAAGAACAATGTTAATCAATGCTAAACTTCGGATTACTTATGGGCGTGTCGTATCAATGCATGCTATACTCAAAACCAATCAATGATTACAAAACGCCACAACAAAACACCTTTTGAGCTTATCCACAACATAAAACCGAATCTCAAACACTTTCATGTATTTGGATCCCTTTGCTACCCAAATAATGATCGTGATGACTTTGGAAAGCTAAAAGCTAAAGCGACATTGGGTATTTATTGGATATTGTGAGAATTCTAAAGGTTACCGGATCAATCGTACAAAGCAAGTTATGGAAAGCGATTCATGCTAATTTTGATGACCTTACGAAATGGCTTATAAGCATAACGACTTGGAACCGGTCATAACCGTTTAAACTTCCTCACACCCCATCATCAGGTGAACCAAGCCCCTGACTTTTCGTCAACAAATGGAAAAGCTATTTGCTCCGTTGTTTAGTGATGACATTGATGATCGTGCTCCAGGTGTATCCGATGTTTCGTACAACTGATCATATTCCAATACACGATATACTGCTACAACAACTACTGTTGAAGAAGCACCACCGGTTGACCTACAACAACAGTTGAACAAAGCTGCATCCAACGATGAACGGTGATGATGTTCTTAATGAAATACCCCCACCCGTGATTTTGATCCAAATGCATTCTTTAACCCGTTTGCTAATGAAGCTGCTACACGATGTTGCGGAATCATAAACAAGCCATTTGAATCCTCAAAATCTGCACAATGTATACCAACATCAACCCTCTACACATCATTGGACAAAAGACCATCCTCTTGAGAATATTATTGGCAACCCAAATCAACCGGTCGTCACAAGACAAGCGTCTTCACACTGAGATGGTGAACATTGCATTTATGCACTCACTGTCTGCCAATCTGAACCTAAAACATTAAAGACGCAATGACAAAAGACAACTGGATCGAATCCATGCAAGAAGAACTCAACCAATTCAAACATCTTGAAGTATGAGGCTGGTTGAAAGACCAACAAGGGTCCACGTCATTGGTCTCAAATGGATTTGGAAGAACAAATTGGATCTTTGAAGGGAGCGTAATTAGAAACAAGTCACGTCTGGTGGCTAAGGGTTATAGAAAGGAAGAGGGTATTGACTTTGAAGAATCATTCGCTCCGGTTGCTCGTCTTAAGGCTGTTCGGATCTTTCTCGCGTTCGCGGCTCATATGAATATAACGGTCTTTCGGATGGGCGTCAAAGCTGCTTTTAGAATGGTCAACTGAAAGAGCAGGTTTATGTCGACCAACCGAAGGATTCGTTGATCACGAAGTTCCCGAACCATGTCTACAAACGAACAAAGCTCATGCGGTCTCAAACAAGCTCCTCAGGTGTGGTACGATAAGTTATCATCTTTCCTCATTGCCAATAATTTTACCAAAGGTTCGGTTGACCCAACTCTTTTTATACAATATCACGGGGCACACATCTTAATTGTTCAAATTTATGTGGATGACATCATTTTTGGGTCAACACATAAAAAGTACTCAATCGCTTTTGCAAAACAAATGAAGAAACATTTTGAAATGTCCATGATGGGTGAACTTACATTCTTTCTAGGATTGCAAGTTCATCAATCACCCCGTGGTATTTTTTTGAGTCAGTCCAAATATGCCCTTGAAATTCTTAACAAATTTGGAATGCAAACTTGTGACACCTATGCCACACCAATGGCTCATACCAAGAAGCTAGGCGCTGATTTACATGGGAAATTGGTGGACCCTACAAATCTTGTAGTATAATTGGGTCTCTCATGTATCTAACGATAGCAGACTGACATTGTTTTTGCCGTATATCTCGCTCCCGTTATCGATTCGAGACCAACTGAAAACCACCTTTAGAGGCTAAAGAATCCTCCGATATACATCAAGGGAACCATTAATTTGGGAATCTGGTATCCGAAGGATTCTGGTTTTGAACTAGTAGCTTTTGGTGGCGACCCGCAGGATGCTTAGATTCACGGAAAAGTACTTCAGGAGCATTACAATTTCTTGGTGATAAACGGGTGTCATGGCAATCGAAGAAGCGAGATTGAACATCGTGTCCTCAAGCGAGAATATGTAGCCATGTTGTGCTCAAGTCATTTGGATGAGAACACAACTCAAAGACTATGGTTATGTATTTGACAATCGATGCTACTTGCGACAATCGAGTGCTATTGCGATCTCGTGCAACTCAGATACAACATTGAAATCAAAGCACATCGATCTTGATATCATTTCATCAAGGACCATGGAGCAGTGCTTGTTGAATTATACTTTGTGGGTACCGAATACCAACTGGCAGATCTCCTCACCAAAGCCTTAGCTCCTTCTAGGTTTAATGAGTTGGTCCACCGAATTGGTATGCGGTTTTTGACTCAAGAGGAACTGGATGAACTCTTAAAACATTCTTAAAAACCAGTCAAATACCAAAACCTCTTTTGTAAATATTTTTTAAAAACAAAATACAAAAATATAAAATTAGAAAATCTCAAAAATATTCTTTTATCTAATTTTTTTCAAATATCGCAAGTACAAATCTTTAGTCAACACTTTGTTCTATCAAATCTTTCACTATTTTTCCCGAACAAGTGTTGAGGGGGAGAAAGTAAATATTTTTCAGTTTCATAAAACCTTGTACTTCCATGTTTTCAAAAATATGTTGTCTCTTCCAAAATGGTGGATACGTTTCTTGTCAAATACTCTCCTCGGACTCAAATGTCTTCAAAATTCATTATTTCAAAATTCGAGGGGGAGTATCGTTAAGTTTCTTGCCTTACATGTGTTTTATCTAACCTAAACGAAAGTTAAAGGATCTTGGTTGGAACCTCTTTAAGGTTGAGGGACTGAATGTGTCAACTTGGCAAATTAATTTTAACAAAATCATTTACTCCTAAACAACCAAGATCAAACGGCCCAAATCAAATCTTCTAAATCCGTTCAAAATTGTTCATAATCTGTATGTTCTAAATTGTTTTGATCAAGATTCTAAACAAGGATTTCAAAAATCTTTCAAATCCAATGGTTAAAACTCTTTAAACTGATTTTGGAAAATTGTTCACTCGAAAGAATTGGGTGTTTATGCATAAAAGTGTTTGGATTGAAATGAGTTGTGTTAAAACCTTTCTTAGTGTCTATTAAACTTGTTTCAATCGTCCAAAAACCATCCTGAATCTTAAATTTCGTTAACTTGAATTCTAGGGTTCTTGCGCTCATCTAGGGCTTTTCTATTCTGTGACATGTTATTAGGTAGTCAAGAAAGTGTTAGAATAAGTTTATATGCATGTTTTTGAACCTTTAAATTAACCCAGAAACATCTAAACTGTATGAATTTAAGTTTTAGGTTTTTTAGGGTTCATCTCCCATAAATCTTTTGATTATGTGGTGGAAATGTGTTAAATCTTGTTCCATTGCACTCATATGACATCTAGGACACTCTAGAAACATTCTTGTTTGGTTTGTGTAACTATATCCCTTACACGTAGATTAAGGGTTTAGGGTTTAAGTAATTTTACTCCTAAGTCTTTACGTGTGTATCGATATGTTCTTATGCTTGTTTTGTGATCTAAAAGATGTTTGAAAATAAGCGCAATCAAGTTTTCATGTTTATAGTTAACGGGTTAATTATTCGTAATGTCGGAATCTTCAGTGTTCAAACCGTTACGCTTAAAGAACACTTTTATGCGTAAAGGTAGCCTAAGAGAAATCTTCGCGTAACTCTTACGCATAAGAGGTCTACAGTGGATTCGCATATCTTGGAAAGATATTCGTAAACAAGTCTTGCTATGCATAAGCTTTACTCTTACGAGTAAACTTTACGCGTAACATCTTGCTTATTCCTACGCGTAAGCCTAAAGCCTTTGAACTTGTCTTACGTGTAAGAAACTCTTACACATAAGCTTGGTCTTACGCTTTAGCTTACTCCTACGCATAAGCTCCTTTCTTACATATAGGATCCTTGTTACTCATAACCTTGTTCACTTCATTTTGGCCTATTACGCATATGTTACTTGTTAAATGTTACGCATAAGTCACAAATACCTGATGTTTCGTATTAGCTTACAAAAGTTAATATGTTGTGTGTTAAGTGAAAATTTGGACCTTGAAATTTCAAAATTAACATGTTCACATAACTTATCACATCAACTTCAATCAATTGGAATAATGTGACTTAGGACTTGTAACTAACATAAACATGTTACCATCAAACAAGGAATTAGATAATAAATCAGACTAAAACAAACACATTGTGTTTCCATATGTCTGTCTTTTTGTCTAATGTCTTTCAGATCACAAAAGAGCTGCAAATCAAGCAATCATCAATGCCCCGTGAGCTCTTGATGGCAAACACATTCCCAGCTAGATACGATAAAACAATTGGCAAGAACAATCTCCGTGTCATCTTCAACAACTTCATATGCTCATAATCATCTTGCGAGAATTGTTGTGGACATCCTTCACAACATCCATTCAAATTCATGCTCACACAGTCATCCTGATGATGAGTATGATTCAATGGAAGAGGAAATAAAATTTCATAAGACATTAAAGCGGAAAAGGATGGAATACCATGCTTCAACCTTTCCGGTTAATCAACCCAGTGGGGCAGGAGGGTCAAGCAGTAGTCCTCCACTTATGGAAGATGCATTGCAAACAACTCTTACCCCATCTGATCCAGTTAATCAACCGGTAAGGATCGGGGTGTCACTTGTCTCTACAAGCTGTTGAAATTAAGCAACCACAACAACAACTAAAACAACCGCAAGAAGAAAAGCATGGTGAAGATGTGGAAATATATGACGAAGGAGATTACTATCATGATAAGGATGAAAGAGTCAGCGATGATGATAATTTGGTGGTGAGCGATGGCGATGTGAAAAGAGGCTGAAGAAGCTGCTTGAGCTAAAGAGGAAAGGTTAAAGAAGGAATCTGACAACTACATAGTTGACAATCCAACACACATACCTTAACAGTCTTCTGAACCACCTTTTGACACTTCCATCAAACCCAAATCATCATCTCAATCACAAACAAAAGAAACAACTAAGTCAACAACAAAATATGTTAAGAAGGCAACTCCATCCAATGATTCGACAAATGGTTAAGCAGGTTTTCACCACTACACAACAAGCTTCACAACCACCACCATCTGATCAACCAAGGGTTTCAGAAACCATACCACCAATGGAGAAAACCGGTAATCACTCTACATACATTGGTGGTGAGGATCATGACATACCTATGCCCCAACCTAAACCTCAACCGAAAGTCAGATCAAGTACATTACTGCACTCCTTGTTTTCATACGCATCAAATCAAAGATCGTGTTGAAGATCTCCACCTCGGGGTCGAATCTTACCGAAAACAACTCAATATAACCGCACCACTTCTACACTTCAATTGAATCAATCAAGAACCTCAGTACAAAATCGTTCATAAACCAAAGTTTGGGTTTGTCTACCGTAGTGAAAATCATCATACTTGCTTCATAGCTTTCGATGAAATTCACAAAGATCTATGACACTACCCTGGAGATGGTTCGAGATGGATTGGAATATCGATTGAAGGACATTGAGTTGGGTATAATTTTGACGAAGAGATGGAATTCAAAGGATCGCAAGGATGTTCATTGGTTAATTACTAGGATTGATGAAAGGTTAATTTATCGGGATCAGATGCGACGGTTGGAGAGCAATGTGGGAGGAAGACCAAACTTACCGATTCTGACTTACCAACGTCCTCAGATAGTTGATGGTCGTTTGCAATCATTGGGTACTCTTTTAACTTTCTTGATTGTGATTTTGTTTGGTTGATTTATTCATAATGGTTTGTGCACACATAACAGTGTACAACCCGTTCTTGTAATGAAAGGACCCTGTGGTACGCTTCAGTGCCACAATCCTTATAAAAGGAGCGAAAGCTTCTTACTTTTGAGTAAAACCTATCAAACCCTTTAATTTTCAAAGGTTTTGCTCAAAAGAACAAGTACTTCCCCTTATGTTTTTTTCAAAACCTCAACCGTTAATATCACTTGTTGAGGGGGGGTATTTGATCAAAAACTTTGTTCACAAATTGTTCTTCGTGTAATCTTCCCACAAAACTCAAAATGGTCATATTTATTCTCAACATTTCTTCAAAAATAACATATTTATATGCCATTTTTGAGGGGGAGAAAAATTATGTGATAAGAAATATATTGTGTTTTGCTATTGAATCCTCGTGTGAAAAGACTTCAACCCATGAATTGACGGGATCTGAACAGTCATACATTGAAAAGATTTGTCTTCCAAGACTTATCCAAGTAAATTGTACCCATTCGAGAAGCTCTTGATAGACATGAACTTTGATGGGTTTAACAACCTCTCGGGGTTGTCCACATCTTCAAGGTAGTTATTAGAGCTAGTTGTTACCTAAAAGCTGACAATGTATCTCTTTAACTATGCAACGTAATCGTGCCTCGCAAGGAATTGTCTATCTTGAGTCGATCAATTCAAAAGTGCGCGCTCTTTCCTCACTGTCTGATTCTGTCAAAACTCTTAAGCACATGTGGAGGGAGTATTTCGAAAATCCAAAACTCTTGCAGTGTTCAAACATGTTTTTCATTCACAAACACTTTAAGAGATTTTCATGAAAATGGTTTTATGGCAATGGAGTTATAAGGTGATTAAGGTTAGGAATAACGTCCTATGATCCGCCAGAGCCGGAGGGATCTACCCAAGGACACTACCAATAGTTAGAGTTAGAAGTCCTTAGGTATGATTATAAAAAAGGAGAAAATGAGAATTGGGGAAAGAAGGAGTTGAAGAATTAAAAAGAAAAGCAAAGTAAAGGGTGAAAAGAAATAGCCCTCCAAATTATTCAACTTAGGGCAGACACCGGGTTCAATTCATATGCTACTGGTTGTCACTTGATGGCGCCGGTATTGAAGATTAAAAGTCGTCATGGACCCGGTGGCGCATGCACTAAACCTTCTTAGCCACTCAAGTTTCTCTCAACAGAAGCTTGTTTCATTCTCACAGGGAACCCTACGTAAACTATCGGCTTTCTCTTAGAGATTCTTTGGTATTGAAGAAAGAGACCCTCTCCTAGTCTCCGCCGGAAAACCAAAAGCACACTATTGAGTCTAGAGCCACGAGATTCATCAAAAGATCTCATAGGTTCACTTGACATTTCATCACTTGTCGTTCAACAATAGGAACAACGGGTACATTATCGAGTCCTATCGGATCCTAGTAATCTGTCGAGAACATTTATGAGAAGTTCACAATTGTGATCCTTAGTGATTGAATGGAAACTCTCGCGGGGTCAACATCAAACAGACCGACGGCAGTCACCGGTAACTCCCGTGGATTACGCAGTGTGTCTCAAGCGGTCTGATGGTGAGGTGATGCTTCGTACCTCGGCGACTCATCTGAACTGTAGGTGTACTTCGGTACATCGCGTTATCTCACTTGTGGGACTCAGTTCAGAGCGGCCTTTGTGAGAATTAGAGGTGTGTTTTCACACTATGCTATTAACACTCTCGAAGTTCAAACTTGTAAGTGCTGGAAACCGCTTATTACTAACCTTTCTTATGTTTTCTTCTTATGGAAGCTTTGGAGCGGATGATCGTGCGATTCTTCACATGCTCATACCAACAACATCAATAATAGAAGTTCTCTCAAAAGGCAACACAAAGTCAGAATGATTCTTCGTCAAGTCAAAGAATCTACAAAGTTTAAAGACTAAGAGAACTTCATCAGCACTGAAATCCAACGGCAAAGAGCGTGTGAGCATGTTGAAGAAAGACGTGGAGACACTAGAGCAATGAAGCAGACATGATGCAGACAACAACAACATACTATCACTACCATCACAAGAACAAAGATCAAAGAACAAAGAAAATGATGACGTCAAAGCAGAACTGTTCAAAGGAAACAATTTCTCTACATTGGGGAGGTTGTTCGAATCAAGACACTTCTTCTCACAAGAAAGAAGAATGTCAAAAGACGTCAAAGCTACTATTACATCAGCACCTACAAAGTTTATCACTCTTTCATTCATCACTAACACTTAGGGGGAGATTGTTGGAATCACTCCTAAACCATATCTCAAGTGTTAGTGATTCATATGTAATAGTTAGCTTAATATGGCCTTTATGTTTGTTATTAAGCTAAGGCTTGTGTAGAAGGCCCATAAGCCTTGGTCCAAGCCCATAAGAAGGGAAGGAGTCTAGAAGTGTTGCCCTAGCTCCTTGCCCTATAAATACTCTTGTATAACCCTCACTTGAGGGTTGGTTGTTCTCTTTTCTATTTCACTCTTTGCATTAACCTTTCTCTCATTATATCGTGTGTTTGGATAAGGGTTCAACCGATCATCTCTTCATCTATTTCTTCTATTGATGCTTGTGTTACTAATATGGTGACCTAACATTAGTTTAGGGGTTGAATTTGAAAATATGTGAGTTAAGTTTTAACCTTGAGAATGTTATGATAAGGGGTGTTTTTTGGGTAAGTTAAGGTGAAATGTTCATTGAAGCTAGCTAGCGCTCTTAGCATAAATAAAAATATTTTGTTAGTTATTGGCCACGGCATAGTTCATTATACCAACTGCTCTTAGTGGCGGTCTTTGGCTATGTTTGGCGACACATAGCACTAGCGATGCGATGCACGATGCTTGATAGCGACAAGCGATGCGATAGTTGTTTGTTTAAAAAATGTGTTTGATAATGTAGATGTAGCAGTAATTATAAATTGTAAAATTACGTAAAAGGTCATATACATATTAAAATAAAATAAATGATTAAACAAATGAGGGTATATATGTAATTTCATAAGCTAAATGCTTGGAGCAACCGTGGAATGCTTAATCAAGAAGCATTTAGATTGGAGCGATAAGACAATATTCAGACGCTTTTTGAGGTGTTGCCAAACAAGCTTTTCATTTATAATGTTTACCGCTTATCGCTTGTCGCCCTTAAATGCTTCCAAATGCTTGTTGCCAAACATGACCTTTGAGAAATTAACAAACTTTTTTAGATAATTTTGCATGTTATACTATAGCCTTGTGAGTTTCTATTTTGTGGAATAGAATTGTTTTCTCAATAGATTTGATTTTTGTGAGATGCAAAACTGAACAGAAAATATTTGTATAAATGAGTATAATTAGAATTTTATTGGAGATTATCACTGAAAACGATACAATGGTCATATTTTAAAGTTGTTTACAATAACTGAATGGGAGCGGGTAAATATGATAATAAAGTAAGTGAATTTGGGTATATTTGTTATTTCAAATTTTGGTTTGGGAAATATATAATTAACAAGGTTTTAGTGGGGATACATCTAATCATCCTAAAAAAATTAGTTCGTTATATAATTTGAGAAAATTAAGAAGGTGGTCTCCTTCTCTTCCCTCATCTTTTAGTTTCTTTCTTCTCCACATCATCATTTTTTCACATTTTTTAAACTCATCTCTAAAGGGAATGGACATCTTTCAAACCCTTCTCATCTTTCAGTTTCTCTCTTCTTCACATCACTATTTATTTATTTTTTCAATTAACTTCAACATTTCATTAAAAATAAAAATATTTTAAAAACATAAATATTTCATTTCAAACAAATAAACTTAAAACTCCCATCCGCAACGTTCGGCGATTTCTTTTTTTTCGATTTAACACCGTTTGCAAGAAAGGTCCGATGTATTGGTCATGCGGCTTCAAGATGAACTCCAAATCGCTTTGTTTTTGTTGTTCTTCCATTTGTTTTTGTTGTCGAAGAGCCAAAGTTTGGACTTGTTGATCACGAGCAATCCTAGCTTGTATTTTCCTTCATGCGAAGCTTCTCATTCGAATACGTCTTTTTTCCTCAATTTCTTCTTTGTTGTACGCATTAAACTCGGATACCAACTTCATGAGTTCTTCGCTACCGGTAGAAGTCGATTCAACCGATTTCTTACGGTTGCGCCTTGATGGCTCCGTTGGTCTTGCAGGTTGTTTCGGCACATCTTCGTCAACTTCTTCGTCGTCAAATCAATAGGCATAAACTCAGCTTCAAACGACCTTGCGTGCGACTCGCTAGTTTTTGCTTTTTTCGAACTCGAAGATCCCATTTCTTCAAATGTCGGCACACTACTCCACTTTGAAATTTTTTTCAAAACATCCCACGCACTAAAATGAGGAAACCCGCCTTTGGTCTTGTGTTTTTTCGCGTACTCCACTTGAGCTGCCTTTAACACATCTTCATCGTTCATGCCACTGCTCATGTTAGACTTTTTTTTGTTGTAAATTCCGGCAAAACTAGTAACCTTGTTATTCAAATCCTTCCATTTTGAGTTCACTTGGTGATGGGTATGATCCGTTTCTTCACCCATATGCTTATTAAAAGGGTCCAAGACATTTTTCCAAAATGATCTACTTTTTTGGTGGTTGCCTTTTTTTGGGTCTTCAGAAGCGTTTATGTAGGCTTTGGCTAAGGAAATTTCTTCCGCTTATGTCCACATCTTCGACTTCGCTTTCGTCTTTGTTGGAGCGGGAATGACCTCGACCTCTTCTTCGTCTTCTTCTTCTTCTTCTTCTTCTTCTTCTTCTTCTTCAACATCATCTTCTTGTTGTTGTGTCTCCGGTACTTCTTCGTCTTCATCGTCAACATCATTATGGTAATACTCGAAATTTTCTCGTAGAGGTGAAGACGGGTTCAAGTGAAACTCGTTATAACCGGTTTTGAATCGGCATGCTACTTCCGGGTTGGTTTGCTAATTGTGAAAAATTCATGCCTTGGTTTGCAAATTGTGAAAAATCAAATTGGTTAGAAAATTGTTGGCTTGCGAATTGTTGGCTTAATAATTGTTGCATGCCGAATTGGTTTGGTTGGGTGGATAGGTTGGGTTGGCCGAATTGTGAATTCGGTTGAGTGGGTTGCCGAAATTGAGAATTCGGTTGGGCACGGTTCAGGGTTTGGTTGGGACGAAGATGAGCCGGGGGCGCGGTTTTTGCCACGGGTTGACTTAGGTTGGGATCGGTTTTTCCTTTGATCCATATAGATTTTTTGGGATGTATTTGTTTATTGAATTGTATTTGAATGTGTATATATAGAGGTGAGAAATAGTTTTTTTTTTCTTTTTTCTTCCGAGCCGTTACATCTTTTTTTTAATCGTTGGAGGCGGGGTGAGGAGCGAGGAGAATAGCCCGATTTAGGATGGAATTTGTATGAATTTTGCGGTACCGCAAGGGAGGGGGTGGTGCTCCCGAGTGGTACTGAAATTTTTTTTCGGCCTCGATCCCAAACCTCAACGACTCTCTCCCCCTAATAAATAACTAATAATACCATAGAATTCTTTGAACTATTGGATACTTTAAAAAAAATAAAAAATAAAAAAATAAAAAAATATGAAAATGAGAGAAGAAATTGTTTTTAGCCTATTAGGTTGCTCTCTAAGCTAACTTATAATAATCGAACAATCTTAAGGTTCGCACAAATTATTTCAGCAAAATATATTTTATTCTTTAAAATATGAAATGAAATGATTCATGTGGTAAGGTGGATGTTGAATGTTTGAATCCTCTATCTTACCTTTTACGACTATTTTTTATTAATTATTTGTATAATTATACTATCAGTCGGTTTTTTAACATAGGTTGATGTTGTTAGCAGAGGAATTTTTTGCTTACTCTTATTTTGGTGTTTATCAAAGGATAAATCTTCATAATTTATCAAGTTTGTATCTAATATTAGAGATTAACCTAAGATTTAATAGATAAACATAAGTCTATGTTTTTTTTATTGTCTTTTTGTCTTCTTTTTTTTTTCACTTTTTTTTGTCTTTTTATTATTCTTCACATTTTTTTTTCTTTTCTAATTCACGTTTTTATTTATTAACGTATTTTTTTTTCACGTTTTTAACGTTTTTTTCAATTAGCTTTTTTTTTCTTCACTTTCATACGTTTTCGTCTGTTTTCATACATTTTCATACGTTTTCGTCCGTTTTCAACCGCTTTCATACGTTTTTGTCTGTTTTCTTACGTTTTCGTCCATTATTCATACGTTTTTCGTCCATTTTCGTTCGTTTTAATACGTTTTCGTCCGTTTTCATCCGGTTTCTTTCGTTTTCGTTCCTTTTCAGACGTGTTTTTACGCTTTCATACGTTTTCGTCCGTTTTCATATGTATTCGTCCGTTTTTTTACGTTTTCATCCGTTTTCATATGTTTTGGACTATCACAAGTGATATTCTGTGATATTCAGTATATTATTTTGTGATATTTTGAATATCGCTTGTGATTTTCTAAATATCACTTGTGAATTTTTTAATAACTACTAACTACCACACTTTTATTGCTAATTTTTCGTGTATCTCATTCTCATGATATTCAACTTTTTGGAGGAGAATTTGATATCACTGGTGACATCACAGATATGTCAGCTTCTTTTATTTTGTTGAATCATGTGTGATATCACAGATGATATCACTTGTGATATCACAGATGATATCACTTGTGATATCACAGATGATATCACTTGCGATATCACAGATGATATCACTTGTGAAATCACCCGTGATATCACTTGTGATATCACGTGTGATACCACACGTGATATCACCTATGATGTAACATGTGTTTGAGCTTCTTCAGTTTGTTTATTAAGATATTGTGATTTGTTTAACCATAGCTTCTTCACTGATCAACCATAGATTTTCAAATCCCATTGTAAAACCTATGGAAATACTCATAGTGTATCCATTAAATAGACAAATTCAATCACAACTTAAATAATAAACAAAAGTACACTAAATAACTCTGTGTTTAAAGCAAAATCAACTTGTTTAAGTTGTTTAATCTAAATGTAAACAAATGAAAACGTAAGAAAACAGACGAATACGTATGAAAGCGTAAAAACACGTCTAAAAATGGATGAAAACGTATGAAAATGGACGAAAACGTATGAAAACGGGCGAAAACGTATGAAAACGGACAAAAACGAACGAAAACAGATGAAAACAGACGAAAACGTATGAAGGCGAAAAAAAACGCGAATTAAAAAAAAGTGAATTAAAAAAAATCGAATTCAAAAAAAAAAAAAAAAAAAAAACGTGAATTAAATTAAAAAAAAAAAGTGAATTTAAAAATAAAAGAAAAAAAAAATCCCTCCTCCATATAAAGGAGGGTTTGTTTGAATGAGATCTCCTCCAAAATTCTAATAAAATGACACCTGGCATTCTTTTCCCCAAAACTCCCTCCACCGTCAGATCTCCTACTTTCTCTCACAGCATTAACTCCGCATCAGTTTTAATGTTATCCCATTTCCACAAAATCATATTCAAAACCTATTGTAAATAAATCATCCAAGGAATACAATTGAATATTAATTTAAGTTTTCTTAAAATCGATGGAAACAATCGATCCAAGGTAATTTTTCTTAATGATTATTCATAATTCATTGCTATCTTCTAAATACATTAATATCTTTATAATCACAAGAACCCTAATTTCCAGAATCATAATTCAACTATTTGACTTTGATTTCATATTCATATTTAGCGTTTTCTAAGCAATTGAATAACCGATTGAATTTTATACATAAAAAGATAAGGGTTTTCGTATTTTTTAATGTTTTAAAAGTATTCTTTTGATTTGTGAAAAGCTATGGTTATCATTATATTGATTCAAGCATTCAAAGATATGTAATTCTAACAAATGCATTGGCCTTAAACTATTCAAAGGTATCAATATGATATATTTTTTTTCACTCATTTATGTTTAGTTTGTGTATAATTTTATGTGTTTTGATTAAAAATTCAATGGAAAAAAATATTTGTCGTTTTGATTAATTTAGTGTACTCACCTACCAACTTATGTATTAAACATCAAAAGTGTATTTTTTTTCTATGTTGATGACTGATTTCGAGTAGGTAGTCACAATTTATTTTCTTTTCCTTAAAGTTTTGTGTTCGGTTGATTCATTAGGGTCATGCGCAGATTCATTTGTTTGTATGGCTTATTTGGAGTAGTTACTTTATATAAAGATCATACATAAAAGTGATTATGTACTCAAATAATCGACCTAAAGACCAATCAAATGAAACCATAAAGTGATTATGTACTCAATTATTTTTTTAATGTTTGATCTATTACTTAATAAGCGAACGATTAAGGCTGTATGAAACCCTAAAGTGATTGTATGGATGATTAGATGTATGATTGTAGGTAATCTTCTACCTATGGATTTATCTACTGATTTAAGGTTTTTATATTTACTTGGGAATTAGATTGTGAGTTTCTGTTTTTGTGCTTGAATTGATAATTGGGTTAAACAATTTTTTTTTTAAATAGTGTAAAAGAAATGTTGCAAAAGACATGTTGCCGAAGAAGAAACTATGGGTGCAAGAAGTGAAGACATATGCATCAAACATAACTGTCGAAAAAGATGCAACCATGGATAGGGAGGTTAAGGTGTTGTCAGATAGAGTTGATGTTATTTCACATGATCTTGATAGGGAAACATCTGGAGCATCAAGAGGATAATATTGCGACTGAGACAAGGAAGCTAAAAAGTATTAATTTTTATAAATTACGTGTTTTTATCTTCATAATGTTGTAATACTTCATTTTCTGATGTTTCTAGATCAAAAAGAATATTGAAGAAGCTAAGTAGTATGTGGAAGATTGGCTTCTGCAGTAAAGAGTGTACAAGTTGGAGTTGATGATCTCAATAAGAGAGTGGAGGCGCTCACAAAGAGTTTAGCAGATTATGAGAAATAGTTAGAGGCAAGTCTTATGATTATTTGCTATACTATTTGAACTACTTTCACATGTATATTCATGTTATTATATCTTTAAAATAAACACATGATAATGTGCGAGCCATGAAGCTAATGATATATCTTCTTTTGTGTAACATAGCATAAATCAGAAAATGTGTAGTTTTCATGCTTTATTTAACTTTGTGTATTCCAGTCATACTTAAATTTATGTGTTCCATTCATGCAAGGCCCAAACATGAATAAGGAAGGGATGGTATTCAAGTGAAAACCCCAAAGGGATGGTATTCAAGTGAAAACCTGGTCGATAGTTACTAAAGTGTCTGATAAGGAAACATCTCTGGAAGGAAAGAACAACAGGCGTAACTAAAAACCTTAAATTAGAAATGGTGGTTTGGTCAACTATTACTGTAACTCGTCCGGTGATTATGGATTTCATGAAGCAAATTGGACGGGTTCTTATTTCAATCATTTTCAGTAAACATATCATGTTATAGTATAATTTGTTAACAATAACTGATTTTCTATTTTTTGGACTAAAGGGAAACAAACGAGTTATGGTAACCGATTTATGGCTGAGTAGGACTGCCGAATGTGTATGCTCTTGGTGATTGTGCTACCATATATCAATGCAGAGTAATAGCATGTTTATACTTTTAAGATTTTGGGGCTTTTACATATATATCCTTGGAAATTTCAAAAATTACATATATATTCTTTTGATGCATTAAAAGCATTGTATTTTATGCATCAAAAACTGGTACAAAGGATATACATGTAATTATTCATTCAGGGAAGGATATATATGAAATTATGCCTAAGTTTTTAAAGAGGCTTTTAAAAAGATTTGTTATGCAAATTTTGATATCTAAATTCTAATTAAAATACAGGAAGATATATCAGCAATATTTAGCAAAGCAGACAATAAGACAAGAACAACAAATGAAATATTTGAAGATAAAGTAACCATAGACGGAATGACTATTAGAGAAAGCAGGTATGTCATTCTTTTGTAATTCAAAAGCTGCAGGGATACCCAACAGATTATGCTTTATTCTATCATTTTTTTAGATGTTGCTTTTTCTTATGCTTTATATTGGTTGATTCTTGAATTATAAATGGATAACTCAGCTATGATCAATTGGGATATTTTGTTTTTATAAGCCATAAATTATAGATCTTGATCCTGCTTATTTATAAGTTCAAAATCCGTCGTTACAGGTACATCATTTCTACAAAGGCATACGTGGGGATATTTATCTTCACATTCACTTTGGTAGCGTCATCTGGCATCTAAAATCCAGAAATGGCAGTGACAAGTAAATACCTCCGCTGATCATATCGTTACGAGGAAGGATGAAGAGATGGGGTATATGCTTCAGTTATTTGATACTAATGAAGACAAAAAGGTTAGCAGTCATACATGAGATAGAAAATGCCATCGCCTACTGTTAACGACATTGTTTTGGTGATGTTTCGGTCACCTGTCTTTCTTACAATGACCGAGGGGGCCCGGGTAATGTCGCAAATGAACATATGCGATTGAATAATACGACATCCCAAGGTGAGAAGGAATATATGCATATTTTGTGTGCATGAATTTCTTCATTTTTTTATTTAAGCAACAACTCTCTACAATTCTATCATTTTAGCAAACTAATTTATATCTTACTTATTGTAACCAACTTTGGGTTGCACAATCTTATGTAGACGCGTTTTTTATGGGAATCCATGAATAAATAAAAGAAGGTATGAAAATGAGGCAACACATGATCGACATGGTGTCACAAAACAAGGTATCCGTAGTAGTTCTGCATCGATAAGGTTTAGCGTCGTACCCGAGGAAGAAAATGTAACCGGTTGCTGTCAACAACATAATCTTGATGATATCTCTGCCACCTATTATTTTTAACTTTTGTGCTAAGGTAAATATACTATATATGTTGCTATTAAGGTAAGCATTGATAAATGATAGCTATTTTGACCCGATAACTTATGAACGGATCAACACATGTAATTCTTTATGCAGGTCAAATGTGTAAAAAGAAACTGCAACTGGTCTTCGTGCTTGGCTATTTTCTATGTTTCTCAATCAATTCTTTCAGTTCCTACAACTTCAGGTAATTTTATCCTTTATGCCAAATTTAGCTGTCCAAGACATGGTGGGACATGAGTATATACATGACTCAATATCGCTCTCTTGAAAAATTTTGGTACTTCAGGTTACAGACCTAGACTTATATGTTGTTGATATTGCTACAAGCTATTTTGGTTTTAAAGAAGAAAAGCAACTAAAGGTAATTAATTTGCTTTTTTCAACTATATACTTACTTCTCTACATCAGCATTTTCCAACGCGCCATGAATTAATTAAATGATAATAATGATGACCATGTATATGACATGTCGTAACATTGACCAGTTGGCCTTTTTTCTGTCAGTGGCTGGAAATTAGTTGGCTTAGAATATTTTCCAAAAATAATGAGATTCGACAGCTTGAACCAATTGGTTACCCGTAACAAAGGTCATGCCAATCTTTGTAACCATTTTTATGCAATTTACTCTTATTGCCATTTAATAGTTTTTGGTCATATTGACCACATTAAGTATTGGTATAACTTAAACAAAAAGACCAAAATGTTTGCGGGTCGGCACTCAGCCGAACACTACCCATACCGAAAACTATCCAATTTGACCCCAAGTAGTGACTTTAAGAGTTTGTTACGGTAAATTGTATAATGACCAATGTGCAAAGCCAAGATAAATATGTTCTTCATTATATGCTATTAGACTTGCAAAGTAATGCGTAATTTGAGTGATTTATGTGTGTATTGGTGCTCTATGCTGGATTAAATTGAAGAACTTTTATGAGGGATTGATGTAGATGGAATTATTAACGAAATGTTTAGGAGGGATTTTGAATACATGCAGTTGTGGCTGTTACTTTTGCTGTCAAAATGAGGTATTTAGTTGTTGATTTTGCTGTCAAAACAAGGTTCGTTTGGTTGCAGACTTTGCTATCCAAATAAGGGTTGTTTGGCTGTTATTTTTGCTTTAAAAAATGGAGTGTTTAGGTGTTGTTTTTCTTTCAAAACAATTGTTGTTTGGTTTTTGTTTTTTATGTCAAAACAGGGAGTTTCGTTGCTATTTTTACTGTCAAAACATGGGGTGTTTGGTTGCTATTTTAGCTGTCAAAAGTGGTGTTGTTTGGTTTCCATTTTACTGTTACAATGGGAGTTTGGTGGTTGTTTTTTTATGTCAAAACATGGATGTTTGGTTGTTTGCTTGGTAGATCTATAGGTAACAATATCTCTGGATATGTTTTGATATGATTTTGTTGATGGTTAACATAAATGTATGGTGGTGCTCATCTATATGGTGCTCATCTATATGAACCAGCTTGGTAGTGGTTTGTTAGTGTTATCCTTATATGCAAATTAACCATACCTCTCACTTCCAGTTATGTCAATATTGTATCAGTTTGTTCGACTGAGGATCATGTTGTATGAAGCATTTTCCTATGTTATCTTTGAATATGGATTTTTTGGTAGTGGTTTGTTAGTGTTATCCTTATATGCAAAGTGTTTTGTTTTTAATGATGCTTTGTTTTTGTTTGTTCAGAACAACTTCGATTCCGGTACTTATCATGTTCACTTTCAAGAAAACAAAAATAAGTAAGCTGTTTGGTGTATAGTTATCGAAGTTGCATTAATGTTAATGATTGTTGTTTTTTAATTTTGATATTTATTATTTCTTGCAGCCTATCTGGTCTAATTTCCCAAATCATAAAGGTGGCCTTATTCTCCTTTTTTCTACAGTGTTTCCAGTTGTGGTATTAGCACACAAATACATAAACTGATTATTACTATTCTTGCATGTTTCATGTCTATAAATACTGGTCATCTTCAAGAGTTACCGACAAAGAAATGGTATGCACTTCTTATCGATTTTCTGTGAATTTATCGGGTCAAGGGATAGTTTTCTCTTTTACACCTCTCCCAATACAAAAACCTTTCTCCAAGTTCACCATGAAATTGTGTTGACTTAGTACTGAATGGGGCACATAAACGTAGACATCTACTATATGTAAGTGATATATTAGGTTCCTTTATATTCCTCCTTGATAGCTCCAGCATAGGTTAAATATCATGGACCTGGATAGTTACAGATTTAAGGGGAAAAATCTTCATGTGATAAGGAAATGATCCCATTATCAATTTGCAAGCTTCTAGAGATGGTAAACTGTGGGTAAAAAAAGAGAGATAGTTTGCATGTGCAGATATTAAGAATACCAAAGTAGTTGTGCGAAGAATTGGGGAGGCGCTTATTGAACAAGAAAGAGTATCACCGACCTAAGGAAAGCATGTAACAATAAAATCTTATGAACTGGTGCTACTAATAACTTCTTTTACCAAACATATTAAACATTTTAGTGATCAGATATGTTGGTACCTGATATAAATGACATTTAAGTGCATTTACTTACTCAAAGTATATTACAAATAGCTAGATCCTTGCTTAATAGTATGACCTGTTATGTATTTTCATTGCTATAAACCATTTTCTTTTTTGAAAGGAAATGATCCTACTATCAATTTGCAGGTTTCTGAAGATGGTAAAAAGCAGGTAAATCAAGAGAGATCGTTTTCTTGTGCATAAATTGAGAGTGCCAAAGCAGTTGTGCGAAGAACTAGGGAGGAGCTTATTGAACAAGAAAGAGTATCACTGCCTCGGGAAAGCAGGTAACAATAAAATCTTATGAAATGGTGCTAATTTATAACATAAAATGTGCATGCCTTTAAGAAAATCATCGAACCATATATTCTACAGCAAGCAACCGATTAATTTATTGGTCCATAATCCTTTGTAGCATAATTATAACCAACGTAATTTGTCAACTGTCAATGTGATTTTGGTATTATGATAAATGTTTGGTCTTTGGAAATAACGTTATTATAACTTTGAAAGAAGTTCAACTACTGATTATTTCCCCTTGTCCGTTATTAGGCAGAACAAATGGATACTTTAATACTTGTGATTAGTTACTTAATAATAATAATTTCTATTCTATTTAATACATGATAACAATTTATAAATTCGCAGCGAGGTCCGAATTTTCATACCAACTCTTATGATGTTATATATAGTCATTTTTCGTTAACAATTGCAAGTTTTTTTTTGTTGTTGTTGCTATTTTTGTTTATTGGAGTGGCTTATGAAGCTTATCATGGATTTACATTGTAGTGTGTCCAAGCTCTCATTGGAATCATTAAGTAATTTTCAATTCATAGGATCATGCTTTGTGACTTCCATTTCAACCTTTATATGCAATGATAAATGCAATAACAACATTTTTGAGCTTTTGTAGCTAGATGAAAATTGGCTTATCATCCCTTCGAGAAACTTATAAAGGAAAGTTGTGAATAATGATTTTAATGTTATCTTATATAATCATATTTATCTTCGTTTCCCATATAAATGATAGGCATTTTAAATTTCTTTTTGTATACAATAAGTAGTGGTTTGGATCTTAATTGTGGTTGCTTTTTTCACATTCACTGAACTTGGGCGAACTTGGAAGTAAAGGTAATTGTAATGACGCGGTTGTCTGTGTTGCAGTTGAACAAAAGTGACCGAGATGATAAACAACATTACGTGCTTGCTACATGGCAACCAGGTATAAATTGGTTGTACACAATTAGAAATTAAACCTTTTTGCATTATACTATGTCTTTAGTTAAAAGAAACTCAATTTTCACAACACAGACGTTTACATATGAACGAATATAGCAAGATTGTAAGATTAGAATTGTCTCTTACTCATGTATGTGTGTCATTTTCTGTTAGCGATTTTGTCAATTTTATAATGTCATGTTTTGAGATGATAAAATGTGTATACAATTATGTAAAGCCACAAACATATGCAAACTTATGCTTTTTGAGATGGTAAAACAAGAGTAGAAAGTTGCTTGGTTATAATGTATGATTTCTATTCACTGATTTATGGATATGAGATACTAAGAGTAAGCATCTCCCTAGTTGTATCTGCTTATTGAACGTGCTTATTTTTTCCCCAAATTAAGCACACATCAGAAACAATATAGATTATATAAGCACTTCAATATGCTTAGAAGTAATCATATAAGCAGAAAAAAACACCCTCATAAAGGCCCTACAATTGAACAACTAAACATTCTTCAAAAGGCCCTACAATTGATTGACCCCCTTGAATGAATGTAGATTTTCAACAGAAACTTGGCTTAGTTTATAAAAATGCATTTGATCAATATTAATATTTTTTGATGATTTAACAAATGCTGCCACCACCGTTGTCGCTGCTCCGCTATCACTACCACCATTGTCATCGTCTGAATTAGACCGTCTTCTATTTGGGCTAACTATTCAACATGCTTTTGATCAGGTATTATTCGATTTAAGAATTGAATTTTTAAACTGTTTAGAACTGTATCAATTGGACCCCTTAACATATTGACCTGATGAAGTGTCAACATTGTCATGGTCAACTTATGATATGTTCGTATCATAAGGATTGAGATTTTATTGTATCCGAATGTCATTGATTAGATAAGCAGTTCTAAGCATCCTCAAAAACTATGTATATGATCGTTGCCTTTTGATACAACAAATAAGTTGTTTCTGGATGTGTGGGATTGCTTATCTAAAATGCATGTGATCATTTAAGGGCCCGTTTGGTTCGGCGGAATCCTAAGGATTCTGGTGGAATTGGAATTCAATTCCATTTCATAACGTGTTTGGTTGAAAAATTTAAAGAATTTGGAATCAATTCCATTCCTTCGTGTTTGGTTGGCAAAAGGAATGGAATGAAATTCCTTCAAAATCCCATATATATGGAATTCAACATTCCATGACAATATGAGAAGGATTGTTTACAATTCCATGGAATTCATATTGTCTTTATCATTGCTATTATTATTATTATTATTATTATTATTATTATTATTATTATTTTTATTTATTATTTTTATTTATTTTATTTTTATTATTTATTTTAATTATTATTATTATTTTATTTTTATTTATTTTATTTATTTATTTTATTATTATTATTATTATAAACGATCATTTAATTATTATTGTTATTATTTTTTTTATAAACAACCATGTTATTAAGATTTAAAAATTATTACTCCCTCCGTCTCATATTTATTGTCCATATTTCTTTTTATGGATGTCTCAAATTAATTGTCCACTTTCCATATTTAGTAAGAAAAAGAGAATATAATTGAGAAATATTCTATTTGAGTGGTTGAGATTTATAGGGACCCCACTTTTATTAAACTTTGTGATTGTTGTCCCTTGACAATAATTTTGAGACGGAGGGAGTATTTATTTAAAATTGAATATAAATTATTATTTATTTTAAAAAAAATTATTATTATTATATTAATTTTTTTTTTAAATTAAATATAATTTATTTATAGCTTACTTTTTTAATTTATACTTTAAAAAATACAATTGTATTTTATATAAAAAATTATTTATTTAATATATTAGTTTATATAATATTATTTAAAAAATTATTATTATAATTTGATATGTAATTTATTTATTAAATAATATTTAGTTTATTAATCTTAAACTAAAATTAAATTTTAAATATTTTAATATAATTGTTTTTTTTCATTTCATTCTTCCAACCAAACATGCGTTAGTATTTGCAGATTTCAATTCCGTCATATTTTAAATACTAAGGATTTCAATTTCTAACATTCCATTCCTTCGCATTCCAATTCCTTAAACAGATTTCAATTACGTCAAAAACATTCTGCGAACCAAACGAACCCTAAGTGTGCAATTAATAAGTTAGGATAAGGCTCAAATTTGCTTTCTTAAATAGCATATTTGAAAAACGCATTTAGTAGAGCTAACTTTAGTAGCGTACAACTTTGTAAAGTTTCTACCGTCCATCTTAGCCAAGTGGGCCATTTTTCAAAATGAAGTTCTATGGGTATGTGTTGATTTTCTACTATATTTTGGTTATATCTATTGTCATAATAAAAAAATTGATATTAACTTGAGCTTTAATTTAATTTAAGAGCTTTATATATTTTATCTTAAGGTGTCGACTTTAGTTAATACTATGATTTTGCAGAAATCTAATGAAGCAGATAAAGAAATAAAACTCAATGCAAGGAAGATATTTAGTAGTGTTTTCTTTGACATAAGTTTGGTAGACTTTGAAAAAACATAAATTTGTCAATAAACATATATTTCTTTATTCAGTCCATGTCTCCTTATGTTGTGTTGTAGTTCTCATGGTGACTTGGTTAAGGCGATTTAAAATTTTATGTTGTCAAACTTCATCAACAAAGGAAGTGGTGTCGTGAAGATTATTACCTATCCCACTTTTAAAAACAATCATGCATTTTGCACCAAGACCTTTGATGGAGGTCTGTATGCTAAGTTTGTTTACTACACTCCTATGATAGAAACTTGGTTTTATTGTGAACATTATATTAAGTTTAACGATATTTTAAAAACTATGTTATTAATATTATCTTGAATAATTTTTTGAAGCTAGCCGCCCAGCGGGCGGGCCTGTAGCTAGTATTTGAATAAAATAGAAGGACAAGAAAAAAAACATGAACTTAGGTTTACCTTTTAAATCTTAGGTTAATCTCCACCATTAGATCAGACTAGATGAATGATAGAGATTTGTCCTTTGGTAAGCATGAATTTATTGGTAAGCAAAATAAAGTGCCTCGTTGTTAGTATTATTATTATTTTATTAAAACGACAATTTTTAACTATCTCAATATTTACACCACAAATCTATCTTACATGTTATAAGCAGAACTTGAACCCACTAACATTTGATTGACGAGTTTCTCACACAACATGAAATACTATTGTGACACAAGCCCTTTGATACTCTTAGTATAATTGTTATATATGTTCTAGTCGCAAGCAGTGACATATGACACCGATGTTAATGTACTACTCGTAGTTGAGTTAATGTGCCATGCAAGATTGAACTGAATGCTTATAATATTGTACTAGTTGAGTAGATTGCTTTATAATATTGTACCGAATGCTTATGAGAAAAGAGCTTATGTCTTAGTGTTATCTCATTTTATGTAAAAAGCTTTGATCCCTAACTAAATGTGTGTGACAAATCGTAATTTCAAGTCATTTTACAAACTTTAAAATTTTACTATTCATCTCGGGGAATTTACTATTCATCGGTTACTATTCATCGGTTACTATTCATCATTTTCGAAGTCGATTTGATATTCTGAGAACGTATTTCAAAATTTTACTATTCACGAAACACTATTTATTCCCAGAGAAAAATCACTATTCATGATTCACTATTCATTATTTTTCGTAAACTAGGTTTACGAGTATCAAATTCGCGTAACCGTAAGGGTTTAGCTGCGAATTCATGAAAAATCATCGAGGACATTTCATATAGACTAGATTTAGTCTACATATAATTAGTAACATCATCGTCATATTAGTTCATGCATTGATTTGCATTTTTCATTAAACGTATAATTTTCTATTAAATAAACGCTAACGCGTAATCATTTATTTTGAATATTTGATCCGACACTTTCAAAAATTATCCTGATATATTTTTATACTCATATTAAGACTATAAAAATTATATTATTAGTTTACCCGATGTTTTAAATTTATTTTATATATAAATTGTTATGTATATATATTTACGACGGTTTACGTAAATACTACTCGATAATTATTATTTCACTCAATTCTTGTAAGAAATGTATTTTTATAATTTTTACGACTTCGATATATTTTATTTTGTTCCGTTAAAATCGATTTCTAGCCAACGCTACACTAAATAATTACTTTTACATATCAAATACTCCCTCCGTCCCAAAATTATAGTCCCCTATTGATTTTTCCGGTCTTTCTTCTACAACTTTGACCTTAAATATTTTTGTTTGTGTTATATAATACTTGATGAAAAATATATGAATGGATTGAGGTTTTAAATGTATTCTCATTGGTATATCTTTCATCAATTATTGTATAACACATATAAAAATATTTAAGGTCAAAGTTGAAAAAAAAAGACCGAAAAAGTCAATAAAGGACTATAATTTTGGGACGGAGGGAGTACATAATATATTTACACATTTACAAATGTACTCATCAAAAATATACCACCCTTATCCTCATTTTGCCATTGTCGACCAAATACACTTAGTCACCATCTTTTATAAAAAAAATCTTGACTTAATAAAAGACACATACACATATTGAGTAGGTATTTTGTTGTATACAAGAAGTATTATAATCAAAACACATAGTTTCACACTTAGCAAAGGTGTAAAATAAATCAAACACTTTCCATCTTCATCACCATATTCAGCCAAGGAAGAAAAAAAGGAAGAAGCCCAAGTTTTTGCAAGATCAAGCAAATTTATAACTCTTGTATACTTTCTTTTAAGGGTTTTGAAATAAAAACCTAAAGTATTTAGGAAAAACCTTGTTTCATAAACCTCATCACTACACTAGTAAGCATTTCATGATCATTTTTACTCTTGCATAATATTCATGAGTTATTTTTATCATGCTTGAAAGAAAACATGCAAGTTTCATGTGTATCTATATCACTTTTAATGTTTTTAGTACTTATAATTAGTATATATCATCCTATAATTAATCCCTTGAAACATATCATTTTTGATGATGTTTAGGAACCCATGACACCCTAAGAAGGTGTATGGTAGGTTTAGAATAGATTTGGTGTTGATTTCAAGTGGTTAGAATAACTATTACGCGAGAAAAATCAATTTCGACATCATTAAATAAGGGTCTGATCATTTTTGTGAAATCTGGAAAATTCGACAGTTTGTAAAATATTTTGGGCTAGATATTCAGAAAATATACTTTAAAACGAAAACGTGGTTGCTTGAACGGGTTAAAACGGATTTATAACGAAGAAGTTTTGCTATTTTCAAGTTTAACGACGAAAACTATATTTTTCCGGAAAAATCAGCATGCTGTCCAGATTTTTAAGGGTAAAAAATGAGTCTTAACCGTTATCTAAATGAGTCGATTTATCAAAAATATATTAGTATACTTTAACACGAAGCTAAGGACATATAAAACGTAGAAAACGGACTTATAACGATTAAATTACACGCGTTTAAATAAGGATATCGTAACTATTTGTCACAAGTATAAAACACTTACTTATATTTTCTAATAGCCAAACTAGTTGTCGCTAGTGGCCATGTTGGGAGTCGTTTTTAACATCGATGGAGTACTTTTTAGAAAATGATGTCTTCTAGTAAAAGTAAGTTCACCTAGCCTATTTTCCAAAATGTCCAACCGTTCGTCAAACGGAGTTGTAACGAATAAAGTACGGTCACTCAAACTTTGCCGAAAACTACCCTTAGACAATATTTTTGGTACAAGTACCCTACTTCACCTATGTTTTTCTTCATGATCGAGACCTCTATAATAAAAATTTTAAAGCTAAGACTTTGAGATAATATTACAAGCTTTCCAAAACCGTTGAGTTTGTTTCCTAACACTCGATATTCACTACTTTACGACTAGCTTTTCATGAATTGTCAAATTATATTGTTTTGCGACGAAAAACTATAATTTCATAATAAATCGCTAAATGATTATCGTAGGATAACATTTCAACGAAAACACTTGTAAAGTAATTTATAACTTGACAATACGTTATAAACTTATTTTTCGACGATAAACTTTATTTTCAAAAATTCACAAGTGGTATAGATATCATATGAGTTGCATGTATAACATTACATCATGACTTATATTAGGTCATATCACTCATAATAGGTTGCAGTTAGAGATTTGCGCATCATTTCAGTGTACTCACTTTTGCCATCACATCATTGTACCAAGTGAGTTTTCATAGCCTCGATTTATTCAAGTTTATACATTATTTCAAACCTACAGGGGAGAATACATTGCACATCATTTTATTACGAGCCCAAGTATATTCAAATCATTTACATTGCTTAAGTTACCTCATTGCCAATTGAATGTCCCCATTTCATAATCATGAACCGTTAATTCCGGAAGAAGCCAGGGTGAGTGAATAGATCTATTGAGGGCGACTCCTCCATCCGGGTTGGTGGTCCCAACTGGTCAAATGGATGCATTTCATTTCATATAATTATTTGAGTGTTTGGCAAAACACTCTGTTGGGGCGAACATCATAATCAGTCTAGCCGATTGTCATGTGCTTATAGTAATTGTATCATTTTTATGTGACATATTTGTCATACATAACTTATACTTGTGGTGGTCGTATAAAACATTTACATAAACTCTATGAACTCACTCAACCTTTGTGTTGACACTTTTAGCAATGTATTTTCAGGTATCTAAGGCATATACACCATGGCATACATAAGGACTTATCATAGAGTCGCGGTGACGACGAGTCTCACATGGATTTTATGCACTTTAAAACATCGTTTGGATTGTAACAAACTTATTTCCGCAAATGTTGACTACCTTTTTGGGACCTATATTTTGTAACTCTGAATGTTTTTAATATATCAAACGATGTGCTTTTCAAACGACACTATAGGTCATTCAATATAACTGTGATTGTGATGCTATGACAGTTATCCCCCAGGAATTCCATTCCGCTGCAAAACATGTAATTTGGGGGTTTGACAGATTGGCATCAGATCTTCGGTTATATAGAACTAGGTTGCATCATTAACCCTAGACTATAACTACATCATCATAGCATCTCATCATTTCATCATAAGTGCATATTCACTTTACATGCGGATTCATACACACATTATTCGAGTTATTTACTTTCATTTCAAATCGATTGTCGCATAGATGCCTTCAAATACCCATTCCATTATCCTTTCTTTAGACTCCAATGTGGAGAATGCCTTGTCATTCCCTATCACAATTTTGACATCAGTTGACTCATCACCAATAACATCGAATGCCGAGACAAAACTTTCAAGGAGGGTGAAGTCGCTCTCACTCCTCTGTTTCACCACCAACATGTCGAGTTACACGTTATTCACACATTAAGTCACTAAATTGTCATAAATTTGAAATACTTACGACATCTCATAACCCATCTCCTAGGAATCCGTCAATCATTTTGAAAAATAACCTCAAATTTATCACCTCCTACCACATCTCTTTAGAGCGCTTATTCTTAACATAGGACTTTGCTACGTCTCACCTTTCCTCTTATTTTGAAGAGTTATGGCGCCAAAGAAAGCTGCACCAGAAATGACACAAGCGGCTATCCAAAAGTATGTCAAGGATAGTATAGCCGAGGCACTAAGGAAAGAGCGAGCAACTGTAAATCTTGCTGCTTGCTACTTGCCAAGCTGCTAGACTTGCTAACTGCCTGCCGAGGCTGCTTTGCCGAAGCCGCTAGACTTGCTACTGCTGCTGAGGCTGCAGCTACTGCTGAAGCTGCTAGACTTGCTACTGCTTCCGAGGCTGCGGCAACTGCTGAAGCTGCTAGACTTGCTACTGCTTCAGAGATTGCAGGAGGGTCTGGGGTTCAGAATTGTTCATACAAGGATTTTAAGAGCGGAGATCCCACAAAGTTCAAAGGCACGGAAGGAGCCACTGCTATGGTTCGATGGTTTGAGAAAATGGAGTCTGTGTTTCTTTTATGCAATTGCCCTAATGATTGCAAGGTTAAGTTCGCTACAAGTACACTTCTAGATGGGGCAATGTCGTGATGGAACTCGTATGCACAGCCCATGGGTATGGAAAATGCTTACAAGCTCACCTGGGAGCAATTCAAAGGGTTGTTGACGAAGAAGTATTGTCCGCGTACTAAGGTAAAGAAGTTGGAAACGGAATTTTATGAGCTAGTAACTGTTGGGTATGACATCGAGACCTATATCAGAAGGTTTCAAGAATTGGCTGCTTTATGTCCGTCTATGCTTTCGGACAATGAAGAACTACTGGAAGCTTTCATTGGAGGACTTCCCCATATTATTAAAGGTGATGTGATTTCTTTTGACCCGCAAACGATTGAAGAATCTATTCGAGTATCTCAAAAGCTTATGGCACAAGTTGTGAAAAGGGGAAACATTACCAACAACAACCGTAACAACAATAACAACAATCACATCATCAACAACAACAACCAAACTGGCAACAATAAAAGGAAATGGGAAAATGATCAGGGAGGTTATAATAACGACAACCAAAACCGTAACACTAACCATCACCAACAACAGAATAGAAGGCAAGAAGCTGCAATGGTTTATGTTCTTTGCACCAATAGAAGGCAGAGGTTATCTTTGGAACACACCCACTATGTAATCGATGTAAGTTTCATCACTCAGGTCCATGCCCTGCCAAGTGCCACAAATGCCAAAAATCGGGACACCTCGCCAGGGATTGTAGAGGTAAAGCCATAGTTACATGTTTCGGATGTGGGGAGCAAGGACACTATCGGAATCAATGTCCCCAAAACCAAGGTCAACAAGTTGAGGGTGCTCATGAGAGAGCATACATGTTAAAAGGAGGAGAATTTCAACAGGATCTCAACAATGCGGAAGACTGGAGAAGTTTAGAAATTAACAATCTTATTTTCCTATGCACTATGTCGTACTAAGTTTATGTCTTCCCTAGTATTCGGATCTTTATGACTTAAGACTATGTACTGTTTGATAAACTACTTGTTGTGAAATATTCTCATTTATCGTACTTTCTTTTCCTTCTGATTCGTTATCACTTACGAGAATTTTGTTTCCTTTTTACTTTAACTGCTATTTTAACGACATGGTTTAAATCTTTGTAAACATTGAGAGTTATAACAACTAAACCGAACGTCACATTATCATTCCTTAAGTATACATAGCCTAGCTAACTATGTCTAATTCTGGAGGGATCATGTTATGTTGGGAGCAGTTATTTATAAATCTTAGTGCAAGCAAAATTTTCACATATTCCTAAAAGTCAAGGTGATACTCATGGGAGATTTTTCCGATATTTTCTCTATCGCGATGTTTATACACTCTTAACCATAGATAGTCGTAACGACACCTCCTCATGTCTTCTCTCCTCGTTATTCATCACAAACACTATACCTGTAGAAACCAACATGGACTGAATTCAGGGACTGAATTCCTTTTCGGGTGGGCGAATGTGACAAATCGTAATTTCAGGTCATTTTACAAACTTTAAAATTTTACTATTCATCTCGGGGAATTTACTATTCATCGGTTACTATTCATCATTTTACTATTCATCGTTTTCGAAGTCGATTTGATATTCTGAGAACGTATTTCAAAATTTTACTGATCACGAAACACTATTCATTCCCGGAGAAAAATCACTATTCATGATTCACTATTAATTATTTTTCGTAAACTAGGTTTACGAGTATCAAATTCGCGTAACCGTAAGGGTTTAGCTGCGAATTCATGAAAAATCATCGAGGATATTTCATATAGACTAGATTTAGTCTACATATCATTAGTTACATCATCGTCATATGAGTTCATGCATGGATTTGCATTTTTCATTAAACGTATAATTTCCTATTAAATAAACGCTAACGCGTAATCATTTATTTTGAATATTTGATCCGACACTATCAAAAATTATCCTGATATATTTTTATACTCATATTAAGACTATAAAAATTATATTATTAGTTTACCCGATGTTTTAAATTTATTTTGTATATAAATTGTTATGTATATATATTTACGACGGTTTTCGTAAATACTACTCGATAATTATTATTTCACTCAATTCTTGTAAGAAATGTATTTTTATAATTTTTACGACTTCTATATATTTTATTTTGTTCCGTTAAAATCGATTTATAGCCAACGCTACA
This sequence comes from Chrysanthemum makinoi, assembly GCA_910596185.1. Taxonomy (NCBI): domain Eukaryota; kingdom Viridiplantae; phylum Streptophyta; class Magnoliopsida; order Asterales; family Asteraceae; genus Chrysanthemum; species Chrysanthemum makinoi. Next base: position 240,358,964 of record OU343222.1, on the reverse strand, counting down.
CTAAATAATTACTTTTACATATCAAATACATAATATATTTACACATTTACACATGTACTCATAAAAAATATACCACCCTTATCCTCATTTTGCCATTGTCGACCAAATACACTTAGTCACCATCTTTTATAAAAAAAATCTTGACTTAATAAAAGACACATACACATATTGAGTAGATATTTTGTTGTATACAAGAAGTATTATAATCAAAACACATAGTTTCACACTTAGCAAAGGTGTAAAATAAATCAAACACTTTCCATCTTCATCACCATATTCAGCCAAGGAAGAAAAAAAGGGAAGAAGCACAAGTTTTTGCAAGATCAAGCAAATTTATAACTCTAAAATACTTTATTTTAAGGGTTTTGAAATAAAAACCTAGAGTATTTAGGAAAAACCTTGTTTCATAAACCTCATCACTACACTAGTAAGCATTTCATGATCATTTTTACTCTTGCATAATATTCATGAGTTATTTTTATCATGCTTGAAAGAAAACATGCAAGTTTCATGTGTATCTATACCACTTTTAATGTTTTTAGTACTTATAATTAGTATATATCATCCTATAATTAATCCCTTGAAACATATAATTTTTGATGATATTTAGGAACCCATGACACCCTAAGAAGGTGTATGGTAGGTTTAGAATAGATTTGGTGTTGATTTGAAGTGGTTAGAATAAGTATTACGCGAGAAAAATCAATTTCGACAACATTAAATAAGGGTCTGATCATTTTTGTGAAATCTGGAAAATTCGACAGTTTGTAAAATATTTTGGGCTAGATATTCAGAAAATATACTTTAAAACGAAAACATGGTCACTTGAACGGGTTAAAACGGATTTATAACGAAGAAGTTATGCTATTTTCAAGTTTAACGACGAAAACTATATTTTTCCGGAAAATCAGCATGCTGTCCAGATTTTTAAGGGTAAAAAATGAGTCTTAAGCGTTATCTAAATGAGTCGATTTATCAAAAATATATTAGTATACTTTAACACGAAGCTAAGGACATATAAAACGTATAAAACGGACTTATAACGACTAAATTATACGCGTTTAAATAAGGATATCGTAACTATTTGTCACAAGTATAAAACACTTATATTTTCTAATAGCCAAACTAGTTGTCGCTAGTGGCCATGTTGGGAGTCGTTTTTAACATCAATGGAGTACTTTTTAGAAAACGATGTCTTCTAGTAAAAGTAAGTTCACCTAGCCTATTTTCCAAAATGTCCAACCGTTCGTCAAACGGAGTTGTAACGAATAAAATACGGTCACTCAAACTTTGCCGAAAACTACCCTTAGACAATATTTTTGGTACAAGTACCCTACTTCACCTATGTTTTTCTTCATGATCGAGACCTGTTAGGAATTAGAAAATTCCATAGTGAAGTGTCGGTCACCCCAAATGTTATCTAGCTTAAGTTAGCTCGTAGACTTGTCGTTAGTTACGTTATTTATTGTTTTATTAGTTAGTCAGTAGCGTAAAATAGTTTAGTGCAACACCGTGGAGGAAGGACGGGTCTTTACCCACTGTATCCCTGATCCACAGGCCGATAGGAGGTCGTATTTCTTGTAACTATAAATACCCCTTCCATCCATGGAAGGGGTGGTGCTTCTCATTCAATCTAACATTTCATTTGTTTAAACCTCTAGCAAGAACACCCTCTCTCTCTACTTTCTCTCTCTAAAATGGTAAACATGTATTTTGATCATCCAAGACCACCCGAATCATCAACACAATAATATTTGGATCCTAACAATTGGTACCAGAGCCTAGGTTTTGTTGTTTGTGTTGATTCTCGTGGTTCGATTCATGGTTTTGTATGCGGTTTGTTAGACTTGGTGATTGTTTGATGTGTTGTTGGTGATAGCTGATGTTGTTTCTTGAATATGGTGTTAAGGTGTTATTGTTTTGAGTTGTTTTTTAGTCTTAATGATTTCTAAACGTAAGTGATGTTTTGGTCAATACTGGTTTTAAATGAGAATGTCTAAACGTTTTTAATGATTTCTAAACGTGGGTGATTTTGTGGACTGGTTTTAATGAGAACGGTTTTTTTTTAACATGTCTTAAATCAATCCTTGTTTCATCTGATTTAAACTGGTTTTAAATGGGTTCAAATATCATGTTTCAAAACTGATTATTGGTCTTGTATATGGTTTTATCAGTTTTAACAGTTACTAATCATGCCTTGTTTATGGTCAAATCTGCTGCTGGTGCTAATGTTCTTCGTAGAGACTTGCCTATGTTTTGTCCTGATTCAATGAACCTTTGAAGGTTTGTTGACTTTTAAAAGTCAATGGCGACTTGTTCACAGATTTACCTAGCGACTTGTCATTTGTGAAAGAAAAACAATAGCGAGTTGGGTTATTTGACTATTGAGTCAATTAAAAGTGCTAGCGACTTGGTTTGAAAAAAGTGCTAGCGACTTGGTTTGAAAAAAGTGCTAGCGACTTGGTTTGAAAAAAGTGCTAGCGACTTGTTTAAATATGCTAGCGAGTTAGTAAGATTCTGACAGCTAGCAACTTGACTCAAAGACTTGGCTAGCGACTTGGCTAGCGACTTGGCTAGCGACTTGGCTAGCGACTTGGCTAGCGACTTGGCTAGCGACTTGGCTCAAGACCATTGTCACTAGCGACTTGACCTTGAACAGAAATGAAGAAGGAGAAGACATGATCAGACCATAGACCACATATAACACAACCACATAACCAAACACCATTTTCCAAGACTCGACCTCAGTTAAACAACCATCATCGAGCTCAGTTTAAGCCATCAACGGTCCATGGTTTTCAAGTTATATAATATCGAGATGTCTTGAAGTTGTTACAACAGATCCAATTAACAACAGTCCAGAGTTACAAAACCCAAAACTAATCCTAATCTAGACTCAACAAAGGACCCTCACATCTCTCCCCAACTCTCATGATTCAAACAACAAATTTCAATCACATCTCCAACTCTAAACTTACCTAGACTCGAAATACATATAACAAGGACATCATTTGTAATCTCAGATTATTAATTCGTGGTTTATAATGCAACATCGAGACCATTCAAAGATCTATCTCACGAATCTTCATCATCATCGACCAGTTTTTTTTGAAGCTAAACTTCATTACTATCCGAAATAGTAAAGAACGATTGATAACAATTATGTTATAACCATTCTTTTAATTCGTTAAGACTCAAGACTCAAACATAATGAAACAATACCTACCTTGATGCCGTGCCATCCCTGTGGCGAATAATTGTCACTCGTATCTCTTACCTCAAAGCCATCCCTGTGGCGAGGAATTGTCTAATCCGATTCAAGTAAAAAGGGAGCGGACTGATTTTGTTTGCAAGGATTATCAGGGTTTGATGTGATGATAGATATTAGGAGGTGAATGGCGATGTGGTTTTTGTGATAAGATGGGGCGGATGAAAATGGTAAAGGATTAGGGTTGGTGTTTTACAAAAAGGCGATTTGTTTTGATGCTAGGGTTTGTTATAAGTTGTGTTACTCTTGAAGAAGGGGGCGTTATATTTGAGAATGAGATTAGGGTTAGTGTGAGTAAAGTGGGTCTTATATACCTCAAATATATTTAGGGTTAAAATTTGTTTTGATTTGTTAAGTTCATGGGCCGAAGTTGAATGGGTTGGAATATGGGCCTCGTTGGGTTGTCTTGGATATCAATTACATTGAGCTGGTGGTAATACATGCATCCCACGAGGACTTCTCATTTGGAATTTGTGCTTGTGCAAATTTGGATTGGATGATGGAATATTCATATGAACTAATTTGTTGAGCCGTTTTTTTAAACTCATCTTTGGTATCCAAATGCGTTTTTGACATAAAATTATAGGATACAAAAGTGAGCTTTTAGAGTGGTATTTTGGTCATGACAATTTTCACGGAAGGATACATAAATTCACGGCTTGAACGAAGATGTGAAAAATGACTACGGGGTTTGTGTACGGTATTATTGAAGTGTCGTTATCTTCATATGTGGTCATTACTTTTAGCCGTTGAACCGCTGCATGTTCCCCTAAAACAAATATTCACCGAAACCAAAGTTGTCTTAACACATTCAAGCTGACATTGTTTACGGTTTTGTCTTGATTTAGTAAAATCCCGCGAAAGAAATTATTTCTCGGTTTAAATCATAGACTTGTAAAATCCCGTAACAATGGAAACATCCTGGTTAAAGTAATGAGCATTTCCGGATCTATCTTGCGGTTTATTCTTGGTTTTGTAAAATCCCGCGAAAGAAACTATTTCTCGGTTTAAACCATTGAATTGTAAAATCCCGTAATGATGGAACCATCCTGGAGAAAGGAAAGTGTATTTCGGAATCTTATTTGATGCTGGTGCTACGATTTCTATTTCGAAGAAGGGATAAAAGGGTGTACTTCATGAATTGGATGTGTGTTTGGATTTTCGTCATGGCAGTTTGGTTATTACATGGTTTTACGGGGTTATGTGCTTTTAACCATGGTCGGGATGAAAACTATTATCATAGTTCACTTAAAACGTCAAAGGAGGCTAGATTTGAGCATTCGAGAAGATGTGACAACAACGTTAATTCAATATTATTTATTTGAGGTTGAAGTGAAATATCACGGGCGAGTGTACTTAGTATCTGAAGGTATCGGGGATGGTTGGATGAAGATTCTTCATGATCCTTGTTCAAGCTTATTATCAAAAACGAAGACTTGGAAATCTAGTTATTGTTGGGTGTCTTTTACCTTTTCTTTTACCACTTGGGGGAATTGGGCTCTTATCACCTCAAAATAACTATCACTTAAAGGAGTTACGTTGTAGTGCTCAGTGTCACATTCAATTGTGGATTTTCAAGAGGTGATGTACGTCTTATACTTGATGGTTGGTTGGATGAAGAGTATAGAGTACTTAGAGATTCAATGGGCATGAAGTCTCGGCACCGCTCTTTGTTACATATGTGCAAGTTTAAGTCACGAGTTCGGGTATTTTACTTGGGTCAAATTCATCATATTGGTTTTTCTCCATCAACTGTCACTACAAAGAGCCTACTGAATGATAATGGGGATGATTACATGTTTTGCTAAGAGAGCAGAAAAGAGAGAGATTATGACGTATGAACACAACAGTTCATGCCTCGTTCTCTAAAGAAAAGAAAAGTGTACGTCTCAGTGCGCTTTATCTTTGAAAGAAGAGAAATCTTCTTATGACGTCTGTTCACATCAGTTCAGGCCTCGTACTCTAAAGAAAAGAAATGTGTATGCGTTCGCATTATCTTTGAAAGAAGAGAAATCTTCTTATGACGTTTGAACATATCAGTTCAAGCCTCGTTCTTTAAAGAAAAGAAAAGTGTACGTTTCATGGTCGCTTTATCTTCGGAAGAAGATAAATCTTCTTATTATGACCATTCTCACCAACATGCTTCATGCTTTTTCCATGCGCTTCAGTCATCAAGTGGATCTTCTTCTCATGTTTTTTTCTCAATGGTGATCTACTTACTGTTGATGGTTTTCTATTTTTTCAATAGCTCAATTAAAATGGCGATGGCGACATCATATGCAATTTTTGCGGGGGAGAAGTGGAAATAGACTACATTTGGATAATGTTCACTTATTTAGTCAAGAATGGCATCTCCGTATGCAATTCTTGAGGGGGAGAAGAAGTGTGAATTTTTTGTATTGTTGATTGATATTTGAGAATATAAATGGTCATACGGCTCTAAACTCATGTAAGAACCGAGCTTCTTCTTATCGGGTCATCTTTACATGGTGTTTTTCTTCTAAGAGCCGTTGGTTGACATCTTCACAAGCTGATATGAGTTTATTAACAAAGTGTTTCCGGTTAATGCTTCACGTGCACATTAACATGATGATTCCGAACAACCTTCTGTTCTTGTTTGATGTGATTGTTTGCTTGGTGTTACCATTTTGTGTGTTCGCTTGGTGATTGCGATTTCCTTGATGAACATCTTTCTGTTCTTGTTTGATTGGGAGGATCTTAATTAAGGGAATTTGCAAGATGTAAGTTAATTGGGATGCTTTTTGGTGATGTTCTTGTGTTTTTGGTGAAATGAAGATGTTAACTATCTATTCCCCAACTGGACAATCTTGAAGAAGGTCAAGTCTACAGTCGGTTCTACATTTTCTGCTACATGTTAGAAGACTAAAGGCGAGTTGCATTTAACGATCTAAAGACTTCTTCTTTATCGAGCATTTATCAAGCAGTTGTCGGTTTAGGGGGGAGGACTAATTGGGAGAAAGTTATATGTCAGATTCAATTCCCAATTAGACTTGCTTATATTTTTTAGCAATGACTCCTCGAGACGTTGATATTGACTATTGTTGGACATTTGACACAAGGTGATTACTTCGAAGTTAATCATTTATCACTTATTTGAGATTGAAGTTGACTTTCACAAAGGCGTGTTCTTATTTGATAACTTGCTCGGGCTTAAGAATTTGAGGTGAAGACTTGGTTTATCTAGTTACCAGCAGTCGTGGTGGATGGTTGAAGACCTGGTTAACTATCACTATAGGAGTTACTTTGTTTTACTCAGTGTCACACGCATATGGCGGTGTGGATAATCGCAAGAGGTGTTAATGTCTCATACTTTGTTTGGGTAGTGAGTACTTAGAGATTTGCTTGAAGCATAAATTCTCTACACCGTTCTTCCATCATTAGGTGCAAGCTTAAGATACAAATGTGGGGAAGTTGACTTCAGTTTCAAGTATGGTATAGCGGGTTTTCTTCTTCTGGTCACTTCAATTGTCTACATAAGGGTTGATAAAATAGTCGAGAGAGTCTTGACAAGTTGATTCTCACATGAGTTCAAGTGTTCTTCTCAACAAATTTCTAGTATACGGGCTTATAATGATTTGCTGACTCTGAAGTGTCTAAACCAGCAAGGAGGAAGGAGACACACATCTTTACGCGAGTAATCTTGACGAGCTTAATACTTCTAAGTGATTGAAGATATCCCGGGAAGACTATTGTCATTACCGCAGAGAAACTCAAGATTTGACTCATAGCGTTGTGTTTTTATTCCAACTATGCGGGGAAGAGATGGAAGAGTTAGTTTCTGAAGATGAAAGAGGTACACAAGTGTGTGATGATTTTGATTTTATCACAATCATCAGGGGATAGAGATTGTGTACATTGGGGATGCTCGGCTGTTTTACTTGAGGGCTTAATCTGTGATTCAGAGATATAATCACTTATTTCGGAGTGGACATCCGCAGTGATTGTCATCCGCAGAGATAATCAGTGATTCGACCTGCTTCTTCAATGTTATCGGTTGTTCTCTCTTTGGGCATTCGGGTACTTCGGGTTCTTGAGCTTCATACACTTTCTTGAGGGGGAGAGAAAAGTATACATCGGGGTTATTCTTTGGCTATTGGACTTAATCTGCTACTCCGATGGTATAAGTTTCTTTGTCTTCGGATATGTGTATTCGGGTTCGTGAGCTCTAGTCTAAGAGACTGACTGCATCAATTCAACTACGTGGGGAAGTGGTCTCTTGACACCTTTTGGAATGGATTGCTTGACGTCGTAGAAAAGAAATTTGAGAGGATTGTTTTATGCGTGGGATGATACTTTGCTGTTATTCTTGTTGATGATATAACCCCGAATGGAGAACCTTGATTATCGTTCTTAAAAGGAGCAGCGGGATTTATGATAATGGTGTGCTTCTCTGTGCACCTGGCTAAGGAAAGCTTGAAATAGAGCTTGAATCGCTCATCACATGGATTTTCGGTTTGAGGGGAAGCTGCCAAAGTCTCACTTTCAAGTGGCTCAATTTCTCTCTTCGATTCAAGAGTCTTGGAAGCTTTGGTGGTGAAAGTTTTAGGGATGATGACTTCTATCTTCTACAACGGGTCTGTTCGATATCTTTATCTCGGTACTCGTATCATCATCTTCTTTAACTATATCATCTATTCTATCTTTGTATATATTTATCAAAAACCAAATACAAAAATATAAAACCAACAAAACAAAATAGAAAATTATAAAACCCTCAAAAGCCCATAAAAATCAGAAAATTGAAAAATACCAAAAACATTGTTTTCTCAAGACATGTCTTCTGGTATCGATAACATCTACGGTCTTAGAAATGTCATTCAATAATGGCACGTGACTTTAGATGAAGTTCGGCGAGGAGGTGTAAATATTCTTTTCCAAAACATGTCACAAAATATGGCTTGCAGTTACTTCAGACTGTGACCCGTGCTTAAACAATGGTTTGCTATTATTTCAGATAGCAACCCGCTCTTTAAAGTAAGGAAAGTGTTGCGCTAAACCAATTTTCAAATATTTCGTGCACTTTTCCTAAAAACAAAACAAGGAAAGTATGTCGAAGGACTGCTGTTCCTACACAAATGTTTTTCCGTCTAAAATTCTTCAGAAAAATATTTGTTGTTTTCAAAAATGGTGGAAAATGAGTTGCTTAAAATCAATCAGATTCAGAGTTATTATAAAATTTGCAAACTCAATCTATGACTTCAGAGCTTTTAAACTTTTCATAAAAATGAGTCATGGATTGAGGGGGATAATGTTTTCAAATCTACATCATCTAACGGGCTTTCTTAATTATCCTAATATGCTTAATTAAAAATGATGTTAACCTATGTTGAAGGACTAGGTGCCTAGGATATGATTGCTAGGATTAGATGATTAGAGTTTGATGTACACATTATTCCCATACATTTATATGATCTGATTGATATGTTGCATTGACTTTTATTAGTCGATTGTTGTTTGGGTGATGTCGACCACCATATATCTGTTTGTGTTCACTAACGTATGCAGGTATTTTGGTATAAGAATGTTCCCGATCCGGATCCCACATAATATGATGTTTGGATGCCGAAAGGAAAGGGTAACTAGATCTTGGGTTGACAAATGAAGAAACGGAGCTTAATTGGACTTCAATGGAGAGTTGGCATAAATGCAACGTAAGAGGTCTCACTGCACCAGCAGATGGTTTTCTTCTAAGTGATTGAAGAAACGGAGCTTAATTTGACCTCAGTTGGCATTCAAAATGCAACGTAAGAAGAAGTCTCACTGCATCTGCAGACGGTTTTCTTCCAAGCCCTACAACAACAACAACGGAAGCTTCTCAACCACTAACGTATCTTTGTGCAGGATACCATTTTAAACAATTTTTTAAAAAAAATTATGAATAAATTGTTTTGAAAATGGAAAATATTGTTTTGAAAATTTATTGAGCTAATCTTTGAAAATCACCGGACTTCATTTTATCAAAACTTAAGTCACTCAATCATCGACTACACTGTCATGATTTGAGGGGAGAGTGATTTTAAATAAAATTTTTCAAACGATATTTCTTCATAAAAGTTCGGTTTGTACGTTAAAATGTGGTGATCTAAAGATTTAATGTTATGTCATGGTATGATTTTTCTTTTGAATCAAGGTCTTTCAAAATGAAATTTTCTCTGTTCTTGTTTGATTGTGAAATTGTTTTGTTTTACTTAAAAGATCTCTTAAAACAATCATACCTGATACTAACAATCTTTAATGTCTTAAAATGGTCCTTATCTGTCATTTTTCAAAATTAAATCTTGCCACGTCTTTCCCCAAAGTTTTCTAAATGATTTAAATCAATTGGGATCACAAATCTCAAATGGTTTGATATTTTGATCGGGGTAGAGATCGTGTTTTAAATCTCAAATCTGTTTTAAATGGAATTGGTTTTAGTCCTTTAAAGGCACTCCTGCCTCCATGTGCCAAACGATTTCAAATACACAATGCACATGTTGAGGAGGAGGATTTATCCAAAACCGAGATGAGTATTTAAACCTGGCCACATATTCTCCCATGTTTTCTAAACCGTATTAAATCACTTGGGATCCAAAATCTCAAAGGGTTTGATATTTTTGATCGGGGAGAATTTGTGATTTAATAATGAAATTTGATAAAAGGTGATCGTTTTGATTTAATTGTGCAGGCTTCTCTCTCATATGTGCTAAACGCTTTCGAATCTTGAAGCACATATTGAGGGGGAGCATTTTAATGGAAAATAAAACTATCAAGGTACAAAAGCTTTTATGTTTTAACATAGAGTACCTTGATTGAGTTTTAAAATGGTTTTATTAATGGATTTTGTAATCGTGGATGTGCTTCAAAAGAACTCTTGCCTCTATGTGACAAAAATGATTTCAAATATCCTATGCACATATTGAGGGGGAGAATTTTACCAAAGAAATTCAAATGGCTTTTTCTAAGGAAATTGTGATCAAGAAATTATTTCAAAGAAATTATTTCAAAGAACTCTTGCCTCCATGTGCCAAACAATTTTAAATCATATGCACATGTTGAGGGGGAGCATTTCTAAAATGATCAAAACTATTAAGGTACAAAATGCTTTGATCTCGTATCACAAGTACCTTGATTGTTTTTCCAAATGATTTTTCTATTGGTTTCAAGGAAGAATGAACTGTACCAAAAGACCGACCAATTTACTTTATGCATGGTGTTATAAGGATGGTTAGGTTAGGTATTAGTTCCCACGATCCGCCGAGCAGGAGGGATCTATCCACGGACAATCCACTAGATAGTGTAGAGTCCTTAGGTATATTGAAAAAAGGAGAAAAATGAGAATATGGGAAGAGTGCGGATGAGACGAGCTAGTCTTGGAATAAACCCAACAAGGTTCTAGTTATGAAGTCTCGGTAAGCACTGAAGGGGTTGAAGAATGAAAAGAAATGAATATGAAAAAGGGTGAAAAGAAATAGCCCTCCAATAATTCAACCTTAGGGGCGAACCGGGTTCAATACATATGCTACTTGGTGTTTACTAAGGTAACACGGTATTGAAGACAAGACATCATGGACCCAGTGATGCATTGCACTAAACTTCCCAAGCTACTCAAGTTCCTCTTAAAAGGGCTTGTTTCATTCTCACGGGAACCGACATAATCTATCGACTTTCTCTTAGAGATTGTTGATATTGAAGAAGGAGACCCTCTCCCTAGTCTCCGGCATAGGAACCAAATGTGCACGATTGAGTCTAGAGCCAAGAGATCATCCACAATATCTCATTAGGACACAAAATTAATGAAGACTTGCTGTTTCACACAATGTGGAAAGTAAGTATATATTTAGAGTCCTACGCATTATCCTTGTGGTATTGCCGGAACATCCGAGTGATATGCAAACATATTCACAATGAAGATGGAAAGCCTTCGGGAGCCAACATCAAACAAGCTCTTGGTAGGTGGCATGTGAGATCTATCCTATAGATCAACCATGTGACAACTGGATAGAAACGATGGGGCGATTCACTCGTGAATCAACCTTGGTCCAGAAATGGATTGACGGATGCTTTTGGAAAAACCGTTCGATGTGCAAATCTTTTCTTTTCTCTAGCGCATCGAATGTGTACTTATGTTTTCAAAATTCAAAAAGTATCTCTGATTGAAAAATACTTTTAGAAAAACCGTTCGATGTGCGAATCTCTTCTTTTCGCTAACACGTCGAATGTGTACTCATTCTCTAATACAAAAAGTATTTTGATTGAAAATTGATCTTTCTCATAAAACCTTCGTCGTATTGCAAAACTCTTTCTTCTAAGCAATACGCGATTGTTTTTCAAATCAATTTCTCATCAATCAGTGAATCTCAATTCGCGGGTTCACTCACTCCGTGTTGTCTTCTTTGAGACGTTCCGGTTTGAGAACGAGAACATTCGCGAAACCCTGTCAAGGAGATTCTTAGGAATCCTACGATCACAGGCAGATGCGTGTATGATCAGCGGGGAACCGTGGGCCGTGTACCTCAATTCAGCGAAAGTGATCAAAGACACTTTCGTGTGTTTTATTGCTAACTGTTGTTTGCGGGTACATTTGGACGGTTGCACGGTGATCGAGAATTGAGGAGTCAATATAAAGCCGCATGCTCACAGCATCCACACTTAATTTGAAGAAATCATGACTGGTGCATATCTACATAACCGGCTCGATATTTCTATACTATGTTCGTGCTTTGCTGCTGCAAATATCTTGAACCATTAAAGCTTCCGCTACTCTGATGGAAAGATGTCATGATTCAAAAGTGTGAGCATGTCGGTCCAAAAGTCACAACTTCACATGATGGCAACACAATAAAGGGTGATCCAGAGATTTCCTGTGGCTGATGATCTCAAAGAAAGCTCGAAGATCATCAAGATGTGGATCAGTTCAAAGACCTCCACTGAAAGTACAAATCTATGCAGACTTTGAAGTTGCACTACAAAAGCACAAAGATTGCAGAATTGAAGAATTGAAGTCTACGAGCTCAAGAACAATGACAAGAATAGATTGCTAGGATTCAAAATGTAAAACATGGGGTGACCTCCCTTAGGGGAGATTGTTAGGAATTAGAAAATTCCATAGTGAAGTGTCGGTCACCCCAAATGTTATCTAGCTTAAGTTAGCTCGTAGACTTGTCGTTAGTTACGTTATTTATTGTTTTATTAGTTAGTCAGTAGCGTAAAATAGTTTAGTGCAACACCGTGGAGGAAGGACGGGTCTTTACCCACTGTATCCCTGATCCACAGGCCGATAGGAGGTCGTATTTCTTGTAACTATAAATACCCCTTCCATCCATGGAAGGGGTGGTGCTTCTCATTCAATCTAACATTTCATTTGTTTAAACCTCTAGCAAGAACACCCTCTCTCTCTACTTTCTCTCTCTAAAATGGTAAACATGTATTTTGATCATCCAAGACCACCCGAATCATCAACACAATAATATTTGGATCCTAACAAGACCTCTATGATAAAAATTTAAAATCTAAGCCTTTGAGATAATGTTACAAGCTTTCCAAAACCGTTGAGTTTGTTTCCTAACACTCGATATTCATTACTTTACGACTAGGTTTTCGAGGCCGTTTAGTCGCTTTCATGAATTGTCAAATTATATTGTTTTGCGACGAAAAACTATAATTTCATAATAAATCACTAAATGATTATCGTAGGATATCATTTCAACGAAAACACTTGTAAAGTAATTTATAACTTGACAATACGTTATAAACTTATTTTTCGACGATAAACTTTATTTTCAAAAATTCACAAGTGGTATAGATATCATATGAGTTGCATGCATAACATTACATCATGACTTATATTAGGTCATATCACTCATAATAGGTTGCAGATTAGAGATTTAGCATCATTTCAGTTGTACTCACTTTTGCCATCGCATCATTGTACCAAGTGAGTTTTCATAGCCCCGATTTATTCAAGTTTATACATTATTTCAAACCTACGGGGAGAATACATTGCACATCATTTTATTACGAGCCCAAGTATATTCAAATCAATTACATTGCTTAAGTTACCTCATTGCCAATTGAATGTCCCCATTTCATAATCATGAATCGTTAATTCCGGAAGAAGCCAGGGTGAGTGAATAGATCTATTGAGGGTGACTCCTCCATCCGGGTTGGTGGTCCCAACTGGTCAAACGGATGCATTTCATTTCATATCATTATTTGAGTGTTCCGCAAAACACTCTGTTGGGGCGAACATCATAATCAGTCTAGCTTCGGTGTCATGTGCTTATAGCTATTGTATCATTTTTATGTGACATATTTGTTATACATAACTTATACTTGTGGTGGTCGTATAAAACATTCACATAAACTCTATGAACTCACTCAACCTTTGTGTTGACACTTTTAGCAATGTATTTTCAGGTATCTAAGGCATATACACCATGGCATACATAAGGACTTATCATAGAGTTGCGGTGACGACGCGTCACACATGGATTTTACGCACTTTAAAACATCGTTTGGATTGTAACAAACTTATTTCCGCAAATGTTGACTATCTTTTTCGGACCTATCTTTTGTAACTCTGAATGTTTTTAATATATCAAACGATGTGCTTTTCAAACGACACTTTAGGTCGTTCAATATAACTGTGATTGTGATGCTATGACAGTCATCCCCCAGGAATTCCATTCCGCTGCAAAACAGGTAATTTGGGGCTGTGACAAAATGGTTATAAGTGCAAGTTTTGTTTAGGGCATGTGAGATAGATTTGTGATGTAAATATTATGATAGAGTTAAAATTGTCTTTCTAAGAAAAAGATCATGAGTTAGGTTCAAGGTGGAGAAGAGAAGATAGACAAGGTGACAGTTGTGGCGTCAGGCTCCGATAAATGAATAGGCTAGGCAAATCGTAAAGGATCCAACACGGATGTTGTTGGGCAAGGGATACAAGCCGAATCATGAGAGGCTATTGTGCATGCTATGTGGAGGATACTACGTGAAGCATAGTCAATATGAATAGCTTGAACCTTGAGGAGAGAAATTCATTTATACTAATTTATAGTAATATATTTGGGACATTTCTAAAATGAAAAACTTCAAATTTTAAACAATACACTTACTAATAATAGAAAATGAAGTTACATCTAAAAAATTAAGTGTCTTAAATTTGTAGGCTTGTAACAGCCCTTTAAAAAATACCTAATAAATGTTATTTTTAAAATTTTCAATGAGAAATATTTTTCAATTCTATATTTTACATTACAATGGCTTTACGGATGACCAAAATTTTAGTTTTGAATAAATTTAAGCAATAACAAGTTAACTTATATAAAAATTGTAGATTATTCATGTGACGTTGTCGCAATACAGAGGCGATAGCTGATATATTATGGATGTATGAGGTTGAAGTAGCTGACAATAGCTCGTAGTCACATGTTATTTAAAAAAAAAGAAAAACATAACGAATTTTAAAAATCATATACATTATGTTAAGAAGATTAAATTCTTTAAAAATACACCTTATAAGCTTTTTTTGGCAGTTATTTGTTTATTATATTTATCTCATATAGGTACAAGATATAAGTAAAAGATAAAGATAAAGATAAAGAAAACTTAAATATTCAAGAAATCACTTGAGGTAACTTTGAAGAGTATAGTTATCTATACTACTTATAATGCACGAAGGCACCCCACTTTTAATTTTAAGACGTACAAGAAATTAAGCATGGTTTACAACACTTTAATGCACCCAATTTTGAGAATTACAACAAAGTAAGCATATTGTATAACAAAATAAAGCGTGGTATCATTTTAAGACCAAAATTTATCAAACAACATTAACGCTATTAAAAACACCCCTTCACCTAAAATTACAACAATTTAAACACAATGTACAATAGCTGCAACCAATTTTCAGATTTACAACAAAATAAGCATAGTGTACAACAAAATAAGCATGATGTAATTTTCAGACTCATTTTCAGACTTACAACATTAATGATATTAAAGTAGTCAATGTTATTAATGATTATAATGACTACTACTTACAAGAAAAGAAACATAGTGTACAACACTTTAATGCACATAATTTTCAGACAAACAAGACAAGAAGCATAGTGTACAACAAAACACCACATTAATGTTATTTAATGTAGACAATTATTTAATTGGTCAATAAATACAATTAATACAGTTATTTAAACACCTTTTACATAAGAAATACAAATTATCAAGCATATTATACAACCAAATTAAACACAATTCTTGCATTAAATTTTACAACTTCAAATAACAAAACACATTATACAAATATTCAAGCCCGAACGGGCAACGGCCCAAATGTGCTTGAGCCCGAAACGGCGCGGACCAAACGGGGCTCGAGCCCAAGCATACAAGGGCCAACGGGTTCGAGCCCGAACTGGCACGGGCTATACGAAATTCTTGATATCCATAAATTTATTGTTAAAAAGAACATAATAAACTAAATACATTATTTATCGAAATTTTTTATTTCAGGGTACCCGCCGCTGCAACGTGCGGGTACCCTACTAGTTATTATAAAATAAGCAATTAGCACTTTGCATCATTTGCTTTGAAAAAATCGTCCGATTTTAATAAAACATAGTTTTTAGTTTCTACGGTAAGTTTTATCAAAAAAATTCTAAAACAAGTGGATGGTACATATGGTTTTAAAAACCGGACCGGACCAACGGGTTGAACCGGTTTAACCGGGAATCGGAGTCACCATCGGTTCGACTAGCCAATAAAAACCGTTCGAAAACGAACATGGGAGGACCGTCGAAACCAGTAAAAATGGATTAACCGGATCGGAATCATTTTCTTCATGTTTTTCTCAGGTTAATCAACCCGTCATTATTATTTTATTGGTGTATGGACTTTAATCACAGGGTATCTACT
>OU343222.1:240197298-240342681 GCA_910596185.1 Chrysanthemum makinoi | reverse complement strand
GCTTTCCTGAGTCAGCGTTGATACTCTTCTTGTTCAATAAGATCCTCCCTAGTTCTTCGCACAACCGCTTTGTAATCAATTTCACGACAAGAAAACGATCTCTTGATTTACCCGCTACCATCTTCGTGGCTCCTAAATTAATAGGATCATTTCCTTCAAAAAGAAAAATGGTTTATAGCAATGAAAATACATAACGGTCATACTATTAAGCAAGGATCTAGCTATCTCAATATACTTTGAGTAAGTAAATGCACTTAAATGTCATTTATATCAACATATCTGATCACTAAAATGTTTAATATGTTTGTAAAAGAAGTTATTAGTAGCACCAGGCCTATAAGATTTTATTGTTACATGCTTTCCTTAGGCCAGTGATACTCTTTCTTGTTCAATAAGCGCCTCCCCAATTCTTCGCACAACTACTTTGGTACTCTTAATAACTGCACAAGCAAACTATCTCTCTTGTTTTACCCACATTTTACCATCTCTAGAAGCTTGCAAATTGATAATAGGATCATTTCCTTATCACATGAAGATTTTTCCCTAAATCTGTAGAATCATCCGTGTCCATGATATTTAACCGCATGTGGAGCTATCAAGGAAGAATATAAAGGAACCTAATATATCACTTACATATAGTAGATGTCTACGTTTATGTGCCCCTTCAGTACTAAGAAAACACAGTTTCATGGTGAACTTGGAGAAAGGTTTTTATATTGGGAGAGGTGTAAAAGAGAAAACTATCCCTTGACCCGATAAATTCACAGAAAATCGATAAGAAGTGCATACCATTTCTTTGTCGGTAACTCTTGAAGATGACCAGTATTTATAGACATGAAACATGCAAGAATAGTAATAATCAGTTTATGTATTTGTGTGCTAATACCACAACTGGAAACACTGTAGAAAAAAGGAGAATAAGGCCACCTTTATGATTTGGGAAATTAGACCATAAGGCGCAAGAAATAATAAATATCAAAATTAAAAACAACATAACATTAATGCAACTTCGATAACTATACACCAAAACGGCTTACTTATTTTTGTTTTCTTGAAAGTGAACATGATAAGTACCGGAATCGAAGTTGTTCTGAACAAACGAAAACAAAGCATCATTATAAACAAAACACTTTGCATATAAGGATAACACTAACAAACCACTACCAAAAAATTCATATTCAAAGATAACATAGGAAAACGCTTCATACAACATGATCCTCAGTCGAACAAACTGATACAATATTGACATAACTGGAAGTGAGAAGTATGGTTAGTTTGTTCCCTACAGCTACCAAGCTGGTTCATATAGATGAGCACCACCATACATTTATGTTAACCATCAACAAAATCATATCAAAACATATCCAGAGATATTGTTACCTATAGATCTACCAAGCAAACAACCAAACATCCATGTTTTGACATAAAAAAACAACCACCAAACTCCCATTGTAACAGTAAAATGGAAACCAAACAACACCACTTTTGACAGCTAAAATAGCAACCAAACACCCCATGTTTTGACAGTAAAAATAGCAACGAAACTCCCTGTTTTGACATAAAAAACAAAAACCAAACAACAATTGTTTTGAAAGAAAAACAACACCTAAACACTCCATTTTTAAAGCAAAAATAACAGCCAAACAACCCTTATTTGGATAGCAAAGTCTGCAACCAAACGAACCTTGTTTTGACAGCAAAATCAACAACTAAATACCTCATTTTGACAACAAAAGTAATGACCACAACTGCATGTATTCAAAATCCCTCCTAAACATTTCGTTAATAATTCCATCTACATCAATCCCTCATAAAAGTTCTTCAATTTAATCCAGGATAGAGCAACAATACACACATAAATCACTTAAATTCCGCATTACTTTGCAAGTCTAATAGCATATAATGAAGAACATATTTATCTTGGCTTTGCACATTGGTCATTATACAATTTACCATAACAAACTCTTAAAGTCACTACTTGGGATCAAATTGGATAGTTTTTGGTATGGGTAGTGTTCGCTTTTGAGTGCCGACCCACAAATTTTGGTCTTTTGTTTAAGTTATACCAATACTTAATGTGGTCAATATGACCAAAAACTATTAAATGGCAATAAGAGTAAATTGCATAAAAATGGTTACAAAGATTGGCATGACCTTTGTTACGGGTAACCAATTGGTTCAAGCTGTCGAATCTCATTATTTTTGGAAAATATTCTAAGCCAACTAATTTCCAGCCACTGACAGAAAAAAGGCCAACTGGTCGATGTTACGACATGTCATATACATGGTCATCATTATTATCATTTAATTAATTCATGGCGCGTTGGAAAATGTTGATGTAGAGAAGTAAGTATATAGTAGAAAAAAGCAAATTAATTACCTTTAGTTGCTTTTCTTTTTTAAAACCAAAATAGCTTTTAGCAATATCGACAACATATAAGTCTAGGTCTGTAACCTGAAGTATAAAATTTTTTCAAGCGAGCGATATTGAGTCATGTATATACTCATGTCCCACCATGTCTTGGACAGCTAAATTTGGCATAAAGGATAAAATTACCTGAAGTTGTAGGAACTGAAAGAATTGATTGAGAAACATAGAAAATAGCCAAGCACGAAGACTAGTTGCGCTTTTACACATTTGACTGCATAAAGAATTACATGTGTTGATCCGTTCATAAGTTACCGGGTCAAAATAGCTATCATTTATCAATGCTTACCTTAATAGAAACATATATAGTATATTTACCTTAGCACAAAAGTTAAAAATAATAGGTGGCAGAGATATCATCAAGATGATGTTGTTGGAAGAACTGGTTATATTTTCCTGGGTAACGACGCTAAACCTTATCGATGCAGAACTACTACGGATACCTTGTTTTGTGACACCATGTCGATCATGTGTTGCCTCATTTTCATACCTTCTTTTATTTATTCATGGATTCCCATAAAAACGCGTCTACATAAGATTGTGCAACCCAAAGTTGGTTACAATAAGTAAGATATAAATTAGTTTGCTAAAATGATAGAATTGTAGAGAGTTGTTGCTTAAATAAAAAAATGAAGAAATTCATGCACACAAAATATGCATATATTCCTTCTCACCTTGGGATGTCGTATTATTCAATCGCATATGTTCATTTGCGATATTACCCGGGCCCCCTCGGTCATTGTAAGAAAGACATGTGACCTTCACATCACCAAAACAATGTCGTTAACAGTAGGCGGTGGCATTTTCTATCTCATGTATGACTGCTAACCTTTTTGTCTTCATTAGTATCAAATAACTAAAGCATATACCCCATCTCTTCATCCTTCCTTGTAACGATATGATCAGTGGAGGTATTTACTTGTCACTGCCATTTCTTGATTTTTGATGCTAGATGACGCTACCAAAGTGAATGTGAAGATAAATATCCCCACGTATGCCTTTGTAGAAATGATGTACCTGTAACGACGGATTTTGAACTTATAAATAAGCAGGATCAAGATCTATAATTTATGGCTTATAAAAACAAAATATCCCAATTGATCATAGTTGAGTTATCCGTTTATAATTCAAGAATCAACCAATATAAAGCATAAGAAAAAGCAACATCTAAAAAAATGATAGAATAAAGCATAATCTGTTGGGTATCCCTGCAGCTTTTGAATTACAAAAGAATGACATACCTGCTTTCTCTAATAGTCATTCTGTCTATGGTTACTTTATCTTCAAATATTTCATTTGTTGTTCTTGTCTTATTGTCTCGCTTTAAATATTGTGACATATCTTCCTGTATTTTAATTAGAATTTAGATATCAAAATTTGCATAACAAATCTTTTTAAAAGCCTCTTTAAAAAAACTTAGGCCATATATATCCTTCCTGAATGAATAATTACATGTATATCCTTTGTACCAGTTTTTGATGCATAAAATACAATGCTTTTAATGCATCAAAAGAATATATATGTAATTTTTGAAATTTCCAAGGATATATATGTAAAAGCCCCAAAAACTTAAAAGTATAAACATGCCATTACTCTGCATTGATATATGGTAGCACAATCACCAAGAGCACATTCGGCAGTCCTACTAAGCCATAAATCGGTTACCATAACTCGTTTGTTTCCCTTTAGTCCAAAAAATAGAAAATCAGTTATTGTTAACAAATTATACTATAACATGATATGTTTACTGAAAATGATTGAAATAAGAACCTGTCCAATTTGCTTCATGAAATCCATAATCACCGGACGAGTTACAGTAATAGTTGACCAAACCACCATTTCTAATTTAAGGTTTTTAGTTACGCCTGTTGTTCTTTCCTTCCAGAGATGTTTCCTTATCAGACACTTTAGTAACCATCGACCTGGTTTTCACTTGAATACCATCCCTTTGGAGTTTTCAATTGAATACCATCCCTTCCTTATTCACGTTTGGGCCTTGCATGAATGGAACACATAATTTTAAGGAAGAAAAACTATTAGTTTTCTTAATATGACTGGAATACACAAAGTTAAATAAAGTGTGAAAACTACACTTTTTCTGATTTATGCTATGTTACACAAAAGAAGATACATCATTAGCTTCATGGCTCGCACATTATCATGTGTTTATTTTAAAGATATAATAACATGAATATACATGTAAAAGTAGTTCAAATAGTATAGCAAATAATCATAAGACTTACCTCTAACTATTTCTCATAATCAGCTAAACTCTTTGTGAGCGCCTCCACTCTTATTGAGATCGCCATCCAACTTGTACACTCTTTACTGCAGAAGCCAATCTTCCACATACTACTTAGCTTCTTCAATATTCTTTTTGATCTAGAAACATCAGAAAATGAAGTATTACAACATTATGAAGATAAAACAACGAATTTATAAAAATTAATACTTTTTTAGCTTCCTTGTCTCAGTCGCAATATTATCCTCTTGATGCTCCAGATGTTTCCCTATCAAGATCATGAAAAATAACATCAACTCTATCTGACAACACCTTAACCTCCCTATCCATGGTTGCATCTTTTTCGACAGTTATGTTTGATGCATATGTCTTCACTTCTTGCACCCATAGTTTCTTCTTCAGCAACATGTCTTTTGCAACATTTCTTTTACACTATTTCAAAAAAAAAAATTGTTTAACCCAATTATCAATTCAAGCACAAAAACAGAAACTCATAATCTAATTCCCAAGAAAATATAAAAACCTTAAATCAGTAGATAAATCCATAGGTAGAAGATTACCTACAATCATACATCTAATCATCCATACAATCACTTTAGGGTTTCATACAGCCTTAATCGTTCGCTTATTAAGTAATAGATCAAACATTAAAAAAATAATTGAGTACATAATCACTTTAGGGTTTCATTTGATTGGTCTTTAGGTCGATTATTTGAGTACATAACCACTTTTGTGTATGATCTTTATATAAAGTAACTACTCCAAATAAGCCATACAAACAAATGAATCTGCACATGACCCTAATGTATCAACCGAACACAAAACTTTAAGGAAAAGAAAAAAAATTGTGACTACCTACTCGAAATCAGTCATCAACATAGAAAAACAAAATACACTTTTGATGTTTAATACATAAGTTGGTAGGTGAGTACACTAAATTAATCAAAACGACAAATATTTTTTTCCAGTGAATTTTTAATCAAAACACATAAAATTAAACACAAACTAAACATAAATGAGTGAAAAAAATATATCATATTGATACCTTTGAATAGTTTAAGGCCAATGCATTTGTTAGAATTACATATCTTTGAATGCTTGAATCAATATAATGATAACCCTAGCTTTTCACAAATCAAAAGAATACTTTTAAAAAATTAAAAAATACGAAAACCCTTATCTTTTTATGTATAAAATTCAATCGGTTATTCAATTGCTTAGAAAACGTTGAATATGAATATGAAATCAAAGTCTAACAGTTGAATTATGATTTTGGAAATTAGGGTTCTTGTGATTCTAAAAAAATTAAAGTATTTAGAAGATAGCAATGAATTATGAATAATCAGAAGAAAATATTACCTTGGATCGATTGTTTCCATCGATTTTAAGAAAACTTAAATTAATATTCAATTGTATTCCTTGGATGATTTATTTACAATAGGGTTTGAATATGATTTGGGGGAAATGGGATAACATTAAAACTGATGCGGAGTTAATGCTGTGAGAGAAAGTAGGAGATCTGACGGTGGAGGAAGTTTTGGGGAAAAGAATGCCACGTGTCATTTTATTAGAATTTTGGGGGAGATCTCATTCAAACAAACCCTCCTTTATATGGAGGAGGGATATCAATTACCGATCTACGTGGTTCTCAAATTTAAAAAGGTTGCATGCGGAAGAAAAGAAACCAAAGGCGTCGTTTGGTGCAAATACCAACAATGTCGTTCTAGAAAATATTACAAAACTTACCCCCGAAGCATGCAACAATTTAACTAAATTATCTTGTACTTCTTACTATTTATGATTTTTATAAATAGCAAACTTTATTTATTAAATATCTAACAAGTATCTAGCATCTTCTTCAATAAAAAATATACCGATGGCAAGGCCTTTAGATTACGAATAAAAAAAGCCTAATATTGATATGCTTTTGACGTACATACGATTTTATAAAATATTTTAAAGTTTAATATAGATTATAAAAAAAAAAAAAAAAACCCTATCAAAATATACCCTTCATCTACGATCCTACAATAACTACCATGTACACCTTTTAACAACAATTAAAGTTAAAGTTGTACAAGTGTAGATAGTCTAAGGGTTATTTATCAGCAAATCTATAATACTTTGTTCAAGGTTATAAATAGCGCGAGGCGTGTCGTGGCGGCATGACAAAGTCTCACGCCTTTGCGGTTAAGGCGAAGCTTTTGCGTTTATAAGGCGTGATATAAGGCGGCATAAAATATGAAAATATTTATATACTTATATCATATTTTATATATATCGAATTAACAAAAAGACGTGGTATAAGGCGGCGTGGCGGTATGACGTGACGGCATTACCAAGCCTCACGCTTTTGTAGGGCTTTTGCGAAGCCTTTGGGAGCCTTTTAAAACCATGTAAATAACTAATATGAATAGCTAGTCTCATGTTGTGCACATTTTGCCGGTAATGCTTAAATATTAATAATGGTAGATTAGAAGCTTCAAAATAAGCGTTAACTTATATAAATTGCTAGCTCAAATGGTAAGATGGCATATATTTAACCAAAAGGTCTTTGGTTCGGTTCATGTTGCGCACAACTTGCATAAATTTTTTTTAATACTTAAATATTGACTAGGGGTGAGGAAAAAAACCAATGACCGAATAAATCGAAAACAATTGAACCGAATTAATTATCGAACCGAATTTGCTAAAACCGAACCAAACCGAATTACTAATTCGATTCTCGGGTTAGATATAGGTTTGACGAACCGAAAACCGAATTCACACACACACACACACACACACACACACACACACACACACACATATATATATATATATATATATATATTTATATATATATATATATCGGGTACTGAGAAAAGTGTAATTAGAGAGAAAAGTGAGAAAAAAAGTTACAGGGTAGATTTTCAAAACATGTCAAACTTCAGGAGTATGGAATGAAAATAACAAAAAAAGAAGGGAAGAACTAGCATACACTCATTCCCACACCAGCATACACTGATTCCCACACCAACCACCACCACACCCACCAAAACGTCACAACTCCGACCACCACCACACCGCCATCGTTCCGGTCACCACACCAGTAGCACCGTCACAGTTACCGACGGTAGCGACTTCTTTTCATGAAGATAAGTTCATCTTTCAAGTAATACAAACCCTAACTAACTAATTTTACAATTAATAATGTATTTTGAAGCCTTAATCATACAACAATGAAGAGAAAGTTAGTTTTAAATTAAAAGTACGCTAAGTTTGCTGATTAATCAAATTTAATCAATGATTTGATTACTTTCTGAATTTTTGTTGAAAGTTTATCATCATATAAACATGTTTTCTATCTAATATGGAACAAATTTGGCAGAAAAAATGTATAAAAACGTGTTTATTGAAAGTGCACACCATATGTTTGATGAAATGTCTCAATGAGATTTTGTAAGTGTGATGCATTAATTTGTAGCATGTATGTTTATTAGTGTATCAAAGTTTGATGAAAATAACATTTTTATTTTTAGATAATAGCATACTGAAATTATTTAAGGTGCATAAGGGTATCATGAAAAAGAGCATACGTTTTAAGACAATATTAGAGCATCAGTTGTTTGTTTGTTTAAGACATCTGTTTTAATATTGTATTAGGACATCAGTTTGTTTGTTTATTTAATGCATCCGTTTTAATACTGCATTAGGGCAACAATTTGTATGTTTAGTGCGTATGTATTAAGAATGTATTCGGGCATCAGTTTTAAGATTCTATTAGAGCATCGATGTATCATAAAAGCTGATAAAAAAATAATAAGTTTGTTAGATAAAATCATACTAAAATCATATAAGCTATGTGTTTGTTTGTTGTCATAAATGTTATGGTGTGTGCTATATTAATGCATCATTTATTGTTATTAGCGCATCGTGTGATACATTAAGACATCCTATTGAGTATGATTAGACAATATGATAAATACGTCGAACGCTAAAATCTGTTTGATCATTTGTGAGAGAGTTCAAACTTAACTTACTTGTAGTGTTTTGCCAGCGAAGAGTACAAAATCCCTTCAAGTGTCGAAGGGTCAATACTCTCGATGGTGGTAAGTAAAAAATCAAGCCGTAATATATTTATGAAATTTATATTCTTCTTTTTTTGTTCCATATTAACTAACTTGCATATGTATTAGTGTTACTAAAATTGTGTATATCTTAGTGCATTTGCATTAAAAAAGCAACATATTTGTATGGATTATAAGGATTATTAAACTCATTTGCTATTTTTTATATGTTTGGCAATATACTAATATTGCATAAGGATTATTCAAACTCATCTGATATTTTTGTATGTTCAGAAAAATTGAATTCATTTAATATACATTGGGGGTGCTGGAAAAATATACCAATTTGTGTATATTTAGTGCATTTGTATTTAAAAAAATGAGGCATGTTTATGTAATACTGCATAAGGATTATTCAGTGATGTAGTAAACACTGGGGGTGTTTGGCTATATAATATTTCTGTACATTTTAGTGCATCTGTATTAGAAAAATAATGCAACTGTATAGAATATTAAGCAGTGTTTGGCGATATACTAATTTTTATACATTTTAGGGTATATGTATTAAAAAAATAAGGCATCTGTATGGAATATTACATAATGATTGTTTAACTCATAATTATTGTTAAACTAATTCAGGTTCTATTTTAGCAATACACATTTGACATGTCCCATCTGTAACTTTCTAGAATGGAAGACTTTAGTGACGAAGATGATTTTGTCAGACGAGAAGATGCCATTAGTTCTTGGTTGAACATTGATGATGATTTGTTACAAGATGATGACTTTATAGGCATCTAAAGGTAGAACAGATTTGAGAGGCTTCTCTGATTGTTTCAGATTTTGTTAGAATTTGAAGATAGTCATTGCTTAGCTTGTAAAAATCTTATTTGTCAGTTTTTGTTTAGCTTACTATATCTTAGGAGACGTTGTATTCTGATTGTAGCATCACTCATAAATGTAAAATGCATCTCTTGTACACGCAAGTTAAGTTTATAATAAGATCAATTCGCTCATAATGTGACTAGTTCTTTGTATTTTTATTGCTACCTTTTTGTTCAACTATATCTGTAGGTTTATATTTTTTACTCCCAAACGCACAACAAATGTTTTTTTTTTTCTTTTTTTTAATATACAGCTTTAGCCCTTCATCACCATTACATTCAGTAAATGAATTTGCTTATCATTTACATTAATGAATGTGTTCATTCTCATCTATAAATTTAGTGCACCTATTTGATTTAATGCATCTGTTTGAGGAACTTTAGTGCATCCGTTTGATGTATTTAGTGCATCCGTTCGTATCATAAAAGCAAAAGAGGTTCAATACTTTTAGGTTCATGAAATTGACGAAAAGAAGGCTCCAAACAAGGATAAGACAAACACGGTTAACGACCAAACAAATATTCAATTTGATGAGTCTTCAAAGAAAGATTCTATTGTGATACCACCTGTTACATCATCCACTGATAACAACATTCCAAAGAAATGAATGTGATAAAGAGACAGATTTATATTAAAACCATATATATAGAATATGGAACTTTATTATAATGAAATCTTGAAGCTGAAGTCAATTATATACAAGATCTATACAAATTGTATATAATATTTACTACAGGGAGTTTACAACAGAAGATGTAAATGATATTATCTACTTTTCATGTTACACTTATTCAAAACCAATTCCTGTGCGATAGTTTCATAAGTAGGATAACTTTTATGTATGAACGTTCCATGTTGTTCTGTATTAGGTTATGCACTTTAGCATCCACTCCAGACACTATCAAACATACAAGTACACGATCAATAAACCATATGCATGTGTAGAAAACATCCGTAAAATACGGCAATTACACACATAAGGGAAACATGATAAAATACAATGCAACTTTACTGTATCTATTTGATGAACTTAGTGTATCTGTTTGAGTCATTTTAGTGCATATGTTTGGTCAATGTAATGAATTTCAGGCATGAAGCAAAAGAATTACTACCTGATTATCACAGATTACAACAACTATCACTATAAATTAAGATTTACCTTGATAGAAAACTTTTTCAACCGTGGCACAAGTAATTATAACGTACTTGTTGCATGTTTTCATCCACCTAAAGTGGGGTTTTCAAGAACTCGTGTCTCCAACCACCGCTAGTCTATGCTTACCCAATGATCGCAAGCGCATGATCCTCGTTACCTTCATGGGCCCATAGTGTAAGTACGCTTTTCATCTTCATCTATATATACACAAGTGGGTGGCATATAGAGTTCATGCATATTTGATTAACGATTGAATATAGACGTGGAATACTTTCGCACATTAAATATACACTTTGGCCTTTTTGACCCATTTGACCCATTTATTTTAACTATTTTGTTTTTTCTTTCTTTACAATTGACCCATATACTTTTTTAGATCAATTCACGTTGGATATATCATATAGAATCTTTCATTCTTAAGATATTAGTATAAAAAAACCTTAATTCACATTTGGTCAATTTAATGAATTCCAAACATAAAGCAAAAGAAGCACTACTTGATTATCACGGATTACAAACCGATGAAATTCACAAGAATACCCGAGGTTAGATCATTGAACACAAGCCCAATCCCTAGCACTCTACAATTAGATTTCCCGTTATCAGATTATAATTCATGCCTGAAAGATGCCAGAAGCCTTTTTAGACAACCTTGCAAACAACTTCAATACCAAGCTTCGTATAAGATACAAAATGTACATATATGTTGACAGAATAACAATCATTGTCTAAAATTCAAAATATATATCATGTGACTATCTAATAGATTATTATCTCTTGTAATCCATTTTGACTTTTGGTAGTCAATATACAAACATTGTACTTTAATGTTTAAAAGCTATTACACTTTACTCTTCTGGATGCAAAAAACCATTGCAAAGGCATTGAATATAAAAGCATCCCAATAGGCCAATATAGTAACACTAACATCAGCTTATCAATTGATTTAACACCTTATCAATAAGAAATAAACAATGGCCAAAAGTACTCTTTTTCTAGAGGGTGTTTCACAAAGTGCTTATCCTAGATATTTTAATAATCGAATATTCAGCATTAACAAAACATGCACAATCATTTGAAATATGTTTCTACTATCGAAAGATGTATAACCACAATGAAAAATTAGTGCATCGCAGTTTTAAAATTTCGTTCAGACATTTTATCAAACACGTGGTGTGCAATTTTTTGTAAACATGTATTCAATGTATTTATTTCTCAATTTCGATCAAAATAACTATTCTATAAAATGAATCATGTCAATGAACTCTGAAAATCGTTACATCTATAGACAAACATGATGATTAACGAATCAAATTTCATCAAAACAAAAATCTAACTCACTATGAACAAAAACCTGCATGTATAAAACAACAACAAACACATATATAAGCTTTATGATCGATTTTAAGTAGCAAAAATAACAAATTTATAACCGAATTGCCATATACTGAATTTGATCTCGAATTGATAAATTATGATGAGATGATATCATGAATCTAATAAAACGATATGATTTCGTGTGTTAATTTGATCTTCGATTTGATATGTGTTAAGAAATCTGATAATACAATTGAGAGAAAAAAGGTCGTGTTATGAAATGAGAGAAACAAGAAAAAGAAAAAATGAAAACAAATAGGCATTATATATGAAAGAGGCGAATTTATGAAACCCTCCCTTAAAGAATGAAAGAAAATACATTAAGGTCCCTGTAGTTAGCAAGAAAAAAAAGGAGAGGAAGAGGGGGTGATCTAATGGTTGAGATCACTTCTCTCACTTTTTCACCGAGATCAACTTTTTAAAAGAACCAATATATATATATATATATATATATATATATATATATATATATATATAAATATATATATATATAATTCTTTTAATACTTAAATATTGACAGGGTGAGAAAACAATCGAACCGAACTAATTATCGAACCAAATTTGCTAAAACCGAACTACTAATTCGTTCTCGGTTGATATAGGTTTGGCAATCAACCGAAAACTGAATTCATATATATATATATATACACATATATATACATATATTATATATACATACATATATATATACATATACACACACACACACAAATACACACACACACACATATATATATATATATATATATATATATATATATATATATATATATATATATATATATATATATATGTATATATATATATATATATATATATATATATATGTATATATATATATGTATATATATATATATATATATATATATATATATATATATATATATATATATATATATATATATATATATATATATATATATATATATATATATATCTTGTACTACTTACTTATATACTTGTCTATCAATATCCAACATACAACCAAATAGATTGACGTAAGTCGATTTAAATACTTTAAAACGAAGTTTTAATCGGTAAAACTATTCAACCCTCCCCCCTTCTAGTTTTCTACAATTGGCATCAGAGCTTCGTTACCAAGTTTCTTAGAGTATATTTTACTTTAAAAACTTGATACGATCCGTGTATGTTTGAAAACTACAAAGAAGGAAATTTCTTAAAACAAAAAATTCATGTTTTAGAAATTTTTATACTTTAAATGTTGGATAGTGATCATCCTAACATTTTCTTTTGAGAAATATTCATGCTAGGATTCGTTCAATGACTTCGGTTCATCTAAGGAAAATGAAGTTAACACCCAAAGAAGAATCCAAAGTAGTTACGATTTGCTTTTACAAAATACGATCAAGTATTTTAAAAGCTTATGAAGTATTTCGCGTCTATGATTTTCAAAAATCATGAAAAGAATTGTTAGCCTCGCTAAAGTGAAGTCATTACGGGAATTGCATTAGTTTTCTCTTTTACTCATTCACAAGGACTAGTTTAGTCAATAGTGCTAAGTTAGGCTTGTTGATGTATAAATACACCTCCTAGTCCCAACTAGAGGGAGGTAGGAAGTTCATTTTGTAAAGTGTGTGGTTTCTTCTTCTTTTCTCTAGAAACACACACATCTTCCCTTTACATCAATCTAAACAATACCATGTCTTTCTCATTCTTTGAGCTTCCCAACCCCAACCACATAAATCATTGTTTTTATCGATCCTACAATTGGTATAAAGAGCCAGGTTGTGTATTTTTATCGATTTGTGTGGTTCAATCTTGTTTTTAAACTGCTTTTGTAAGTATTTGTGGGTCTAAAATTTTTTTCCATCTTTGTGGTAAATAGTTTTTATTCAAGATCTAGTATCCTTATCTTGGTCTCAAAACACAAAAAGTCATAGTCTTTTCTTAATGAATATCTCTGCCTAGTCACATCTTGTCCAAACAGCACTTTATATGATTTTTTGTACCAAACTCGGGAAAATATTGTGGTCAAACCTTGGTCAAACCGTCATCTTCTTGGTTAATCGGTCAAAATAGAAGCAGCTATATTCGGGTTTTTGTATGAAGATGGTCGGAAAAACATGGTCGAAAAACTAAAAGTCAATCGGGTCAAACCCTAGTTTTCACGCATAAGGAGAGAATCTACAAGGGAGTTACGCGTAGTCGTGGAAGTTACGCGAGAAAACGTTACGGCAGATGCGCTTACGCCTAAGCCAGGCTTTCGCTTCTAACTCGCTTATATAGTATGGCAGTATTATGTATGCCTACGCATACGCATAAGATGACTATTTATTATTTATTTGGGTTTGACGTGAAGTTTGACGGATGAAGTTACTTATTTCATCTTTTCTTTCCTTCTCGCCAAGATGCGAATTTGTCAAAGGGCAATATTGAGTGTGATAAAGACTTGCTATCTAGTCACTTTTGTGATTCTTTCTCTCTTAACCCACAAAGTAGCTATCACTTCGGTGTCTTACGTAGTTGAGGATACGTCAAGAGGTTTTGTACAATGGGTACACCGCTCTTTCAAGATAGTACAAGCTTAAGTAACTATTCCGGAGATTTTACTTCATCCTCAAGTTCGTATATATTGTTATCTTCTACATACGCGCGTCGTTGAATTTTGATACAGGGGTTGAGATGAGTTAGACAATTTCAAATGGTATTGTTCATCGACATCTTCTCACGGGCTGATTTGATTTATGATAGAATGCTTCCATTAATTCATGTACACAATTATATGCCGATTCGATAAATCGTAACCTCGCGGGAGAGAAATGTGTACATTATGGGCTGATTTGATATATGAAAGATAACCGGAATGCATTTGGTGAGATGAAGATGTTGATATCTTATTCCCCCGAATGGACAAGCTTGAAGAAGGTCGAATGACACCTTTTCTACATTTTTCCGCGTTGTATTAAGACTAAAGAGCGGTTCTAATTTTATTATCAAAAGACTTCTTCAATTCGGAAATTCATGTAAAGGTTGTCAGCTTGGGGAGAGCACTAGTAGGGGAGAGCAAAAGGTGATTTAATACCTAATTAGATTTTCTCATATTGTTCTCCAAGTAAAGAGAATGGTACCGAGAAGATTCATGAAGTTTGATGACCGCTAAGACTCTTGATGTCAGCCAAGGCTTATCACATTTGTATTTAATTTTGCTTGTAGGGAACATTGTAGCAACCCCGTGACATCACTTGGGAGAGATTAGCCTCGCTAAAGTGAAGTCACGCAATAGTTTTCTTTTACTCATCACAAGGACTACTAGTTTAGTCATAGTGCTAAGTTAGGCTTGATGAAGTATAAATACCCCTCCTAGTCCCAACTAGGAGGGTAGGAAGTTCACATTTTAGGTGTGTGTGGTTTCTTCTTCTCTCTAGAAACACACACATCTTCCCTTTACATCAATCTAAACAATACCATGTCTTATTCATTCTTTGAGCTTCCCCGACCCCCCGAACCACATGAATCTTAAGCTTTTCGATCCTACAAGAATATATAGCAAAGGTATGTTCTTCTAACTATAATTAGTTAATTTAAAAACATGCTAATTGTTTGTAGATAAAAGAATGATATATGCTTCTATATTATATTAGGCTGTATTATAATATAATTGCATATACTATGTAAAGACTCGTAGATGTAACGCTTAAAACTTAAAATCACAATTTCTCTACAAAATCGTTCTTCATATTAAACACATGATCAGGAATAGTATTCTTGTTTGATCTCCCTAGACAAAATTATAAACTAGTTAATAAACATCTTTACCTCAAAAAGAAATTTGGCTAATCAAAAGTTTTGATCCATCATTTCTCACATAGAGATATTGGTATTGCATTAGTAATCTTTGTCAATATCTTCTATTCAAATTTTCTATATCATGTTAAAATAGAATTTGACATGATTTTTAGTTTTTCTCCCGACTTATGGCTTACTCGTAAAAAAGAACCTCGTCAAATGTGTTTTGTAAATATGAAGACTCGGTTGATGATCACGAAGACTCGGTCGACAAATGGTTGTTTCATGAAGGCCGTGTGGTTGAGCATTCTTTTCTCAATAATACTAACATTCCCGAGGTCTTTTCGAGGATCAATTTTCAGTGTCTCCTCAACATCAACGAACAAATATGTCCCGTAATTTTTCTTGAGTTTTAAAGAAGATCATAAAAATGATGACAAACCACTCCATCTCATCCAACAACTACAACTTAAACCTTGCCAGTTTTCATTCATGTATCACCAAAAAATGATTGGTCACTTGCCAAGCTTCATGACATGGTTGATGATCACGAGTTTTATTTCACCTCCTTCATTAACCGGCCATGGTAAGAAATGCCGATTCATTCAAAAGCCTCCCAAACCCGAAGTCACTAGGAACTTAAAAAGTCATCCAACGAGATCCCTTTAAATGGAGCTTTTTGAGATGTTCCCTCTCTACAAGAAATGGTAACAAATTCTTAGGGAAAATGTTCTTTGCTTGGTTAGAAACAAGGATCATCCGAATGCATGTCTTGTGTACATGATTTATTGCCTTGTCAATGAAACTCCTTTCAACCTTGCATATTACATGGTCAAGCGGATGGCTAGTGTTTCTATGATGGATAAAATGGTTCTACCATATGCTATGCTTCTATCTAGAAAACTTTGTCTTTACCTTAGAACCCTCTCCATACACTGATGATCATTTCTTTTGCAACAAAGTCATGGTACCTCTATCCGAAGAGAAAACATCGAGGATCATGGTTACTTAAAGACCTCATCCACCAAATGCTAATTCAGGAGATGGAAGGAGAGGCAACCCCCACGACAACTACCATCTCGACCCCGTGTCCTACATTGACCAATTGCCGGACATTCCAAGCCCTTCCCAAGAGTTCCAACAAACAAAGGGGATGTTCAAATGCATCGCTAATTTCCTAATGGGGAAGAAGAAAAAGTTAGATGGAAGCTTGAGAGGAATTGGAGGTGAAGCTTGAGGGGTGATTGAAGGTGAGGTGTACGACCCTGATTTGAACAATGTGATGTACGTCTTAAACAATATTGCTTTTATTTAGAACCCAGTAGTATGTGGTGGTATGGCAAAAAACATGAACATCTTAACCTAGGATAACATAATAGGAATTTTACGAATTTTTGATATCGTATCAAAAAGTTGATCTTTCTCCTAATTGCATGATCATATATCACTTTTACATGCCATGCTTGCTATGCTTTACTTACATACATGAATGCTTGATGTAGGAATCATTAGGTTTAAATTTCGATGCTTAGTGCAAAATTTTGCATGTGTTCTGTTAAGAAATGGTCCCAGATGCCGGATCCCTGGGTTATAACTAGCCGGATCCCTCACATGAAGGATCTGTGGGATCCTGGTGGACAGAAATAGAATTTTAGCATCCTCACATCAATCCAACCTTCCAAACCTTATTAGACTAGTTAAACATAATACATTAGGATCACTTAAGTCCCCTTAGCCTCAGTTGATCCCACATTCACCTACGGATAACTTAAGATCACATTCAAGGTGTTTTTTTATTTATCATTACTTCAAAACTCACCATCTTTCCGCTCCAATGTTCACACATTGTTCCTCTCATCTCAAAACACTTAATTTGATATTTTTCTCAATTTTAGTAAATTGATTTTAGTCATCTTGATTTTAAAATGGTCCAAAAAATAGTTTTTCATTTCTTGTAATTTTTAAGGAATTTTATAAATTTTCCTTAGATCATCATCTGATCTCTAGGATCATTTGAATCCACTTGACACTCTCAAAATTCTTAGCGTCATCCTTGATCACCCATTGATGTTTATGAAAACTCCATTTCTTTCCATAAAAGAAATCATTAGCTATCCTCACTCATTATGCTTGATCATTTAAGACTCATATCATTTAATATACCTGAATAGACTAAAATCACTCAAGATATTTAGGTATTAGCCTCACTAGAATCTTATCAATCTTCTTCTTGGCTCCTAAGAGCAGGATCCTTGGTTTTTACCTAGACGGATCCCTCAAGTGAGGGATCCGTGAGAACCGTCTGCACAGTCTCATCAATCCTACTTGATAAAATCATTTCAAATCCTATTTGTTAATATAAACATTTCACATTGTCTTAAATGGCTCCCTAGATTAGTACAACTCTCAGAGTTGACTCTTGTGCATGCAAATCATTGCAATTTGAAAGATTTTAGTGGTTTAAGATTTAATTCACTTGCCAAATATCTTTCTTTATAAACCACTTGTGTTAGAACTTCCAATTCACCATTCACACACTAATTCTCAGTAGCTAAAGTCTTCTTTTTACACATATCATTTCTACCATCTTACCATGAGGAAAGCTCCTAGTGTTAACTCATCAACCAAAAGACCTCCCAAGAAAATTGCTCGGGTTGTTCATGAAATATCCTCAACCGAATCATCACCTGTCAACGCCTCAAACACTAGAACTCCCTCACAACTAACTCTACCAATCAAACAAACTCCCAAAAGGATTGTTCCCACAAGACAACCCTTGCCAAACACTACCATACCTCCTAAACCAAACACCCCTAGCTCCACTAAACCCTTACCTCTTGTACCTAGAGCTATCTCCTTCACCTCCCCACTTACATCCCCAAACCTTTACAACTTAGAGGACTTACCCCCTAGGACTTCTCATCCACCACCATTGCCAACATTTTCCTCAATTGAAAAAATGGTGCCACAACAACATTCTCACCAAAATTTTGGCATTAAAACCACACTAGCACCCGTGTCCTATTGTCCGTCTCCCTCAATGGTCAATTTTGGATTATGAGGAATCACCAAACTCAACAACCGGGCCATATGGAATTAGATACTTCTTTACCTCCACCATCAACACATATTCCACCATCTTCACCCATAATTAAACCACATCCAACTTCATCAAACTTGCCTCCACAAATCCCTCCATCCTTTGTGGAACCTCCACCTTCCTCATCAAAACTTCCACCTCAAACAACTCCATTCCTACCACCACCATTCCCTAGCCATGACAATGATTGCTTTCATTGTCAACATGTTGAAGGGCTAGTCCATGAAGTACGTGATGAATTACGTTTCATGTTCTATCACCTTCTCGAACATTTTGATGAGGTCAACAAATGTAATCGTCCCTAGAACATAGGAATATAAGCACAAGTGGTGCTCTCCTCTAGTCTAAGGCACAACTTAGAACTTTTAGGAAATATACTGCATGTTTGTATCATTTTCTTAGTTTTAGAGATATGTGTAACATTTCTCTTGTTTTATTGAATGAAACTACATGTTGTATGCTATATAGTTATGAGAATATGTTTGGTGCAACAATTCATAACTCACTTCAGCGTTTACGTCACTATTTATATCTACATTGCTGCTAATAGAATGCAGGTACACGGTTCCAAGAATTTACCCTAGATGGATCCCTCACAGGAAGGATCCACCGGAGCCGTCCAACAGAAGCACATTTTTTAACTAATGTGAATCTTATTTGCAGGAAACCATGAACCATATACTTGTTTTCTAAGCTTCGTTTTGTAGATTTTCAAAATACAGATGAAGACTTTGACGCCATCTATAAGGGGGAGCTTTTTCGTCAAAGCAAAGCATTGCGAAAATGCTTGCAATACATTCACTTAGGTTTTCCAAATTACTTGACGCCCTCCTCAAAAGTGAGCACTCATCAAGGCGGAGCATTTCGTGAAAGACGAAACCATTCAAAATACTTGCAACACAATCGTTTAACCTTCCTAATTACTTGACGCCCTCAACAAAGAGAAACATCCGTCAAGGGGGAGCTAAGATGAGAATTTTAGTCTCTCGTCTTACTACTTCCTTTTTACTTTTTTTTTTTCAACCATCTCTTATTTTGTTACTTTTCATAAGTTTTTCTCAAAATATTTTTTCAATGTCTTAGTTTTTTTTACGCTCTTTTTGCTTTGACAAAAAGTGGAGAAGAAAGTAAAAACTCCAATTCAAATTTTTACAAATTTTATTTTCTTTTTAAAATAATCTTAGGTTTAGTCATCAACAAAAATGGGGAGATTGTTAATACAAATAAACTATAAAAACGTTTATTTATATTTTATGATCTTATAATGTTTCGTCGATAACAAACGTAAAATCATTTTAACGAAACAAATAAAATACGTAAAAGGTTTGAGCCAATAGTTTACTAGCACACTGTTACTAAACATATTAAAACTATATCAAAACATGTTTAGTAAATAAGTTATATAAAACCAAAGACATTTTTATAAAACACTAACAAGTAATATTTTATAAAAATGCATAACAACTAGTGTTTACATTTTATAGAAATATACATGTACTTTATATGTTGTAATGGGTAAGTAATGGGTAAAAACCAAAGTCCATAACCCATAACCCAAGACCCATAATCTATTGACTAGGTACAATGAATGTTGTTGGGTAAAAACCAAAGTCCATAACCCATACCCATGGAGCATGATCCATAACCCATGATCCGTTGCATGACATCATGCATGAAGTCATGTTGGATATTATCCATGATCCATGACCCATGACCCATGACCCAAGATCCATAACCCAATGACTAGGTACATTGCATCTTGTTGGGTATTCATAATCCAATGCCCATAACCCATGGTCCATAACCCCATAACCCATAACCTGGTTTGCAACTCGAAATTCAGAATAAATTGACTTAGTAGCCAGATCTCAGGTTTTGCACTAGCCGGATCCCTCTGGTGAGGGATCCGTGGGAACCGTGGGACAGTAAACATGTTTTATCTATAAATAGTGAGCCATTTATCTCTTGCTGACTACCACTCTTAGATATACTTTCTCCCAGTATTCTAACATCTCCAACCACTGATCCAAAGGATCATTCTATGTATTTTTATGTTTGTATGATTCTCTAGGTTCCTCTTAAAGGCGAGATCACCACCTCTTGAAGAGCAAGCTCAAGTCATGAGTTGCTAAGCTTCGTCATCATCAAGACCACTGAAGTGCATCTTGTTGATAGTTCTTTCCTCCCTTTATAGAAGTGTTATGTTGAAGGCATTAATGAAAGGTGTTGAAGGCATTAGTGAATGGTGCCAAAGGTGTACATTCGATATGGTGCATCGATGTACAAGTTAGATAGTTTGGGTTAAAGGATATTGACATCCTTCTAGTGTTGTAACAAGGAGTGTGTCTCTTTAGGGGTAGTTGTGTTGTGGTGTAGTGTTGGGCAGTAGTTCCTCCTTTGTAATAGAACTCGGTATCTAGCCTTGTACCGGATAAAGTGTAGGCAACGTTGTGATAGGTTTGGTTCTACCTCATGGAAAAACTCGATGTCTAGCCTTGTACCAGATAAAGAGTAGGCGAAGTTGTGAAGGCTTCTCTGCCACGTTAAGGAGCTTGTCTTGTGTAGTACTTACAAACTCTCGAGTGGGGCACTCGGTGAGTGGAGTAGGGCAAGGAAGGTGTCCTTGTAGTCGAACCACTATAAATATTCGTGTCGTGGTTTTGTGTTCGTTTACTCTTTATCTTGTGCATTACTTACTTATATACTTGTCTATCAATATCCAACACAAAACCAAATAGATTGACATAAGTCGATCTAAATACTTTAAAACGAAGTTTTAATCGGTAACACTATTCAACCCCCTTCTAGTTTTTGATATGTTCCATCTAAATCGTTGTTATCTATTATGACATATGTTGCTGTAACGATGTCGAAAACTATTAGATAGTAATCTCCATGTGCTATTATTGGGAAGAATACCTGTTATCATAAAAAAGGTATTAAATTTAAAATAATATACTAAGTTTGTTTATTATAAGTAATGTAATATACCAAGTTAATGTCATCAAATTTGAGTCTGCTTATATCTTTTTCCATCTGAATAGCAATCAATTGTTGAAACATATCATACTGTTTATCTACTTTGTTAATCAACAATTATGACTTATCTTCTAATATTCCCGGAAGCTGCTTGACAATTAAAAAATAATAATAATAATTATTATTAATAAATACAAATTAATACAGAAATACATTCATTTGGAATAAAAATTTATCTTACCATCATTGATGTATAAAAGTAATGCCGTTTGATCTTTTTATCCGAGAACCATTCCTCGTAATTTAGGATATCAGCAAAGGTATCGATCATAGGAGTTTCAATTTTCAAACCTGGTGCTAGTGATTGAACATTCATTCTCATTAATCATAAACCTTTATCGTCTATGAAAACTTGCTCTCTGTTCACAATATCACAAGTGATAACTATAAGGAACTACGTATATAGGTAAATGTTTTTTGTATCACTGGTGATAACTATAAGAAACTAATATATGTTTAAATATAAACTTACGCTTTGTTTCCTTGCATACAGAAGATGCTTCTTGCCAAGAGTTTTTCCACCTCTGTTAGCTCTTTTGTCGTGTTGACCTTCTTGTTCATGTATGGTTATTTCAGGCACTGATATTAGTTTTCTTCATCACTTGATTTTCTTTTGTTAAATGGTTTTGACTGTACTCTTGGGCTATCAATTCCTAGATCAAAGCTCGGCTGAGACCCTGGTATAAAGATAAAACTAGGGCTCTATGAAGATGGACCTGTTTGTTCTTTTTCTCTTTCTTCTACACTTTTATGCTTCTCAAGGTTCTCACTTACCGTCTGTCTGTATAGTTCCAGAAATTCTTCATTGGTTAGTTCTTCCTCTTGTTTTGCATCCATGTTGGCTTGTTTATTTTGTATTTCTCTTAATTCCTTTATAAATTCTTCATCACTTTCTTTGACTAATTCTACAAAAAATATCACCATTATCATTATCAAAAGGTTTGCTTTGATGTTCAGTTTTTTCGTTTTCACTCATTTTTTCTTCGTCACTTTTTTGACTTGTAACCTTGTTTGTTTCATCTTTTTCTCCTTCATTTTTCCCGCAGCTTCATCATTTTTGTTACTGCTCCCCTCGTTGTTTCCCCCAGCTTCATCCTTTTCACTACTATTCTGCTCGTTGTTTACCGAAGCTTCATCTTTTTTACTACTGCTTGCCTCTTTGTTTCCACTACCTTGCGCAACTTCATTGTTATTAAGATTGATTCTACATTTTCATCATTTGCTTCATCGTGTTTGACAGCATCATTAATTATCACAGATTCGTCATTTTCATCTCCATTTTCTGTATATTGATTGGCAGACGAATTTTGTACTTCATTGTTTTCGACTTCATCATCACTTGTGTCAAATTTGATGGAGCATGACTCTTTTGGTGTTGATATAGAGCTTGGTGATAAGAACCGACTTTTTCCTTTGAAACAATCATCTGGTTTTTTGAAAATATTTTTCGTTCTTTCTATAAATTGCTTAAGCCTTTCATCCCTCTTGAATTTACCTAGATATTCTTTAATTGTTTCTTCAAGCACTTCTTTCTCAATCAAAATGCTTTCGATTTTATCTTCTAACATCTGATATACTTCCTATAATTGAATTTGAAATTGAAGAACATATTAGTTATACATCATCACTAGTGATATTATAGTGTATTTTAATATTATAGTGTATTATCACAAGTGATATCATACATAATTTATTTTATCACATAACAAAGAAATTAATTTTTTTTAGACTGACCTGCTTTTGAGTATCTTCTTCTTCTTTATTCATATCTCCTATAATCTCTACCGTCCTAAAGTATTTGTTGAAATAAATTTCTAGAATCTCCCTACTTTTAAACAAATTTGCGTTCCACCTTTTTAGAGATGGTATTCTTCTCGGCACATTCAT
Organism: Chrysanthemum makinoi; assembly: GCA_910596185.1. NCBI lineage: Eukaryota > Viridiplantae > Streptophyta > Magnoliopsida > Asterales > Asteraceae > Chrysanthemum > Chrysanthemum makinoi. The sequence continues at coordinate 240,318,771 of OU343222.1, read as the reverse complement.
TTGATAAAACTTCGTGTAATGTAAATATGCAAGTTGTTTCACCAACCATTTTATCAGTTAAACGCATGTATATTTTTTCAATCATAACATTTATGTTAAAAGAAAAAATAATTTAAAATTTATTACTTACCATCAAGAATGTTACTGGTCCGAAATAGTCAACCACTGTCCAATTATTCTTTCTTGCTGGCCAATCATGTTTTGTTAAGCTTGCATAATCATAAATGTATCTGCACCAGTCTATATCTTTCACATCATCTCCTTCCAACACGTTTTTCAACACCGTGTTTCTGACGACAGAGCTCTTATCACATGCTCCCAAGGTATTTTCAATCAGCATTAAAATGTTCATTCTGAACACGAAATATGTGTTTGTTGTTTTTGTTATCTCATTTGATATGGCATTTATTGTCAACCTGTTTTCATGTTTGAATGTTTCTTTCCATTCTTCCACAAATTGATCATTGTATTCTCTTTGTCCTTCATCTTTTTCTAGCATCCTTGATCCCTTTTGTAGTCCGAGAACTTCATGCACAATTTGTGGAGAAATTTGTAAATTCCCCGTTGGAAGCCTAAGGTTCATTGTTTCTGTGTTCAGGCTGTCTACCACAAAGAAGGCAAGCTTTGTCGGTATTTCATTTATTGGGAATTCAGTCAAGTCTCCAAAACCCATTTGTCTTATAACCTTCTTTCTTTCTACACTTAAGCCACACATTGCCTCAAAAAGTGGCTTAATTGTTGCCCTTTCCCTCAATATTGTGTACACCTTTCGTTTCTTCTTTGCATCTTTATCAATCTCTTTGTTTACATCATCATCCATTTCATCAATTTTTCTTTTTCCTTTTACTTTTTCTCTTTCACGATTCTCTTCTTTAACATCTTCTTTTGTAGCAGTTTCTTTTTCAGCTTCTTCTATTTTTTCAGCAGTTTCTTTTTAAGCTTCTTTTATTTTTGCAGAATCTTCTTTTTCAGCTTCTTTTCTATCCGGTAGTAAAAATAAAATAACAAAATAAAAATGTTAATATTTATTACTTGTGATATTTAGCATTTATCACTTGTGATATCCCATTTAGAGAACTATCTCAAATCAATATCACATGTCATAGTAATTAATTTATTAATAATACTTTGTTTTACAATTAACTAACATGTTCAGTAGCTTTTTCTAAAGCTTCTTTTTAATCTTTTTCTCGCTCAGCCTTGAATTTTGGTGCTTCTTCCTTCATCATCTTCTTTTTCTTTTTTTTCCTCCAACCTTCTTTCTTGTTATGCTATTAGTGGATGCAAACTTCTAAAACGTTTTTTCTTACATCCTAATCTTGGTAACTGTTTTCTTCTTTTTGGTTTCCGTTCGTGTGTTTTACCATCATTGTCTGCATTTTTATCATATAATATATCATAAACAAAGTTACAATTAAAATTATTGCATTTGTTGTGTTTTATGCTTTAACGAATAAACAATGTACACTGTGGAAAACTAGAAGGGGGAGGGGTTGAATAATTTTACTGATTTTTATTTAAGTTTCAAAACTTTAGATTCGATCTTATGTGAATTCGTATGTATGGATAAATAGTATGAAGCAATAAGTAAAGTAAGTAAAGAAAGCAAGTAAAGTAAAAGGATAGAAAGTAGCGACACAAGTGTTTATAGTTGTTAGGCTACAAGGACACCTTCCTTGCCCTACTCTACTCCCCGAGTATCCCACTCGAGAGTTCAAGCACTACGTCAACAAGCTCCTTCAACTTGGCGGAGAAGCTTCACAACGTCGCTTACACTTTTTCCGATACAAAGCTAAATACCGAGTTCTTCTACGAGGTAGAACTAAACCTTTACACAACTATTACACAACAACTATATGAAATATGAATTACAAGATATGCTACAGAAATCTTGTGGATGGACAAATCAATCAAGGACCCTTTGCTTGGATGACTTGTAGTATAACGTGATCTCGCCTTTGTGAAGGACCTATATGAGAATCACAACAAAAGATAGAAGAACTACTAGAATGATCAAATGATCAGAGGTTAGGAGAGTAAGATAATATATGAGAGAGTTGTAAGAAGAAATGTAGGGAATTATAATTTGTAAAACAGACTTAAGTTTTGTTTAAGTCTGTTTAGTTTTAGTTCTGGTAGTATAATAGTTAAGTCGGGTAAGACAAAATTAAGTCTGTCAGTGTTAAGTCTGTTAGTTAAGTCTGCCAGTACTAATGTGGTTAAGTCTAGCAGAACAAAGTGTTGATAGTTAAGTCTGTTTATGATAAAAACAGAATAGTTTGTTAGAGTTATATTAGGGAAGGATATGTACGCGTAGAGATATCTTACGAAGAGATATCTTTTCCCTTCCATAAGTCTTGTAGTCAATCAGGGTTTCTTTGGTGCATAAAATGATTCCTAATGTATTAGGTTAAGGTACGAGTTGTAAGCCTTAACCATTCATCAAAGTAATCAATAGAAAATAAAAAGTTAGTATATCATTGTGTTCTTCATACTTTCTGTGTTAAGATTTCGCGTTAGCACATTAAGGTTTTGTTAAGAGTTCTTCACATAGTGAAATTGGATTTATTCAAGTTTACTATAAGTCATATAAAGGCTACTTAGATCCATAACTTTGGACCTCAAAGTGGTATCAGAGCCTATTGAAGGACTCTGTTGTTGAAGATACATAAACACAATCACTCATTCCAAACCAGCAAACATCAAACATGTCTGAAAAAGCAACTGAAACCTACTCTGACCACCCAGTGATGAAGAATCTAACCATGAAGATGGAGCAGACAACTCTCAACCTAAACAACCCCAAATCACTAATACCATAACCATCTATAACATGAAGCTTCCACCATTGAAGAAAGATGAATATGACATCAGGGCTATGGAGATGGAGCACTATCTAGAGTACACTGATAATGAAGTATGGAAGGTGATACAAAAAGGAAACTCTAAAAAGAGGGTTTCTAAAGGAAAAGATGGCACTTACTCTGTGTTGCCACCTATTACTGCTACTGAGATTCTTGCTGTAAGAAGGAGAGAAACACCAAGAATATCTTATTAATGGCACTTCCCAAGGAGCATATCAAACGTTTTCATGGGATGGATGATGCAAAGGAAATCTAGTAGGCAATCAAAGTAAGATTTGGAGGGAATGCTAACTCCAAAAAGATGCAAAAGGCTATCTACAAACAACAATTTGAGGCGTTTGCTATTTCCAGTTATGAAGGATTAGAGAAGGGCTATGACAGGTTTCAACAACTATTGTCACAATTGGAGGCCTATGGTGCTTGTTTTTTTGATGAGGATACAAATCATAAATTCCTCGGGTCCTTGCCACAAGAATGGTCAAGTCTGGCAATGACCATGAGGACCAAACCTGAAATTGACATCATTTCAATTGATGATCAGTACAACAACCTAAGGGTCTTTGAATAGGAAATCAAGAATGTTTCAAAACCATCCTCTTCTAGCTCTCAGAATGTTGCTTTTGTCTCACATGGCAAGAGCAAAGAGAAACTATGTTAAGTCTGGTGGTACTTATAGTACTTCTTCATTAAGTACTATAGAAAGAGGGGCACCTACTAGAGTTACTGATTAGGTAATCTACTCTCTCTTTGCTAGATCATCAGAAGAGATGGATTTGCTCAATGAAGATTGTGAGTAGATCACTGATGCAGATATTGAGGAGATGGACATAAATTGGCAGATAGTTATGTTTGCAATCAGGATGAATAGGTTCTTTAAGAGACATGGTAGAAGAGTTCGTTATGATCCAACGACTCTAGTTAGATTTGATAAAAAGAAGCTTGAGTGCTACAACTGCCATAAGCCTGGTCACTTTGCAAAGGAATGTAAATCTCGTGTGGCAACTGATAGGAAGAAGAAAGAATCTCCCTATCAAACAAAGGAAGTTGAGAAGCAGGAGAGTCAAAAGTTTGGGTTGCTGACCATGGACGGAGGTGCTATCAATTGGGGAGAACATGCTGAAGAGGATTCTACCAATCACTCTGCTTTCATGGCCATTGGCTCAAACAGTGAGGTATCTTTATTGAAACACCCCTAAAATATCGCAGCGGAAGACTGTGTCAATGGGGTGCTACTTCATAATACAAAGTACAAGGTATAGAAAACGACCTCTAAATGAGACATTTTGAAAAGTTACCATTCGATTAATAAGAACAGAGTTACAACATAAGTTCTGAAGTACAATAAATAAGTGTTTTTAAAACATATCTAATGGTAATAATAAAAGCATAAGTCTTCAAAATATGCCAAGCGACTCTATGCTCCATGCAACGACTATCAACTTATAGACCCTGAGATAAACATGCTAAAAAGTGTCAACACAAAGGTTGGTGAGTTCATAGAGTTTGTTTAACATGTAAAGCCTTTAAAGAATGTTCACACAGCAAAGGCATTGTAAATCAACTCAGTTCTAAGTTCCGCCCATACAAAACTTGCAACCTGTGTTTACAACCCACTGCTAAAATATAGTACATTTTATAGTCAAGCACACATACAGTCATAATAGTTCACATTATTGCACTTAGTGTTGCTCCGTCGATAAGGGAGACTTTCAAGTTGGACTTCTCCGTTTATGTTGGGAGACTTATCAAGTTTACAAGGGGATTGCTCCGTGTATGTTGGGAGACTTATCATCCGAACGAGGGGACTGCTCTGTATGTTGGGAGACTTTCAAGTTAGACTGCTCCGTGTATGTTGGGAGACTTTCCAGTTAGACTGCTCCGTGTATGTTGGGAGACTTTCCAGTTAGACTGCTCCGTGTATGTTGGGAGACTTTCCAGTTTAGTATAACACAATCAAGTATAACACAATCAAGTATATAACGCAATCAAGTATAATGCAATCAAGTATAACGCAATCAAGTATAATGCAATCAAGTATAATGCTTTGAGTATTTGTAAAAAGTATAAAGCAAGTGTTTGAGCATGTATCTCCCCCAAAGAGTTTGTAAAACAATTAAACGAGTAAAAGTGGGGCTACGAACTCACCTTAATAAATGTGATATCCAATGTATAACAAATCGATGGATAAGCCGAGAAACCTCTACGCGCAACCTAGAATATGTGTTGTGTCTTAGGTTCTAAAATAACGATGTAAATGTATAAACATGCCTTATATAGTTCTTACATCAATTATGCTTGGATAATTAACATTTGTGAAGTCGTATAAGTGTTTACGTTTCGTTTATTTAAGTTTTCCCCGTCTAAATCAACCCGTTACTTCTAAACCGTAAATGATCATGACTCGATTTTTATGTCCTCGGAAAGGTAATTGAATGTACTAAACAGATTAGTGGGCCCTACTGCCCTAGAAATTGTTTAACTAATGTGAAATTACCAATTTACCCTTGGATGTACTAGTTATTTCAATCAGCAGCAAAATGTCTCACGGTTTTGGGCATAAGTCGAGTTTTACAACTCCGTTTAATGGACAGCCAGTGGCCACGTTCAAGTTAGGGTGTTAGCTACAACTTTTATTCTTTGACCAACAGTTGGTTATATGCAAGTTTTATGAGTTTTACCCGTTTGAAATCTGTTACTCAGATTTGGACACGTTTTGCCGTTTTGGCTCTAGTTTATTCATCGGGATGAGTTACGGCACGAGCCACCCGGCGAAACGACCACAAGAAATCTATATATAATCCTATGTTTTTACCTAAGTATATAAGTCCACGAATTTTACCTAGTAATTACGTTTACAGCCCCTGTTCAGAGTCTGTTTTGCAATATAAGTCCTTATGATGTTTCTAGTGTTTTAGTCCGATTATCCAAGCACAATCAAGTATAATAAGCATATAGAACATGTAACATACCTAAAATACTAGTATATACAGTAATCAAATGATAACATAAGAGTTTGCTTACAATCCTTGTAATGAAACAAATCAAGAACCAAGAACTAGGACACTAAAACCTAAACCCTTTCAATATGAACCCGAGCTTCCAAATCCTTAACACATCATGCTAACCCTTGGTAGGCTTGATCTAACCTTGTAAGAATAATTCTACCTCAGCCCTTATACACTTGTGTAGCTCTTAATTCATCCATGGATTCACCAAACAAACTAGAGATTCATGTAGGGAATAACTATGCCTTCAACTTTGGTATGTAACTTGGAACTTGGAAATCAAAGGATCAAGGGTTTATGAAATTGAAGTTGGGCGTTTATGGTGATGAAGAAATGAAAAAGATGAAGTTTTGTATTTATAGTGTGTTGAGGAGGTGTAAGGAAGGTGCTAGGAAGGTGTGATGAGGAGGTTAAGAGTTGTAAGATTTTAGAAGTCTTTTATGTTAAGTAAACTTAGCACATGTCTTAGCTTCTCATGTTAGCTTCATCTATCTTATCTAGTGACTAGGAAAACGTCTAGGAGGCTTAGGAGATAAGATTTGTGAGTTTTTGATGTTATCTTGCTTTTACGGAGTGAGTTTTGGTCCCGTTAATCGCTAACTGTAAGTCGTAAAGTCACAAAACTTAAAACTGGGTATCCTAAAAATACGTATCTTATAAATGTGTTAAAACTTATCAATATACTCAATATAAGAATATATAATGAGTGATAAGTTCTATCGGGTTGCTTAAACGCTGCTAAAACTGGAAACGCGGGTAAAAAACGAGTAAAATGCAATTTATCGGAAAAGAACGAGATTTCAGGGAAATGACCGTAGATTTATTTAGAGTAGACTAAAATTAGTCTATAAGTGATATGATATGTCAAAATGTGGTTTTTCTTATGCGCGGGAGGTTGAAATGGTGTTTCGACCAAAATGAAACTTTAAGACGATGTTTTCTTAATAACTTTTGTGAAAATGATCTAACGATTATCAAACTCTCAGGTCATTACTAAAATAATTTATCTTACGTGAATGTGAAATAAAAATTTCGGGAGTGAATAGTAAAAAGTGAATAGTAAAAATGAATAGTGACCCGAAAATGCGAATTGTTACAGTACCTACCCCTTAAAAGAGAACTTCGTCCCGAAGTTCTGTTGATGTTCACTACTTTCAGTGTCAATAGTCTAAGGGATTACGTCAAAGCTCATGTATATGGGTTTCTTATCTAATTAGGTACGTTCTTGTGACTATCGCGACGATTGCCCGTTCTAAAGACATACTCTCTTATGGCTAGGTTTGATGAGGCAAACTTTCCCATTCTCGAGCAAAACCCTCAGAAGACTTTTAGGTAACCGATTTTTACTTAATCTCACAACTCATCAAACAAGAACTGTCATGAGATTAGGCTAAATCGGTTTGAGTAACAACTTGATTCTAGCTTGATCTTTGCAACTCATCAAACAAGAACTGTCACTCAGATCAAACTGGAAACAAGTGGTTTGAAGAAAATCTTTTGAAAATTTGGCTCGATTACGAAATTGTTTACACATATGAGACTACTACTCCCTTCATTGCATGATTCTTCCTGAAGTAGACATAGGTGATCAGGCTATGTATAATTTAGGAGTAACTATGCAATGCTTGGACTAATCGACTCATATGATGTTCGGTGTTTCAGTCAGTTCATAGAAATCTCTCTTAGGTGCTAAAATTACGAAAAATTCTAAAGTGTGCAAGGCGATAGGGAGGAAGGTAACGTATATAGTAGTTATAGTCTAGGCTCTAAATGCAACCTAGTTCTCTATGACCAACGCTCTGATACCAATCTATAACACCCCCAAAATATCGCAGCGGAAGACTGTGTCAATGGGGTGCTACTTCATAATACAAAGTACAAGGTATAGAAAACGACCTCTAAATGAGACGTTTTGAAAAGTTACCATTCGATTAATAAGAACAGAGTTACAACATAAGTTCTGAAGTACAATACATAAGTGTTTTTAACACATATCGAATGGTAATAGTAAAATCATAAGTCTTCAAAATATGCCAAGAGACTCTATGCTCCATGCAACATCTATCAACTTATAGACCTGAGATAAACATGCTAAAAAGTGTCAACAAAAAGGTTGGTGAGTTCATAGAGTTTGTTTAACATGTAAAGCCTTTAAAGAATGTTCACACAAAGAAAGGCATTGTAAATCCACTCGCCCAAGTTCCGCCCATACAAAACTTGCAACCTGTGTGTTTACAACCCACTGCTAAAATATAGTATATTTTATAGTCAACACACATACAATCATAATAGTTCACGTTATTGCACTTAGTGTTTCTCCGTCGATAAGGGAGACTTTCAAGTTGGACTGCTCCATTTATGTTGGGAGACTTATCAAGTTTACGTGGGGACTGCTCCGTGTATGTTGGGAGACTTATCATCCGAACGAGGGGACTGCTCCGTGTATGTAGGGAGACTTTCAAGTTAGACTGCTCCGTGTATGTTGGGAGACTTTCCAGTTAGATCGCCGGTGTATGTTGGGAGACTTTCCGTTAGATCAGCCCGTATGTTGGGAGACTTTCTAGTTTAGTATAACACAATCAAGTATAACGCAATCAAGTATATAACGCAATCAAGTATAATGCAATCAAGTTTAACGCAATCAAGTATAATGCAATCAAGTATAACGCAATCAAGTATAATGCAATCAAGTATAATGCTTTGAGTATTTGTAAAAAGTATAAAGCAAGTGTTTGAGCATGTATCTCCCCCAAAGAGTTTGTAAAACAATTAAACGAGTAAAAGTTGGGCTACGAACTCACCTTAATAAATGTGATATCCAATGTATAACGAATCGATGGATAAGCTGAGAAACCTCTACGCGCAGCCTAGAATATGTGTTGTGTCTTAGGTTCTAAAATAACGATGTGAATGTATAAACGTACCTTATATAGTTATTACATCAATTATGCTTGGATACTTAACATTTGTGAAGTCGTATAAGTGTTTACGTTTCGTTTATTTAAGTTTTCCCCGTCTAAATCTACCCGTTACTTCTAAACTGTAAATGATCATGACTCGATTTTTATGTCCTCGGAAAGGTAATTGAATGTACTAAACAGATTAGTGGGCCCTACTGCTCAGAAATTGTTTAACTAATGTGAAATTACCAATTTACCCTTGGATGTACTAGTTATTTCAATCAGCAGCAAACTGTCTCACGGTTTTGGGCATAAGTCGAGTTTTACAACTCCGTTTAATGCACGGCCAGTGGCCACGTTCAATGTAGGGTGTTAGCTACAACTTTTATTCTTTGACCAACAGTTGGTTATATGCAAGTTTTATGAGTTTTACCCGTTTGAAATCTGTTACTCAGATTTGGACACGTTTTGCCGTTTTGGCTCTAGTTTATTCATCGGGATGAGTTACGGCACGAGCCACCCGGCGAAACGACCACAAGACATATATCTATAATCCTATGTATTTATCTAAGTTTCTCAGTCCACGAATTTTACCCAGTAATTACGTTTACATCCCCTGTTCAGTTTCTGTTTTGCAATATAAGTCCTTACGATGTTTCTAGTGTTTTAGTCCGATTATCAAAGCACAATCAAGTATAATAAGCATATAGAACATGTAACATACCTAAAATACTAGTATATACAGTAATCAAATGATAACATAAGAGTTTGCTTACAATCCTTGAGATGAAACAAATCAAGAACCAAGAACTAGGACACTAAAACTTAAACCCTTTAAATATGAACCCGAGCTTCCAAATCCTTAACACATCATGCTAACCCTTGGTAGGCTTGATCTAACCTTGTAAGAATACTTCTACCTCAGCCCTTAGACACTTGTGTAGCTCTTAATTCATCCATGGATTCACGAAACAAACTAGAGATTCATGTAGGGAATAACTATGCCTTCAACTTTGGTATGTAACTTGGAACTTGGAAATCAAAGGATCAAGGGTTTATGAAATTGAAGTTGGGCGTTTATGGTGATGAAGAAATGAAAGAGATGAAGTTTTGTATATATAGTGTGTTGAGGAGGTGTCAGGAAGGTGCTAGGAAGGTGTGATGAGGAGGTTAAGAATTGTAAGATTTTAGAAGTCTTTTATGTTAAGTAAACTTAGCACATGCCTTAGCTTCTCATGTTAGCTTCATCTATCTTATCTAGTGACTAGGAAAACGTCTAGGAGGCTTAGGAGATAATATTTGTGAGTTTTTGATGTTATCTTGCTTTTATGGAGTGAGTTTTGGTCCCGTTAATTGCTAACTGTAAGTCGTAAAGTCACAAAACTTAAAACTGGGTATCCTAAAAATACGTATCTTATAAATATGTTAAAATTTATCAATATACTCAATATAAGAATATTAAATGAGTGATAAGTTCTATCGGGTTGCTTAAACGCTGCTAAAACTGTAAACGCGGGTAAAAAAACGCGTAAAATGCAATTTATCGGAAAAGAACGAGATTTCAGGGAAATGACCGTGGATTTATTTAGAGTAGACTAAAATTAGTCTATAAGTGATATGATATGTCAAAATGTGGTTTTTGTTATGCGCAGAATGTTGAAATGGTGTTCCGACCAAAATAAAACTTTAATACGATGTTTTCTTAATAACTTTTGCGAAAATGATCTAACGATTGTCAAACTCTCAGGTCATTACTAAAATAATTTATCTTATGAGAATGTGAAATAAAAATTTCGGGAGTGAATAGTAAAAATGAATAGTGACCCGAAAATGCGAATTGTTACATTTATGTTCAAAACTCTGTGCTGATTCATATAACCATCTTAAAACACAAAGTGATGAGCAATTAAATCAGTTAAGAGAATAGGAAACACAAATTCTAGCTTATACCAATGCTGTCAAAACCTTAGAAGCACAAATAACAAATCTTCAAAAACAAAATTCATCACTAAATGAAAAACTAAATTTTCAAGCAAATGATAATTTTGCTAAGGATGAAAAGCTAAAGAAATATAGAAGAATTGGTATGAAAGCTCAACAAGAAAGAGATGAGTTAAAGAGAATAGCCGGGACTTAGGGAGAGTCTTCTAAGAATCTTCGTAGGCTAATTAATTCTGGCATGAGCTCAAATTGTAAATTGGGCTTAGGTCATGAGATTAAATCAGATAGTGAGGTTTTAAGTTATGAGGAAGAGATGAAACCTGGTATATTTGGTAGTTCAGAAGAACACTACGTTTGTAAACCACTTTATAAAGGATTTGTTAAAACTGATAATTATAAAGGAGTTCCACCACCACTTCATGAAGACTACACACCTAAACCTGAACAAATATTTGATGAGTCTTTACTTGATTACAGCAAATGGAAAAACCCTGAAACACTTGTTTCTCAAGACTATTCCATTGAATTTTCTACCTGTCAATCCAATGACAGTGAAGGATCCTTTGGGAAAAGTCCTGGAACCAGTGTCTCAGGAGACAAATCCAGTGAGTATTCTACCTGTCAATCTAATGGCAGTGAAGGATCTATTGGAAATGTCTCTGAATGTTCTCTTGAGCTTAAATCTGAATGCCCATAAAGATTTCCAAACCAGTTTTAATCAGTAAGCCTTATGTGCCCAAACCAAAACAAGCTGAGTCTGTAAAACCTAGTTGTGTCCAACACGTAAAAACTCTTAGGCAACAGATTAAACCTGAGACACCTAAAGTAGACAAAAAGAATTGGAATAGCTTAATGCAGAGAGAAATTAGGGATGGATACTCTTTCACTAAGAAGAGTTGTTTTATGTGTGGGAGCCTAAGCCATTTAATAAGAGAATGTGATTAACATGAGAAAAGAATGGCTAAAGAGGCTGAGATTAGAAGAAAAATGGCTGTAAACACTGGTAATGGTATAGCTAGAACAGTGTGAAATAATGCAAATAGAATTAACGATGCTAATCAGTTTGTTTTTAGACCAGTACCTGTTAACACTGGTAATTCATTTTTTTGGGTAAAAGGGCTTCACCCTGGTAAAATATATTAATCACAAACAAATGAAGTACACTGGAATGTGGCAGAGATACCACATTAACCTCAAGCAAAAGCTTGAACAACCACTACACACTAAACGCTTTTGCCATGCCACAAAGCAAAACTAAAAATAAACATACAAAAACTAAATCACCAATAGGAAATAACCATCGCATGAAACATGAATCGCCACAAATGTCCATCAGCCGCTTCGAAGGAGATTGATGAACCAAATGAGACTGCCTCCTTAAAAACCTCTACAGGTAAAACCCTAGAAGAGGGAAAAAAGAGTACAACTCTCAAGTGGATCTCCAACGAAAAATCCAAACAACCAAAGGCAACTTCCAAAGAGATCACGTCATCCATTAGAAACCAGCACTCAAAAGACCACATCATGAATGCATAAGAGACAAAGGCAACTGCCACATGCGCAAAAGATCTTCCACTTTCGTCGTCTTCTTAAATCTGCACGAGAGAAGCTTGAGACGAACCGTGGACTTGATAAGATCAACAACTTGGGCTTGGGATCTTTTTTGCACCTTGAAAATCTTGTTGTTTCTTTCTTGCCAAATAATGTAAGTAGCGTACCGCAAACAGAAGCTTCGAAACAACACTCCTATCAGATCTAGATTTCGTCTTACTAATAAGAAAGTGAACAATAGCATCCAGCGAGAAAACAAACACTCAAAGAAAAGGTGATCATGAGAGTCCGATTGCAAGTCACAAAGCGGACATTGCAACATAATATCATCCTGATGTCTCAACATATCCTGCGTCTTTAACCTTCTCTTAATAACCAAACAAAGATGAAAAGCATGTCTAGGAATCCTCTAGGAAAACCAAACAACATGAAACCAATCAACTGTAGAGCCCCGAGGTCTAATGGAATTCCAAACCGTAGAGACAGAGAAATGCTTCAAACTACCATCACTAGCACACCAAGACAATCTATCCTCCGTATGATTAACCAACTGAGGAACCGGGCCAAGCCCACCCTTCGTCTGATACAATATCACTAACAGAAGCCCCAAGAGAAAAACCAGCTCAAAAAATATCCCGAGAAGAAACAATAGACGCCAAGGGACTCGCATCACACCAAGAATCGAACCAAGCAGAAGCCTTAGCAACATTACTTATAGTATACCATATGAATCTTCGAATAAGAGGTCGAACCTGCAATATCTTCCACCAAATCCATGTCATATTACCACGACACGGAATATCCCAAAAGTTACAATCTCTAAGCTTATATACATGAATCCATTTAACCCAAAGAGATTCCTTCCCCATAACAATGCTCCAAATATGCGAAGAAATCAAAGCAGTATTAAAAGAATCCAACCTTCTAATACCAAGACCCCCTTCTTGCCTAGGTAAACACATAACTTCCCAAGCAACTTTTGACTTATCTTTACGCGGCTCACCATGACACCACAAAAACCCTCTCATAAGTTGTTCAAGATCATGAACAATACAAGCAGGAAGAATAAAACCGATGCCCAATAAATATGCATAGAAGAAAGCACCGATTGAATTAATTATAACCGACCAGCAAACGAAAGCGATTTGTTCCTCCAATCCTTGATCCGATTAGACAATCTCCTTACAATTTCTAAATTCAGCCTAGTAGTAACAAGAGGCACACCAAGATATTTAACTGGAAGAGACCCCTCATCAAATGGAAGGACCTGAAGAATAGCAATCTTGATATGATTAAGAACATTACAGAAATAGGCTATACTTTTAGGCAAACTCGGCGTAAGACCAGAAACAAGCTTAAACTCTTCCAAAGCATCCATGATAACTAGGGCCGAATGGACATCACCATGGGCAAAAAAAAAAAAAAAAAAAAAAAAACAAATCATCAGCAAAACAAAAATTAATAATCTTCAATTTAGAACATTTGTGATGAAAAGTAAATGAATCCGATAAACGAACCCGACGATGTAACATGAGCGTGAGAATCTCCATAACAAGGGTAAAGAGATAAGGAGACAAGGGATCACCTTGCCTCGATCCTCGCTTACCCTTAAAATAACCATGTAACACACCATTAATACTGATACAAAATGATGTAGACGTAACGCATTGCATAATCCAATCAACCAAACGCATGTGAAAACCGAAACCAATCAGCACATTCCTTAAGAATCTCCAGTCCACCGTGTCATAAGCCTTTTGAATATCCACCTTAAAAGCACAACGAGAAGGCCCTCGATCAAGATGATAATTATGCATCAGCTCCTGTGTAAGCCAAATATTATCCAAAATACTCCTACCCGGAACGAACGCCGATTGGTTTAAACTAACCAAAGATGTTAAACTCTCCTTGATACGGTTAGCAATAATCTTGCTAATACATTTATACACAACATTGCAGCAAGAAATAGGCCTGAAGTCATTAATCCGGGAAGGAGTATTGATGATACGCGTACAACGCGCGTTCGGGGTCAAAGGAACTTCCTTTTCGTCGAGCAAGTTTTTAAACACCCTAGGCAGTGAACCTAATCGTTTTAGTGTAGTATTAGAGTAAGCCTCGGGAATTGATATCGTTCTCTAGGGGAATAGGAATGCTAGTGAGAAATTACTACGCTAAGTTTGGGGTTGAGGAAGATTATTTTTTATTATTTTTTAGAAAATTGAAATGTACGAATCTCGGGGTATTGAATTTGCGGGGTTGGTATTTCTACCGATTACGCTACTTATCTTATTTAACTAAGCTAAGGGGTATTCTATGTCTATTGATGTGTGCTCTTATGATGATTTAAAGATGTTTTTACCTAGATGCTATTACTCCCTAGTTATCTCCTATTGATGGTTGAATCGTCACGTCCTTATTCTTAACGCGCTGTGTCTTCTAAGGTCGTAGGGTATGCGTTTTCCCTAACTCTTTGAGACTACCTTAAGGTTATTGCCTACGAAATCTCTAGGATTTATAAACTAACTCTAAGATTATCTTTGGATGTTTAGACTACCATAACTCTAGGATTATAAACTAATGTTCACAAAGATTACTCAAGCATTAAAAACACAACGAATGACCTATCGCAATACTAGGTCAATATCAATTAAGATAAGAGACAACCAATCAATATTCAGTTCCTAGGTTTCATAGATCTAAGCAAACACACAAGTAAATTAGCCGGACATGGAAAACATGCAAGCATACACACAAACAATTGAAGACATAATTGAATTAATGAAGTAAATCACTTATCTTGTTGTAAAATAGGTTATGGAACCCTAAGATACTTCCCAAGACAGCCAAAGTTCGGTTTAGGTTTTACTCCACAAAACTACCTCTCTAAAATTCTGAAAATCCGAATTCTATATATAGAGTTACAATATGCGACGGCGTCACTCTTTATTTGTGACGCTGTCAGATCGCCGCCATTAGGTTTTTGTCTTGGCCACGTCAACTCTGTGACGGCGTCACCTTATGGTTGTGACGCCGTCGGCTTCATCTTCTGAAGCCGTCGGGATCCAAATCTAGGTCGTCTGAGTTGTGACGCCCTACTCTTTTAAACCTGATGCCGTCAAGTGCAAATTAGCAATTTGTTGTCTGAGTCTTCTCAAAGTGTGTTGCGACGGCATCGCCATTAGGTCAGAACCGTCACCTTCTGTTCCAGCAGCTTGAGTGTCTTGATTCTTGACTTTGGCCATTTTCTTCATATATTCACGCCTTTTCATCCGAATAAGTGTCATTCCAGAATTTGCCTTCAAGAGACCTAAAAAGTGAAAAGGAACGAAATTAAGTAGTAACGGATATAAAAGTGATCGATTAAGGGCTTAAATGACCCCTCAAAAGTGTTCCTTTTAAATCCTTATCAATTGACTTTAGGAAGGAGAGCTATCATAGTATGATTAACTTCTTTAAGAAGCTTACCATTAATAAAAAAACTCCTGAACCGCATTAATAACATCCTCAGAAATAATATCCCATGCGCCTTTAAAAAAAGCCGCAGAAAACCCATCCGGACCAGTAGATTTGTCATCACCCATCGAAAAAATACAATCCTTAACCTCTTGAGTGATAACACCCCTCACCATATGATTAGAAACAAAGGGATCAAGAGTAGAATTAAAACGCTCATTATCATCAAACGGAATAGAATGGCCCTCTTGACCAAGAAACGACGTGAAATGACTAACAAACGCATTCGAAACCTGATCTTGATCAAATCGGACACCCTCATTACTAAAAACAGAATCAATCCTGCTCTTAGCTTGATGACTTTTAACCACCTTATGGAAATAAGCCGAATTAGCATCCCCAACACGAAGCCACTCTATTTTAGCCTTTTACTTCAAAAAACTCTCCTCCCAACGAATGACTTCATTATAAGCATTAAGATACACAGATTCCTCTTCTCTAATTTCAACAATAAAGGGATCTGAATCTAACGGCCGCTGAACCGTATCCAATTCATGACGAAGTTTAATAACTTTCTCATGAATATTACCCTCATTATACAGAAAGAACGCAACGGCTTCGTCAATAACTTAAGCTTACGCACAACACGATACATGTGAAAACCAGACACATTCTTCTCCCAACATTCCTTAACCTGCATTTTAAACCGAGGATTCTGCACAATAATGTTAGAAAAATTAAACGGACAAGGTTTAAAATAAATAGAAGAAGGGATAGTAAGGATAGCCGGGGAGTGATCTGAAATACGATATGGCTGAAACAAAGCATGAGCCCTAAAAAATACATCCGAAAAACCAAGATTGGCCATGATACGGTCAATCTTCTTGAGTGTTCCATCCAATCCCCTTGGCTTCTGATTCCAAGTAAATTGCAGCCCCGAACGGTTAACATCAGCAACCTCAATGTCATCGACACACTCTTTAAATTCCCGCATAGCGATATCAATAATGGACGATCCCTCCAATTTATCTTCTAAAATAAGGGCAGAATTAAAGTCACCAAGAATACACCAAGGGCGAGATCGAACATACTGCTTATGCAACTTAAGATTATCCCATAGAGGACGCTTATGAATATAACGGTTATGGGCATAAATAAACGAAGCAAACAACTCTTTCTTATCAGCCTTGAACCGAATACATGTGTGAATAACTTGATCATCCATAAAAACCACGTTCAAATCAACCTCCTCTTGATTCCAACCCAACACAATCCAAGAACCTTTAGAAAACAAATGTCCATTAGAAGTCCAATCCCAATTACGAAAAACTTTCGAACACAAAACATCAAGCCGCGACCTAGCAATATGAGATTCAAGAACCGCAAAAACCGAGAGCTTATTTTCACTAATAACCTGCCGAACCTCATTCTATTTAGGGGAGAGATTCATTCCCCTTATGTTCCATGAGGTTATGCTATACATGGGAAACTGTGGTCGAGGAAGTGCTGGTTTCCTTTTTGTTCATGCCTTCATCTTTAAAAGTATCCGAGTCACCCTTCAAATCAATAATCTCGTCAACCTCACTATCACTATCAATCACCCCTTTACTACCACTCAAATGAGTTAACACAACGCCCTCACTCGAACTAAAAATATCATCCTCATTCGATAATGCATCAAAAGAATTACTCAAACCGACCAAGTTATCACTAATGTATGTCTTTTTAACGTGGGCCTCCTCACCAGGAATATTAGCTTGAGTAGTGTTGATCTTATTATCATTATGAACTAACTGAAGACTTTTACCCTTATCAACCTCATTATTAGACGCCGGATGATTAGGAACATAATTTTTACCTTGAACAGAAGTACTTGGAGTCGTTTGAGAAGATGAAGCACCACTCGTATTATTGTTTGAAACCGGTCTATAGAAAAAAGACACCTTGGGCTTCTGAAGTCGCACACCATCCACATGTTTATTAGCAGATTTCTTACCTTTTCCTTTACCTCTATTCACATCAATAAAACCATCGTCATTCACCACCGGATTCTCCACTGTTTTAACCATTCTAGGACAACCTAAGTCATTGTGATCAAATATCTTACACATTACGCATCTAGGAGGATTCCATTCGTACTCTAAATCAGGCGTTCCATTGAGTGTCCAGAGCCGTTAGGATAAGGAATCGCCACAACCAATGAGTCAAGTGAATTTGTCAATGAAGAAAACTCAACGACAACCCTCGAATACGCATTTCGGCCCCAAGATTTAAGACACATAGCGCTCGTATAAGCATATAACATAATTAGATGACCAAGTTGAGTGGAAATGAGACTAAGACCTTTTTTAGAATAAGCCACTAAAGGAACGTTATGGATCTTAATCCACGCCGGGACAGAAGTAATCTCGTCTCTTTTGAGTTTAGAATTTGGAGTCCAAATATTAAACATGATAGGAACAAGGCGTATCAGCCATGGACCCTTCGCTAAAACCCTTTCCATCCCCTCCTTTGTCGCAAATTGAAACATAAAGAAGCCATTGTTAATTCTGTTAGACCAAAAGTGGGTACTGGTGTACCAATTAATTCTGGTAGGAAAATTTTTAATTCTGGTAACATGTCTAGGGTTAATACTGGTCATGTTAATTCAGGTCAAGCCAAAGTTAATTGTGGTTATATGAATGTTAAATTAAAACAACCAGAACCTACCAGCATTTCACCCAGTCCCAAGTTTAGAAAACCAAAGGTGAATCAATTCAATCAAAGACTTCATTATGGTTCACATTCACCTGTGAGGAGACCCATAGTTCATAATGCAGCTCAAATGTTTAAATCTTATGCTGCAAAGGGTAATTGGGGGACTGCTGTTAAGCCCTTAGTAGGTTATTCTTGGAGACAGACCAAACCACACTCCAAGAATAATAGTGGACCATCTTCAACTTATGCTTTGAATTCTCAAGGTCCACAAGGCAGACCCAAGCCTGTACAGGCCTGGGTCCTAAAGAGAAACAAATTTCTCTTTTTAATATGCAGGAACATCCACACCAAAAGCTAGGAAGCAGAGGAATTGTTGATAGTGGATGCTCTGGGCATATGACTGGTAACAAGGATCACTTGGAGGAGTTTTAGGATGTCCAAGGAGGTTCTGTTACTTTTGGTGGTAGCATAGGCTACTCTATGGATAGTTAGATCATTATGGATGTGTTTGTTTAATTTAGTGCATTTGGAACACCTTGAAATAACTTTGATTTATGTGTTTGCTACAATATTTTTAATGTGCTTAAACAGTTCCTTTTTAATTGGTTGTTCTAAGAATTAATTCTGGTAGACAATTTGAGTAAATTTTGGTTTAAAGAACAACCTATTGTATATTTTTTGGTTTGTGAATCAATTTTCCAGGAATTACATGGATGAAAGCAAGCTTGAAGCCATGCCATTTGTACTGTAAGTGTAAAATGGTTAATTCTGGTGATATCATACTTAAGTCTTGTTGACTATTTTAAGTCTAGTTGACTATTTTAAGTCTTGTAGTGTAAAAATATTACCGTTAGTGCTGGTCATGGGAAAATCCGTTTTTTTACTGTATCAATAGTACCGTTACCTAATCTTAGGCGGTAAGAAGTATATATACGGATACTTTTTATTAATAAAATTCATCTTTATCCATTATTTAGTTTATCTCAATCTTTAAACGTTTAAATCATTTCTCTCGATTAAGTCTTCTTACCAGCATTAACCATATCACTCGCCGCACTACCAGAACTTAAAATTCACCTCTATTATGGCTCAATTAAAGTTCAATGATAAGCACAATCAAGTGGGATTTCTCAAGAAGCCAAATGAAAGCACCGACTTCGAGCAGATAGTGGACTTATTAAAGGGTACCCACATTAGGTATGCCCTCACTCATAATCCTACTATCCATGTCTCCCTAGTCAAACAATTCTGGCAGACTACCACTGCTAGAACTCTTGTTGATGGGACACTAGAGTTAAGTGCAACAATTGATACCTTAGAGTATTCAATCACTGAGGAATCAGTCAGAAGTTATCTTCAATTGGCTGATGCCTCAGGGATTACTATGTTGCCAAATGATGAGCTTTTTTAGGGTCTTAAAAACATTGGATATCCAATTGATGGATCATTTATTTTTTGGAAAAGCACTTTTACACCACAATGGCATTTTCGTTTGCACCATCTCCTTCATTGTATGAGTTCTAAAAGTGGAGGATGGGATCAATTTGGTAGCAATCTTGCTACTGCATTGGTCTGTCTCTCCACTGGCAGACTCTTCAATTTTTCTAAAATGATTTTTGATGCTATGGTTAGAAATGCTAAAAATAACAAAAAGTTTTTGATGTACCAAGGTTTCTACAAATGATTTTAAATGTTGAAACAATAAGCAAGCAATAGTATATTGTTGTCCCTTTTACTAAAAAGATTTTTGGTAATATGAAAAGGGGCTTTGAGGGGGTTCACAGGCCACTTTTGCCTGCTATGCTTCCTGCTAGTGCTACTAACATTGCATGTACATCAGATCCTGTTCCATCTACTTCTGCTACTTCTGCTCAGGATCAACCAAGACATAAATCTGAAGAACCTGAATATGCACAGAGGTCACCAACTCCACCACCACCTTCACCTCCAGTTCATGAGGTCCACCAGAGATTCCTCAAACTCAACCTCCAACACCCACCCCTACAGCAGATACAACCTCCTTATTTGTGGAAGAACTTCTCACTCTAGTTCCACAATTTCTAAACAGGATAGATAAGCTAGAAAAGGAACTAAAGAAGTCTAAGCAGACCCAAGCAGATGTTGTTATCAGATTGGTTAAAAGGGTTAAAAGACTAGAGGGAAATTAAAAACAAAAAGGGATAGACATCACATATTTAGAAGGTGAAGAAAATTCTCCCAAACACGGGAGGAATTTGCAGGAGGGTGGATCAGACTACAGAACACCAACAAAGAAATCCTCTGAGGAAACACTTAGTCCTCAAGGATTGGAAGCAACTGAGATCTTGGCTAAGAACCTCAGCCAGAAGAAGAAAAATTCTAAAAAAGAAGCTGCAAGTTCTGCTGAAGTTAAGTCTGGTGGTGATGAAGAAGTTAAGTCTGGCTTTGAAGCAGAGATTAAGTCTGGTGGTGATGAGGAAGTTAAGTCTGCTAGTGTCCCTGTTAAGTCTGGTGATGAATCTGCCACTCAGAGAGAAGGAAAAGGAATTATGGAAGAAACTTCTGAGCCTAAAAAGACTAAAAGACAGATTATGAAAGATGAAGCTAGCATGGCGTAGATTGCGGAATACAAGCGAGGATGCAGTGCAGCGTAAAGCTAGCAAGACAGAAAATGGATGATGAGTCGATTGCTAAAAACTTGCAGAGACCACTAGAACTAACTGAGGAGCAAAAGAAAAGACAAGCTGAAGTTCTGGAATCTGCAAAGTTTTACACTGATGAAGATTGGGACACCATCAGAGCTAGACTTGAAGTCAATAGGGACATCCTACCAGATATTGGAGCAAAAAACTTTGCTAGAAAAATGGTTGAGATGGTTAATGAGAAGAAGAGGCTTCTCAGAGAACAAAGGCAAAGGGAAAGGATGAACAGACCTCTGAAAAAAGGAGAGCAAAGGGAATATATGATAAACTATATCAAAAGTCAAGGTCATCCCAGTTGGAAGCTAAATCAGTTAAGGAAATTAAAAGTTGATGACCTGAAAGCAGAATCTGAAAATGTGGTCAAGTAAGTTCAAAGTTTTGCTCCAATGGATTCTGAACTGGAAGCCTCAAGGCTCAAAACAAAAGACATTCATCTTCAGCCAAAAGAAGCTAAAAAGTAGAAAACTGAAAATGTTGAAGAGGTTGCTGCCACTCCTGAGGTTGAAAAGGCTACTAAAACTGAAAAGGTTAAGAAGGAGGAAGCTCCTGAGAAACCAGTTCTTAAGTGGACTAGAAGGAAATCCAAAGCAAAGAAGTCTACAAAGAAGGATAAGACTGAGGAAAAGGAGGAGGTGGATGAATACATGAAAGATAAGGTTGATGAACCTTCCTCAGAAGAATTCACAATGGGGTCCATTCTAGAAGGTCCAACACTTCCTACAAAGAATGCCAAGATTCAGATTATTAAAACTGGAAAGAAAGGAGCTTACTAGGTAGTAAGGGAAAATTACACTAACATAATATATGTAAATTTTCCCGCCTTGTTAAGTGATTTCTCTAGGGATGATCTGAAGACAATGTACCAGTTGATGGTGGAGAAGCATGGTGATCAAATACCTGAGGAGGAGTATGAAAGAGTCCTCTAGGGAGATTTGAAGACAATGTTTGAGCCACCAGATGCTGATAATGAGATGTGGAAGCTGGCAAGTTAAGAGCAAGTGATCAGATGGAGATACTTCCATACTTGTCAGGTTCACTGTTTGGAATTAGAAACTTTAATTGTTTATATGCTAACAAAAGTGGATTATCCACTTTTAAACAGGATCTGCAGGGCAATGCTTGACAAAAAGTTGCTAGGAGAAAGAAAAGATAATGTTTGTTATAATATTTTGAAATTAATTAAATCAAAAGCTCAACAGCAATAATTTTAATATGTTTGAAAGAATTTTCTTAGCTGCTGGGTTTATTTTAAAAGGTTGATAAGTTTAAATGGTTTTTAAGATGGTTTCATTTGGTGAAGGTGCTCTGCACCAACATAACAAATGGTTATCAGTCTACCATGTCTAACTCACATAAGGACTGACTAATCCATGAGCAAACGACTCTGGTACAGATATCTCAAATCCATTTATGGCTGAAAATTTGCCAAATATTGTATGGTGCTCAACTCACCATATCTGTTTTGATGAAGAGTTGGCTAGCCCACAAGTTCATGGCTTTTGGTAAAGGCAGTGGAAAACCATGACTAGTCTAAAAGCAAACGGCTTTTGGTATAGACTAATCAAATCTGTTGATAGCTGTTGGTTTGATAAATATCAGATGGTTATCAATGTACCATGGTTTTACACATCATAACATTAGCTACTCCAATAGTAATGGCTAATTGGTAAAGAGACATCAAATCCATTAAGTTTTCTATGATTCACCTCTCACAGGAGTTTACATACCTGAATGTGATGAGAATAGCATGAAACTTTTATGAATTGATGTACATACAGTCAGTGTTGCAGAAAAGATCATGGAGTGCTGATATTTTGTTGATTGGATGCTGCACATATCACACAAGGAAGAATATTCAAAGATGAAGCATACAAATAATTCCAAGATCCTCAAAGAGTAAAAAGAACTTGAAGTTCACAAGTGAAGATCAAGTTAGGGGAGGATTATAGGGAATTATAATTTGTAAAACAGAGTTAAGTTTTGTTTAAGTCTATTTAGTTTTAGTTCTGGTAGTATAATAGTTAAGTCGGATAAGACAGAATTAAGTCTGTCAATGTTAAGTCTGTTTGTTAAGTCTGCCAGTACTAACGTATTTAAGTCTGGCAGAACAAAGTGTTGATAGTTAAGTCTGTTTATGAAAAAAATAGAATAGTTTGTTAGAGTTATATTAGGGAAGGATATGTACGCGTAGAGATATCTTAGGAAGAGATATATTTACCCTTCCACAAGCCTTGTAGTCAATTAGAGTTTCTTTGGTGTATAAAAGGATTCCTAATGTATTAGGTTAAGGTACGAGTTGTAAGCCTTAACCATTGATCAAAGTAATCAATAGAAAATACGAAGTTAGTATATCATTGTGTTCTTCATACTTTTTGTGTTAAGATTCCGCATTAGCACATTAAGGTTTTGTTAAGAGTTCTTCACATAGTGAATTTGGATTTATTCAAAGTTTACTATAAGTAATATAAAGGCTACTTAGATCCATAAATTTGGACTTACAAGAAGGGTGAGAAACAATGATGAATGGCTCACTATTTATAGGCACAAAAGCCTTCTATCCCACGGATCTGGCAGATCCCTCACCCAAGGGATCCGTCCAGTGTAAATCCTGGGATACGGCAGTCTGGGTCAGAACAGTTTAGGTTGAAAACTTGGTTATGGGTTATGGGTTATGAGCCATGGGTCATGGAATTTGGGTCATGGGTACCCAACAAGATACAATGTATCTAGACAATGGGTCATGGGTCTTGGGTCATGGGTCATGGGTCATGGGTCATGGATCTTGGATAATACCCAACATGATTTCATGTATGATGTCATGCAATGGGTCATGGGTTATGGATTAGCTCCATGGGTATGGGTCATGGATCTTGGATATTTCTCAACTTATTACATATTATACTACAACAATTTATTTATTACAACATTTTATGTAAATGACCAATTGTATATACTTTGCAAAACAACATGTATTCTTATAATTTTACTTACGATAACTTTACATTTGTTATCAACAAAACATAACGAGATCGCTAAATATAAACAAACGTTTTTACGGTTTATTTGTATTAACAATCTCCCTATTTTTGTTGATGACAAAACATAAAGTTATGGTGAGTAAAATTTAAGATTAGATGTACGTTTTGAAAGTGTATGTGAGTTTTACTCTCTTCTCACCCTTTTTTTCGAAACAAAAAGTGCGTCGAGTAAAAGATAAATGGTGTAAAAAAAATGATCCACAAAGCACTAATTCCCCCTTGACGGTAGCTCCCCCTAAAATAGGGCGTCAAGTGAGAAAAGATAATACCTACAAAAAAAATGTTAATGATAACATGTAATATAATCTTGTATAATACGAAAAACAAGATAGAGAGCCAAGGCATGTAAACAAATCCTTGTAATAAAATATCAAAATATAGTGGTATATATGCCACATACAAAATGAAAACTAAGAACAAGGGTTTATCCTTTACAAAGACCCAAAAGAAAAAAATAAAGAAAATATTATTATCATTCCTTCCATGCTTGCATAGGGTATAATCAAGGTTGCAAAAATCGCTAGGCGGTAGCTGGGCGGCCGGGTAAGGCCTAGCGATTAATCGGGGATTAATCGGATTGGATTTTTTATATATAAAATTATAAAATTTTGAAACTATATGCCCAATTTGGCCGATCTAGCCGATTTTTTTTCAATTTGGCCGATTTTTCCCGATTTTGCCGATTTGTTTTCCGATTTTGCCGATTTTTACCCGTAACCGATTTTTCCGATTTATCCGATTTTTTCTGATTTGGACGATTAATCAGCCGCCTAGGCAGATTAATCCGATTTTTATCCGATTTTTGTCAGTAACCGATTAATAAGGCCGATTAATGAAAATCGGAATGGCTAATCACCGCCTAGCGATTAATCGCCGATTAATCGGCCGCCTAGGCAGATTTTTGCAACAGAGGGTCTAATGATGAAAGTTTTGGTAAGTGATAATGTTGATGCGATCAAGGATATGGTTGAGAATGAACTGTATTTCGTCCCTTATTTCCATTGCGGGATCCCTAGTGGATTGGCAATGTTCGCAAAAGAGATAGTGAGAGAGGTGTGGGTGGATGGTCTCCAGGAAAGTTTGATTTTTGGAGTGCGGATTAAGTGATGGAAATGTGGTAAATATGGATCAAAGTCCATGATGTTGGTGACTAGTGGCGGATAAGAACCTAAATGTTCTTGTAAGGTGATGGGTGGTAGAGGTGGTGAGTTTTCAAGTTCTTTGTGGCTAGTTGGGTAGATTTTGATAGTTGGGATGAAGCGGGTGGTGAACTAGACAAGGATAGTGGAATGGTTTTCGGAGTCTTAAGGAGTTCCGCTAGGGTGATTTGAGTGTCAAGTTGAGACTCGGTTGGTGAATGTGGTGGTGAGTTTTTAGGAGATGATGGAAGTGCTACGTTGTAGTCATTTGGTGGAGAATGAGTAGCTGGTGATGAGCTATTTGACAAGGGTTTAGCTAATCAACAAGGCCGGATTCTAATCCATGCGGTTTTCCTAGTTTTGGGTGGTGGTGGTATTACGGAAGGTGGTAAGATAAGGTTTCGGATTTCTTGAAAAGGGTTGTTTTCACTAGATAGTTCATCATTGTTTGAGGATCTTTTGGGAGACATGATGATGGTTGTTTGTGAGGTTGAAAATGATGGATATGCAAGCATTTTGGAACCTTATTTATAGAACAAATAATACATTGAAATGAATTCAAACCATAATATGGAATATAATCTAACGATTAGATATGAATTTAAGGCTAGTGATCATGAGAGCACAAGCATGAAGGAACATATTCATAAGTGATAAAGATAAAATGTTGAAAATATGAAAGTTTCAAGCAAAAATAAGAAAAAGATGTGATAAAAATGGCTACTGTGACACGGTTCCCACGGATCTGATCCATGGAACTAGTCTTCTCAGGCAGCAGAAAAATATTGTTTTTGGAAACAATAGTGCCTAGTGTTTGCCTATATGGAAAACATATGGAGTTGCGATTATCTCGACTCTTTAAAGAAGAAAAATAAACATAGAAGTGAAAAAGTACATATGTATATATATACGTGAGATTACCCCGAAGACTCCTTAATTCGTTTTTTCTTGATTGAATGTACCCGAAAACACATATTAGTTATGTATTCCCTTCAGCATTCAAAAGACATATGAGATGCAATGAAAATGGTTTTTTACTTTGTACTAACGATGAGTAAAAACATGTTTGTCCTAGACGTGAGAGTAATTTAAAGGAAAATGATACAGGGATAAATATCTTTTAGAAAATATTTCGAAGAGTTTCTTGTATAGAAGATATCTTTAGTTTTGAAAATAAATCCCCATATTGTTAGTGAGTCGTGTGAAATAGAGATCCTAGACTCAGAAGAAGAGGTAAAGCAACCTTGTAGAGAGAAAATATTTCAAGACGATTGTTCCATAAGACCAAGACCTAGACGAAGCAAGTTGAACTGCTCCCGCTTCAATGGTTTGATGAGGACGTCGGCTATGTTGTCTTCGGATGACACTTTCTCAATCAAAATATTCCCTTTTTGAACATTGTCTCTGTAAGATACAGGATTTCACAAACACATCAAACCATAATCACATAAGGCGTTTACAAATGTTTAGAGAGAGAAAGTTCTAGAGAGAGAAAGGGAAGAGAGTTGGGAACTATGTGAAACAAAGAAAAATGGTATTGAAGCTCCAACCCTCTACCTTGGGAGGTAGAGGGTATTTATAGTGTCTTAGAAAATAACGCCACCTACGGGTCGTGGATCGGGCATACAGGTAAAGACTCGTCCTCCTCCACGGCGTTACTAAAAAAACTACTTACTAACATTAAATAACTACGACTACGAGCTTTCTAATGATTACATATACTTGAGGTGACCGACACTTTAATGACTGAATTTTCACAGAATACAAACAGATATTACATTAAGATTGTTTTTGAATTCTTGTTTAAGTTCTTTGCTCAAGAGTTCGTAGTCTTTGATTCTTCATGTTATCCATGTTTGAATAATTCAAGTAGAGGTCTTTAAGCGATCCACGTGACGATGAGTTTTGAGCCGCTTTGAGATCATCGGCTTGCATAAATCTCGACTCTTCCATTGTGGTGTTGACATTATGTGACGTTGTGACAGTGGACCGACATGCTCACATTCTGGATCATGATTTCTTCTTATCATAGTAGCGGAAGCTTTCGTTGATTCATGATATTTGCGTGGCGTGTAGCGTAAGCATGGAGTGAGAATATCAGAGTCATTGATGAACTAATCATAATTTCTTCTTAAAATGAATGTGTTGTGTGAGCATGCGGCTATGGATTGACCTCTCCATTACGACATCGGTACTGCAGCGTCGGGTGCACCCGCATACAACGATTAGCAATAAAGCCGCGAAAGTGTCTTTGATCACTTTCGTTGAATTGAGGTACACGGCCCGGTTCCCGTTGATCGATTACAAGTACCTGCCTGTGATCACTATAATTCAAGAATCTCCTTGACGAGGGTTTCGCAATTGCTCTAGCTATTCTCAAACCGAACGTCTCAAAGAAGACAACACAGAGTGAGTGAACCAAATAATTTGAGATTCGATTGATGAAAAGGTATTTGAAAACAATCGAGTACCTTTGCTCAAAATAAAGTGTTTTTGCAATACAACGAAGGTTTTAAAGAAAATCAATTATCAATCATAAACACCTTTTATTTTTGAAATATTAATACACAGTCGATGTGCTAGAGAAAAGAGTTTTAAGCACAACGACCGGTATTTCAAAGGTATCCATCAATCCATAACCTGAACCAAGATTGATTCAAAATTTGAATCTCCCCATTGTTTCTGTTCAGTTGTCACATGGTTGATCTATTGGATAGATCTCACATGCCACCTACCAAGAGCTTGTTTGATGTTGGCTCTAGAAGGCTTTCCATCTTCATTGTGAATATGTTTGTATATCACTTTCGGATGTTACGGCAATACCACAAGGATAATGCGTAGGAATCTAAAAGTATATTCTCTCTTTCCACATTGTGTGAAACAGAGAGTCTTCATTGATTGTGTCCTTAATGAGATTTATTGATGATCTCGTGGCTCTAGACTCAATTGTGCACATTTGGTTCCTATGCCGGAGACTAGGGAGAGGGTCACCTTCTTCAATATCAACCATCTCTAAGATAAAGTCGATAGATAATGTAGGTTCCTCGAGAATGAAACAAGTCCTTTTAAGAGGAACTTGAGTAGCTTGGGAAGTTGTCGTGCGCAAATGCGTCCACTGGTCCATGACTTCTCGTCCTCAATACCGTGTTACCTTGGTAAACACCAAGAGCATATGAATTGAACCCGTTTACGCTCTAAGGTTGAAATAATGGAGGGCTATTTCTTTTCAGCCTTTTCTTATTCATTTCTTTTTCATTCTTCAACCCTTCGTAACCGAGACTTCATGACTAGAACCTTGTTGGGTTTATTCCAGCTTCTAGCTCTATCTCAATCCAGACTCTTCCCATATTCTCATTTTCACATTTTTCATCATACCTAAGGACTCTACACTATCTAGTGGATTGTCCCTGGGTAGATCCCTCCGGCTCTGGCGGGATCGTGGGAACCAATACCTAACCTAACCATCCTTATATCACCATACATAAAGTAAATTTGGTCGGTCTTTTTGGTATTGTTCATCAGCCATTGGAACCAATTGAAAACCATTTGAAAATCAATCCAGGTACTTGAGATATATTATCAAAGCATTTTGTACCTGAATCGTTTTTTGATATTTTAGAAACGAGCCCCCCTCAACATGTGCATCATAATTTTAAATAGTTTTGGCACATGGAGGCAGGAGGACTTAAAAATCTCAGATTAAAAGAACGAAAGATTCGATTCTTTGATCAACAATTTCTAAAAGATATCAACATCACTTTCCCGATCAAAATTAGTAGTTTTCATACTTTGTTAAGAATATTTTAGAAAGGATGGTTTTCAAAAATTTCCCTCAATATGTGCATCGAAATTTAAAAGAGTTTTGCACATATTAGGGAAAACCTGCACTTTGGAACAAATTAATCACGTTTCAATCCTTTTTGGTTTAAAATAGATGCTCTCCCTTAACATGTGCATGGAAAATTTGAAATCGGTTGGCAAATGAATGGAAGAGAGTTTGCTAAACACTTATACAACCAATTATCGAGTTATCAGTTTAAATCCAATTTAAATCACAAATTCTCCCCCGATCACAATTTTCAAATCCTTTGAGAGTTGTGATCTCTATTGATTTAAATTAAATTTTGAGAGCTTTTGAGGAGAATAGTGACTTGCTTTTGAAAAACATTTTAACTGATAAGGATCAAATCTGATACTTTAAACTCCACGGATTAAATTATGCAAAAAAAATCTTTTGAAAACATAACATTAGTCAAGGTCTTGAATCTATTGTATAAAACATTGTTCTTTTTTTTTTTCAAAAATAGACCTTGCTCTTTTACGTGCTAATTGTTTGAAAAATAACCTTTTTGATTGAATTGAAATCATTCTCCCCCTCAATCAATGACATGAGTTGTTGATTGAGTGTTAGAGAATTTGAAAAAGATAAGCTCGGATGATTTTCAAAAGTAGAGTACGAGGTATTTTCAAAGAAATTTTGTTTTCATTAGATGACAAATATTTTTCAGAAGAATCATTAGACGGAAAAATATTTGGAAATAAAACATTTGTCTTTTTGGTGACAAACATTTGTTTTAAGAATTAGACCATGATATTTGAAAAATAAGATTAAGCTTGGCTCTGTTCTTTTCTTTTAAAACGGGTTACTGCCTGAAACGACAATAAACCACCATTTTTCTCCGTCTCTTTTTTTTAAACAATTTATGTACATTTGAAGAACATCTAAAAACCCGTGACATTCTTTGAATGTCAACACAAAGTCCGTAGATGATATCGAATTAAGAAAAAACATGACAAAATAACAATATTTTTTGGGATTTTTCAAGATTTTCTAATTTTTATGGATTTTGAAAAATTTTATATTTTTCTATTTTCTTTTGAGGGTTTTATAATTTTGTATTTTGCTTTTTGAATAAATATATAGAAGAGATAGATGAAGCAAGACCTTTACTCCTCGTCTTCCCCTTGAAGACTTTTGAGTGTTTCCGGTTGTAGACTCTTTAGACCAAGTCGTGGAAGGATAAACTCAAAACGTTCTCTAGGAAGAGCTTTGGTGAAGATGTCGCTAAGCTGTATTCAGACCTCACAAAATAGAGTTCTACCACACCTTTTTCCACTTGTTCCCGAATGAAATGATGTCGAACGTCGATGTGCTTTGCTCTTGAATGTTGAACATTGTTGCAAGAGAGAGCAATGGGACTTTTGTTATCACAATAGAGGATTTTGTTAAATTCAAAGCCATAGTCAGATAATTGGGATCTCATCCATAGGATTTGAGCGCAAAAAGATGACATGGCTATGTATTCAGCCTCCGTAGAGGATATAGAAGTACTCATTTGTTTCTTTGAAGACCAGGTCACAAGCTTATCACCCAAAAACTGGGCACCTCCAGACGTACTTCGACGTGTATCTTGACATCCTGCATGGTCGGCATCTGCGTAGTATTGACATACCGTGTACTTCGGTACCATAGTCCCATGTTGATGGTTCCTTGAGATACCGAAGACCCGCTTAATCGCTTCAAGGTGCTTTTGGTAGGCTTAGCCCGGTATCTAGCACACATGCATACAATGAACGTAATATCGTGTCTATTGGTACATGAGGTACATCGTGATCCAATCATACTTTGATATTTCGTTTGATCTACCATGATCCCTCGAGTGGTCCTCATCCGCTTTGGTAATGCTCCACCATGGGAGTGTCAACGGTGTCACAAGTGTCAAATCCAATTTTCTTTAAAATTTCATTTGCATATTTAGATTGATTAATATAAATGCCTCCGGGACTTTGTGAAATTTGTAATCCCAAGAAAAATGACATTTGTCCCATCATTGAGTTTTGAAATTTGGAGCCCATCTCCTTAGAAAAACGGTCACATTCATTGGGGTCAGTCGAGGCAAAAATAATATCATCAACATAGATTTGAACGCGAATTAAATGTTTTCCTGACTTTCTAGTGAACAATGTCGGATCAACTACTCCTTTGCTGAATCCAGTAGATAGAAGAAACTTTAATAGCGTATCATACCATGCCCTTGGAGCTTGCTTCAAACCGTAAAGAGCCTTCTTCAAGCGATAGACATGAGTAGGATGCTCTGGATTCACAAAACCTTAGGGTTGGTCGACGATATAATGACTTCTTTAAGATCTCCGTTAAGAAAAGTCGTCTTTACATCCATCTGATAGACTACCATGTTCTTACTTGATGCATTAGCCAAGAAGATGTTGATTGCCTCGATACGAGCAATTGGAGAAAATGATTCTTCAAAGTCAATACCCTCCTCTTGACGGTATCCTTTTGCAACCAATCGAGCCTTGTTCTTTAATACATCACCATGCACATCAAGTTTTACTTTGAAGATCCACTTTAGAGCAATGATCATAGCACAGTCAGGAGCCGGTACTAATTCCCATACATCTAGTCGATCGAACTCATGAATTTCTTCTTGCATGGCATTGAACCAGCTGTCTTCATTCATTGCATTTTTAACGTCTTTTGGTTCGACCTTGGATAGTACAGAGTTGAAGAAGCACCATAAGGCATCAGTTGCAAGTTGTTTACGTGTGGATACTGGAAGAGAGGGATTTCCAATGTTGTTGTCCAATGGATGATCATGTGTTCATTTTCTAAGGTGTTAGTGTGGTTGTTGTTGAGGAACTGAAGTAGCAGAGTCAATTTCTCCTGATGAAGATGGTTCTGATGATGGTTCCGGAGCAAATATGTTCTCAAAGGGGGCATCTTCGGGAGTAGCAAAGGGATTATCTTCATCATTGGTGCCAGAAATAATTCCATGATGTACACTTGATGATTGATGATTTGTTGATGAGACAGTGATCGGCAGGTGCTTGACTTAATGACATAGAAACCTGAAGGGTTAACTTCATTGACAGGATAGGAGCAGCCTCTATTGATGGATTTGACAGATCATTAGCAATTGGCTCATAGTGTTCATCAAACATTGGATCAAACAATTTCTTCAAATCATCTTCTGAAGGAGGTACATAAGGAATTGCTGGTGAAGAATCGTGTACAAGAGTATAACTAATGGGACTACTTGATGAAGGTTGTGATGCGGGTCTAGAACTGGGTTGTCCTGGAGCCATTTGACTGGTCAACTCATTGAACGTAACGTGAATTGTTTCCATGATATTTCGGGTTCTTTTGTTGTAGATTCGGTATCCTTTTCTGCTTGGTGCATATCCTACAAATACTGGCCGCTTTAGCTTTAAGTTTGCCTAAGTCTTGACCCTCATTAGTTGGAATAATACACCAAAGGCTACGAGTTAAACACTGAGTTTCTCTACGGTTATGACATTTGTCTTTCCCGGGATTACTTCAATAGAGAAGAAGTATTAAGTTTATCACGTGTACTTGTTGTGTGTTTAGATGTATGTCACCTTCCCTCTTTCTGGTTTTGATACCTTAGAATCAGCAACACATTATACATACCAAATAATCTTGAAATAGAGAAGAACAACAAATTAGCTCAAATGAATTCTCGTGAGAATCAACTGCTACGTAAACTCTCTCTGACTATCTTTATCAACCTATATGTAGACAACTTGAAGTGACCACTAAAAGAAGAAAAACCAGATATACCAAACTTGAAACTGAAGCCGAATTCCCCACATTTGTATCTTAAGTTTGCACTTGATGATGGAAGAACGGTGTCAAGAATTTATGCTGCAAGCAAATCTCTAAGTACTCAATACCCAATGAAAGTATGAGACATTAACACCTCTTGCGATTATCCACAACGTCCTATGCGTGTGACACTGAGTAAAACAACGTAACTCCTAAAAGTGATAGTTAACCAGGTCTTCAACCATCCACCCCGACTGCTGGTAACTAGATAAACCAAGTATTCAACTCAAATTCTTAAGCCCGAGCAAGTTATCAAATAAGAACACGCCTTAGTGAAAATCAACTTCAATCTCAAATAAGTGATAAATGATTAACTCCGAAGTAATCAACTTGTGTCAAATCCCCAACACGTGAATAAACATACAATCGGATGTACTTTGACCCACTGAATGAACTGGAACAACTGATTCCTCAACATCAATGCATTCTTCCTAAAGATATACATGTAGATACTGATCTGGAAGATTCACCAATAATGTCTTCGAGCGGATGAGGTAGTCATTATCCTTGAAGTTCATGTGGTTGATTTATAGTGTGCACATTGAGAGGAACAATAATCCTTGAAGATTTGGCAAAGGAATACCAAAGAGCGGATCATTATTCATGAACAATAATCCGTGAAGATTTGGTAAAGGAATACCAAAGAGCGGATCATTATTCATAAGTGCAACTACAATATTATGATAGTCATTATCAACGCCTTGAGGAATAACTGGAGATTGGGCTTCTTGAGTAGTCTGAGTTGTATTTCTAATATGATCAATATTCGCTAGCGGTTGGAAATACTCATCAAACATATCTTGAACCAATGAATCCCAAAAAATAAATCCCATTTATCCTTAGTAAGTGAAACATTAGTCGTGGGAGGAGAGTCATCATACATTAAGTCTACGACCATTATTCAAACATCCATCTTCATGTAGTATATACACTCTTCTCCCCATCAAAAATTGCATCCGAAGTTTCCATTTTTTGATTTAACAAGTGAATAAGAATATACACCAATGAACGTAGATCCACTTGATGACTGAATGAGCATGAGAGAAGCATAAAGCATGTTGATGAAGAATGTCGATGATAATGGTCATAACCATGAAGATTTCTCTTCTTCAGAAGATAAAGCGCACTGTAACGTACACCTTTCTTTTCTTTGAGGGACAGGGCCTGAAGAGTTATCTGCAGACGCCATAATGATGAAGTATGAGGCCCGAACGAATGAAAGACATCATCATCTGAATGAATATCAAGATTGAGTTACTTGAACCCATGAGTTATGAGATATCAATCCATTTGTAATCCATACTTTAAGCCGTCCATAGTAGGATCGAAATATCTGCAAGCGAGTAAGGACTACCTGCACTAATATTACAAACTTGATTGCATATATTTTGGTTAGTGACATTAGTATCCAAACCCTTTGGGGTTTCACTGTCACAACCTTGATTTTTCATCGTGAACAGCTTTCCAAAGAGGAATCCACCTAAGTCCAACATCCTTAAAAATTCTACCAGACGGTATCCACTTATGGCAAGGTCTAGGATTGTTAAGCTTCTTATGCATAGTGGAAGACCTATCGTTATTCCTAGTTTCCAAAGATTTAGCAGTTGGTATCCATCTAGGCGAAGTTTTTTGTTTGTTTTGCTTCATAGACTTAGTGTAGATCCTAGACTTAACAGATTGAACCTTTGCATGAGCATTAACATTCTTTAGGGATTTTGAAAAATAATTATCATGATTTGCCTTAAAGATGCATTTCAGACAATTCAAGCAAACAACTTGTTTGGATTCAGAAGATGATCTAGAGTTCTTAGAGTGATCTACTATGGGAATAGATTTATTCAAAATGCAACTACGCTTAGATTCAATCCAATCCCTAGTCTTTAGTTGAGTGTTCCTAGGTAATGGTTTAAAACTACTAGCAGTGCCTTGAAATCTCGTAGAATTCGTCACCCTAGTTCTTGTACCTAAAATTCTGTCTTTTCGAATCTGTGCCTTTTTCCTAGCTTCTTCTAGATAATAGTTCTTCCACAAGTCATTCATATCATATTGTTACATATTGGATTTCACAAACACATCAAATCATGATCACATATAGGCGTATAATATAAGGTTTTAGAGAGAGAAATAGTTAGAGGTTTGGTAACTTAGTGAGAGAAAGTAAAAGTGTTATTATGAGCTCCAACCCTCTACCTTGGGAGGTAGAGGGTATTAATAGTCTTACATAAAACACCACCTACGGGCTGTGGATCAGGCATACAGTGGGTAAAAACCCGTCCGTCCTCCACGGTGTTACTAAACTAAATACTATCAAACATAAAATAACTACGACTACGAGCTTTCTAACGATTACATATACTTGAGGTGAACGACACTTTAATAACTGGATTTACTAAATCCTAACAATCTCCCCCTAAGGGAGGTCACCTCAAAATACAATAAATACAAATGGATATTACATTAATATTGTTCTTGGATTCTTGTTAATGTTCCTTGCTCTGTAGCCCGTAGTTTTTGATTCTTCATTTTTGCATTTTTGGATAATCCAAGTGGAGGTCTTTAAATGATCCACGTGATAATGAGTTTTGAGCCAGCATTGAGATCATCAGCGACCATAAATCTCTGATTCTTCCATTGCGGTGTTGACATTATGTGAAGTTGTGACTTTTGGACCGACATGCTCACATTCTGTATCATGAAATCTTTTTCATCGAGTAGCGAAGCTTTAGTTGATTCATGATATTGCAGCCAGAAAGCGAAGCATGGAGTGAAAATATCGTAGTCGTTGATGCACTTATCATGATTTCTTTAAAATGAATGTGTTGTATGAGCATGCGCTATGGATTGACCTCTCCATACTTGATCATGAGCAAGCGTCGGTGTACCTCGCATACAACAAGTAGCATAAAGTGGGACGAAAGTGTCTTTGATCACTTTCGTTGAAGTGAGGTACACGGCCCACGGTTCCTCGTTGATCAAGATAAGTACCTTCGCGGATCACGATAATTCGGAAGAATTCCTGATGGTTTCACTTCTAGCTCGTTTCAAACCGGAACGTCTCAAAGAAGACAACATGGGAGGAGTGAACCAGCGAATTTGAGATTCACTGATTGATGAAAAGAGATTTGAAAAACAACGAAGTACGCTCAATAAAGTGTTTTTTGCACAACCAGGTTTTTGTGAAAAATCAATTATCAATCATAAACACCTTTTATATTTGAAATATATATACGTCGATGTGCTAAGAAAAGAATTTTAAGCACAACGACGTGTTTTTCAAAGGTATCCATCAATCGTGAATTCTAACTAGGATTGATCATAATTTTGAATCGCCCCATTGTTTCTTCGCTATCACATGGTTGATCTAATGGATAGATCTCACATGCCACCCACCAAGAGGTTTTTTGATGTTGGCTCTAGAAGGCTTTCCATCTTCATTGTGAATATGTTTGCATATCACTCGATACTGCAAAGCAATATCACAAGGGTAATGCTGCGAGGACTCTTAAGGTATAATCTTTCTTTCCACATTGTGTGAAACAGAGAGTCTTCATTGACAGTGTCCTATTGAGATTTATTTGATGATCTCGTGGCACTAGACTCAATTGTGCACATTTGGTTCCTATGCCGGAGACTAGGGAGAGGGTCTCCTTCTTCAATATCAACAATCTCTAAGAGAAAGTTGATAGATTATGTCGGTTCCCCGTGAGAATGAAACAAGTCCTTTTAAGAGGAACTTGAGTGGTTTAGGAAGTTGAAGTGCGCTGCATCATCGGGTCCATGATGTCTTGTCTTCAATACTAGTGTTACCTTAGTACCACCAAGAGTATGAATTGAACCCGTTTCTGCCTCTAAGGTTGAATAATTGAGGGCTATTTATTTTCACCCTTACTCATTCAATTCTTTTTCATTCTTCAACCCTTCAAGCTACCGAGATTTCATAACTAGAACCTTGTTGGGTTTATTCCTTCTAGCTCTATCTCACCAGCACTCTTCCCATATCTCATTTTTCTCCTTTTTTCATCATACCTAAGGACTCTACACTATCTAGTAGATTGTCCCTGGTAGATCCTCCGCTCTAAGGGATCGTGGGAACTAATACCTAACCTAACCATCCTTATATCACCATACATAAAGTAAATTTGGTCGGTCTATTTGGTATTGTTCATCTGCCATTGGAACCAATTGAAAACCATTTGAAAATCAATCCAACTACTTTTGATATATTATCAAAGCATTTTATACCTGAATTGTTTTTGATATTTTCAGAAAAAGAGCTTCCCCTCAACATGTGCATCATGTATTTGAAATCGTTTTGGTACATGGAGGCAAGAGGAAGGATTCACTTCTTTGATTACCATTTTCTAAAAGATATCAACATCACCTTCCTCGATCAAAATTTAATTTTTCATGCTTTGTTAAGGATAATTTTGGAAAGAATGTGGTTTTTAAAAGTTGCTCCCCTCAATATGTGCATAGAGATTTGGAAGTGTTTTGTACATATTAGGGAAAACCTGCACATTGAAACAAATCAATCACATTTCAATCCTTTTGTTTTGAAATAGATGCTCCCCCTCAACATGTGCATGGAAAATTTGAAATCGTTTGGCACATGTGGGGAGGAGAGCTTGTAAATCATTATAAAATCATTTATCGAATTATCAGTTTAAATCCAATTTAAATAACAAATTCTCTCCCGATCACAATTTTCAAATCATTTGAGATTTGTGATCTCTATAGATTTAAATTGATTTCGAAAGCTTTTGAGAAGAATTGTGACTGCTTATGAAAACATTTAACCGATAGGGATCAAAGCTGAGACTTTAAACTCCAAAAACATGCTTGAGTATCTTTTGAAAACATGACATAAACCGTGGTCTGAACCAGTTGTATGACAAATAACCTTTTGATTGAAATGAAAATTGTTCTCTCAATCAAATTTCCATTTTCATAAGATAAGATGATTGGAAAAAATAGAGTGAGATTTTGGACCATGGTTTTCAATTAGATAACAAATATTTTTCAGAAGAATTTTTAGAAGGAAAAATACTTGTGAAGGAAACATTTGCCGTTTTAGTGACAAACATTTGTTTTAAGAATCAGAGCATGAGTTGTGAAAAGAAGATAAAGCATGGCTCTATTCTTTCTTTAAAAAATGGGTTATAGACTGAAATGACTATAAGCCTTTGTTTCACTTTCTCTCAATTTTTTTAAACAAATTATGTACATTGAAGAACATCTAAAAACCCGTGACATTCTTTGAATGTCAACACAAAAGTCCGTGATGATATCAACAAGGAAAACATGACAAAATAACAATATTTTTAGGATTTTTCAAGATTTTCTAATTTTTATGGATTTTTGAAAATTTTATATTTTTCTATTTGTTTTTGTTGGTTTTGAAATTTTGTATTTTGCTTTTTGAATAACTATTTACAAGAGATGGATGAAGAAAACCTTTTACTCCTCTTCTTCCTTTGAAGACGCTTTAAGTGTTTCCGGCTGTAGACTCTTAGACCAAGTTGAGGATAAACTCAAAACGTTTCAGGAAGAAGAGCTTTGGTAGATGTCTTAACCGTATTCAGTCCTCACAAAATAAAGTTCCACCACACCGTTTCCACTTGCTCCCTCGATGAAAAATGTCGAATGTCGATGTGCTTTGCTCTTGAGTGTTGTAACGCTGTTGCATGAGAGAGCAATGGCACTTGTTATCACAATACAGAGGGATTTTGTTGAATTCAAAGCCATAGTCAGATAATGGGATCTCATCCATAGGATTTGAGCACAACAAGATGACATTTTTGCAATGTATTCAAGAAGATATCAAGTACTCATTTGTTTCTTAGAAGACCAGCTCACAAGCTTATCACCAAAAAATTGAGCACCTCCAAATGTACTTCGACGTGTATCTTGACATCCCGCATGATCAAGATCTGCATAGGCGTTAGTGACAAACCGTGTCCTTCGGGTACCAAAGTCCCATATTGATGGTTCTGGAGATACCAAAGACTGTTTAACCGCTTCAAGGTGCTTTTTGGTAGGCTTAACCTGATATCTAGCACACATGCAAACAAATGTAACAAAATGTCCTGGTCTATGGCGTGGAGGTACATCAAGGATCCAATCATACTACGATATTTCATTTGGTCTACCATGATCCCTGAGTGGTCCTCATCCGTTTTAGTACACTCTATCATGGGAGTGTCAAACAGTTCACAAGAATCAAATCCAAATTTCTTTAAAATCTCATTTGCATATTTAGATTGATTTATAAAAAAGCCTCCGGGACTTTGTGAAATTTGTAATCCCAAGAAAAATGACATTTGTCCCATCATTGACATTTGAAATTTGGAACCCATTTCATTTGAAAAACGGTCACATTCATTGGGGTCAGTCGAGGCAAAAATAATATCATCAACATAAATTTGAACGTGAATTAAATCCTATGCATGAGAGAGCAATGGCACTTTTGTTATCACAATACAGAGGGATTTTGTTGAATTCAAAGCCATAGTCAGATAATTGGGATCTCATCCATAGGATTTGAGCACAACAAGATGACATGGCTATGTATTCAGCCTCTGTAGAAGATATCGAAGTACTCATTTGTTTCTTAGAAGACCAGCTCACAAGCTTATCACCAAAAAATTGAGCACCTCCAAATGTACTTCGACGTGTATCTTGACATCCTGCATGATCGGCATCTCAAGATATCGTTAGTGACATACCGGTGTCCTTCGGGTACCAAAGTCCCATATTGATGGTTCCTTGGAGATACCGAAAGACCGTTTAACCGCTTCAAGGTGCTTTTGGTAGGCTTAGCCTGGTATCTAGCACACATGCATACAGCGAACAAAATGTCTGGGTCTCGGTTGTGAGGTACATCAAGGATCCAATCATACTACGATATTTCATTTGGTCTACCATGATCCCCTGAAAGTGGTCCTCA
Organism: Chrysanthemum makinoi; assembly: GCA_910596185.1. Classification (NCBI taxonomy): domain Eukaryota; kingdom Viridiplantae; phylum Streptophyta; class Magnoliopsida; order Asterales; family Asteraceae; genus Chrysanthemum; species Chrysanthemum makinoi. The sequence goes on along the minus strand of OU343222.1, from coordinate 240,278,911 downwards.
TCCAGTTTAGTACACTCTATCATGGGAGTGTCAACAGGTTCACAAGAATCAAATCCAAATTTCTTTAAAATCTCATTTGCATATTTAGATTGATTTATAAAAAAGCCTCCGGGACTTTGTGAAATTTGTAATCCTAAGAAAAATGACATTTAACCCATCATTGACATTTGAAATTTGGAACCCATTTCATTTGAAAAACGGTCACATTCATTGGGGTCGGTCGAGGCAAAAATAATATCATCAACATAAATTTGAACGTGAATTAAATGTTTGCCCGACTTTCTGGTGAACAATGTTGGATCAACTGCTCCTTTGCTGAATCCAGCAGATAGAAGAAACTTTGATAGCGTATCATACCATTCCCTTGGAGCTTGCTTCAAACCGTAAAGAGCCTTCTTCAAGCGATAGACGTGAGTGGGATGCTCTGGATTCACAAAACCTTCAGGTTGGCTGACGTATACGACTTCTTTAAGATCTCCGTTAAGAAAATCCGTCTTTACATCCATCTGATAGACTACCATGTTCTTACTTGATGCATTAGCCAAGAAGATTCTGATTTCCTCGATATGAGCAACTGGAGCAAATGATTCTTCAAAGTCAATACCCTCCTCTCTCGGTATCCTTGTACAACCAATCGAGCCTTGTTCTTTAAAACATCACCATGCTCATCAAGTTTTACCTTGAAGATCCACTTTAGAGCAATGATCATAGCACAGTCAGGAGCAGGTACTAATTCCCATACATCTAGTCGATCAAACTCATGAATTTTTTCTTGCTTGGCATTGAACCAGCTGTCTTCATTCATGGCAGTTTTAACATCTTTTGGTTCGATCTTGGATAGTACGGAGTTGAAGAAGCACCATAAGGCATCAGTTGCAAGTTGTTTGCGAGTGGATACTGGACGAGAGGGATTTCCAATGATGTTGTCCAATAGATGATCATGTGTCCATTTTCTAAGGTGTTCGTGTGGTTGTTGTTGAGGAACCGAAGTAGCAGAGTCAATTTCTCCGATGAAGATGGTTCGATGATGATTCAAGAGCAAATATGTTTTCAAAGGGCATCTTCGGACTAGCAAAGGGATTATCTCCATCATAGGTGCTAGACACAATTCCATGATGTACACTCGATGATTGATGATTTGTTGATGAGACAGAGTGATCGGCGCTAGCTGACTGACATAGAAACTAAAGGGTTAACTTCGTTGATAGGGATAGGAACAGCCTCTGTTGATGGAATTGACAGATCATTAGCACTTGGCTCATAGTGTTCATCAAACATTGAATCAAACAATTTCTTCAAATCATCTTCTGAAGGAGGTACATAAGGAGTTGTTGGTGAGGGATTTAGAACAAGAGTAGAACTGATAGGACTACTTGATGAATGTTGAGATCGGGTCCAAGCTGGATTGTCCCGGAGCCATTTGCCGGGACAGCTCATCGTAACGTGAGTAGTTTCCATGATATCTCGAGTTCTTTTGTTGTAGATTCGGTAATCCTTCTTGTTTGATGCATAACCTACACAAACTCCAATGTCCGCCTTAGCTCTTAATTTACCTAGATCTTGACTGTCATTCGTTGGATAGCACAAAGCACCAAACACACGAAGGTAGGAGATCGTTTTCGTTATGGACAAGTTAGGTATGGAGTTTTTCCATGAGATGTGTGTATGAGGGAACGATTTTGGGTGTAGCAAGCAGTGGCAATGGCTTCAGCCCAGAGAAACATTGGAACCTTTGAATAAATTAGCATTGTTCTTGCGGCTTCCATAAGAGTTAGATTTCGTCTTTCAACTACACCGTTCTGTTGAGGAGTTCATGGAACAATTCTTTGATGACTGATTCCAACACTTTCATAAAATTGACTTAAGTCTTTGTTAACGAACTCTGTGCCATTGTCTGTTCGAACAATTCTAACCGTATTGTTAAGTCGAACTTGAAGCTGCTTGATAAGTTTGATGATGACATCCGGAGTTTCATCCTTTGTCCTCAAAAACTTTACCCAAGTAAATCGAGAGTAGTCATCAACAACGACTAAAATATATTTCTTCCCATTAATCGTTTGCACCCTCATTGGTCCGCACAAGTCCATATGAAGGGTGCATAACTTCCATTAATCGAGTTTGTGGGTTTGGGTTTGTGGGCATATTTCTTGCTTTTTTCCCAATTGGCATCTTGAACAAAGATGATCTTTTTATACTTTAATCTGGGTAAGCCTCTTACAAGATCATTTTCGGAAAGATTATTAATGGTGCCGAAGTTCAAGTGATTGAGACGACGATGCCATAACCATGATTTTGTTTTGAAGCCTTTGACAACAAGCAGATTGGAGAAGACTTCATCATGTCTTCGATAGAGATGGTGTATAGATTTAAACCTCGAGTTCCTCTTAACAGTTCCACACCATCGAGTTCTCTAACAAAACAAGTATGTTTTTTAAATGCCACTTCTAGATCGGAATCAAAGAATAGACCAACAGAAAACAAGTTATGACCAAGACCTTCAACGTAATATACCCTAGAGATTACACTTTTACCAACAATATAGTCTCCATAACCCATAATTGCTCCAAAATGGTCGATCCCGAATCTAACAGTCCCGATGAATTTACTCACGGGTTCATGAGCAGGCGATCTCCGGTCATATGCTTGGAACACACGAGTCGGTACCACAGAATGATTTGAACGATCTACATTGAACACGAGACAAGAATGGATAATCTGGATAATTGGGATCCCCATGCAAGAATGGGTTCCATTGGTTAGTAAAATAACATGATTGGAACACCCACATCGGAAGTAGAAACAATGGAATCATCAGGAATAGATCAGCGTGTTAGTGTCCGTATTTGACCTATTCAAAGTATGTTCACTTCTTAAAGGAATAGTTCTACCAGTAGGCATCCATTTTCTAATGGGCATTGACTTAGCAAATTTTGGGCAAAACTCATTAAGATTAAACTTACGGCCAGTAGGTATCCATTGATAACCAATATTACTAAATTTTCTTCCCGTGGGTTTCCAATGTTTTCTAACTTTCTTTCGCCTTTGCCTTTTAGCCTTCTTAGCTTGATTTTTGACATTAACAACTTTAACTGGTCATTTAACAGCATTAAGCAAAACATTCACACCACATTCATGATCAGATGAAATCAAAGTATCATCATTACATGGTTTGCAGATAGTAGTAGAATTGAATTAATTACGATGCGCTTACGTAGCTAATACTAGAATCAACACGATTGTTTTATTCAACTCAAACTTAGTGTTCCTAGGGTGGTCTTCTACTCTCTTCCAATGCACATTATTAGCTTGCGAGGTCCTATCTTGCTTGGTATTTCTTGGAGGCTTTGACCCGCTTGCTTTTATGTCACTGATTGCTCTTGTAGAGGGAATTATGGGAACATTAGCTGGTTGGGCTACTTTTTGCATTCCTAAACTAGACGTGCATGGATCAGAACTACTTGCAGGCACTTTAGAGTTCACTTTCTTAATCGGGCATAGAATGGGTTGCAATTGGCACTAGGCATGGAATAAGGCATCCAGCTTTATCTTTTGCACCTAAGGATTTAGGACATGTTGCTCTTAAACATTCTAGCAACTCTTGAGATCGTTTGGCCTGAATGCAAGCAAACCTAATCTCTCTATCAAGTGGCTTATCTATGAAATCCTCTTCTACAATCTCACGGAGACCTTCTAGACTATCCTTAAGGTGAGCGAAATAGTTATGAAACACAAGTTCGTTATTTCTAAGATGAGGAGGAATGTATTTAACAGTCATAGTATATTTACAGTCTGCAGATGACTTTGATGCAACATTCTCATTAAAGACAAGTGGCATTTTCCTTTTTTCCTGACTCTTCAGATTCTCAATTTCCTTTTGCAAAGACGTTATCTTTTCGTTGTTCTTGTTACGAGTGACTTTCATTGAATCATATAACTCTTTAAAGTGTCGTTTAACTTTTTCATTTTCTTCTAGAAAACTCTCATTTTCCTTTTGTAAAACATTGACTAAGTTTTGAAGATGAAAAGTTTGAGAACACTGAGAATCTAAAAGAGGAGGCATTTGGGAGCCAGTCACGTTGTTCTTTTCACCCTTTAATTGTGAAATTTGGGCTTTCAACTTTCTGATCGTGTTACAACGAGCTTGAATCTGTTCGTCATGTTTGTTTATTTCAAAAAGTGCATCAAACTCTGGAACATTTGAGGATGTCTTGATGTTTGAGGTTTTGACATTTTCCTTGAGATGTTGATATTTTAATTGCAAATCAAAATGTTCAACTTCTAGCTTAGAAATGTGTTTCACCAAATTATCGTGATCATCCTGATCAATTTTATCATTTAGTTCTGAGTTTTTGTTTTCAAGCTCAATGACACGATCATGGGAGACTTTCAAAGCAACAGTTAATTCATGAAATTGAGAAGCAGTAATAGAATGCTTAGTAACAGTATAAAACACATCTTGAGCCACACAACTTAATACTAAGTTCTCATTTATGATATGCAAATTGTTCCTTTCAATTTCATTATATTTGAGTTCCCGTTCATAATCATTGACTTCAACAATCATTGCATCAAATTCCTTTTCCATTTCTTTAATATCCGAGTTTATCCCTTTTTGAAGACTTTCAAATTGACCTTTTAATTGTTTAAAGAAATGCATGACCTCAGTTAAATAACATTCTTTAGTTTGCTCAAAACCCCTTTCCCCTTCAGTTATCCCTGTAGGTGTGATTCTGTTCTTAGATATCTTCTCAAAATCAACGAATAGTTGATAAACAACATACAGGCTGATTAAGGTCTTGCTATTAGTGGCAATAGTTCTAGGAACTAAGTGCATTGGTGTATTTGGAGGATACACAGTAGCTGCAGGCATTTTCCAAAGGGAGTGTTTGTTTCAACAAGTACATTAACTTTTTGTTTATCCATATCTGTCTTCTAAAAAATCTGTTCTAGGGTTAATTGAGTTTGAGGCTTAAAAATGTTCATGGAGATCAAATTTTCCTTAGTGTAATCGTGGGGTTTCATCGTTATGTTATTGTGTTTACACGCAGGATCGTTAAGCTTCTTATTCATTTTCTCCCTAGATGCATCATCTAATTTTCTATCCTCTTCCGTGCTTCCAATACATGATGGTGTTTGCCTAGGCTTAAGAATCTCATTGCCATCATATAGTACCTTATGAGCAGCTCTAGCCTTTTTACCTACCTCGGGATTTGGTTCCTCAACAAGGGAAATACTATGCTTATCGCTTAAGACTCTATGCTAAGTGATCATATGAGCAGTTTGAATGGTATTTCATTGTACGTACAACTTATTTTCAAGCTTGTTTTTCAAAGTTTTCAGATTAGAAAAGTCATTCAAAAGTTTTGATTCCTTAGCATTAAATTCTTATTTAAGCACTTTAACATTATCTTGAAGCTCTTGCTTTTGCTTAACAGTTTTAGAAAGCTTTTCTTGTAAGGAGATTAACTCTTGTTTTAACACTGCTTCTCTAAAATTACGTTTTTCTCATAATTGTGCGCATTTGGTCATCCATTTCCTCGCTCACGGTAGTTAACTCAAACTTAGCACGTTGTTCATAAATAGCAACTTGTTCTTTATATGCATTCAATTCAGAGATAAAGAATCATCGTGAGCACATGCAAGTGTATTCATAAAAACATAGTCATTATTGACTGCAGAAGATGCATCACTTGGTATAATCTCACTTTCACTTTGCATCACATATTGATCATATGAGACAATATTGCTATTACCCTCATTATCAATATCTGATTCATAAGTTTCAAGAGATTGTACTTCATTATGAATCTTTTGCTCATCAACTTCATCGTATAGTTTTAATACCTCTGAAATGATTGATTCTTTGGATGGACCAACCTGTTGTGGTGATGAGACCTTTGGAGAGACCATTGGTGAAATACTAGCCATGAAGATTGTCTGGCCAATAGGTTCATCATCGACGTCAGAGTCAAATGCATCCATCCATAATTGAAAGGCATTTTGATGATTGTGACCTATTTCTGAATTGGCTCATCAACATCAGCATCATAAGTTTTGGCATTTCCTCAGCAAGAAACAACAACTCCTCTTCATCCAAAGCTGCTCCATTATCCTGAGCTTGCACAAGCAACATATTATCTCTGAAGTATTCTGCATTTTGTGGACGTTTTGGAGATGTGCGGTTCCTCTAATATGTCCGCACCACCGTTGTAGCATTTGCTGCTGCTTGTCCTTGATTGGCATTTCTTCCACGATTCGATTAGCCATATACCTCCACTAACTCCTCCTCTTCCACTGTTCATACCTGCCTTCCTTGAGTTGGTTGCACCATAACCTTTCTATCTCGACAAGTAGCTTGATTGTGTGGATTGGATGCTGTTCTGAGATTATTGTTGGTGTATGGGAGGGAATTCATATTTTGACTAACCATGAGAGATAGTTGATTGATGAAGTTTTCCATGAGTGTTTTTGAGTCGGAGGCTTATATGTCTTTGGATTAGGGATGAGCTTGTAATTACCATTACCCGTGGGTATGACTTGAGAAGCTTTGGTGGTAATACCTACATTGGTGTAAAGGCGTTGAGAATCATTTGACGAACTTGTTTCTCCACCTGCAGATTTGAACTGTTCAAGAATCCTTCGTTCAAACATAGCATGTCTCTCATTCTGAAGAAGGAAGGTATATAGTTGCTCATAGTTGGTGTTCTTCAATCCTTTGGTTAGCTTCACAGAGGTGACAAATTTGTGCCATTCGGGATTCATGTTGTCCACAAACTTTGAGTTCATCTGAATATTTGGCATGGTCATTTTGATATTCCTCATATCATTCACAAGCTTGTGGAATCTTACGTAATATTCATAGACACTTTCTTTTGGTTTCATCTTAAAGTGCTCAAATTCATCATACAATTGTGATTCTCTGTCTTCCTTAGTTAATTCAGAACCCGAGAGAAGCATCTTGACATTATCCCAAACCGCCTTGGCTTCAGTTTTGTGATTGATAAGCTTGTAGATATCTTTTGGAAGACCCTGAAGTATAATGTTTGAAGCCCGATATCAGATCGAATCTCTTTTTCTCCTTATCACTGGGCTCATCATATGTCTTTGGTCTGTCCAATCCAAAGATCATTGTTCCATCTGCAGCAGTATCAATTATGTCTCTTGTAATCTCAATATGATAAGGTCCTTCATCAATTGACTTGAGAATGTTGACTCCATTTTCCTTTCCCAGACAATACAACCTAATTCGTTGAGCCCATGAGTCATAGTCAGTTCTGTCAAGCATGGGTTGACGAGTGTCTGAACCAGCTGCTTGAACGTCCTCAACTATAGTAGAGATGATTGTAGACACGTTGGTAGACATGTTTACAGATTTCACGGGATTTTATAACTCTATGATTAAACCATGAAAAAGATTCTTTCACGGGATTTTACTAAATCAAGAGAAAACCGTATTAGATACAAATATCAACCAAGTCGCTATAACCTTTGAACTACGTCGCTAAGTCACCAATTCGCTAAGTAGCAACTCGCTAAACCTCAAGTCGCTGTGAATCAAGTCGCTAAGCACAAGTCGCTAAGACCCAAGTCGCTGAACACAAGTCGCTAAAGCACCAAATCGCTAAGCAGGCAAGTCGTTAAAGAACAACTCGCTAAGTATCCAAGTCGCTAAGAATCAACTCGCTAAGAACAATAAGGACAAGTCGCTAGAAATAATAGAGACAAGTCGCTACGCCAACCAAGTAGCTAGCCGAAGTGGAACCTCCACTACGTTGTACTTTTTTTCGGCTTGTCTCAATAGACAAGTCGCTAGGCTCAAGTCGCTACTCCTGTAACTACAAGTCGCTGGAAATTAACAAAGTAAATCGCTACCAAGAAAACAACTCCGAGAGCCAAGTCGCTAGGTAGAAAACTTTAAGAACAATACTTTTCAATCCAAAACAAGCCCAACCACAGTGATTCAAGCTTTATAAATCAAAACCCAAGCACTTACAATGATTCTAAACACAAAAGTACACTCAAAATTCAAACTTTAACACAAGAAATTATCCAAATGATGCAAAAACCACTAAACTTTTTCAAACCCAAAAACCATATAAAACCACTAGAAATCCAAGGATATGTAAGAGAGATGATCAAACAATGGCTCTTGATACCAATTGTTACATATTGGATTTCACTAACACATCAAATCATGATCACATATAGGCATATAATATAAGGTTTTAGAGAGAGAAATAGTTAGAGGTTTGGGAACTTAGTGAGAGAAAGTAAAAGTGTTATTATGAGCTCCAACCCTCTACCTTGGGAGGTAGAGGGTATTTATAGTATTACATAAAACGCCACCTACGGACTGTGGATCAGACATACAGTGGGTAAAGACCCGTCCGTCCTCCACGGTGTTTCTTAACTAAATACTATCTAACATAAAATAATTACGACTACGAGCTTTCTAAAGATTACATATACTTGAGGTGATCGACACTTTAATAACTGGATTTACTAAATCCTAACACATATGAATTTTGGGTTTTAATGCTTAGTTTTGACACTGTTTTTGAACTAATCCTAGAGGTGCTGGGAGTAGAAGTGGCTACTTGTTGAGGGTTAGCGGAGCTAGAAGCATTATACTTAGGTAACTCAGGTGAAGTGACTGGTTTTGTCAAAACTTGTATCGCATCAACTTGGGAGGCAAGCCTTGTCTTTAGAGATTTTGTGCTTTCAGATATAAATGCAGTAAACTTAGTATTCACACTGCCTAACAACGGACCGGTCTCTAGTGGGATGAGAAACTGGCTTCCCCAAGGTTGATGGTTTTGTAAACTTAGTATTCACACTTTTCCCTATGGTTTTTCCAAGATCATTCTTTAAGGAAACAATAGCGAAACTCTTTTCCTGAAGTTGAGCTTTGAGTTCATCAATTTTTTCCATCAAAAAGTTTGTTTGTTCCATTGACTTAGTTCTAGCTTCTTTGACAGAGTCACTTAGTTCTATGTGATGCTTTCTCAAAGATTCATTTTCCTATAGTAATTTGGCCACACAACCAGCTAATTCATCATTTCTTACTTGAATATCATCAATAGCATTAACATCAGAATTACTTGTAACCAAATTATTTTTCACATGCATATCAGAAATATGTTTCTTCAAATTGTTGATAGTCGAGTTTTTGGCTTGAAGCTAAGCTTTTAAATCGTTTATTACAAAAAATTCATGAAATTCGGAAATTCGGATTTTTACATGGTTTCATAGTTTGAAAACTTTCCTCCTTTCTTTGTATTGCAATTTCAAGAGAAATGCAATGTTTTTCAAGTTTTGAGAATTTTTTTGAAAGTTCTTCAAAAGCCTTTTTATCAACCATATCATTTATTAAGATCAGTTTGTTTAGATACATTGGCAGATGCACAATGTTTATCAGTTAAGGGTACCTCATCACATGACACCTGTTCATTTATCAGTCTGATATCTGCATCCACGTCATGTATAACAAGAGTCACTGAACTACTGGTTGTGTCAAGATTATCTGTCACTGAGCCTGTATGTTCCGTGTCAACTGATCCATCATTCGATGCTTTATTGGTCTCAACACTACAATCTCTTGACTGTACCCGACATTCATTCACCTTTCTGATTGCTGCATCCACTTCTTGTGTGACAGGAGTTACTGAGCAGCTGGTTACATCATTCATTGCTCGATATCTGCATTTAGCAACACCGATCTTTCAACCGATGCATTACTCGATTCATCACAACTATCTCTTAACTACACCCAACAGTCATGTACATGTTCATCATTCTGTGTAACTTCCTCAATATACTTCTCCACATTATCCATGAGTAGGATTAATGTCTCTCGAACTACATTAACTTCCATCCAGTGTGATTCTTAAAGCACATTTCAGTCACCAGATAATCATAATCTGAAGTGTATTCCTTTTTGATGAATGACTGAAGTTGTTTGTTGATCACACAGTGAAGCTTTAGAACTGGCTTCTTGAACCTTTTTCCTATTAAGTTGTTGTTCTAATTGTTCCAAGTTCAAGAAAAAATTGCTAGTAATCGATGATAATTCTTGACGAAAGAGTGTAATACATGATCGTACAATTCCTATTGTGTATTTGTCATCAATTCTAAGTTACATGAGGTGTGAATGAAGTTGTTGATAAGGTTCCATGCCACTTTCCTTACCCATTGCAAGAGCATTCTGTAACCTTGACTGGTGCACTCTCTTTAGATTCTCAACACGGAGATCTCACATCCTCATTGATTGATTCCATCATCTTTAACCGTTCGGTATAGCTAATATTCTCATGGTTGTCTACAACATCATACAGTTTGAGTACTTCTGAAATCACTGAATCAGGAGTGTAAGACATGATGTTGATGTATACATGGGATTTTACAAGTCTGTGATCTCACATCCTCATTGATTGATTCCATCATCTTTAACCGTTCGGTATAGCTAATATTCTCATGGTTGTCTACAACATCATACAGTTTGAGTACTTCTGAAATCACTGAATCAGGAGTGTAAGACATGATGTTGATGTATACATGGGATTTTACAAGTCTGTGATTTAAACCGAGAAATAGACTCTTTCGCGGGATTTTACTAAAATCAAGACCAAACCGTTAAGCAATGTCCAATGGAATGTGTTAAGATGACTGATGGATCGACACAATGATATACAATTGTGTGTTAGGGCATATGATTGTTTGTAGGATTAGCAGAGATGTTGTTTGGTTGAGATTTGGATTGGTTAATGCCCGTTTATACGGAGAAATTTAGGTCAAAAAACACAAAAACTTCAATAACTTCTGTTTGGAGCGGATTTAGGCCTTGAAGGTTGACTTAGTTCATTTGGCGTGCCATTCTCCTCGTTCTCACAGTCGTTTTGATGGGTAGAACGCTGAAAACGGAGTTACGGTTCAAAAGTTATGCCCGTTTGAAGTTTTGTCGGGAAAAAGTCAACTTTTGGTCAAACCGCTTCAATCAACTCGCATCCAGGACAACTCGCTTCCAAGACAACTCGATTAGATGAAAACTTGCTTAATAGACAAGTCGCATAAAACACAACTCGCATAGGCAACTCGCTTAGGCAACTCGCTTAGGCTCAACTCGCATTAGATACGTTGAATCTGGACAAGTCGCAGTCAAAACTGTCAACTCGCTTAGGCAACTCGCTTAGGCTCAACTCGCTGCCAATACAACTCGCTTAATAGCCAAGTTGCTTTAGAACTCAAGTCGCTTAAAGAATCAACTCGCTTAATAGCCAAGTCGCATAAACCAACTCGCTTCCAATAACAAAGCAACTCGCTTCCAAGAAATGCAACACCGTGGCTCAACTCGCTTCGTACACTTTTCAAAAACAACCACTTAATCAATCAAAAACAACCAAACCACAGTGATTCAAGCCTTCCAATTCAAAACCTAAACATATATGATGATCCTAAACACAAAAGTACAATCAAAATTCAAACTTTAACACTAGAAATTGACCAAATGATTCAAACTCTTCTAAACACTTATAACCCCAAAAACCTTATGAAAACCACCAAAACAAAGAGCATGAAATATGAGTGATCAAACCATGGCTCTTGATACCAATTGTAAGATATAGGATTTCACAAACACATCAAACCATAATCACATGAGGCGTTTACAAATGTTTAGAGAGAGAAAGTTCTAGAGAGAGAAAGGGAAGAGAGTTGGGAACTATGTGAAACAAAGAAAAATGGTATTGAAGCTCTGTGACACTCGGTAAATTTTCACAAAAATTTAACTAATAATTAGTAATTCATTCTTACTAAGCATAAGTCACTAAGCATGCATAAGCTTTACCTGATCATTTGAGTAGTTAACTCGCATACCATAGACTATTGCATCACTTTTGCATTCATATCATTTCATGAATATTATATTTCATTTTGTCATATGATTTAATTTCAAGACGAGAAGATATCTCGTTTTCCCCAGTGACCGACACTGCACGCGTACCGACACTATGATAAGGACTTGATAAAACAAATGACAAACTCCCGTAATGAAAAATATTACAAAAATAATAATATCTCCGATGCGTAACCATAAGATATTACGTTCTAAAAGTTATCAAACAATGATGCTTCGATCACAATTTAATATCGCGGGACACAAAATATTTAACACACTTTCACTTGGCAAGATAACTTTTATAAGACTCAAATACAACTTATACATATATAAGTATAATGTAAATGCTTACATTTTATACAATAAGTAAATACACTTATCTACTTACGCAATGAACAAATAAATTCATAAAATAAAAAGTGAGATAAAATCTCTTTTGTCTTCCTCTCCCATTCACGACAAAACAAGAACCAGAGGAAAAGATATCATATCCACCTTCAACCTCTAGACTTGTACCACCCCTAGTAGGTCGAATCTTTCCCAAAAGAGATAATCCAACATGCCAAATCCTCCAAATCCTTATCTCTCTTACCATATTCATGAAAGTTTTTGCTTACAATCCTCTTTGATACTCCTGCTATCGCATTTCTGAATCAGAGAAATCAAAGCAAAATCGTCCAAGGAATCATATCTTCACACATATTTAGCTTGAGCCAAAAGTCCAAGATGTTCTTAGCTTTGGAAGCTAGCCGAATTTGACTTCAAACCAAAACCAAAGGAAAGAAAGATAACCAAACTCCTCCTCAATATATTCCTATATCTCTAGCCGAATGGCAAAAGCTCCAAACTCAGTTTCTCATCAAGTTTTACCAAAAACTAAGGTTTGTAAAAGTTAGGGTTTTCAAAAATTGATTTGGGGGTTTTGCAATTGGAGGTGTGTAGAAGCTAATTCAACTCTCATTTGGTCCGAAACCACGAAGCCATTCTCGTCCTCACGCGTCACTCTTGAGTTGAGGTTATGAACTTTCCTTGTTGTAATGTTCTTTTGTTGTTGTTATGTTAATAACTTGTACCAAAATGATATTATAAAGTTTTGCCGTGTGTAGTTCTTTTAATTATTCTATGTCAAAAATAATCTGTCACTTGGATGTGTGTTGGGTTTTGTCGAGAGTATGAAACAAGAAAAATTAGAAGTTGAGTCTTTTTGATATTGTTATGATAATCTTGAGTCTTGTCGAGTTACATAACCAAAGATTAGTGAGATTGAGTTTTTACAAGTTATACTCTTAGTGTTAGTAAACAAGCTTGATAACATGAACTTGTGTGGTCATTTGCACTAGAGTCCGTTTGGTTTTCTATCGAGATTAAGGAACAAAAATGAGGCATACGAGTTAAGTTGTGAAGCCTGCTAGTAACCCATGTTGATGCTCACATTTTCAAGTCGACCCTTAGGTCATTTTAAAGTATGACGAACTTCGATTTCTACCTTGTTTAAACATGAAAAACATGCTAGTATCTCATTTTCTTGTTGACTCAAACCTTAGAAGTGAACCTTGTGTCTAAGTTTCTATGAACGCCTAGGAGAACCCAAGCCGAATGTGTTTGGTTACTAAAAAATTTCCGAGTAGTCCATGGTTGTGTCAAAGTTCATAAGAGTAGGCGAGATTGAGACTAAGTTGAAGTAGTACTCAACATATAGTCTCATCACTCACTTGCTTACTTCCTAGTTTTTGATGTTAACTAACTTTGTTCGAAACCAACGACTCGAACTATGATGCCCACGTTAAACTTAAAAGGCAACTTGTGAACTTGAAATAAAACATGGAAAAGTACTTGTTCTAAACTCCTGTTATCAAGTTAGTAGCAGATATGAACTTGGGCCTAAGCCCTTTTCTCTCTTTTCTCATTACACCAACACGTTGGGCCAAGCCCAACACTTGATACCATGTTGCAAACTAAATTGGGCCGCATCCCATAGTCTTTTTACGAAATGGAGTGAACCAATGAGGATACCCGGGAAACTATCGACAACAAACACTAAAACCCGTCTCCATCAATTCTTTCCTTCCACTTCGCACGTATCATCTTAACGCCATTCGTGTACACTAGTAGTAACTTAACGAAATAATATACAAAGGTTGGACATGAACAACTAATGTGTAAGAACATGATTCATTTAATAATGATTACGTCAAAATTTAGCATTGATGTGTAAACAAATGTACGTCAAGTAAACGTCACGTTTAGGACTTTATATATTAAAGACAAGTTTTGATAAATAACTAAAGACCACAATGTCATTTCATTATATATTAAAATTGAAAGTTTTCAAACTTAACATAAACACTTTCTAAAGGTAATTAGAAAATAAATCAATTAAGTTATAAATTTTGACAATACCACTTTGTGTCAATTTAAGTAAGTATATAAACATTTATATACTTACTAGTGGAAATGTTGTAATTATTATCCATATCAAACTTTGGATTATAAAACTCTATTAATGTCAATGTAAAAAGTATATGTACTTTGTATACTTACTAGTAATACTAAATTAACAATTTTTACAAACTTACGTTTTGTAGTAATACAAATCATATCGAACCACTTTAAGTAAGTGATACTTAAAAACAATGAACTGAAACATTTCCCTCCTTATCTAGGTCGCGTGTCGGTGCCGCATCACAACATTCACTAGATCCTACATTTGGATTGCACATTTGCTAAGGTGAGTTTTCATAGCCCCTCTTTTACTCGATAAACTGTTTAAACACTTTGGGGTGAGAAATATGAAAAACCTTTTTAGGACCAAAACTATTACATGATTACTATTACGTGGATTAGCCTAAGCCCTTATGTCCCTAGAGAATGCCCTTATGAACCGCCCCATTGGGAAATAATGTTATAAATAGATCTATTGAGGGTGACTCCTCCGTTCGGTTGGCCATGCTTAGGCCAAGGCGAAACGTATACCATGTCTGAACCGAGTGTAGAGGGACAAAACACTCGCTATGGGTCCCTATATTGTATGATATCTTTTAGCATACAGAAACTGTCGTAGTATCGGTTACATGAACTTAGAGCTAACGTAATAGACTTTCATCCATATATCATTATATTCTTGGTAATGATTATATGTCTTCACTTTGGTCCAAACCTACTGTTTATTTTTAAACCTATGAACTCACCACAGCTTTTAGCTGAATTTTAGTATATTTTCTCAGGTGCTTAATTTGTGATCATGGATGCAAGGCAAGAGGTGGTAAATGGTCGTAGTAATTTCTAAAGAAGTGTTTTACACAAAAACGATGTTTTTACATTGGGACTACAAAAATTATGGGACGTGCCCATTCATCTAAACAATGTTGTAAGATATTGTTTCAAAATATTTTATGAAATCAAACGGTGTATGTATTCCATTTTGTATTACTTGTGCTATGATTCACCAAATCCCGTAACTCTCCCGAATGACACGTATGTTTCCGCTAAACCAAATTTGGGGGTGTTACAAGCTCCAACCCTCTACCTTGGGAGGTAGAGGGTATTTATAGTGTCTTACAATAAACGCCACCTACGGGCTGTGGATCAGGCATACAGTGGGTAAAGACGCGTCCGTCCTCCACGGTGTTACTAAACTAACTACTTACTAACATTAAATAACTACGACTACGAGCTTTCTAATGATTACATATACTTGAGGTGACCGACACTTTAATGACTGAATTTTCTAATTCCTAACAGTCTCTTAAGAAGTGATGACAGATCTCTATATGTTTGGTACGAGAATGCAACACCGGATTTTTGCTAAGATATATAACACCTTTTTGTCGCATAGAATGGCAATGTCACTTAGACGGATGTCGTAGTCAACTAACGCTTGTTTCATCCATAGTGCTTGTTGGCATGCTTTTCCGACAGAGACATATTTGGCTTTGGTTGTTGAGATGGCTAATGTCGTTTGCTTCGTTGAGAACCATGATGTTAAACAACACCCCATGAAAGTGCAAACACAACTTGTACTTTTTTGGTCAACATAATCACCTGCATGGTCAGAATCTACATATTTAATAGTTTCTACCCCGTCCCCTTGGGATACTGATAAGGATTTAAAAGGTACACTTTTGAGGGGTCATTTAAGCCCTTAATTGATCACTTTTGTATCCGTTACTACTTAATTTCGTTCCTTTTCACTTTTTAGGTCTCTTGAAGGCAAATTGCTGGAATGACACTTATTTGGACGAAAAGGCGTGAATATACGAAGAAAATGGCCAAAGTCAAGAATCGAGACACTCAAGCTGCTGGAATTGAAGGGGACGGCATCACGTCTTAATTGCGACGCCGTCGCGACACACCTTGAGACGACTCAGAGAGCAAATTTCTATTTTACAAGTGACGGCATCAGGTTTAAAGAGTAGGCGTCACAACTTCGAGGCGGCCCGATTTGGATCCCGGACGTCGAGAGGTTGTTTACTCGCGGCGTCGAGCATAAGGTGATGCCGTCACATAGTTGACATGGCCAAGATGAAACCCTAATGGCGGTGACCCGACGGCGTCACAATTAAAGAGTTACGCCGTCACATATTGTAACTCTATATATAGAATTCGAATTTTTAGTATTTTATGGAGTTAGTTTTGTGGAGTAAAACCTAAACCGAACATAGGCTGTCTTGGGCAGTCTCTTAGGGTTCCATACCCTATTTTACAACAAGATAAGTGATTTACTTCATTAATTCAATTATGTTTTCAATTGTTTGTGTGTATGCTTGCATGTTTTCCATGTTCGGCTAATTTACTTGTGTGTTTGCTTAGATCTATGAAACCTAGGTATTGAATATTGATTGGTTATCTCTTATCTTAATTGTGATTGACCTAGTATTGCGATAGGTCATCCATTGTGTTTTTAATACTTGATTAATCTTTGTTGAACCTTAGCTTATAGTTACTAGTGGAATTGTAGGCCAGATATCCAAAGATAACCTTAGTGTTAAGTTTATGAATCCTAGAGATTTCTTAGTCATTAACCTTAGGTAGCTTCAAAGAGTTAGGGATAAACGCATACCCTACGACCTTAGAAGACACAACGCGTTAAGAATAAGGACATGACAATTCAACCATCAATAGGAGATAACTAGGGAGTAATAGCATCTAAGTAAACACATTTTTAATCATGATAAGAGCACACAACAATAGACATAGACTACACTCACATTAGTTTAGAATAATTAGATAATTAGATAAGTAGAGTAATTGGTAGAAATACCAACCCCCCAAATCCAATACCCTGAGATTCGTACCTTTCCATTTTCTAAAAAAACATAAAAAAGATAAAAAATAATCTTCCTCAACCCTAACCTTAACGTAGTAATTTCTCACTAGCATTCCTATTCCCCTAGAGAACGATATCAATTCCTGAGGCTTACCCTAATACTACACTACAACGATTAGGTTCACTGCCTAGGGTGTTGAAAAACTTGCTCGACGAAAAGGAAGTTCCTTTGACCCCGAATGCGCGTTGTACGCGTATCAAGTTTTTAGCGCCGCTGCCGGGGAATAGAATAGCTAGTTTGATTTCACCTCGTTTAGTTTTCCTTGCATGATTCCTATCAAGTAAGCTTTTTTCCCATTTTTAGCTTCCACGTAGTCTATCCCCCTTCTTCGTGACCTTTGTTAGTAACCCCATCACTTTTCATCATGGAAGGTGATAACCAACCACCACTCATCAACCCACCACCAAATGACCCGCCAAGAGGCCGTACTCTTGGTGAATACTCAAGACCAAGCCACCTAGGCTATAGAAACACCATTGAGCTTCCCGACCAAGCCCAAACTATGGCCCTTCGATTCGACACCATCCGGTTGGTGCAAAACGGATGTGCATTCCATGGACTTTGTTCCGAAGATCCTAATCAGCATCTTAAGGATTTCCTTAAAATCGTCGATTCCATCGACCTCGATGCTACTACTCGAGAGACCACACGCTTGCGTCTCTTCCAATTCTCTCTACGGGACCAAGCTAGCAATTGGCTTGAGCGACTTCCCGCCGGCCCCATCTCAAGTTAGGATGATCTCACCTCTCGTTTCCTTGCTCAATTTTTCCCACCGGGGAGAACTACTAAGCTTAGGAATGAAATCTTGATGTTTCAACAACGTCAAGGTGAATCTCTCTATGAAGCATGGACTCGATTCAAGGACTTACTCCATAGAGTTCCTCATCACGACATTGATCTTTGGCTTCAAGTCCAACTCTTCTATGATCATGTCAACTTCCCTACTAAGCGATCCATTGACCAAGCGGCCGGTGGAAAACTTAGTGATCTCACCGCGGAAGAATCATGGGGTATAATAGAGGACCTTGCTCTCTATGACAACGATAGTTGAAATGACCCCCGTGAGTTACCCAAAACCGTAAAGGCAATCTCCTTGCCTCCCATTGACTCACAATCTTCCGACCGTAGGATGCTCAAGCTTGAAGATCAAGTTAAATTCCTAATGAGATCCTACGAAAATCCTAAGTCTTCACGGAAAGTGAACAAAGTTTCTTCCTTGTGCGAACCATGTAGTGGTCCTCATAACAGTCGCACTTGCACAAGACTCCCCGAACAAGCTTCCGTTGACTACGCATCCTCGGGTACCAATGTAACGGGAGGAAGATTCCCTACAACACCCGGACCTAGGACTTTTAATGACGGCCGAGAACCATGGAAGGGCAAGCCCGACTTTTATTGGGGACAAACCAAAGAATTCACCTCTAATGATTTCTTCTGGCCCCCATCTCACGGCCCTAACCCACAAAACATAGAAGGGATGTTGCAACACCTAGTCACATCCCAAGAAGCTCAAATTGCTAAGCTCTCGGACCGTTTTAACCAACAACAAGCCGAGATGGATAGGAAGATAGATAACCTCTTGAAAGCCATAACCAATAGTGATAGGAAGGTTAACGCTATCTCAACTCCCGAAGCTTCCGGTGTAGAGATTAAGGACCCAAGTAAGTTAGCTAAGCACGTTCAATTCTTCAATACCATCATCTTAGTGAAACCTAATAGAACAAATGACGAAGTGAATCATGAGACGGTACTTGAGGTTAGTGAAACTCCTAGGAATGAAACAACCAAGGAAGTAGATGAAGTGGGCAATGTCTACTTCAATAAGTTTCCTACGGAAGAAGAACTCTCTCACCACCCACACTTAGTACGAGACCTCCGTCACATGTATGTTAGGAGAAGCCCTAGGATCAAGTTTGGGAACCCTTGGAATCTTAACATACCATGTTGCATAGGACACCTTTTTGTGGTAAAGGCCTACATTGATCGCAAGTCCCTGATAAATATCATGACTAGCACCTACTATAATTGAGTAATGAAGAAGCCTATCCCAACTAGGCAAGACCCCGATAATCCTAGGGTTAGTTGCAATTTTATTGGAAGAGTTAAGGGACTGCCCGTCTATGTAGGAAGCTTCACTTTTCCTACGGATTTCATAGTTGTGAATGATATTAGTACGGCCATAGATCCTAGTTTGTCCCACGTTATTCTAGGAAAGCCTTTCATAGAAAACACCGGGATGACTTACGATCCGTTGTTAGGAATAGTGAGATTCAAGGATGAGACCGATGATGTAGCCTACCAAATGCCCTTTAAGATTGAGAAATTTTCATCACTATCCAATGATGAAAAAGAACTTAAGCTATCGGTCAACTATAGGAATGAGGAAGATAAGGAGAATGGAGTTGATTATGTGATGAATAAGATTTTTGGGTTCTATAAGGATTGCTTGAAACTAGGACCAGAATATAGAACGGATTGGGGAGAAGATGACTTCTTAGAAAGATGCATAATAGGGCATTACTATAACATGGAAAACCCTAATAGAAACCGTCATAAGGAAGAAGGTGACGGTAATGAAGTCACGTAGGGGCACGACTTTGAGTCTAGCTACAAGACTCATAAATAAAGAAAAGCGCTTCGTGGGAGGCAACCCATGCTTAATTGTTTGCTTGTTTGTGTGTCGTATATCTTTTATTGATTGTTTATTCTCATGTTTGAATTTCTAAAAATGCTTAATTTTGTCATTAACCTCGTCTTAATTACATATAAAGGTATTTTATAAAAGGGATAAGTGTAGGGAGGATTACACACACTTTCAAAAAGAACGTGAACATGAGAATTACGATTATTAAAAAGATATACATGTGTGTTTGTTCGAGTCAAATGCTTTTATCGAGTCATAATGGATGTTTTGCAGGAAAGTTTTCCAGATTCTAAAGATATAAATTTTCCGAATTGTTTTCAGAAAATGCAGACCGGTTTCTGTCGGGATAACTGACGGCATTTGTCGGAATCATAACTGACGGCGTCGGGAGGAGTAGAAACAACTTACTATTTTTTCTCGTTTTCTGAGCTACTTATAAATTTTTGGAATTTTCCACGTCTTAATTTTCTAGAAAATCTGTAAACATCCATTCCACAAGCATTATATCCTGGTTTAGTAGAGTCATATATATATTGTTACTGCTGATTTTACGCGAAGGTTTCGTTTGTTTTCTTCAAGTGTGCAGGTTTTGTTTATCAAGAAGAAGATACATAAGATTGGAAGGAGCTTTTCACGCGAACACTCTTCTTGAAGAAAGATTTAACCACTACTTCACACGGATCCTACCGAGCTAATCAGGGGAGTACTAGTTTCTTTCGTTTTTTACCTTCCATTATCATAAATTTGATACTTTCGGGGAACATTGGGGACAATGTTCAGTTTAAGAGTAGGGAGGGAAAATAAAACGGGAACTTTGAAACTATGCTTATCCTTGACTATTTGCCTTGTCCAATTTCATTTGTGTAATAAACCATGAGAAATATCGGTTAGGGTAATTTTGGCACCAAATTTAAAATTTTCCATGACATGTAGGAGTGGGCCATTAGTCTTAATAAAGCGTCTCATAGATAGGAAGTTATATGACTCGCACAAAAACCCTTTACCACTTAAATTCCACCCAAAATGTGACAATCGCCCTTAGATTTGTAGGAATTAAAGCATAACACTTTAATGCTTCGAGTGTGTACCGGTAGTATAATAGATTCTAGAACTTGTTTTGTGATTCATTCCAATATCGCTAGTGAGATTACACTTGTGTAGTTAGGAATAACTAAATGATAAGAGGCATTAGGATAACCCTTGTTCGATACCCGTAATATAATTACTTCTTCCACATTGGTTGCGTAATTCCCCCACACCCTTGCGTTGTACTCATCTTTACTACACGATACCCCTAGTTAACCCCTCAGAGCCTATCCTTTTTGTGGTTCTCGTGATGTTTCGGTTTTCCGAAATATTAATGAAGAGCATTGTTTACAATCCACCCCCAAATGTACACCCAAATCGCCTTAGCCTACCTTGTATGCACTCATTTTTAGTGCATTATTGTTATCATACTAAACCCTTAGTTCAATTATCTAATTGCTTGCATAAGTTGCTAAGTCGAGTCATATCCTTTGTACACAGTTTTGGGACGATTGGGACTCATGGGTAAAGTTAAATTTTATTGAGTGACGGGAAAGAACGTTAAATTCAAATTCCCTTTATCGACGTAATAATGTACTCCAAGTGTTTTGATCTTTTCAATTTGGTTCAAATTAGTGTTAGAGTAATAAAAACTCAAGTGTAGGGATGTGCCTATAAATCCCTTATATTTTGATGTTATCGTAGAGGATGGTAGAGTAAAAGTGTATGAAAAAAAATGAAAACAACATAGGGAAAAAGTTAAATTTTATGAAATGACGGGAAGGAACGTTAAATTCAAATTCCCTTTATTTGTGTAATAATGTACTCCAAGTGTTTTGATCTTTTCAATTCGGGTCAAATTAGTGTTAGAGTAATAAAAACTCAAGTGTAGGGATGTGCCTATAAATCCCTAATTTTTTGATGTTATCGTAGAGGATGGTAGAGTAAAAGTGTGTGTAAAAAAAGAAAAAAAAAATGAAAAAAAAAATTGATGAAAAAAACATGCGGGCAACCATCCTACATCTATCTTTAAATTTATGTTTGTTTGTTTCAATTTATCTAGAGTTTAGAGTGTCGAGTCTTGGCTTAGCAACGCCATTCTTTTCATGCTTGTTTCAATTTATCCCACCAAACCCTTTGTTTCCCTACCGTAAGCCTAACGTTACAACCCTTTAAAAGACCTCTTGTATAGTTTTTCTTAGGTGCTTACGCCAAAGCGATGGAGGTTTGATCTAGTCTCAAGCCTATGGTAATCTATGTACAACGACCGGTTAATGAGTGTTTATCTTCCATTTCCAACTTGATATATTTCATATACACCCGAGAGATGAGAGTATTCAAACACCACTTGTGAGGTGCTAGTATGTAATTTTCGTGCTTGTTATGACTTTTTCAGGGCTTATATGTGTTCTAAATCGTTCTAAACTAATGCTTCATGACCCCTAACCTATAAATTAATTGGCTAAAAGCACATTTGCTTGAGGACAAGCAAATACAAAGTGTAGGGATATTTGATAAAGATTTAAAAGGTACACTTTTGAGGGGTCATTTAAGCCCTTAATTGATCACTTTTGTATCCGTTACTACTTAATTTCGTTCATTTTCACTTTTTAGGTCTCTTGAAGGTAAATTGCTGGAATGACACTTATTCGGACGAAAAGGCACGAATATACAAAGAAAATGGCCAAAGTCAAGAATCGAGACACTCAAGTTGCTGGAATTGAAGGGGACGGCATCACGGCTTAATTGTGACGTCGTCGCGACACACCTTGATACGAGTCAGAGAGCAAATTGCAATTTTACAAGTGACGGCATCATGCTTAAAAGAGTAGGGCGTCACAACTCAGACGGCCTAGATTTGGATCCCGACGGCGTTAGAGGTTGAAGCCGACGGCGTCACCTTATGCTCGTGGCCAAGACGAAACCCTAATGGTGGCGACCCGACGGCGTCACAATTAAAGAGTGACACCGTCGCATATTGTAACTCAATATATAGAATTCGAATTTTCAGTATTTTAGGGAGGTAGTTTTGTGGAATAAAACCTAAACCGAACATAGGCTGTCTTGGGCAGTATCTTAGGGTTCCATACCCTATTTTACAACAAGATAAGTGATTTTCTTCATTAATTCAATTATGTCTTCAATTGTTTGTGTGTATGCTTGCCTGTTTTCCATGTCCGGCTAATTTACTTGTGTGTTTGCTTAGATCTATGAAACATAGGTATTGAATATTGATTGGTTGTCTCTTATCTTAATTGTGATTGACCTAGTGTTGCAATAGGTCATCCGTTGTGTTTTTAATGCTTGATTAATCTTTGTTGAATCTTAGCTTATAGTTACTAGTGGAATTGTAGGCTAGATATCCAAAGATAACCTTAGTGTTAAGTTTATGAATTCTAGAGGTTTCGTAGTCATTAACCTTAGGTAGCTTCAAAGAGTTAGGGATAAACACATACCCTACTACCTTAGAAGACACAAGGCGTTAAGAATAAGGACGTGACAATTCAACCATCAATAGGAGATAACTAGGGAGTAATAGCATCTAAGTAAACATATTTTCAATCATCATAAGAGGACACAACAATAGACATAGACTACACTCACCTTAGTTTAGAATAATTTGATAATTAGATAAGTAGAGTAATCGGTAGAAATACCAACCCCCCAAATCCAATACCTTGAGATTCGTACCTTTCCATTTTCTAAAAAAAACATAAAAAAGATAAAAAAATAATCTTCCTCAACCCCAACCGTAGCGTAGTAATTTCTCACTAGCATTCCTATTCCCCTAGAGAACGATATCAATTCCCGAGGCTTACCCTAATACTACACTACAACGATTAGGTTCCCAGCCTAGGGTGTTGAAAAACTTGCTCGACGAAAAGGAAGTTCCTTTGACCCCGAACACGCATTATACGCGTATCAGATACCATAATCCCAATTTTGTTGTAGCCTTAATATATCTAAATATTCTTTTGACGGCTTCTAGATGTGAAGTTTGAGGGTCATATTGAAACCTAGCACAAAGAAATACACTAAACATGATATCCGGCCGACTAGCCGTGAGGTAGAGAAGACTACCAATCATGCCACGATATTTGGTGTTATCAATGAGATTCAGCCGGTCCCGTCTTCATCTTTGGTGAGTTTGGTATCGGATGAGATTGGTGTTCTTATTGGTTTTGACTCTTCTAATCCGAATTTCTTTAACATTTCTTTTATGTATTTGGATTAATTAAAGAAGATACCATCTTCTAGTTGTTTGATTTGTAGACCAAGAAAGAAACTTAATTCTCCCATCATACTCATTTCAAACTCATCATGCATGATTCTTGAAAAATCATGACACATGTATTGACAAGTTGATCCGAATATAATATCGTCCACGTATATTTGAAGAATAATTATTTGTGACTCTTTTTTCTTTGTAAAAAGTGTATTATCAACTAACCCCATGGTATAGTTGTTTTTGATTAAAAACTATTTGAGTCTATCATACCAAGCTTTTGGGGCTTGTTTAAGACCATAGATAGCTTTCTTTAGTTTGTACACGTGATTAGGGTTTTCGAAATCAACAAAGCCCGGAGGTTGAGATACATAAACTTCTTCATTTATAAAACCATTTAGGAAGGAAATTTTAACATCCATTTGAAAAAGCTTAAGATCATGAGCACAAGCATAAGTAACAAGGATTCTTATAGACTTTAATCTAGCTACGGGAGCATAGGTCTCATCGAAGTCTATGCCTTCTTGTTAGCTATATTCTTGAACAACAAGTCTAGCTTTATTTCTGGACACGACAACGTTTGCATCTAACTTGTTTTTAAATACCCATTTTGTTCCTATTATGGTTTGGTTTTTAGGTGGAGGGACAAGTGTCTAAACGTTGTTAGGAACAAATTTGATTTAATTCCTCTTGCATAGCCATAACCCAACTTTCATCTTTTATGGCTTCTTGAGTGTTTTTAGGTTCTATAGTTGATACAAAACAAAATAGACTACTTTGTTTTTTGACTTGAGACCTTAGAGTTCTTTCATTTAATTTTCCTATAAACTTTTCTACGGGATGATCTTTAGACTCTTAACATTGATGATTTCATTGTTTAATAGTTCATCTTCCTTGTTTATATTTTCTATTATTTCTAATACTTCACTTTTGATTAACTCGTCATCGACAAGAGGTAAGGTAGTTTTAGGTGGACTCTCGTCAAATTTTACATTTAAAGATTCTTCAACTTTCATGGTTTCTTTATTTAGTATTACGTATGCTTTACTATTAGGAGAATATCCTAATAAGATACCTTCGGTTGATTTTGGATCGAATTTATTTAAATAGTCTTTAGTGTTAAGTATAAAACATTTACTACCAAAGACTCGAAAATGCTCTAATGAAGGATTTTTGCCTCGTAACAACTCGTATGGACTTTTTCCTAAGAATGGTCTAATCAAGACTCGATTTAGTATATACGTTGATGTGTCGACGACATTGCACCAAATATTTTGAGGAATAGATTGCTCATTAATCATGGTGTGACTCATTTCTTGTAGGGTTCAATTTTTCCTTTCAACTACCACATTAGATTATGGAGTGTGAGGAGCCGAGAAATTGTGGGTAATACCATTAGCATCACAAAAAGCTTCGAATTGCACTTCATTATCAAATTCCTGACCATGATCCGTTTGAATTGACACAATATGACTTCCTTGTTGTCTTTGGATTTTCTTACTTAAGATTTCAAAGTAATCAAAAGTTTCAGTTTTATTCTTTAAAAATTTAGTCCATGTGTACCTAGAGTAATCATTCACTATAAACAAGGTATAGAAGTTTCCTTCATAACTTTGGATAGCGGATGGACCAAATAAATCCATATGTAGTAATTCTAGACACTTAGTTGTAGAAACCATATTTTTAGCTTTATGACTAGCATGGACTTGTTTTCCGATGTTACAAGCATCACAAAAACAATGTTCGTATTTTAGTTTAGGTAGGTTTCTTACAAGTTCTTTGGATGATAGCGATTGAAGAATTCTGTTAGCCTCGCTTTTTTATAAAGATAACGTCACTTACGTGAATTGGACTAGATGCGTAGTATACTTTGCCCATAGGGACTATTATCGTTTAAGTGGCAAAGTAATTGTTAGTTGAGCCTATAAATACCCCTCATGACTCTCCATGAGGGGCGAGGTTAATCATTAGGTCATTTGTATTGTGTGTTTTATCAATCAAGTTATCTTTGTTTCTCCTCCCTCTCTCTACTTTCTCTCATTAGAAGAGATGAATCTCTTCATCTTCTTCCACCAACTTAGACCTCCCAAAACCACATAAATCTCATAAGTTATTTGATCCTACAATTGGCATCGGAGCTAAGTTGTTATCTTTATCGATTTATGGTGGTTTTTGTACCTTGTTTTAAGCTGTTTTCTTGTAACTTTTATGGTCGGAAATTTTTCTTTCCTATTCCTGTGGGTAAACAGTTTTATACAAGTTATGTATCTCTCTTTTGGTCCAAAAAGTCATATGGTCTATTCTTGTGTACAATCTGTCTTGTATCATTGTTTTGTCCAAGTCAGTTGTGTTATTCATTTTTGTGACATTTTTTGTACCAAACATGTGATAAAGTGGTCAACTGGTCAATTTCTTGGTCAAGAACGGGTCAAACATGAAGTCCTTACGCAATTTTTCTGGGTTAGTATGAAGCTGAACGGAAAAGATGATCGGAATCTTGACGGAAAAAGTCAATTGGGTCAAAACCCTAGTTTTCTACGCCTATGGACATTCTTACACGTATGAAATACGTGTAAGAGCTTACGAGTAAGAAAATTCTTACGCCTAAGCAAAAGCTACGCGTAAGGCAATTTACGCGTATGTTTTTTCTAAGCATAAGACTATGCTTACGCGTATGCCTGTTCTACGCATAAGAAACAAAGCTTACGCATAAGGAATACGAAAAGTTACGCGTAAGAAAGATTTTTTTTCGAACAAGATAATTAGACCCTTATGCATAAACTGAAAATGACTCGACCACACTATACCAAATACCAAAACAGACTCTCGAAATCCAGTTTAAACCATCATCAGTCCATCGAATGCAAGTGGAATAAAAAGATCATCGAGTCATAATCTGTCCTCAATCAAATCCCAAATATCCTATCCAACATCTATCCTAACTCATCATCTTCTCAGCCTACATCAAACAATTCACAAATCCAAGAACGAACTACAATATTTACATAAGATCTCAGCTTATTCAAACATTTTCGCAAATCTTTTAAAGATTTTTTTCTCGTTTGAACATCACCATCATAGATCCTTGTGAAGCTAGGCTTCTTTTCATATCCGAATGTATAAAGATTGAGGTTTAACAAGAGTGTTACCTTCATCCTAAGATTCGTTTAAATGAAACGAATACAACAAACCACACCTAAACCTTACCCGAGACCCAATCAGGATCTTGAAGCCCAAAAACGAAGCGGTCTTGATTCGTTCTATAATGAAAATAACAAGGAAAAGGTACTGTCGTGTTTGTGTGAGATGTTTTGGATTCGCAGTGTGTTCTTATGATTCGATTGATAAAGCTGAGAGGAGATATGATTTGAGATGTGTTTGTAGGTGAGAGGATACTGAGTGTGGTAGGCGTTTTTTTTTCACCAGTGTGTTTTAGGTTTAGAGTTAAGTGGTGTTATATTATATACCGGGTTTGAGTGATGTGAATATGGATCGGGTCTTTCCATTTGCACATTGGATCTGATATTTCATAAGCTTTGGGCCTTGGCTTCTTGATTGGATCGGGCCGTATGGAATTAAGTGTTGATTGGATCAACGAGTGGGCTTCAATTTTGGACGTTCAAAGAAATTTTTATCCAAATGTTTTAATCAAATATTGGATAAAAATTTTAATTTTTGTCAAACATGGTATTTTTGGATGTTTTATTTTCACGAAGGATATACTATTCACGGCTTGAGCGAAAATTTGAAAAAATGATTATGGGGTTTTTGTAAGGTATTATTGATTTGAAGTTGAAGTGACGTTTCAAGGATGTACTTATTTATCTTTGAGATAAGTCGATGGTATCAAGATAACTTGTTGGGGGCATTACTGTCACTTTAAGTGATTATGAATTGACAACTGGTTATAACGGATGTAAGGAGTTACGTTGTAGTGCTCACAATGTATAACCATCACTTTAAGGAGTTACGTTGTAGTACTCAGTGTCACACGGTGTTGTGGATTGTTCAAAATTATAGAACAAGCAGTAAGTCACAAAGTTGGGATGTTTACTTCCTTTTCAAGTTGGTCATATCGGGTTTTCTCCATATGTGGTAATTACTATTAGCCGGTGAATTCAAAGGAGGTTCGATTACAGGTTGGTTTGAGAGACGTATTGAGAGTATTTTTGCGACATATTCTCACGGAATTTTGATCAAGTTAAGTTTTAATATTGCATCAAGAAAAAGGTAATACGGCATGTACGCAACATTATGATGATTCCGATAGCTCGCAACCATCAGGAGGGAGAAATTGGTATTTCATCTTTTGTGATTGGATTGACGAAGAGAATTGTGCTTAAGACCGAAGAAGGAGAAGTAGTGTGTGTACATCGGGGCTTTTTACCAACTTGGATTCAATACTAAGTGAGATATGTTGTTACGATGTTCCCAGAACGACAACATTTTCTCTATTAGCTTTGTGTTCCAATTACTAATAGCTTGCCATTTTCATGGCATATCCATTTCGTCAAACTTAATGAAATGCAAGTAAATGAGTTGTTTTCAAGCAAACAAAACATTCATTAAAAACAATAGTTATTAAAACAATTCTAGATTAATGTAACAATTTTTCTAAAAACTCTTTATTGTAGAATATTATCATCAGTCATATTTTTCAAGTTTATGTTAGTATCCTAAGGGATATTATACATGCATCTATTTAATAAAAAACAACTTGGAATATCATTGGTGATAGCATATATCATATCTATCATTAGCTTGAAATATCGCTTGTGATACCCTACATCATATTTGTTATAAAGCATATTTTTAAAGAAAATGTGAACGTTGTGTGTGGTCCGTAGTACCAATTCTCGAGCGTTGTATCAACCCATCCATTCTTGCTTGCTTTCATGCATTCCCAAATGAATGTGCACCATCTATTCTATGTATATCTTCGGGTGACATCAAATTTTCAAGCACATGATACTTCAACATTGAACTATTATAGCAAGTTCCCAAGCAGTTTGCAAACAACATTAAGTAATTCATTTGGAACGTGAAATCTCTTTCGTCCGTATTCTGAATCACTTTAGATAAAGTTATTATTGTTATCCTTTTCTTTTCCGGAAACTGTGCCATATAGTCTTGGATAAATGTGTCGTCCCACGTCCTTTGTGGTCCAGATCAGAGTGGTTTTGGACCCATTGGTATCCCGAATACTTACCTAATCTTTTTTGGAGTGATTTTTATTATATCCCCATTTGAAAATCTTATTTCCATTGTTGTCACATCCAAATGTGTCAAGATAAAGTAGGGTAGTTTTCCAGGGATTTTTTTAATGGAAAATCAGGCAATGTTCCAAATCCCATTTCTCTCACCATTTTTTTCTGTCTGGGCTCAGTGAGCGTGTTGCAACGTAAAATGGTTGCATAGTCGTCTTAACCCTTAACGACTTGTATGTCGTTGCAAAACCTTCATCATCCTCACTTTCCTCTTCCATTTTTTCTTTCCCTTCTTTATTTCTATCCTTTTCTTCTTCGTTGCACGTTTTTTCTCCTCCAAATCTTCTTCTTTCTCTTCTGTTTTTTCTTGCGTGTTCCTTTTTCCACCTTCTTTGCAGCGTCAGCTTTTTATTCTTTTTCATCTCTTTTTCTTTTTCCAAACGGTTTTTGTGTAGTTTTTCTTTTTGTTGGTTTTTCTAAACTGATCTTGTAACTGCAACCAGTGATTCTGATGCTGGTTGTTTTGTTTTTTTTCCTTCTTTTTTCTTTCCAGCCTCCTTTGATGCTCTTATGTTTTTTTTTGCAACAACGTTCTTCTTTTGTTGCACTTCTTTGGGTTTCTTTTTTTCTTAAGCCTTTTTGTTTGCTGCTTTTGCTCCCCTCGCTTATGCTGTTGTCTTTGCTACAGATGTTGGTATCACAGTTTCCCCTGGAACTTTTGGTGATATTGGTGTTCCTTCCATGGTTTTTGCTTGTGGTGTTGGTGTTGTGGTTGGTGTGCTTTCAATAGTTGCTAGTTCTGTTGTTGGTGTGCCTTCAGGTGTTGTTATTTCAGGCGATGCTTGATTCAGTGGTGTAACAAATCTTGATGGTACGATGGCTGATATATATTTTGTTGGTGTTTTTTCAAGATAGGTATTTTTGATAGTTGACTTTGTCAGTTTTTTGTTTGTTTTTTGTGGTGAGGGTGTTGATGTTTCCTCTCTTGTTTGTGTTGGTTGTGGTGGTGAAAATGTTGATTTGTTGTGGGTAGTCATATCTGTTTTATTTTCCGATAAGCTCTTTCTAGTTTTTGTTTCAAAAGATTGTTTCTTAGTTCTTTTCTTTTTTAATTGATTTAGTCTCATATCCAAATCTGCACAAAACAAATCCCATGTAAGTTTTATGAATATTATATGTGTTAAATAAAACTCTGAATGTGTGTACGTCATACATTTTTATAACATTCTACTGCAAGTATGTCATATCAAATTTGTATCACAGGTGATATAACATCGAAGCTAAATGTCAAAACAAGTATGTACATACAGGGTTTATCACAATTGATATTTCTGAAGAAGACATGCTTATATGTTATAATGTACCTTTTCCTTTATGAATCTCTGGAGATAGTCTCAAAAACTTGCTTGACGACAAAACTGCATTTACAATTTTTTTTTTGTAGAAACAAACATAATGTCTGCAATTTTTATGTGTAAAGATTTATTAGTAAACATAAACTGACCGTTTAAAGCTTGTATTATATCCAGATGCTTGTAAATATCATTTTCTACATTTTTTTCAAAATCAAAATTTTTGTGTCTCATGTTAAATAAAACAAAAATACACTAAAATTTACATCTGATGTATTTTCAATATAGTTATTATAACTACAACGGCTTATCATCACAATCTGTTTTTATCACTGGTGATATACCACCAAAGATCGAAGTAAACCGCTACTACTCTTCATCATCCCAAGCAATATGCCACCAAAAATCAAAACAAAACCACTACCACTACCATTGTTTATTCTAGCAAAACAAATTGAAGAAAATCACTATCACAACTACCACAACTGTTTTATCACAGGTGATATATTACCAAAAATTGAAGAAAATCACAACATTCATCACATTATTATAACAATCTCTCAATAAACGTCTAAAATCAGCAAAAACTAAAAAATCTTTTTCTTTGACGGTATGACAGCAAATTCACAGATAACTACATAATCATCAATTGCATGATAGTATGACAAAAAAAAAATACAGAAAAATCTTCATAAATAGCAATAACATTCCTAAATAAGTATAAAATCACTAGAGATACATAAATAGCAACTAAATAATTAGTTGGAAGTATCGTACCTTCAGTTGCAGAGTCAGTAGTTCATTTTGAACCATTTTTTTTGTGCTTCTGCTTGTTCAGTTGAAGATTGTTCCATTTTTATTTATTTATTTCTATTATTTTTTTTAACGGTTAATTTTTGTTGATTTTGATTGTTTAGTTTAGGGTTTGATTTTTGTTAGAAAGAGAAAGTTATTGTGATTGTGAAATGAATCTCGGTGAACTTTTTGTGTGGTAGGGAAGTTTGAGGAGTTGACAGGAATGGTCCCTCCGTATTTATTATTTTTAAAATATGTTTTTTTATCCAACGGCTCAGATATATCTATTGGTATGTAGTGGATTGTCGATCAGTATCCAAAATAAAGCGCCTCATAGAAAAGATATGATCATAACGTATTGCTATTGTTAAGCCATAAATCCTTATTATTTCTATGTATAAAAAATACTTCATGTGGTAAATCAATCATCAACTGATGACAAATCGTCACCCATAAACTAAATATCTATATGCAATATTTACCCATTTAATTCATTCATATTCGCTAACATTGAATCAGATCGGGTGACCATTGACATCCTACTTAAGAACTTGTGAATATACACTCGGTAGTTACTTAATAAATTAATATTTAACTTTCTTAGTGATAACGTATAGTCTACATCCGGGTCATGAACCCGACTAATGAACGATACTAACAATTAGGCCCAGTACGCATGGGCTACCCGGTAACGGTTTGGGCTCACGAAGGCTCAAACCCAAAAGTTATTTATGGATTAAGATATCGGATATCTACTATCTTTGGAGATAATCATTAACCAACCGACTTAGGCGGGATACGCCGAAGGTTGGGGAACACGAAACCAACAAGGATTTCGTGTGTATATAAAGGGAGCCCCATCCCTCATTAAAGTGCGATCTAAAACCCTAACTCTCCTATTAACCTAAAACCAATTACTTACTACTCACGCGGAGGATAATCGTGGAGACAATCCCGATAAGCCTAATAGTGTTTTTCTGTTTTCTTAGTCTTGGTCTCAAGCATTAAGAACCAATTGATCTGAATCGAACCCAAATAAGGAGCGTCCAACTTTTGTATCAACAAGTGGCGCCATCCGTGGGACCCAACACTAAGAACTAGAATGACGAAGAAAGGAAACCAAAATCGGCGATCGATAGTGACTTTCAAGGGACGAAACGAGCAAAGCGGATCGACCCTCAAACAAGCCTCTGGAACAACCGGGCGGCTAAAACCAAGGGTCGGTCGATCTTCCCGACGATGGAGCAGCCGCGGGACAACCCATGCTGCCACAACAACAACTAACGTAGAAGATCCACTACGTAATCTTTATACCACTCCCCTACTAGAAAATGATATTTCAAAGCCCGCAGGCGCCCGGGCCTCTCTCAAAGAGTCGGATATGGAAACAGATATTCTTGCGCTAGAGAGTCGCGCACGAATTAGCACCAAGCGACTTGTCCCAAACTACTACGAAACCTTGGCGGCACTCATGCAGAGGAAGCAAAAAGAGGTCGAGCGAGTTTGAAAGCCCGACTAAACTTCGACCGAGACTTCCCCATCGCACCATCGGAGGGATAAGCGGAAAGAATAACCGCCGTAACCCCGGTGTTTACGAGTTGGGAGGAGAGTGGAGAACGATGAAGTAGATGAACTGCTAGATATCACGGAAGGACATGAGAAGAGGATGCGGCGTATCAATGTCCACGATAGGCTTGGAAGCCGCAGGGTTCAAGACAGACTTGGACGATGGCTCCCAAGTGGGAGCCCTTCAAGTTGGATTCGGGCGGTCGGCATGCAAAGCGCCCGAAGAAGTTCATCATCCGGAGACTCCTCGGATGGTAGGCAAGTGCCGACAAAGGGAAAACACGTCCTCTGGTAATTCCTCGGACAACGAGGGGCGAAAACGGACACCGGAAGTCGGGGAAGATATCGCGACCATGAGGAGGAAGATATGTCTCTTCCACGCCGCCAAAAGGTGGATCGTTCACTCGGCGCGTTAGTGATTTCTCATAAAACAAGAGAAGGCGCATGCTCGCTAATGTGAAAACCTATGGCGAACAGGTGATCCGGCGATCACCTAAAATTTTGAATCAGCGGCTACCATCAAAATTGGCCAGCACGGTGGTGCCATATGTTTAATTCCACGTTAGTGGGTAACGCTGGCATACCGGTGTAATAAGCTACCACGGAAGCATTGATGGTTTTGAAGAATTGCGAAAGCGTTTACGCCTAAACTTCACTCGGAGGAAAAAATGCGCGAAACCTGTCGAACTTCGCTAGGGTAAAACCGGGGAATCCACAAGCTCTTATGTGGGCAGCGCTTCAAAGATGAGTGCATCTGTTGTTAAAGCATGCGGGAAGTCTTGAAGATCTCGGGGTTCATGAATGGGATCAATAACCCAGAACTCATCAAAAGTTTGAACGACAAGATTCCCCAAACCTTTGATGAACTTATGAAACGGACAAGGTCCTTTATCCAGGAGAAGCGCCGCGCGATAGCAAGAAAGGATACTCAAACTATCGGTCACGGGAACAACCTGGAGACAATCCAGCGACTAGAGTAGCAACCGTAACAAGAACTTCACAGTGGCGAGAGGGACGTGATAATGGCGAATACACTCCGTGACCAAGACTCCAAAGGAAATATTCGACGGAAGAGCGAACTTCTCAAGACCCCCACCAATGCGCACTCCGAGGAGGATGTGGCGTGGGAAATGGATCTTGTGATTACCATGGACGGAAGGGCCACACCACTACGAGTGTGTCCAATTACGCCAACAATTGATAAGTTGGTAAAGAAGCGGATTGGACCATTTAGTTAAGAATATTAAGGAAGGAAAAGATAAGCAAAAAACCGGGAACAAGAAGGATGGTGCACCTAAAGATAAGGCGGACACCATCTACATGATTCAATCATGGCGGCAGTAACTACTGTGAAGATCGGCCAAAGTTTTCCGTGGAAGTGAAATCTCTTTCCCTTCCTTGTGCGAACAACGCTTGAGTGGTGGAACCGCTCACCATTGAAATTAATGTAGGGGGTCATGATATCCACCGCATGTATGTTGATGGAGGAGCATCTGTAGACATAATGTACGAACATTGTTTTAGCATTGCGACTGAGATACGTAGTCGAGTTAAGCGGCCAAGGCGGTGTTGGTGGCTTTACGAGAAAAGATATGGCCCATGGGACAACTACGCTTTCCGGTCAAAGTTGGCAATCGGGAGCACTCCATACAGCTTGGATGAATTTTATGGTAACCAAATCCCCTTCGCCATACAATGGCATTATCGGAAGACCCGAGGATTTCACCATGCAGCGGTACCATCTACGGTGCATGGAATGCTCAAATTCTAGTGGAAGGAGGCATTATTACCCTATACAATACCTGCTGTATCACCTAAAGAATGTAACACGGTTGCATGTGAGACGGCGCACATTCCAGAACAGCGCGCACCTAGATTACCAAACCTGAGGATTGCAATTCGTCCTGACTACCCAGATCAAAAGGTATCGATTGGGGGATCAGCATGCCGATAAAGGCAGGACACGGTAGTCGACTCTTGCAAAATAATCTGGATATTTTTGCATGGGAACCAAAGCACATGACTGGTGTACCACGCTCAATTACAGAACAAAAGTTGAGAATCCTACAAGGATACTCCCCAGTATGTCAGAAGAAGCACGGCCAAGCTCCGGAGGGCGCACAAGCAATTCTGCAGAAGTACACAAACTTGTGGGCCGGGTATCATCGGGAGGTCTATTACCATGACCTGGCTGTCCAACCCGGTGATGGTCAAGAAGAGCGATGGTAGTTGGAGGATGTGTGTGGACTTCACAGATCTCAACAAAGCATGTCCACAAGGCTGCTACCCGCTGGGAGATAGGCGGAAGATAGAGTCTTTGTGTGGATACCCACTTAAATGCTTCCTAGATGCATATAAAGGATACCACCAAATCCAGATGGCTGAGGAAGACGAGGAAAAACTGACCTTCCACACAAGCCAAGGCGTCTATTGTTACACCAAAATGCCCTTTGGCTTGAAGAACGCAGGCGCCACCTACCAACGGCGGTAGATAACGCATTTGAAAAGCGGTGGGCGCAACCTAGAGGTTTACGTTGGACGACCTGGTCATAAAAGCCACCGAGGAGAGTTGGTGCGTGACATAGAGGAAGCGTTTAGGACTCTACGAGATATCAACATGAAGCTAAATCCTAAGAAATGAACTTTTGGCTCTGAAGGCATATTCCTTGGATATTTGATAGAGCCCGACGGCATCAAACCATGTCGAGAAAAACTAAGGTGTCATCGAACTTCCTTCTTTGCGCTGCGTTGAAGGAAGTCCAATCTCATTGGAAAAGCTGGCGGTCTAAATAGATTCTTGTCCAAATCGCCAGACAAGTCACTCCCTCCTTCAAAACACTCAAGAAGTGTATAAAAAGGAGATTTTCATTTGGACTACGAGGCGAGAAGAAGAAGCCTTTACAGCTTAAACAACACTGGCGGCGCTCCCCACACTAGTCGCACCCGACCGGGGAAGAATTAATTATGTACTTATCTGCGACTCATGGAGCGGTTAGCGTTGATCTGGCGGCGGAGGATAGGAAATCGGTACACAACACTGTATTTTGTAAGCAAAGCGCACAAGAAAACGGAGATTAATTACAGCGCAATGGAGAAGTTGGTCCTGGCATTAGTATTCGCCAAAAGGCTGCGTAGGTATTTCCAAAGCGCATCCAATAGCGGTAATTACTGATCAACCTATCAAGCAAATCATCTCCAAAGCGCGCATCGGGGCGACTACGAAGTGGGCGTGTTGCTAGGTGAGCACAACATCTCCTCACGGACCACGCATTACTACGATAAAAGGCGGATACTAGCATATTTCATCATCGAAAAACCGGACGGCGATGCACCCGCACCAAGCAAGAAGGAACCACAAGATCCATGGATCTTGTTCATAGATGGATCTTCATGCGTGGATGGATCGAGGCAGCCTCATCCTCACAAGTCCGGAAGGAATGGAATTCACTTACGCACTGCGTTTGAATTCACAGCGACAAACAATGAAGCAGAGTATGAAGCCCTAATCGCCGGACTACGCATTGCATTTCGAATGGGTGTGCGCACCGGAAGCGAATGTGGATTCATTTAGTGGCCAACCATGTGTTGGCGAAGTATGTGGCTAAAGAAGAAAACATGATCCAATACCTCGACAAGACCAAGTCACTAATCCAAAGTTTCGATAGGTTTACAATTAGCGGGTTCCTAGAGGGAAAATCGGAAGGCGGGACGCACTAAGCAAGATCGCATCCACAAGCTTTGCCCACTTTGTCAAAACAAGTGTTAGTGGAAACATTGAAGAGCAAGTCCATCTCAAAGATGGAAATATCCACGGTAATAGAGGAGGAAGGTCCAACGTGGATGACACCAATAATGGAATTCATAAGCGAGTATTGCCCCAAGAGCGAGAGAAAAGGAAGCTAAGAATACGGCGACAACACGAGGGTTTGAACTTGAGGCGGTATATTATATCGGTAGCTCCTTCCTACAACCATGGCTCGTGTGTAGCCCCCTGCAAGAAAATTATGTACTCCGGAAATTCACAGCGGATCATGCGGCATGCATTGTGACCACGATCCGTGGTGGCGCTTTACGGTCGAGATACTATTGGCCCACTATGCACCGTGGTGCCACGAGACTTAATAGGAAAGTCGGCGGCATGCGGGTTCACAGAACTGTTCCCGCCAACCACAACATGAGCTAACACCTATCACGGCGCCATGGCCATTCTACAAGTGGGGTATCGACATTGCGGAGTCCCTTCCCGTTGCGCGCGGGAGGATTAAAGTTCCTCATAGTGGCCATAGATTACTTCACCAAATGGATAGAAGCAAAGGTGGTTGTAACAATCACGGGCAATCAGGTGAAACGCTTCGTTTGGTAAAATATTGTATGCGCTTGGATTACGGGAAATCATCTCGGACAACGGGGAAACAATTTTGTGACAACCCCTTCAGGGTGGATGCGAAAGAAAAGTTGAAAATCACGCAGACTTCGCGTCGGTTAAACACCCACAAACCAGCGGCTTGGTCGAGCAGCAAATCGAAGTCGGTGAAGGAATGAAGGTGCGACTGGACAAGCATAAAGGAAGGTGGGTGGAAGAATTATCACATGTTCTGTGGGCACACCGCACTTCAATCAAAATTAGCATGGGAGACACTCCTTTTCTGGTCTATGGGGAGGCCGTCATACCAACCGAAATTGGGATGCCAACTATTCGCCTTGCTGAAGTCAATGTCGCAACCAATGACGGAACGGCGTGTCGACCTAGACTCGTTGGAAGAAAAGCAGCGCGCGAGCTATATGTGGCGAGATCCAAGGCAAAAATGAAGGGATACTACGATGCTAAAGTACGAAGTGTTTCATTCAGACCAGGCGACTTTGTATACTGCGCCAATGATGCGAGCCACGCGAAGACACGGGTAAACTTGGACCAAAGTGGGAAGGACCCTATGAGGTTACGAAGCATTAGGAAAGGCGCGTACATAAGCTACGAGACATGGATGGTCGTGAACTACCACGCACATGGAACATTTGCAATCTTAAGCGATGTTACCTCTAGGAATGGCTACGGCCCAGCACACGGACATTCCCACACTTTAGTGAAGTGCCCAATAAATATCCGTGTAT
This sequence comes from Chrysanthemum makinoi, assembly GCA_910596185.1. Classification (NCBI taxonomy): domain Eukaryota; kingdom Viridiplantae; phylum Streptophyta; class Magnoliopsida; order Asterales; family Asteraceae; genus Chrysanthemum; species Chrysanthemum makinoi. Next base: position 240,240,766 of record OU343222.1, on the reverse strand, counting down.
TTACATTTCGTTTTACTTAGGCAAATGTCTTATTTATTTTCTTCCACAAAAATTTGCAAGTATTAATAAAACATCGCGGTTTCTAGCTAACTCCGTGACACATTTCAATTTTTTATTTCTATATACTATATGTCTTAACGTTGTTTATCTTTTGCCTACATGGCGTGCATGCACTTAATAAACCCAAGATGGTAAAAGGATGAGTAAACCTACTAAATAACTCATTGATTAAGAGGGTTGCAAACCCATCAACATTGGATCATGAATCCTTGTTAAACACCTTATTCTCAAGACGTTGGAATAAGTTCGGATCCGCATCCGCGATCGGTGCGCAACAATGCATACTGTGCGCGTTTAACAAATTATGAATCAAGACACTTGACTCCTTGATATGATATTTACAGATGTCATTTGCATATCACACCATACACGATTATGATATAAGTACTTAGAAATTATATTTTAAGTATACCGTGACTTTCATACCTGATTATGAACTCCACATACTATTTGTGCTTACACAAGAGTTTGATTTTTAGACAATAAAAACATTTTGACGAATAACTAAGTACAAACAGTATAAGCCACAACCACATCAACACGAGTTCAACAAAAGGAACATTTTTTTAAGGACCACGAGTTCTTACAAAACGGATATTTACAACTAAGACTACAAGTTCTTACAAAATGATATTTACAAATACAAGTTACTATCCACATACTCCTACAATGTCTAAGAGACGAACTCCCCACACAGCTTGCAGCGTCCCCAATCTCGTTCAGCTTCTTCAAAGGTTAGTCTTGGCGAGATACATTGGCAACACTAACCGTATCGAAGATCAGGAGATGAGCTGCCAATACCGCACAAAATGGCCTTACCTTTAATCCCTTCCTTTTTGGCAAGTCTTGTAGCATGCGCTTCCAATACTTGCTTTAAAGGAACTTCCTCTCAGGCGAAGGGATCCAAGATATCCTTGGGACGAGCAAACACAGGCACTTGAATTTGGGATTCATCAGGTTTCAAAAAATAGTCAAGCTGCGCTGCCGCATTTTCAGAGCGATGCCGAGCTAAGGTCGACTCCATAATGACCCCTATGGGATAATCACGGTCACGCTCTATCTCAGCAATCAAGGGAAGCTCTAATAACTTCATCTTCTCCATAGCAGCCACGGATCATCGTATGAGTGCACATTATAACCGGCACCTTATCGCAGGCACCTTCAACAAATCACCTCTTGAAGCTCCTCAGCGGCCTCTGCCTTTCCTCGCGCCAAAGCGCCTGAACAACTCCCCAAAGCGCCCACTACTTCCTGCGACTCCAAGGTCTTTGAGGGCGCAAGTCGAGACCATGGCCAATGAGCCACCCGGCTGCGATAGTAGACGGAGTTGGGGATATAACTCCTCATCATACTCGGTGAGCTTGCAACTTCATCTCTGCTCTTCCAATGAACTGCTCCACAGTGGCACCAAAATTTTCCAAGCTGAGACCAACTCTTCGTTGCCCTTCTCAAGATACTTGGCGCCCGAGACACGAAGCCTTATACCCCGATGACGCAAAGCGCTCTCGATTTATTTGACCCAGCGGCCATCTTTTCTTCAGCAAGCTTTTGGGCGTCGAGCTCGAGTCCTCTGCTTCAACCTTGGCACTAGCTAACTGCGCCTCCAGACGCGCAATTTGTAGATCCTTTTGGCGCTCCGGCGCTTTCTCGAGTGCTTGGCCTTTAGCTTCTCAACCCGAAGTTTGATGCGCGCCAGTACTTGATACAACTCTTCAACAAGGCGATCCATTGGCGCATCCCCGGTCGTCAATGGCTCGGCGCTTTAAACTGTCTTGGCTCGGAGAACTCGGGAAGCGTCTGAGGACTAGCCGAGGGGCGACTCCAGAGAGTGTTCAAACACGCACACAAGAAAGGGAATTAGCAATTATTTCTCACATGAGCGGGGATGCGCAAAAACTTGTATGATATTACTTAATGTGGACGGTGGTATCACCGAGCGGGGGAGGCGTAACAATGTCCGGTGGCGATTCCACAACACGGACAACGGCGCTTCTTTCTTGATGAGCTCGCGCCATCACCTCCAAGCGATCTCTTGCGCTTCAACCCATGGTCCTCCTCCTCCTCTTCTTCCATGTGCTCCGCCACTCCTACTTGTGACGGCTGCACTAATGGAGTAGGCACCCTAGGGCTCGGAATGCTTTGCGAGAGGGGTCGCTTCCGGTCGCGACAGATGAACTACCTCCGTCTCTCGGCTCCATTTCTAGGGTGCGCCGAAGTAGCTTCCAAAGCGGGCTCTTCCCTTCCTTCAATGGGCACCCCACGGGAACTTGGCGAGGCTTCGCTAATCGCACCACTGAATAGATCCATCTCTGCGCAGCAAAGACAAATAAACAAACATGTTACGAAAAGTACAAAGATTAAAAGGAATGCTCACGTTAGTAAGTCAAAGGAATGCAAAAGGCGAGCACCCACCACGACCATCGCGTCCAAGAATATCGGCAACTCCTCGGGACTACCGGTAATTACGGTGATGCCCTTATGCACCAAAATTCCTCAGGTAGGAACCGGATGGGTATGCGGTTTATGTTTATTGTATCAAACATCCTCGGCCATGCGATCCGGGGGTGCGCTCATCCTTGGCGGCGAACCACGGTATAAAACTCAAAATCCCAAGGAAAGACTGCCTTATCAATCCAGAAAAATATTTCCCTCCAATTTCTAAGCGCGTCAAGTTTCTCCGTGTAACATTGAAGTCTACCGGAGTGCTTAGCAAATGATACCCACCTGTTTGACCATGTTGTGTGGTAAAATGCGCGGAATAGGTGGATAGTTAGGTTAATTGCCAGGATACGGCAATCAACCTCGAAATTTGTTATTTTGGGCGCACCTACGGTGCGGTTTGGGATATATGTAGGCGGTATTAATTTAACCGTCACTCAAGAATAGGGATATGGGCACACGTTGATTCGCGATTGAAAAAGCGGCGTGTATACCCTACTTTCCCGAGGAAATCGCTATCGGCGCTGCTGCGGCGGTACTCTTGGATGCGATCGCGAAGGGAATATAATAATCCGAAGAGAACTCAAGAAGTTCTACCTCAGTCAGATCAGAGGTGAAGTCAGACAAACCACGGACCATGGTGTAGTTATTAAATGCGCACGCGCAGTTACCTTTGGAATATTAAGTTTTTCTTGCTGCAAAGATTGAAGCTTTTTTAACAATGGCGGAATGATTTTCTTTGTGATAAACATAGTAATGAGGAGGAAAACGTTTATATAGTTTTTACGACCACGCGATGGTAGAACCACGTGGATTCCACTATCTCCAATGTGTGGATAGGATGGATTGACATGACACCGATTACAGTTACTTTCCACGATTCACGAGGCATTCATTTGAAATATTGTGACTAGATTCACGGGTATTTTTAAGGAAACCTTTTGCTTCTTAGCTACACTTTGAGAGTTTATTAAGCTACAACTATTAGTCTAGCAACGCAGTTGGTCATTCGCTAGCATACTAGGCTGGGGACATGATGATGTATAGTCTACATCCGGGTCATGAACCCGACTAATGAACGATACTAACAATTAGACCCGATCATGGGCTACTGAAGCGGTTTGGGCTCACGAGCGCCCAAACCCAAAAGTTATTTATGGATTAAGATATCGGATATCTCCTATCTTTGGAGATAATCGTTTACCAATCGACTTAGCGGGATACCGCCGAAGGTTGGGGACAGAAACCAACAAGGATTTCGTGTGTATATAAAGGGAATCTCATCCCTCATTAAAGGTACGATCTAAAACCCTAACTCTCCTATTAACCCTAAAACCGATTACTTACTCTCACGCCGTAGGATAATCGTGGGAGACAATCCCACGATAAGCCTAACGGTGTTTTCTGTTTTCTTAGTGCGCAGGTCTCAAGCATTAAGAACCAAATGATACGGAATCAAAACTCAAATAAGAAACGTCCAACTTTTGTATCAACACTTAGCCTATCCAAGCACATAGTTTTGATAGTGGTTATGAAGGTCCAAGGTTCACATGCATAAGGTCATAATCAGAGTTGGTAGATGTCTTATTGTCTCCCTCCACGACATGAAAACGTTACTTTTAACAAAATTGATGAGCATAGTATAAAGTTAAATGAGTCATTTAAATTATGACCCATTATAATACCTGTGAAAGTACGAGAAGGATTATCTTTGTCCTTTGTCGTGAGGGGGTGGCATTAGATATCTCATACCTAATTACTCACCAATAATATTCTTTCATTTCATCTCATACCTATCTCATACATAACAATAGATTTTTAGTGGCAACCATGCCTAACCCATACCTCATCTAATTTTATTTTTATTTTTTTATATTTATACTTATATTAAACAATCTCAGATTCTCAATATTAGGGTTCAACAAAATTACCAATATGCACCCCACCAACCCAACAATCACCATCTTCAACCTCAAAGATCCCTTTCTCACACATGCACTCCACCAACCCAACACCACCATCTTCAACCCCATTACCAATATCAGATTGTCAACATTAGTGTTCAACAAAATTAAACCACCATTTATAATCTTGCGATCTAACCCATGTTGGTGCGAATTGATAGCTTGAAAACATAAAAAGTAATTTTTTGTTTTGTTTTTTTTTAAAAAAAAAAATAATAAATAAATAAAAAAAAATAAAAATGGAACGGCAATAAATATTATAGCCGTTGAACGGCTCTTTATTCCCACCCAACGCTCCATACCAAATCGGGGTAATTCACCGAATTCGCTCGGTTTCAATCTATACTGATGGGGTGGCATCGGTGTTACCGAGCGGTTTGGGGCAAACCGAATGCCACCCCGCTTCCACTGCCACCCCTCTGAGGTGGTAAATTATATACTTACTCCGTGATGTCAGAAAAAAATCACATAATTTAATAAAAGTAGAGTCACTATAATTTTAATAAAAATAGAGTCACTTTAATTTTCAATCACTCAAATAGTATATTATTTCACTAAATTATTTCGTTTTTACTTTAAAAAAAATGTAAAAGGAGTATCTTATAAGAGAGTTGGGTATGGTGGCGCCACTACTCATCATTTCTGACATGGCTTGTCAAACGGCGCCGCTATTTTGGCGCCCCTGCGTCGACCCCTCTTCGCCGACTCCATTTGTAAAATGAGTGCGCTTATCTTGCGCCATTGAGTGTTATAATGTTTTTTACCCATTGCATGCTATCTAACGGTCAACAATTCAATTTTTTTTAGTCACATCTTTATAAATACTACCCTCATTTAACAATGTTTACACAACAATCTTAATTCACTCAACCAAAAACACTCATACTTTTCAACCAAAAAACAACTTATCCATACCAAAAATCTTTTGAATTGTTCTCTTCCACATACCATAAAATGATGATGCCCAAAAACTAGCAGACGGCTTGAGGCGCTACAAAGAGAGTATTTTTTATATGTGAATGTGAAATGTGAAATGTTGAAGTGGCGCTGAAATGTCAAAACGACATGCCAAATGGCATGCCACCACACCTAATGCTCTAAGACATTAGTTGTAATAACAACGTCGTTTACAAATTAAACTTGCCATTTAAATTCATAACGAGGCGGCAAACTCCGCGTTGCAGCAAAGTTTTTTGGCATTGATATATTAAGAATTTCAAAAAATAAATAAATAAATAAAAGATAAAATAATATTAATAATAATAATGCTTTTCATTGAATAATAGTTCCTTTATTTGTTTTATGTTCGAAACTATTAAAAAAATAACTCTTATTTTCCATGATCATATTTGATATTTCTGTACTCGTGTTTAAACACTACTTACAAAACACCAAAATTGTTACTCACTATTATGTCATCTTCAATTATATGCATCAAAATTAGTTCCAAAAAAAAAAAAAAAAAAAATCAAATTTAAAGAAAAGTGTCGTATTTGACTTAAATTCATCCTCCAAAACTTTGTCATCTCTAACCACATACTTCGAACCTAATTTTCAAAAGCACTTTATACTAAATGATTTTTTTTTCTTTTTCAAATGACTAAATTTATTTACATTACTTTAAGTGTATAAAACATTATTATATGTTTGTAGATGAATAATGATCCGCTAAATATTCATGATATTGAACAATGCTTGAAAAATTCTTCAAAAATGAAGCATAATTGAAGATGATTTCATGTGCTTCCTTCTTCAAGTATGAAAACAAATATAGGGCAAATGATTGAAAAAAGTATCATACTTGTCACCATTTTCTCTTGTGGGTAGCAAACAAATTTTTTTTGCTTTTGTGGGTACTTTTCTTTCAAATTTATCCTTTTTAGGGTATTTTGCGAAATTTTTTGACATTTTTGCCCCTCTTAGTTAATAGAATTTTTTTCCCTGAAGGGCAAAAATGTCACATAGTACCCTAAAAAGGATAAATTTGAAAGAAGAGTACCCACAAAAGCAAAAAAATTTGTTCGTTACCCACAAAAAGAGATGATGACAAATATGATACTTTTTTCAATCATTTGCCGAAAAATATATAGTTTGCATACCATGATTGGAAATCGTCTTTATTACATGTATAGGTGCCCCTTCATCGGACATGAAAGGGTTCCCTTTTTCGTCAACACGCCTTAAACACCACATGCGATATATCATGTGTGAAGGAGTTAGACTAGGTGATATGGTCACCAAACCACTACATTCACATGAGTGCTACATTATCATTCAACATACTATCAAACCCATCACTAAATAAGTGCTATGGTCATTACCAAACTAAAAATATAAAAATACCAAATTTTATACAAACACACCCTACAAAATACCTCACAAATATACACAGAGAGAAAAAACATGGGAAACTGTTTGGTAGTATGCACCACCGAACCATTGCAAAATTAGGCCCTTGGAGCGCAATTGGTGATGGGGTGCTAAGGGGAGGCTTATGGTGGTTGAAGGTGGTGGCGGCGGTAGTCCTTGTCCCATCATAATGACCAACCTTAAAAAATAGCTTTTTCTGTTGGTGCATACCATTATATGAAAGAAACTTGTGTATGTATTTGTGTTGTGTGACATTGTTGTGCTTAAGTCGGGATACATGTACTTTGTAAAAAGTGGTAACCATTACAAACTAAGTGTAAAGGTGGTCGGGAAAAAAAATATATTCTAGTGCTGACGTGAAAATAATCAAAATTATCATCAGTGCATCCGGTCTAAGGGTGAGCATCGGTCCGGACCGGATAAGGACCGACAAAACCGAAGACCGAATTAAGGTAAAAATCGGAACCGAGACCGAGTGTGGTCGGTCCGGTCCAAATAAGCAAGATTTTCGGTTTTTTGGTCGGGCCGGACCGGACCGAGACCGAAATAAGGAAAAATCGGGACCGAGACCGGACCGCCGGTCCTTCGGTCAGGTCAGTTTCGGTTCGGTTCGGTCGGTTTTGTCGGTCGATCCGGTCGAAACGATTGGAATGCTCAGCCCTAATCCGGTCTTAAACAACAACATACTCTAAAATAAATTAAAATTAAAATAATCAAGTGCCATAAATGTTTTAAGGTTTTATTCCAAAATGGTCCAGTCGCTCTTGGGCACATCATTGTTTACCCCATAAACTTTCAAATGTCCAAAAAAGACGAGGGCGATTGGGCAACTGTACAACCCAACCATATGTTGACACGTGCCTATTATGTTAACTACATTTTATGTCCTTGTGGTTTGCCCGGTATTTCACTTGCATTCCAAATCTTTAAAAAGTTTCGGGTTTTTTTCAAAAGTGAAACAACATTTCATGTTTGGTTCAAATTTACTAATGGCGTCAGTTTGACTCATTTAACTGTTAAATATGAGGGTATATATGTCTATTCACGTATTTACTTAAATAAAATATTATATACACCCATTTTTTATATTTTCTTTTCAACACGACCAATATTTCAACCAAACACTCATCTTTATATATTTTCTTTTCACTTATGGTTGTAAAAATTAAAACACACACAGCTGGCCAAACACTCCTCATCCTCTTCTTATCTTCTTCATCTAACATCCATATTTACCAATTAATCACTCTTTCTCATACATTTTTACATTCTTATCACACAATACACACTCAAATAAATATCTCTCTACAACCAGCCTCATCGTCACTAGCTCCTTATCTTAATTTCATTCACACACACAGCCACACCACGCTCTCAACAAACGCAGCCAACCAAAATGAAATTACAAATACCTTTTTCATTTTACTCTTACCAAAAATGAAACACACATTTCTTTTCTTGGTTCGCTAATACATGAAACCCCACGACGAACTTAAATCACAAAAAAATTAAAAAATTTAAAATAAAATATAAATTATTTCATTCAGCAGTAATAAACTTGTAGCTATCAAAGGACTTCTTGCTTTCTTTTATCTCTTTAAATGAACATTAAGGGCTATAAGATCTTGTAACAACTAAGGTCTCAGGTAGGGTTGTGTGTTGTTTGTTTTAGATCTATGACTATTATTGTATATACTCTTGAGATCTTTATAGATCTGTGCACGAGTTGAACGGATCTGATACTTTGTTTCTATTTATTTTACATCTGGATCTTGGTTTGATGTTTATGAGAGTTGGGGAGTGATTATGAGGGTTTATGGTTGTGTCGTTTCTCTGTTTGAACTATTTTTTTTTTTTTTTGTACTTTGATTAATGAGGACCAAACCTGAGGCCAACAAAAAAGCACCCGTTTTGGTTTTTATTTTAAATTTCTTGGTCAGTTGACTGTTGACCAAAGTTTCTCAGCATTGGTTTGTTTAGATGTAGGTGAGAGTTGTTTAGATGTAATTTTATTTTGTTATTTATTGTGATTTAGATTTAGATGAAAGTGTTGGCTTTTCTAAGTGTTGGCTATTGATTGTGTTGTTAAACCTTAGTTAATTGTTTAGTTGCTTACATGGTTGCTAAGTCGAGTCATATCTTGTAAATACAGTTTTGGGACGATTGGGCCATATGTACATTAATGTTTAAGTACTCCACGTGTTTTGATCCTCGCAATTTGGGTGATTAGTTACTTTATTTTTATGCAAAAATGCAAGTGCAGAGATGTAGTTATAAATCCCAAGTTATTTATGTTTAGCAGATCAAAAGATGGTAGGGCAAAATACATACGGACTACCATCCTTATTTTGTTTAAGTCAAGAAAGAGTCAAGAAAATTAAAAAAAGAGTTAGAGTTAGTGTGTCGAGTCTTGACTTAGCAACGCCACTTTGTACATGTAACTTACATGGATAATTAACTTGCCACCAATAAATTTCCCCATGTCCTCAAAACCGTGTTTTCCTTACGCTTATACCTAATGTTACAACCCTTTAAAATTTCTCTTTGATAGTTTATCCTAGGTGCTTACGCCAAAGCGGTGGAGGTTTGATCATTTATTAAGCTTATGGTAATCTATGTGCTATAATAGGTAGAGAGTGTTTATTTTCCCGTTTTCATACATGTTATATAACCTATACACTGGAGAGATGAGAGAATCTAAACAGTTTATCTAAGGTGCTACTATATAATTCCCGTGCTTGTTTTGACTATTGTAGAATGAGTATTTTTCTAAATTATCTGTAAACCAATGCTTAAATACCCCTAAATTGTAAATTGATTTTGATAAAAGCACATTTGCTTGAGGACAAGCAAATCCCAAGTGTAGGGATATTTGATGAGGTGTAATTTTATACGTTTTTAAAGAATCATTTAACCTCTAGATCCATACATATTTGATCATTTATTATCCTAAATCGTTTGTATAATAGTTTTAGGTACTTGAGAAGAAAATGCTGAAAATGGTGTATTCTGAGCTTGATTGGATGGAAAAACGAAGAAAATGAAACATTGGAAAAACGTCATAGAAAAGGAGTTGTGAAGGCATCACAGCCACTACGTGATGCCGTCACTTGAAGATATTGAAGATCCAATAATTACAAGGGACGAATCAGATCTCTGGAGACGGCGTCAAGACCAAGATTACCAAGCCTGACGGCGTTACAACTTACAAGTGATGCCGTCGCAAGCTGACCAAGGCTATCACAACTTGCGCGCGAAGTGCCCAATCGTATTTTAGCCGTAAAATCTTTATACGAACTCGGATTTAGGTGATTCAAAAGGTCACGCGAAAGAAAACGAGAAAATCTACGATTTAGTGAAAAAGGCATCATGACGCTGTCACTCTATAGAGTTAACGCCATCACCTCGAGTTGACAGAAAATCAGCTTATAAATATAACCTCACAACTTCACTTTTTGTAAGCCCTAAACCCTAAGTCCGATTCTATGGCTTAGGTAGGTGTTTTTACAGCAACTATGAGGGTCTCAATCACTCTATAAACATCTTGTAATGGTTTGTTTATTGATTCAATCTTATTTTATGTCTTCAATTATCATTATTGTTGCTTATTCTTTATTGATTATGATTGTCTAATTCACTTAGTGTTTACTTATGATTGTATGAAACTTGTTAATAACTAATTAGATCTTATTGTTTTGTTATTGTTGTTTGTGTCTATCTTCATCATTAAGGCGTAATAGATCCAATGAGTCTAATCGGTTGTAGTTTATAATTCTTGCTTCCTACTGATTCTTGTTTGGTTTGTTGTTATTCGCGTTAGAAGTTGGAAAACTGGCTACATCTAGAGATATTAGCTTAAATGTCCGATTAAATGCCCAACTATATAATTAGAGTGTCGTTCGTTGTTATTTAATGTGTGAGTTGCATTTGCTGACATTGAGATAGCCTCAACGAGAACAAAATTCATAGAGTTAGGGATTGAAAACCCTTATCAATTGATATTAAGGAATACAGTGCTCTAATTAAACAAGGATGTGACAATTCAGTAGGTAGAATGGATAGCTAGCAAGGAGTAATACATCCTAGGTGAATACGCTTCATTTACCTTGTAGAATTTTTAGTTTAATTAGTAGTTTAAAACCAACATCTCTCAAACCCTAGGTTTTTATTTACTTTCTATAAAATATAAAATACAAAAATATTCATCCCTCAACCCTTAGACTTAATTCATTATACACTTCGAGTCTACCTCAATATTCACCTAGAGAATGATCAATCCCCGTGTCTTACCTATACTACACTACAACGATTAGGTACTCTACCTAGGAGAATTGTAATACTTCATGTGTTTTGCATAATCCGCATCACTTTCTATATAATATAAATGTTAAGAATATCCCCATAAGGAGTGGTCATTTATAAATGATGCTTCCTTAGTCTTTAAACTTGATTATTGAATATTTCATACTTGCATCTTGAGTCTTTAAACTTGGATCTTTTGATCTTTAGCTCTTATGTCTTGATCTTGAACCTTGTTTGTAACAGACTTGATAGAATTCTTTGTTCCATTCATGCTTGCGATCTTTCGTCTTGCCTTCGATCCACATCTTCACTTGATATGTTGTTGTGCTCTCTCTGATATACTCATACTTCTTGTAACTTATGCTCTTCAGATCTTTACTCTTATGATTTTACTCATATCTTTTCTTGACTCTGACTTGTTCTTGACTTTGAATCTGATGAATCTCTTTATCTAGAAAATCTTTGTCCTGAACTCGTTGAGGAATGATTACTTGAGTATGAGTATGTGGAACTTGAAGATGCTGATACATATGGTGATATATGGTCTTCCTTCAAGGAAAATTTCATCAGTACCTACACAAATTAAAAGGTATTAATCACATTAGACCAATCGATCATTATGGACCTTTTCTTAGAGAATTGTTCCAATACGATTCTTTTATTGATAAACGTCTTGAATCCCGTTAAGAATAGTTATCAATATATTTGATAAATCCAAGTAAAGACCTACGTCTTCAGGAATCGATTCATTAAAGGAATCTCCTTGACAGGATTTCTGAAGCTTACGTGTTTGGATATCAAGAACATTTGCAACATAGTGTGCTAATGCTTTTCGAATCTTCACAAAAGCCATTCCTGAATTGGATGCCACAAGCACACTTACAACAATCCATGTCAGCCGCTGAAGTATACTAAAGTATCACTCCACGACTGTAGACCGTTTGGGACAAAGTAACCACCATGAAAACTAAGCTTAATCCATAAAGGATTAATGAAGTGACCTGGTTTCAGTGTTGTTTGATGTTGACACTAGCAGGGTTTCCATTCAATCATTGAAGATCACACGTGTGATTCTACTATGAATGTTTTGGCAAGAATACTAAGATCTGCGAAGGACTCTAAGGTATAACTTCTTTTATTATTGTTGAACAACAAGTGTATATTGAAATGTGTTATACGAGATTTTATTTGTGTATCACTTATGGATCTAGACTCAATAAGTGTGCTTTGGTTTTAGTGAGCGGGCTGGAGATGACTGCTACCTTTTCAATACAAACATATCTCAGAATGAGAGATCGATAGATTACGTGTTTAGTCTCTGTGAGAAATGAAACAAGAACCTTTTGAGTGGAACTTGAGTAGCTAGGGAAGGGTTGCGCAGTGCGTCACTGGGTTCATGACGTCTAGTCTTCAATACTAGTATCCTATTTGTGATAACTGATAGCAGATGTATTGACCCGATTTATGTCCTAAGTTTATTGAGGGTTTATTTTTTTCACCCTTACATAGCTTTTCTTTTTTATTCTTCAACCCCTTCTTTCCCTTTTTCTCTTACTTTTCCATTTACTTAAGGAACTTTAATCTATCTATTTTAAATGTCCCTTGGTAGGTCCTTCCGGCTCTAGCTGGACCATCGGACTATACCTTCTTCCTAATCGCCTTATATATTCTTTTGGATATTTGGTTTAGCTGGTTGGGTATAATGACCATCGCCATAAAACCATTTGAAAAAATCAATCAAAGTATACGTATGAAAACGTTTGATCACAAATTGAAAGTTTCATTTTTCAAAAATACCCCCTTCACATGTGCACATATATTTTGAAATGTCTTCGCACATTAAGAGAAGAGTTCGCACTTATGAAATGATAGACCCTAAATAGACAAGTCCTTTACGAGACACGTCTATGTCGCTTGTTTAAGGGATCCATTATCAGCTTTTAGGTGACAACTAGCCCTAATAACCAAATTGAAATTATTACCCGTCTAGGTACAAGTCTATAGAGAGTTTCTCAGGATATTTTATTTAAAACTTGGTGTATCTCTAAGTCGAGCATAAAAGAGTCTCAAAAAGGCTAGATCACATTTTTTATCACATCCCCCATCAAAAATAGCATATCATTGGTATTTTTTATACCAATTGATTAAAATCTTTGTTTTCGAAAAGCTAATAAGAAGAAATGGATGTTATTGCGTGAGCGTTTGAAACATTTTGTTGGGTTTTATGGATACTACCGCTTTTGGGAGAATCAACTGCTTATAGAGTTCCTGAAGAAATGGTCTAAGTGTTATCTGCTGCTGGTGTTATTGAAACTGTTGTTGGTGTTTTCTACCTACTACTAGGTGTTGCTAGAAAGAATCAAAGGAATACACTAAGTGGTAATTGTTGCTGGACTTGGGGAAACTACTGCTAGAGTAAAGTTTCTGTTGTTGAAGACTGAAGTACTTCCAAAGTATATGTATCTATTGCTAGTTATGTCAAGCTACTGCTAGAGTCTTAGAGTCTGTTTTGTATTTATGGAATGACACGTTCCTATTATGTAGTATTAGATAAGTATAGAAAAGATACGATTGTATTGGAAATGATTGTAACCTAGTAGGACTCCTTAGCATATAAAAGGGATCCTAGGTCATTTGTTTAGATATAAGTTTAAGGCGGCTTCAAGGTTGTAAACCTTAGTGATATCAAGATCACTCGTATTATTATTCTAATAATATTGAAGATTTTGATTGTTATTCATTTGTGTTCTTCTTATTCTATAAGTGTTATATTCCGCGTGATATTTATAGGATCAAAAAGTTTCTTAAAAAGAAGCTATCAAAGATCTTTATTTATAATGTGAACTGGGATGAACAAGTTGTATCAGAGCTTGTGTGATCAAGAAGCTATTACAACAAGAAGAATACTACCAACAACTGTGAAAGATGGACTCTAAAAATGCTGTGACACATAACAGGGTTCCCATGCTCAAACCACATGAGTATGAGATGTGGAAGATGAGGATAGAACATCACATTCAAATAATTGATATTGGTCTCTGGGAGATCATTGAAACTGGCAACTGATTCGCTCCGAACGGTCTATCTTTTATTAGTCAACCACTTGTGAATGGTCAACCATAAAAGTAAAACAGCTCAGAACAGAATGCAATAAAGTCCAAAGGAGTATAGTGTTTCCCCGGGTCGTTAAGTCCTAACGAGCTGTGCGATTGAATAGCTAAACGCGTAGTGATCGGGTGATATTGAACAGGAAAGGGGTTATGATTGATTATACTAAGGAAATTAAATCTAATAAAGACTTTGAAGTCCTTCTATTTCTATATTTAAAAACGTTTAACGGTTAAAACCTAAATCGCGTACATTTACTGAATTTTACGTAAACGTAAAATTTAAAACGTAAATTTAAAAGAATAAAACACCTACGGATATGAAAATGATATTTTTACAATCCTAATAATAAAAGAAAATTATTGGAAAATTAAAATTATTTTTATAACTATTTATTTAATTATTATTAATTAAAAACTATTTATAACTTTTTAATAATTCCCTAAAATATAAGAAAATATGAAATAAAGCTAGAAAAGTGAAATTATGACTTAGAAAAATCTAAAATATTATAAAACTTATTTTAAAACTGAAAATATATTTATTACACTTTTTATCTATTTATTATTAATTAATTATTATTTAATGATTATTTAAACTATTTTAAATTATAATAAATACTAAATGAACTCTAATAAATATGAAACTTTTTCTATAAATACTATATGAAAGCAGAATACTAGGAAAAATATAAAAAGTTAGATAAGCCCACTAATAAGCTGAATTGGGCAAATAAGCAGTTTAAATAAGCACTTGAAATAAGCAAATAAGCACTAGAATGCACGAAAGCTCGGTATAGTGTAATAGACCTAAAAACCTATTTCAACTCAAAAACTAAAATAAGCCTAGGGTCAGCTTGAAAAGCAATGAGCAGTATGAAACTAAAGTGGCAAACTACCCTACTTGTGGTGATTTTTAAGCAATCGTAATAAGCTTTAAAACATAAGGTAAGAATAGATATGAAAAGCCTGCTATGTGGGCTTCCCAAAAAGCCAAGACTCACACTGTGGGGCCCACCAATAAGCTCTGTGTGAGCTTATGAAATCAAGCTGACACAACAAACTCCCCTGGAGCAGGGGAGATTTTCAGAAAAAGAGCTTAAAGAAAAACACAGAAAAACAGTTTATAAGCTGAAAAAAAAATAAACTAAAATTATTCTAGTGAAGATAAGCAGCAAAATACTAATATCCTAAAAGATGATAAGCTAAAACTTAATATCAAGAGCACACTAAAATTCTCAAGTTTATTCAAAAACTGCAAATGAGAAATTTGACTTTTAAAGATAAACACTAAAGTTTGACTATTATGAGCTTTAAACTTGATTTACTGAATGATTATGTAGTAATAAGCTCTTAAGGGATTAAAATAAGCTATACTAACCAGCTATGCAATGGCATGATGAAATTATGGAACATGATTCTAACAGTGAACATTTATAATGGAGATCAAGCATGATTTTGACTTTAGTCCAAAACATACATGGTTTTTATTACTTAAATGACCTAAAGGAACTTAATATGACTTGTTTAAAGCACTTGGACCCAATAAAACTCACTGAAACTCAGTGAGTTACACTGAACCAAACACTCCTTAAGATAACTTAAAATGAGGTTTTTAAAGTAAATCACTGTTTTAAACCATAAAACTGAATCATAAGGTCTTAATATGAGATAATAAGCTTAATGAAACACAAAAACACAACTTTAAACAACAAAGACTCATTGATCATGATTATGCTAAAATTGGCAGTGAAAATGAAAAACTGAACAAACAAGTATCCCAATGAACAAACATATAATATAAAGCAACAAATTAACTTTAGAAGGCCAAATAAGCATATAATACTAAAGATAAGCATATTTTAAGCAATTCTACTGATAAAACACTAAAATATAGAAAATGGCTTACAAATTGATCTAAACTGAGAATAAGTTATCCAAGGCCTCACACTTATCCTAACACCTCCCCTGAGGTTCTAAAACCAAGGGCCATCCATTTTTAATCCTGCTCCAAGCTTCTTCTCACTTCTTTGCTGATTTTTGAATTTTTTGACTATTTATTTAGTGATTTTTGACATTTTTAGTAAAACTGAATGAGAACAAGTTTAATGACTTAAAGAGCTTATAGAAGCTGATTAGTGACTAAAATGAGCTTATAGAACCAGTAACCAACACCTTTTAACATTACAAGAGTGAATTGAGATTTTCAAAGGTAAAAATGCATAAACTGAAATTGTACTGAAACACTGGAATTGATTATTGAAATAGCTTAGAAATACATTAAAAACACTGAAATTACAACTTAGAATTAGGTTTTACAACTGGAATTTAAGTTATATTAAAAACGACATAAAGACAATAAAATTAAACTAGATTACTATCCACATTGCTCCTTAACTGCTTTATAATGATCTTTTGAACTTAGCCGACCTCTCTGAGACTTTCCCACTTGATCTTGGCCATTGGATTCATCAAATTCATCATAAACGTCCATTTGGACTTTTGGCGCCAAAATATCAAAAGCAGGTTTTTTGCAATTAAAGATTTTTGGATGTTTGTGGAGGTGTAGGAGAGTGGGTAGACAGCTGGGGTTTGTGATGGATGCAAGTGGTGGTGAAACCATGGAGGTGTAGGGTGGTTTCTGGTTTTGGCGGGGTATGTGAGAGGAAGGAGATGGTGAAGTGGGTTTGACTGAGGTCAAACCGGTATATACATAAGAGGGGTTGGGCTGGGTTGGTTGTTGGGTTTTATTTATTTAAGGTCCGGTTGGTTTTTAGTTTATCACAAGGACCATTTTGTAATTTTCTGAAAAATGAAGGACCATAAAAGATAATTTTCCATTTTTAAACTACCAAGGACTATTTTTGCCAATTTTGAAACTTGAAGGACCAAACTTGTAAATTCTCCAAACTTTTTACCCAAGGATCATTTTTGATAAATTTTGATTTTAAAAGGGCTTGGGTTGACTTTTATTCCAAAACAAATGCTCAGGGACTGATTTTGTCAAGATTTGAAAGTTGAGGGACTGAAACTGTCAATTATGCAAACTTAGCTCGTGTTTCATCTGTTTTTAAACATTTTGCATCTGAAACATATAAAATACAATCCTTGGATATATTTTGTATTTTGCTGCATATTTGAGTGTTTTTAAGTGTTTTGGCAGCTCAGATAGGACAAAAAATGATGAGTATTTACACACTCATCAGCAACATTGTTCCGATTAAAGTAGGAACAGATGGAAAGATTATCCCTCTTACTGCCACAGAAGACATAACCAAAAGAAGATTGGAGATGAAGGCCAAAACTATTCTCATGATGGCCATTCTAGATGAGTATCAATTATCCTTCAACTCCATTAAAGATGCTAAGCTTTTGGTGGATGCTTTAGAAAAGAAGTTTCTAGGAAATGAAGCTACAAAGAAGAGCAAGAAGAATCTTCTGAAGCAGCAATATGATAACTTTTCTGCCACAAGCACTGAATCCCTTGATGAAATCTGCAATAGGCTCGCAAAGTCGGTAACCAATTAGAGCTCGGAGTGACCACTGAACAAGAAGACTTGAACCAAAAGTTGCTGGCTAGTCTTCCATCTGAATGAGACACACATGCTATTGTGCGGAGGAATAAGCCAGAACTAGAGAAATCAAGCTTGGATGATCTTCACAACAATATGAAGGTCTATGAGGCTGAAATGAAACAAAAGTCAAGTTCAATCACAGGTTCGAATAAGTTGGCATTTGTTTCATCCAATAGCATTTGCAGCACAATGGTTGATGTCCCTACTGCTAAAGAAGGAAGTGCTGCTAGTGTAATGGGAAGTGCTGCTAGAAGTGAGAATTTGAATGATTCTGCAGTGTGCTCCTTCTTTGCCAGTCAAAGTTCTGTTACTAAACTAGCAAATGAGGACATTCAACAGATCCATCATGATGATGTTGAAGAGATGGATCTTAGGTGGCAATTGGCCATGCTTACTATGAGGGCAAAAAGGTTTCTTCAGAGGACTAAATGGAGTCTGCAAATGACTGGTTCTGATAAGGTGGCCTTTGACAAGTCTAAAGTGTAGTGCTATAACTGCAAAAAGAAAGGTCATTTGGCAAGGGAATGCAGATTCCCAAGGTCTCAGGAGAACAGGACAAGGGAGGTGGAAAGAAGGACCATTCCAGTTCAGGATACTTCAGCAACTGCCTTGGTGTCCTGTGATGGGCTTGGTGGCTATGACTGGAGTGCTCAAGCTGTAGAAGGCCCCATTGACTATGCACTCATGGCACATTCTTCAACCTCAAGCTCTTCAGACTCTGAAGCATCCTTTGAATCATGTTCAGATTCATGTTTTTATAGAGATGATTATAATAAAGTAATAAAGGAACTTGATGAGGCTAAATTATTACTTTTAGACTATAAAGAAGGTCTGAAATCAGTAGAGGCTAGATTAGAATTTTTTAATTCAAATGAAACTGTCTTATGTAAAAAGATTAAAACATTAGAGGCTGAAGTATACTTAATAGGCCAAGAGGTAACCAAAGAAAATGGAACAACCTAGTAACACAAAAAGTAGGTAGTGATTGGTAATTGGTTAATAAGGCTTGTTATAACTGTGGTAGTTTTGAGCATTTGTAGGAAAAAACTTTTTACTACAGAAAATCTTCAAGGAACTATAACAGCAGGGTGAATCACAAATTTTTTTCTAAACAAACTCACCCTCATGATAACAAGAAAATGGTTCCAAGGACAATATTGATGAGATCTGGTGCAACTAGATCCATTACTACTGTTCATCCAAAAAAGCAAAGGTCTTTTAAAAAACGTACAAATGTTTGTACAGCTAAGGCAAAAGCAGCCTTTCACCGAGCCAAAATGATAACTGAAACTTTAATGGGAAATCGTTTTTATGCTGTAAAGGCCTGATAACATCAAATAGTCCTAAATATTAAGTGTCAATTTCCCCCGATAATGCTCGTATTTTATATCATTTATATGGATTTACACTTGTTTTCCTCTATATTTCACTTTCAGGTAATTTACGAGCATTGGAGCTAAAGAGACGCTGATTTGGAGAGTTTATTGAAGATATATGATAGTATGCCCATTGTGAAGTAATTACAGCGTACCTCCTCTCTCACATTACGCCGTAGCAAAAGCGTGACTCAGAATACCAACTCAACAGCAGATTAAGGCGTAACTCCATTTTAGGCCGTAACCAGCTTTATCTAGAGCATTATTACGGATTTATATAGGTTACGACATAACTCTCAACTTAAGTTATGCCGTAACTAGATCTGGCCTATAAATACCAGCCTTAAATTTTGCATTTCACATTATTCACTCCACACACAAAGCAGAGAACGTGAGTAGGGGACTAAAGGTAGATCTTGAGGAGCATTCGGAGCCATCTCCAAGGGAGAAATCACTTCCTAACGATAAGCATTAGCGATTTTTCATTTCTTTTACTTTCAATTCATGTATTTCGTTATGTCAAACATTGAATTGATTGTTTCAGTTAATATGATCGGCTAAGCACCTCTGGTGCTAGCCTAGTTATGATTCCTTAATTGTTATGTTTATGTTTACATTGCTTCTGTATAATTGTTACTAGTGTATGCATGCATAGTTTGCTGGTAGCTACTCTTGTTTTGGTCGTTTTGAATG
This sequence comes from Chrysanthemum makinoi, assembly GCA_910596185.1. NCBI lineage: Eukaryota > Viridiplantae > Streptophyta > Magnoliopsida > Asterales > Asteraceae > Chrysanthemum > Chrysanthemum makinoi. Next base: position 240,220,880 of record OU343222.1, on the reverse strand, counting down.
GCGGTAGTGTCTAGTTGCTTAGTAGAATTGACCAACTGACCCTAAGTAGGTAGACTGAGTGTGAAGGGTAAGAATTGACCAAATGACGACCCTTCTTCGCTTGTACAAACTGACCAAATGATCATCTGCCGTTTGGATGAACTTAAGAAGTTAGGATGTGTGTCTAAGATGCTAGCGCCCATGAACTCATTGTTATGAATCTTGCATATAGCGGAACTTAATGACTTGGGTTAGGGGACCAAAAATAACTAGACTTTCAAGGGTAGTAGCTTGATCTCCGGTGGAAACCTTTGCTGATAGGTTAGGACAAACTGACCAAATGTCGCCCTAGCACCTAAACCCCACTTGAAGCAATTGGAAGTAATCAGACGTGAACATAACTTGATAGGAAGAGTAACAAGGTTAGCACACTTCTCCTCTATTGATCACAACCTTTCCCTTTATTTGCTTTCTTTCATTTATTGTTTTATTAGTTTATTAATCATTTACTTCTTAAAACCAATTGAAATCAGTGACACTTAGACTTAATTAGAATCCGCTCACATAGATCTTGGGACGACTTCTGTTTTACCGATTACAACACTACACACGATCACGTACACTGCCCATTAGTACATAAGGTAGACCATAGGTAAACGAGACACTTATAAATATTAAAACTCGGTCGATAAAACCCGCATCAAGTTTTGGCCTTCTTAGTTGGGAGTTATATTAGGATTTTTGTTAAGTCTTTGATTTTTGTTTTGTTTTGAATTTTCTCAATTTCTCACGATTTCTTTTCAAGTTTCAGGTACTATGGAATTTGTTAACATTGATGACCTCACCCTAGAGGAATATTTGGCATTGACAAGGGAAGAAAAAGGGCCGGGGCTCGTAAGACCGGCTATTGGAGCTAATGTCCGTTTTGAGATTAAAGAGCATTTTATGAGGGAGCTACGTGCTAACCCTTTCTCTGGAAACATGGAAGAAGATGCGTATGAACAAAACTTTACTTATCCTATGAGAATTTCATGATTGAACCAGGGGAATCATTAGAGTCATACTATCATCGGTTCTCAGACATCATCAATGACTTGGACAAAAAAGGCATCATTATGCCAAGGATTGCAATCAATACAAAGTTCCTCAGCTGTCTTGGTCCTGATTAGGAGAAGTATGTTACATTCATCCGTCAAGCTAAGAATCTTCATCAAGCAACGTACGGTTTCTTGTATGACTATTTGAAGCACCATCAAAAGGAAGTATACAAAGACAGAATTATCCGTGGAGTCCCTGCATCTCCAACTCTACCGGATAATCAAACTCTTGCTTTGTACACTCAAGCTTGTTATCCTCAATTTCCAAACTTGCCAACTGTCTTTACTAATCCACCACATCATCCGGTCGACACACCATATGATCCCTACAAAGAATCACAAGAAACTCAAATAGTTCCTTCCAACAATAACACTGATTCAGCACTTTATAGTGAGACACCAAATGAGGATGCAAAAGCTTTTGATACGTTGAATCAAGAATTTTCATTAATTGCTAGAGCCTTCAGGAGATTTGCTAACAAATCCAACAACCGTATTCGTACCTCATCTAACACAAGGAATCTGCTGTTGTTAAGAATGGAAGGGTTGAGGTTGAACCGTGAAATGGTCAGTTGGGATGGGTAGTGGTCAAGGATTTAATGCTAATGGAAGGAATAAATATGGGTGCTCCACAACAAGGTTCAAATGGTTGATCAATGAAATGTTCGAGACTAGGATTAATGGTCTTCGATGCTACAACCGCAACGAAGGGTCATCGGCTAATGCTTGCCCAAAGCCAAGAACAAGAGGAAGCGCTTATCACAAGGAGGCTTTACTCTTGGCTCTCAAGGATGAAGCTGGTGGAACACTTACCAATAAGGAACAGAGCTTCATGGCTAATGCAGAATATGATGATGACATGGAGGACTTGCAAGCTAACGCAGTTGTGATGTTAATGGCCAACATGCAAGAGCTCTACATGAGTGACATAGGCCTAGTGTATGACAATGATGGCTTGTCTCAAGTACCGGATCCTAACATATGTCTTATACATGATATGATATCTCCGCTTGTATCTGCATCCGACGAGGCACAGAGTGTTCAACATAAGCCTTCTATATCTCATCACGAAGATAATCAAATAGATCCCGTAGTCACATTTGACGATCATGATGACCTTATGGTTTAGATTGATAATCAAGTTGACTCTGTGATTATATTTGAGGATCTAAATAATGATTATGTTGAGACTCATTTTGAACAAAATGAGCCTTTGTCTAATCCAGATCCCGGGCTCATGACCTTATTTCAGACCACCCAATTTCAATTAGAGAAGTGCAATGAGATTAATAAGAACTCAATGCTAAGATCTACATTAACTAAGGATAATGAATGCTATAAGTTACAACTTAAAAATTTTGAAACAAAAGAGAAACGTGAATCTGCTTTTGAAGTGGCTTTTCAAAATCTTACAAAATGAAAAATCTTTGGAAATACGGAATCGTGATCTAGTCAAATCCAAGAATAAATTGATTTCTCAAATAGAACAATAAAAATTTTATCATCAACAAAAATTAATGCTCTTACTTAAAACTCAAAAGCCAAGTCCGAAGTTGTTAACATGTCAAAATAGTTTTTCGAAAGTACAAACAACATTCATAATTGAGTGATCAAGATCTTGATGAAATTATCAATTTAGAAAACAAAATAAAAGAGTTTTGAAATTTTGTTTATAAACATGGTGAGTCAATCACAACAATTCAAAAGTTTACTTTTAAGCCAAATCCAGATGGATATGGGCCAATTCTTGCTGATTACAAACCACGTTTTTCACATAGAGTATTCAAACCAAATCCTCAAGTGTATAGTGCAGAACATAGAATTGATGATTCCATTATAAGTGTTGTTGAATATAATCGTGAAGAGGAATTCGATGTAGATGACGAGAGTCGACTGAAAATAGAAAATGTTGAATATAACAAACCATTTGACTATTCAAAAATGACTTTTGTCAAACAATAGGATAATACAAATACACCATGGGTTATCACACCAATTCCTGAGTCCTCTTCTAATGTTGTTCCCGTCCAACAAGTTGCACAAATAAATGGTCCTTTACCTTCTTTGAGTAAAATCACACCATCACCCGAAATATGTCAATTACTTAAATATTTTGATACATTTATGTCTAATCTTAATCTTTTGGAACAAGAAATTGAACGTAACTCGGAAATAAAAGTTGAAACTTTCCAATCGCCTTATGCGCAAAAACAAAGGGATATTTTTCAAAAACAACTTTTACCCCATGTTCGAAATCTTCGTTTGTGTGAAAAATGTTGGGAACGAGATCTTCAGAAGGAGATTGGACAATTGAAAACAATTTTCAATGCAAACGAGGCATGGGTTTGAAAACAAAACAGAAAAACAAATCTTTTCGAAACCATGTCGATCGACTCTTGGAAGATGTTATCTCTGCTGATACCATATCTATAGTATTGTATCATACTGCTGTTTTTGCATATGATAATATTGCTGTTAGTTCTGTTGAATTTGTTGATAATGTTGATAATGTGTCTCAAATCGAGTCTTTGAAAGCTGAAAATGAGCGTTTGTTAAATGAATTTTCGATTGTAAAACGTCGTCTTCTATGGTGTCAAAAAGATTGTAATGATCGAGAACTTGCTTTGCAAAACAAACTTAAACAGTCGAGTGCTCAAACTTTTGAACTAAAACTTGAACGACTGAATGAGGAAAACGTGTCTTTAAAGTGTCAAATTTCAAAATATGAACAAGAAATTGCCAAAGTCAAAACTGAATATGGTGTCATATTTGATTTGCTCAAAAGGACTCATGTTAAAGCATCACAAGAACTTGATAATCATCTTGCATACACTAAAGAGGTTTTAAACGTTAATGGAAACTGATGACGTATAGTATGTATAACAGGCCTACTAAGCCCAAAAGATACTTATCAGCCCACTCGGGCTCAGTCAATGACAGAAATCCTAGACTACGGATCCAACAATCACGCACTCGGCCAACAAGAAGCCCAATGACTAAATCTACGGCCCAGTGCCTTGGAATGTGCAAGGTACATAACGGTGAACATTCAACCTAGGGCCTCTCACGCCCAGCATCTTGATAACACATAACCCTTGTCACTCAAGGGCCGGCTCGGCGACTAACCACTATATGCGATAATCCAGAAGCCCCAACGACAAACCTCGCTTTACAAAGGGGCTCTAATTCCATACAAGGTAGAACAACTTTCTCTCTAATAATTACACACATATACTTCTACTTTCCCTCTCAAGAATGTATACTTACTCTCATGCCGGAGTCTAATCGTGGGGTCCGTCCCCACGGTAAGACTAACGGTTTACCTTTCTTGTGTAGGGATCTCATCCAAACTACTTGAATTAGTACAAGATTAACCCACCGGAGGTTTATTGGCCCAGTCCAGTAAGCTACGTCCAGACCTTCTATAACCCATCGCACAAATTGTACTAACAAGTTGGCCACCCCGGGACACCGGTACACAACTGCGTTCTAGAAAATACTCACCATGAGCACCAAATTTGGACCAAATCCTACCTTCATGTCCACGTTGCGGAGTACGGTAGAAAGAGAAGATCACGTGGTCTCGACAGACCTTGAAGGACCTGTCCCGATGCAGCCCTCCGGAGGTATTGTGATAAGAATTTCGACAAGATTTGGCCTATTGTGATGGAGAAAGCTCAAAAATGTGAAGAAAGAGCCAAGGTAGCAGAAATTCGGAAGGATTATCATGAAACCTGGCACGCAACAGAGCTTAAAGTGCAAGTGAAGACACAGCGAAACCGAGAGAGATAGCGGCTGAACACGAAAATGACAATGCAGCATCAAGGGCATACCCGATCCAAGTCACACAAAAGGAAGGAGGACGTAAGGGAAACGGTGTTCAAAAGGCTGCACCCAAATTTGTTCCACCGACTCGGAGATAGGGAGGGAAGTGTTTCTATATGTCCCAAAGACCACAGGAAACAAGTCCGCCACAACACCGGAAAAGATTGGAGCAACCACAAGGGCTCCCAACCGTGGCCAATAGGATCAGGGTTGAGAAGTCACGAAACCGAGAAACCCCGGTCGCGGAAGGCAAATAACTGCTTAAACACGAAACCTCACGGAAGCGAAGGCTGAGAATCCGAAGTCAAAAAGTGGAAACCAAATGGTTATGACTGCGACCTGGCCAGACCATGGGTCCTAAGGAAACTAATCCATTTACTCCGCATATCCGCTACATCGAAATACCAGTAAAAACGTGGATGCCAACCAACGTGAAAGCATACAATGGGAGCGGAGACCCTGAGGATCATGTAAAAATTTTCCAAGCAGCAGCAAAGGTGGAACGATGGGCCATACCAACATGGTGTCACATGTTCAAATCCACGCTCACCGGATCTGCTAGGGTTTGGTTTGATGACCTTCCACCCAAATCAATAGATAGCTACGGCAAGCTAAAAGAGGTTTCCTTGACTAACTTCCTACGACAAAAGAAACATATCAAAGATCCTGTGGAAATTCATCACATCAAGCAAAAGGATGGAGAGCTAACGGAAGACTTCATACGGAGATTCAAAGAAGAAACAAGGGACGTAAAGGAAGCCCTGGAAAATATGAAAGTCTCAGGATTCCTGCATGCGGTCTTCCTTCCTAAAAGGGGAAGTGGCAGCAGAAAATCGTGTAGGAAAAAGGCTATGGATGCAACAACCAACGGAGCGAACAATAGCCAATAATCGACAAGGCTCCAAAAATGGATTCAATCTATTTTCAGTCCATCAGTTTTGTGATGGTGATTTGGAAGTTGCTTTTAGGGAGAAAACTTGTTTCATTCGTGGTTTACAAGGAAACGATCTTATGTCTGGAAACCGCACATCAAGACTTTTGATAACATCAAATAGTCTTGAATATTAAGTGTCAATTTCCCCTGATAATGCTCGTATTTTATATCATTTATATGGATTTACGCTTGTTTTCCTCTATATTTCACTTTCAGGTAAATTACGAGCATTGGAGCTAAAGAGACACGGATTTGGAAAGTTTATTGAAGATATATGATAGTATGCTCATTTTGAAGAGATTACGGCGTAACTCCCCTTTCACATTACGCTATAACAGAAGCGTGGCTCAGAAAACCAACTCAACTGAAGATTATGGCGTAACTCTCTCCAAAGATTATGACGTAACTAACTAGGTCAAATGAGGTTTCGCGCCGCTGCAACCTACGCCGTAACTATTGTCTCAACTACGGCGTAACCAGGATTTAATGAAGATATGGCGTAACTCCTTCCAGATCAGTGCAAAATACGAAGAAGTGGATGTTACGGCGTAATTCTTAACATTAGTTACGCCGTAACCAGATCTGGCCTATAAATACCCCACAAATTCCAGCATTTCAAATCATCCCATTTCACACACAACATCTGTGAACATGAGTAGAAGGTTGAAGGCATATCTTAGGGAGCATACGGAGCCATCTCCAAGGGAGAAATCACTCCCCTACGATAAGCATTAGCATTTTATCTTTTCTTTACTTTCAATTCATGTATTTCGTAATCTTAAACATGGAATCAATTGTTTTAGTTAATATGAGCGGCTGAGCACCTCTTGTGCTAGCCTAGTTATGATTCCTTAATTGTTTTGTTTATGTTTACATTGCTTCCGCATAATTATTTCTAGTGTATGCTTGCATAGTTTTTTGGTAGCTACCCTTGTTTCGGTAGTTTTGAATTGCGGTAGTGGCTAGTTACTTAGGAGATATGACCAAATGACCCTAAGTAGGTAGACTGAGTGGGAAGGGTAAGATATGACCAACTGGCGACCCTTTTTGCTTGTGCGATTTGACCAACCGATCACCTTTTGGATGAACTTAAAAAGTCGGGGATGAGTGTTTAAGATGCTAGTCCGGCACTCATTGTTACAAATCTTGCATATAGAGGTACTTAATGACTTGGCTTAGGGGACTAAGAACAACTGGACTTTCGATGGGTCACCTGACATCTCCAGTGGAACACTTTGTTAATAGGTTAGGACGAACTGACCAAATACTGTCCTAGCGACTTTGATCCCACTTGAAGTAATTAGAAGTAATTAAACATGAACTTAGCTTGATAGGATGAATAACTAGGTTAGCACACTCCTCCCATATTGATCACAACCCTTGCCTCTATTTACTTTCCTATTTTCTTGTTTTATTAGTAATTAATCATTTCCACCTTAAAATCTATTAAAATTTGTGACACCTAGACATAGTATAAATCTGGACACATAGCTCTTGGGGACCCAATTCCCACGAATACTACACTACACACACGTTACGTTGGTTACACCGCGCTAGTGCATTAGGTAGAGCATAGGTATAACGAGACTATATAAATATTAAAACCTGGTAAGTAAAACCTGCATCAGGTTTTTGGGGCCGCTGCCGGGGAGTTATCTTTGGATTTTTATTAAGTCTTTCATTTTTATTTTAAATTTTCTCAAATTCTCACGATCTCTTTTCAAGTTTCAGGTACCATGGAAGTTGTTAACATTGATGATGTCACTATTGAGGAATATTTGGTGTTTACAAGAGAAGAACAAGGGCCGGGGCTCGTAAGACCGACGATTGGAGCTAATGTCCATTTTGAGATTAAAGATCAATTTATGAGGGATCTTCGTGCTAACCCTTTTTCAGGAAACATGGACGAAGATGCGTATGAGCACGTTGAAAATGTCTTGTACATCGCAAGCCTTTTCAACATTCCAGGTGTGTCTCATGACGCTGTTATGCTAAGGATGTTCCCCATGACTCTTGATAAGGATTTAAAACATACACTCTTAAGGGGTTATTTAAGCCCTTAATCACCCACTTTTATATCCGTTACTGCTTAATTTCCTTCTTTTTCACTTTTTAGGTCTCTTGAAGGCAAAATGCTGGAATGATGCTTATTTGATCTAAAAGCGTGAATATGTACAGAAAATGGCTAAAGTCAAGATCAAGACACTCAAGCTACTAGAAGTGTACCCGACGGCGTCACAAACAAAGGGCGACGCCATCCCTATAATTGTGACGGCTCAGGAGCGAATTTGCTATTTTGCACTCGACGGCGTTAGGCTTTGAAGAAGAGTAGGGCCACGAAGACCTTTTCCCTCGACGCCTAGATCCAGACGGATTCTAAGCAAGCGTCAAGTTGACGGCGCCACAACCACAACGCGACGCCGCCCCAAAGTTGACTTGGCCAAGACGAAATCCTAATGGCGACCGACGGAGTCACAATTAAAAGGTGAGCGGTCGCAGCTTGTAACTCTATATATAGAATTCGAATTTTCAGAATTTTAGAGAGGTAGACTTGTGGAGTAAAAACCCAAAACGATTGTAGTCCGTCTAGGATAGTATTTTAGGGTTCTAATACCCTATTTTACATCGAGATAAGTTATTTATTCCCTTGATTTCATTATGTCTTCGATTGAATGTGTGTATTCTTGCATGTTTAACATGTCCGGCTAATTTACTTGTGTGTTTGCTTAGATCTATGTGTTGGAATCGTTCCTAAACTAGATTACAAGGGTTAGTAATTAATATGTAATAGTTAGCTTAATTAGGCTTTTATGTTAGTAATTATGGCAAGGCTTATGTAGAAAGCCCATAAGCCTTGGCCCAAGCCCAATAAGGAAAGGAAGGGAACTTGGTGTGTTGCCTTAGTTCCCTCCTATAAATAATCTTGTAAACTCCCATTTGGGAGTTGGTTGTTCATTTTATCACAAAACCTACGCATATCCTTTCTTTACTGATTCGTGTGTTTGTGTTAAATTGTTCATCCGATGACTTCTTTCTCTTATTTCTTATATTGATGCTTGTGTTACATAAATGGTGACCTAACAGTGGTATCATTCGCCAAATAGTTTGGTGAAAACGTTTTTGTTTTTGAAGTTTCAAGTTATACGCGTAAGGTTCGGTATTCAACATTCCAACGCTTTAAAAACTTGACTTTTTCATTTTAAAACTCAAGATTCTTTTACTTTAAAGGTTATTTGGTGATAAAGTTTCAATTTTTGGCAAAAATTTTCAAACTTTACGTGTATTTCTTTGTTTTTAAGCTTGGTTTTAAGCTGTAAGTTACTTTACGTGAAGGTGTATATAAGAGTTTTGGATCATCAAGTTTCATACTTTTGTGATATTTTAGTGATATTGAAGGTCTTTCATCATAAAAATGGGTTTAGAAACATCGTTATGCTTAAAATCAGTTTTTGGTAAATGTTGGCATTTCCTACGCATAAGTAAAACCCTAAAGTTACGCATAAGCTTTTCAAGGCTTGATCTTGATTGCTATTGGTTACTCGGTGTTTTCTTGCTTGGATAAGCCCACGAAAACACTTGACTTTGGATATCTTTTACTTTGGAATAAGTGTAAAGGATTTTTGGGCAAAACCCTAGTTTTACACCTAAGCCTAAGTACTTACAGAATCCTTACGCCTAAGCATTTTCTTTACGCCTAAGCCGGTCTTACGCCTAAGCTAATCTTACGATAAGCATTCTACTACTAAGCCTTTAGTCTACGCAAGCTAAGTGTTTTTCATTCCTACGTAGTAGCTATTCCTATGGCCAGTAAACTACTCTTACGCGTAAGTTAGTAGTTTAGGCATAAGGTGATTTCTTTGCCTAAGCTGGTTTTCTATGCATAAGGTTACTTCATCAACTAAGTTTCATTCGACTACAAAGATCCATTTTTCAACACAAGTTTCAAGATGTCTCAACCACCATACTCTAACTACTTTCCTCATATGTATCCTCAACAACAACAACAACAACAACTCCATCAACAACAACAATTTTATCAACAACTACAACAACAACAACAACAAAAACTTCAACAACAATTTCCTCAAGGTGCAATTCAACCACAAATGATTCAACCACCATCTAGTCTTCAAGTACAACCCTACACTAACTTTCACAATCAACATCCATCCAGGAATACTATGAAGGAACCGTCTTGGTTTGCAAAGATGTGTGAAGCATTAAGTAGCCCACAATCAATACATGAAGTCGGATCACTTGATAGACCTCCAATGCTCACTCCAGAAAACTACGATCAATGGGTAATAAGGTTCTTTAGGTTACGTGATCTAAAGAAACCACATGTAAAGTTCTTGAAGAAGGTCATCCTGAAGGTCCATTTCGGATGCCTACCGGTCGTATCTCGGAGATCCAAATGCTAATCCGCCAAGAGGTGATGTCACCAACGCTTGTTAATCTTAATGAACTCACTATTGATCAACTTCTACACTTTGAAGCCGATGAACTGGCAATGCAATATATCCTTTTGGGATTACCCAATCTGATACTTCGAAGTGTTGATGCTCAAAAGACTGCTAAAGCAATGTGGGAGCATATTCATCTTCTCATGGAAGGCACAACACTCAATCAAGAAGATATGGAATCCAAAATCTACTTGGCTTATGAACACTTCATGATTGAACCAGGGGAGACATTAGAGTCATATCATCATCGATTATTAGACATCATCAATGACTTGGATAAACATAACATCATTATGCCAAGGATTGCTGTCAACACGAAGTTCCTAAGTAGCCTTGGTCCTGATTGGGAAAAGTATGTCATTTTTATCCGTCAAGCCAAAAATCTTCATCATGCTACATACGGATTGTTGTACGACTATTTGAAGCCCCACCAAAAGGAAGTTGACAAATAAAGGGTTATCCGTGGACTCCCTGTTTCGCCTTCACTTCCGGATAATCAAACTCTAGCTTTGTGGGCTCAAACATGCTATCCTCAATTCCCGAATTTGCCAACAACCTTTACTAATCCTCCAAAACAAACTGCTCAGATCACACCTTATGACCCCTCACAACAACAACAGCCACAAGAAACTCAATTGGTTCCATACAACAACAACAATGATCAAGCACTTTACAGTGAATATAATGAGGATGCAGAAGCTTTCGATGCATTGCAACAAGGGTTTGTCATGATTGCAAGAGCCTTCGGCTGATATTCAAACAAATCCAACACTCGCATTCAGACCTCATCAAACATAAGGAATCAAACTGTTGAACAATGGACGTGTTGAAGTTTAAAATCGTGGTAATGTTCGGCCGGATGGGATGGAGGTCAAGGGTTTAATCTAATGGAAGGAATAACATGGGTGCTCCACAACAAGCGGACTCAAGTGGTTCAGGGAAATGCTCGTGACCGGGTTAATGGTCTTCATTGTTACAACCTAATGAGAAGCTGCCATCGGCTAATGCATGCCCTAAGCGAGAACAAGAGGCGCCGCTATCACAAAGAGGCTTTACTCTTGTCTCTCGTGGATGAAGTCGGTGGAACTCTTACCAACAAGGAACATAGCTTCATGGCAAATCAGATTTGATGATGACATGGAGGACTTGCGCTAAGCACGTGAGGATGTTAATGGCAAACATGAAAGCTCTCCACATGAGTGACACAGGCCCAGTGTATGACACTAACGACTTGAGACTCAAATGGAAAAATGCCTTGACATCAATAAGCAATTAAAGGATAAAAATGCACTGCTGACTAAGGATAATGAATGCTTAAAATTACAACTCAACATTTTTCAAACATAAGAAAAACGTGAAAAAGGTTTTTGAAGTCGCTAAATCTTACCAAAACGAAAAATCATTAGAACAACAGATACGTGATCTAGTCGCATCAAAAAATGCTTGTTGTCTCAAATAGAACAAACGAAATATGATCATAAACAACAACTTAACGCTCTCACTTCGGAAACTCAAAAGCCAAGTCTGAGTTGTTAACTTGTCAAAAACAGTTTCTCGAGTACAAAAGCATTCAACGAAATGAATAGATGACTATCTTGAAGAAATTGTCGACTTACAAAACTAAATCAAAGAGTTTCAAAATGTTTTCTATAAACATGGTGAGTCAATCACAACTATTCAAAAGTTTACTTTTAAACCAAATACAAATGGATATGGACCGAATCTTGCTGATTACAAACCAAAGTTTTCAAATAGAGCATTCATACCAAATCCTCAAGTTTCAGTACAAGAGAACATAGAATTGATGATTCCATTATGAGTGTTGTTGAATATAATCGCATGGAGGAATTAGATGCAGATGACGAGAGTAGGTCAAAAATGGAAAATGTCATTTATAACAAACCATTTAACTATTCAAAAGCCGTAACTTTTGTCACACAACATGATACTTCTAACACACCTTGGGTTATCACACCAATTTTTGAGCCTTCTAATATTGGTCCCCAACACAATGGTGCACAAATTAATGGTCCTTTACCTTCAATTAGTGAAGTTAAAACAAAACCCGAAAGTTGTCAAGTTATTAAATACTTTGAACTTTTCTTATTTGACATAAAAAATTTGGAACGTGAGACTGAATTTCATTCTGAAATAAAAGTTGAACATTTTCAATCGCCTCAGGCGCGAGAAGACATAGATATTTTTCAGAAAAGAATTTTACCCCATGTTCAAAATTTGAAAAACTGTGCACTATATTTGGAAAGGGATTTTCACATGGAGCTTGGACTCATGAAAACAGTTTTCGAGAAAATAGAAACATCCATTTCAAACACTAAACGTAAAAAGAAAATGTTAAGAAAAGATGTTGATCGACTCTTGGAAGATGTTATGTCTGTTTGATACCATGAATGTTGTGTTGCTACTATCTGTTGCATATGCATTTGATTATATTGCGGTTGATTATGTTGATTCGCTGAGAATACCGATAATGTGCCTCCGGTCGAGTCTTTAAAATTGAAAATGAGCGTCTGATAAATGACCTTTCAAATGCAAAACGTCGTCTTCAATGGTGTCAAAAAGATTGTCAAAATCGGAACTTGCTTTACAAAACAAAATCACCTAGTTAGGTAAAAATCTTCTAATCCTAAACTTGAGCAACTGGATGATCAAAACCTGTCTTTAAAAAGTCAAATCTCAAAATATGAACAAGAACTCCAAAAAGTTAAAAAGGAATATGGTGTTATATTTGATTTACTCAAACACTTCGTGATGAAGCATCAAAAGAACTTGATCATTATCTTGCACACACTAAAGAAGTCATGAATGTTTATGGCAATCTTCTCGAAATCAAGATCTATTGCACACTATTGTTGAGTTGAAATTGAAGTTAGGAAAGTATGAACAAGTTAAGATTAGTAACACTAAAGTCCTTGCACCTCAGAATCTTAAAATTGACACTAGAATGCCTAATGACAAACCACAAGATACTAACGTGCTTCCCCATCGAAAGGACTAGTTTCTTCTTTTCCCAATGCTAGCAATTCACAGCTTAAGAGCAAATCAAGGAAGAATAGGAAGTTGCGACGTAAGAAAAGAACAATAATGATTGTTGAAGTAGAAGAACACCTTAGGACTTTGAATAAAACTCATGTTACTCCCACTTTAGATATTGCGTCTGACAAATGTAATGGAAAAAGTGATGTAACGAATGATGAATCTTTAAGTACTTTGAATGTTTTGTTTGAAACTTCTTGTGTTGGTTGTCATAAAAGTATGCTTTCTGGTTGTCATGAAAAATGTGTTGCTAAAGCTAGCTTATCTCGTAAGCGGAACAATAGACAACGGAATACCTCTAGGCCCACTAATGCTTCTAAGTCTGTGCTAGGCAAACCGCCCTCTAGTGTTCCTGCTACGATCATTGATGTACCAATAGCCCCCCCTGCACCTCCTAGGAAGAACTTATCACCTAGTGCATTCACTAAGACTAAAGCTAAGACTAGTTGGAGATGGCAAAAATGGTTACATAATACACTTGGCTTTAAATGGATACCTAAAATCATTAACATGTGTGTTTCAACTATATCAGCGTATCAACCCTCTAACTCTTGGGTTCCACATCTACTACTATTCCATCTGTTTTGTCGTCAGGTGTAATGCAGTGATACATATCATCCTCGGGTTGTTGATAAGCGGATGTTCCCGACACATGACAGGCAATCTTAAAGCTGTTATCAAACTCTTTTCAAAGTTCATTGCATCGGCCGGAATGATCACTTCGAGGCTATCATGGCTTCAAGATTACATCAATGGGAACATCGAAATTAGCAGAGTTTATTATGTGGAAGGTCTCGGTCACAATCTCTTTTCAATCGGTCAATTATGTGATGGAGATTTAGAAGTGGCTTTCAGGGAGAAAACTTGTTTCATTCGTGATCTACAAGGAAATGATCTTATGTTTGGTCAATGCGCATCAAGTCTTTACACAATCTCTATGCAAGACATGATTGCTTCATCTCCCATCTACTAAATCCTGGCTATGGCACCGTCGCCTCTCACACTTGAACTTTCAAACCATAACCAATCTTGCTCGATACAAACTTGTTGAAGGTCTTCCAAGGTTTCGGTATTCTAAAGATCATCTATGCTCAGCTTGTGAACAAGGAAAAAGAACTTGTGCTCATTTTTCCTCAAAGGTAGAACACAACTCACATCATGTGCTTCATCTTCTTCACATGGATTTGTGTGGCCCGATGCGCGTGCAAACGATTAATGGCAAATGCTACATCTTGGTAATTGTAGATGACTATTTAAGATGGAATTGGGTTTATTTTCTTAGAAGTAAAGATCAAGCTCCACAAATGATCATCACCTTTTTCACGAAAATTCAAGTTCACCCGAACACGCTAGACGGTCGTAAGCACAAAGGAACTGAATTTGTGAATCAAACTCTTCGTGAATATTATGAAAAAGTGGGAATTGAGCATCAAACATCCATTGCACGTACACCAGAACAAAATAGATTTTTTGAAAGACGAAACCGTATGTTAGTGAAAGCTGCAAGAACAATGTTAATTAATGCTAAACTTCCAGATTACTTGTGGGCTGAAGCCGTGTCTACTACATGCTACACTCAGAACCGTTCAATGATTACTAAACGCCACAATAAAACACCTTACGAGCTTATCCACAACAACAAACCGATTCTTAAACACTTTCATGTATTTAGATCCCTTTGCTATCCGAAGAATGATCGTGATGACTTTGGAAAGCTCATGGCTAAAGCTGACATTGGAGTCTTTGTTGGTTACTGTGATAATTCTAAAGGATACCAGATTTGGAACCGTCGCACAAGTGAGATTATGGAAACGGTTAATGCCAATTTCGATGAGCTTACTGAAATGGCTTATGAGCATAACAACTTGGAACCCGGACATAACCGTCTAAACTTCCCTCAAACCCCATCATCAGCTGAACCTAGTTTACAACTTACTCGACGTCAAATGGAACAACTATTTGCTCCTTTGTTTAGTGATGATATTGATGAACGTTCGGATGTATCAAATGTTTCATTCAACCCGATCATAATCCAATACCGATACACTCTACAACAACTCGCTTTGAGGAAGCACCACCCGTTGACTCTACAACAACATTGAACAAACCGCTTTCAATGACGCCGAACCGCTAATGATCTTTCAACAATGAAGTACCCACCGAGATTATGATCCAAATGCCTTTAACTCCGCTTTGCTAATGCAAGTGCCACACCCGATGTTGCGTAATCATCCACAAGCCATTTGAATCCTCCTAATTTGCATGTATATCAACATCAACCCTCCACACATCGTTGGACTAAAGACCATCCTCTTGTTAATATCATTGGAAACCAATCATCCAAATAGAATTCAGACAACGTTTCACAGCGGTGAACATTGCATTTATGCACTCACCGCTCCAATCTCGACCTAAAACATTAAAGACGAATGACCAAAGACAAATGGATTGAATCTATTGGGAATAATCATACCACCGATAGTCTGTGGAAGACACCTAAGTATTTCACTAGCGGTGGAAACGATTACCACCGCATTATTACCACTACTATTAGATAATTGTTAGGAAAACGGGTTTAGATAAGCATAGAAAAGATCTTGTGTATATTCTATATTGTTAGCTTTATACTTATCTTGTAAAGGACTCCTTGTACTATAAAGGGAGGTCCTAGGTCATTGTCTTAGGTACTTACGTATAACGTATTATTCATATTAGCTTCAAGGTGTAACCCTAGTGATAAGCAAGATCACTCATATTATTTATTAATAATATTGGAGCTTTGTGTTTATTGTTCTAACTTACATAACATCATATAATCTGTCTTCTAACTATTACTAAGTATATTCCGCGTGCTTATTAATATAACTCAAAATATCATTGACACAAGGTGTGTGTCCAGATCCATCAAGTGGTATGAGTTTAAGGTTCATATTTTGATTTAGAAGATCCAAGGAATAAGCTTAACCTACCCATTCAAATCAATGGAGATGGAAACCAACCAACTCTTCTACTCCAAGACTTCCTAAGCTCAAACTTAATGAGTTTGAGATGTAGAGGATACTGATTGAGCAATACTTTTCATTCAAGACTATTCTCATAGGAGATCATCTTAACTGTGATTCTTTCAAGCCCCATGACTAGTACTCCGAAGGTTGGTGACATGATGTTGTGATAGTTTTGCACGAGACTAATATTGAAAAAAAAGATCAAGAAGAATGATCTAAAGGCAGAGTTTGTTGTCGATGACTATCCCTAGAGACCGGATCATAGCATTCAAAAGTTGAAGACAATTAAAGAACTTTTGAAGAGATTTGCTAAGTGTTTGGTGGTAATGATGCTACAAAGAAGACACAAAAGACATTGTTGAAGCAAAGCCTTCTTTAAGCAATGAATCACTAGAAAACATCTTAACCAAAGTCCGTAAGATTGTCACACGGGTTGATTGTGTTTGGAATTGAGGTAGAGGAAGACTCAACGAAGTTTCTAAGGAGTTTGCCTTCGAAGTTTCATACTAATGTTACAACTGGGAAAATAAAGTGATATTGAAACCATGGCTCAATGATCTTTACAACAACTTCAAACTCATTGAAAAGGTTGAAGAAGGCAGGAAACTTGGTACAAGCTCTAGTAGCTTACATTGTTGTCAACCTCTGTTGACAGTGATGATTCATCGTGTGATGATGATTTTTCCCCTCGGTTCTTACGCCTCCATCGTAATGTTAGTGTTACCACCGCAGTTCAAAGAAGAAGGTTGTCGGTATTGGAGATCCTACCTTTTATGTGTTTATCTCCACTCAAGTTAATGGCTCTATATTAACTCATGAAGACATAGAGCAAATTGATGAAGATGACTTGGAGGAGATGGACATAAAGTGGCAGATAGCTCTTCTTAGCATGAGGGCTAGGAAATTTTACAAGAAGACTGGCAAGCCAATTCACATCAATGGTAGTGAAACTGCAGGGTTTGATAAAAATAAAGTAGAGTGTTTCAACTGTCATAAGTTGGGACATTTTGCTAGAGAATGTAGAAGACCAAGGAAGCAGGACAACAAGTCAACTTGGTACAAGCAAAAGAAAACCAACCGCTGTGGAGGAACCAAAGGCAATGTTGGCTATTGATGGTGTTAGCTATGATTGGAGTTTCATGGTTGATGAACAAGAGGAACGAAGCTTCTTTCATTGCTTGATAACGTAACATGCTCTCATGGTTTTCTCGACTCTAAGGTAAATGTTTTTGAAAGTTGTTCTAAAACATGTGAGTCAAGCTAGGGAAGTTGAAAGGCATAATGATCTATCATCTAATGAAAGACAAGGAGTTGTATAATGCTAATTATAATCGTCAAACCTTAGAAGAGGTATACCGTATTAGAAAACAACTAGACCATTATAGAGAAAATGAGTCAAAATATAATGATGATATGGTTCTTCTTAGAAGAGAGATAGATCATAAGACGATGTGAATGAGGCATACCAAGAAGAGCTTGAAAAACCTAAAAGATAAATGAAAATGTCAATTTAACTGTAGACACCTGTTATTATCATTCTAAGTCAATTGATAAAATTTGGAATGCTCAAATCTAGTGTAAAGTTAAGTGGGTTATAATACGCTACACCACCACTAAGAGGTGTTCCATCACCTCCGGGCATAGATTTAGCTCACAGCACAGTGCTTAGAAGATTTTTAGGAACTTGAACGTGAATATGGTTCCGAACATTTGTGAAAAAAGGAACATGTTAAGCATGAAACTAATGCTTTTGAAAGTGCTAGTGACTCATCGGGTTGTTGATGAGAATGTTAAAAAGAATGTGAGGCTTCATCCCAAAAGTTGTTAATATCGTTACGAGGGAACCCAAGAAACCAGCTAACAAACCTTAAATTAACCTTATACCGAGATGTATAGGAACAACATCACTTAGCAACCAAAGGAGTTGGAATCATGTTAAATCTCAACAACTAGGTAGTGACTTTGTGATGTACAATAAGGCATGCTATATCTGTGGTAGTTTTGACCATTTACATGCTTATCAAGTACTATCATGTGGGAGAAAGGGAAGTCCATTGGAATAAAATGGTGGAGACTAACGGTGTTTCAAAACAATTTACACCTAATAACATCAAAATGATCCCAAGAGCAAGCTCAACTACAAGTGGCCTAAAATTTTACACCTAAAACGATTGTCGCACGACCGTCACCCCTTTTAAAATCAATCGTTCATATCAAAGCAGTAAAATTCAAACCAGTTTCTTTTGCAAAATCGCTATCAAACGTGTGGAAAAATGAACTGTTATTAGAATAACTAATTGGTATCAATTATAACCAATATGGTACCCCAAAGCTAAACGCCAGTCTCCACCTTCATTCAAAAGTTCCCACCGCAAGGGTTGTAAACAAGAAAAGGGGGTAATGGCACTGCCGTGAAGGCCTCAACCGGGGAATGGAAACCTAAATGAAAAACCTCCAACCAATCCCAATGGTGTATCAATGACCTTTGATAGATTTAACTATATTGATACACGAGGCAGATCCAAGTCAATCATGGCTTGGGTCCTTAAAAGAAACTAACTCCTTTCTTTTATGCGGGAACATCCAAGGACAAAAAGATCGATCAAGGCTACAGAGACATTGGATGTTCAAGGCACATGATGAAACAAGTCCTATCTCTCAAATTTTGAACATTATGATGGACAAGAGTGTCATGGAGGTGGAGTTATTGGAAAAGTTCTTTGTAAAGGGGTAATCAAAGCTGTAACTTGACTTTGAACTCATGTACTATGTAAAAGAGCTTAAGTATAATCTTTTAGTGTGTCACAAATGTGACAAGCAAAACAATGTTATTTTTACAAAGATATGTGTTTTGTTTTCTCTAAGGATTTTAAGATGCCTGATGAAAGTCAGATTCTTCTTAAGATTCCTAGAAAAGGCAACTTATATAGCTTTGATATGAACAAAATTGTTGCTAAAGATGATTATGCTTGCTTGATTGCAAAGGCCACAGTGGATGAATCCATGTTATGGCATAGAAGACTTGGTCATGTAAATTTCAAAACCATTAATAAGATTGTCAAATATGGTTTGGTGAGAGGTTTACCTCAGAAAAGATTTGAGAATGATCAAACCTGTGTGGCTTGTCTTAAAGGCAAACAATACAGAGCTTCTTGCAGGTCAAAGTTGGTTAACTCTATTGCTTACCCACTACAAATGTTACATATGGACTTGTTTGGTCCTACATCTGTGAGCAGCTTAAGTCTTAAGAAGTATTGTCTTGTTGTGATCGATGATTTCAGCAGTTTAAATGGGTTTTCTTTCTTAATACAAGGATGAGAGAAGTAGCATCCTTAAGACTTTTATCACACAAGTAGAAAACCAATATGATTTAAAAGTGAAAATCATCAAGTGACAATGGGACGAATTTAAGAATAGAGTTATGGATGATTTTTGCAGAGATAAAGGTATCAAAAGAGAATTTAGTGTTTTAGAACTCCTCAATAAAATGGTGTTGCGAGAGGAGGAACAAGACACTTATAAGCCTGCAGAACCATGTTGGCGATTCTAAGTTTCCAATCACTTTGGGTTGAAGGCTTAACACCGCTTGTTATGTACAAAACAGGGTTTTAGTAGTTAAAACAAAGAACAAGACACCTTATGAGTTATTTAGGGGTAGATCACCTATCCTTGACTTCATGAGACCATTTGGATGTCATGTTACTATTCTCAATACCATAGATTATCCGGGCAAATTAAGAAAAAGTGATGAAGGGTATTTTTGTTGGGTATTCCATGGTCGTAAAAGCTTTCAGTATTTAACTTAAGAACCCAAAAGATTGAAGAAATCACCACTGTTGAGTTCCTAGAAAACAAAGTGAATGTCAAAGAACGGTCCGTAAAGGTCGCATTTGATCTTGATACACTAACCCATACTATGAAATATGTACCTATCTCTACAGGTACATTTTCTTATGATTTTTCGAGTTTAGAAGAGTTTCTTGATGATGATGAACCCAGCAAGGATCAAGTAGATGATCAAGATGAATTCAGTTTGCCTTTTTGGGACTATGCAAATAATGATGATATTCCAAAGACTGGAGATGCTCATCCTTCTAATGATTCTTGTAAGGAAGGAGATAGCAACATGAACATGAAGATCCTAAAAGCGGTGGAAATTTAGATTCCATTGCTAGGCCGAAGTTTCACCGCAACAACGGAAATGGAAAATACAACCCAGCCACGAGAGGAAGCTCAGCCATTGATGTTGAAATCTCAAATATGCCAAATGATGCATTCCTCGGATCCCCATACTTCAATTCAAAAATCACATCCTCTTGAAAATGTGATTGGCCGTCAACTCACCGCTGAAGACTAGAAGACAACAAAATTGTCTCGATATTCACGGATTTATTAGTGAAATCTATGAATATAAGCATCATGAAGGCAAGAATGAATGTCTTTTCATGTGTTTTCTGTCACAAATGGAGCCAAAGAATGTATACAAGGCACTTGAAGATGAAAGTTGGGTGGAAGCAATGCAAGAAGAATTGCTTCAATTCAAGCTTCAAAAGGTTTGGGTGCTTTGTGATTTGCCTTTTGGCAAGAAGGTAATAGGCACTAAATGGGTGTTCAAAAACAAGAAGGATGAAAGAGGAATTGTTATAAGGAACAAAGCTAGGCTTGTGGCTCAAGGATACACTCAGGAGGAGGGTATTGACTATGAGTAAGTGTTTGCCCCAGTGTACCTAATTGAAGCAATCAGCTGTTCTTAGCCTATGCATCCTTTATGGGCTTTAAAGTCTATCAAATGGATACAAAAAGTGCTTTTATATATGGGCAGATTGATGAGGAGGTTTATGTTTCACAACCTCCAGGCTTTGAAGACCCTGAATATCCTAACAAAGTGTACAGGGTGGTTAAAGCTTGCATCAAGCACCAAGAAAATGGTATGAGACCTTGACTACTTATCTTCTTGATAATGGGTTTCATAGAGGCAGAGTGGATCAAACTTTGTTCATCAAGAAAGACAAGAATGATATCTTGTTAGTTCAGGTATATGTTGATGATATCATTTTTGGATCTACAAAGACAGAGATGCAAAGAATTGAGCGCCTAATGAAAGAAGAATTCAAGATGAGTTCTATGAGTGAACTACATTCTTCAGGACTTCAAGTACAACAAAAGCCAAATGGTATTTTCATCAATCAAGATAAATATGTGGCTGAGATACTAAGGAAGTTCAAGTTCATTGATGCAAAGTCATCCAACACCCCCAGATAAAGACTACACATCAACTCTTGAAAGAAAATAGTGGTGAACTGTTGATGTGCACATGTATAGGTCTATGATTGGTTCTTTGATGTATCTTACATCATCTAACCAGATATTATGTTTGCAAGATGTGCATGTGCAAGGTTTCAAGTCACTCCCATTCTCTCACTGGCTCACTGTGAAGAAGATTTTGAGATATCATAAAGCATTTCCCCACTCGATTATGGTACCCTAGAGAATCTCCTCTAGATTTGGTTACTTACTCAGATAGTGACTATGTTGGAGCTAGTTTGGATTGAAAATTTACAACAGGTGGATGCCAATTTCTTGGCAACAGATTAGTGTTATGGTAGTGCAAGAAACAAACAATGGTGGCTAATTCATCAACTGAGGCGGGTAGTATGGTCAGCCGCAAGTTGCTGTGCTCAAGTTCTATGGCTTCGGAATCAACTTTTGGACTATGGGTACAATTTCATGAATACCATCATTCATATTGACAATATACACCATTTGCATTATTAAGAATCCAGTTCAACACACAAAGACTAAACATATTGAACTTAGACACTATTTCATAAGAGATTGTTATGAAAAAGGACTAATTCAAGTTGTCAAAATTCATACTGATGACATCTATGCTGATTTATTAACAAAAGGACTTGATGTAGGTAGATTTCAGTACTTGGTAACAAGTATTGGCATGATAAATCCATAAACTTTTTGTGTCTAAAGGTCTTTGGTGTTGACTGGAAGTCTCTGGGTACTAACATTGTTGTATTAGTTTGTATATGTTTTTGTGCTTGTGCTTTTGCTTGTTCAATAACTTTAATGCAGCATAGAAGGGAGTTAATCTTAAAAGGTGTATAACAGAGATACACAAAAAATGGTTATTGATTCACCATGTCTAACCCACACAAGAATCAACTAGTCTAGAGCAAACGGCTAATCGGTAAAGACTTGACAAATTGCTTATGGTTGATAGTTTACCAAAAACTATATGGTTATCAACTCACCATATTCTTTATGAATAAGAGTTGGCTAGTCCATAGCAAACGGCTCATGGTAAAGACATATCAAATCCTGATAGTTTGGTAGTTTGCTAAAAACTATGATAAGAGCAGTCTAGTTTTTATATGTTTTTCTTTACCACTGCTCTTTGAAAGTTTTTGTGAAAAATTACCACTGCTAGGTCATAGTTTCCACTGACAGTAGTATTTTTACCACTTTTGATCTAGCCGTTACAACTGTTGTGTCAGTAACTAATTTTTTTACTAGCCGTTGTAGAAAATTGCTTTCCATATATATAGGGTAACTTTTTAGAAGAT
The DNA here is from genome assembly GCA_910596185.1 of Chrysanthemum makinoi. Lineage (NCBI taxonomy): Eukaryota > Viridiplantae > Streptophyta > Magnoliopsida > Asterales > Asteraceae > Chrysanthemum > Chrysanthemum makinoi. Next base: position 240,197,945 of record OU343222.1, on the reverse strand, counting down.
TATCTACTTTCCTATTTGATATTTATCCCCTAAAGATAAATACTTTCCTTAGATAATCTTTCTTGCGCAAAACTCTTAAACCCTACCTCTATATATCTTTTTGTCTCAATTGGCTAGTTATTCCTTCAATTCTTCTTGACATAATATCTTTTCATCAAAAGTTTCTATGGCACTATTAAAATTCTCAGATGAGCACAACCAAGTACTACTTAGAAAAGTCAAACCAGAAGAGTGGCCTGTTTTTCACCGATTGTGGACTTTCTTAATACTACCTATATATAAGGTATGCTTTATTGCTTAATCCTACAATTATCTCCTCAAATCAAATGGTTTTTGGACTTTTGTTCACCCATAACCATTGAAAATGAGATACACTTAAAACAAATGGATGCTCTAAGAAACTTTGTGACGTGGGTAACTATCGATGTTAACAGGCATCCTTGAGGAGAATTCTCCAATTGGATGATCTCAATGGTATCATCACATTACCTATGCCGATACATGAAAATTTATCAACCATGGGGTATGATACCACCGTGCGCTACCTTCAAAAGAGTGGTTTCATTCCTTAATCGGAGATTTTTGATACATACTCTTTACATTGTCTAAGTCCTAAGAAAAACTTCTTATGAACAATTTAGTTAAAA
>OU343222.1:240118446-240197198 GCA_910596185.1 Chrysanthemum makinoi | reverse complement strand
CCAAATGAGTCCACTCCTGAACAAGAAGGCTTGCCAGACATCCCCACAAGGAAGGTCAACCCGACCACATAGTTGCCTACTAATCTTTAATGACTTATTTTGAAGGCAAAGTTAAATATGGTATAGAAAAAGTGGTTAATTATTCTAATCTTGACTCTGAGAATTACTGCTTTACTTCCAACCTAAATAAAAGTGTTGAACCTACTTGTTATGAGGAAGCTATCCTTACCCTAACTGGTTGATGCATGAATGCTGAAATTGAGGCCTTAAATACTAACAAATCTTGGATCATAACCACTTTACCTGCTAATAGAAAACCCATTGGTTACAAATGGATTTGGAAAATCATATACAAATCCAATGGTGAAGTTGACAGATATAAAGCCAGGTTTGTTGCCAAAGGTTTACCAAAGAGAAGGATAGATTATGAATGAGACTTTTCCCCTGTTGTAAAATGTCTACTTGTAGAATTCTTATTGCCTTAGTGGTTAAGAATAAATTGCTCTTTTCCAACTTGATGTTAATAATGCTTTTCTTTATGGTGAGCTTGATGGACTATATATGACTTTTCCAAAAGGTTTTTCTGATGAAAACAACAAAAACATGGTCTGCAAACTTACCAAATCATTATATGGTCTCAAGCAAAAGCCCCTAAAAATGGAATGAAAAAAGTTGTAGGTGTTCTCAAAGAACATGGCTTTGTTCAGTCGTGGAGTGATCACTCTTTATTTACAAAAAACAAAGATAACAAGTTTATTGCTTTACTTGTCTATGTTGATGATATTGTTGTTACTGGTAACTATGTTGAGGAAATTGAACAATTCAAGGTCTTTATTAAAACTAAATTCAACATAAAATACTTGGGTACTCTCAAATTCTTTCTGGGTATTGAGGTAACAAAAACTGGGGATGACATCTGTCTCTCCCAGAGAAAATACTGTCTTGCAGTTCTGAAAGAATTTGGTCTCCTTGGGTGCAAACCTGTGTCTACTCCCATGGAACCAAACTCTGTTCTTCCTTTTATTCCAACCCAAGATGACCCATTGCTTGATAACATAACTGGGTACCAAAAACTGCTTGGAAAACTGATTTATCTTACTCATACCAGACCTGACATATCATATTCAGTCCACTGTCTTGCACAGCATATGCATACTCCCTTAAGATCTCATTTGGATTCTGCTTTAAACGTGTTATCTTACTCATACCAGACCTGACATATCATATTCAGTCCACTGTCTTGCACATCATATGCATACTCCCTTAAGATCTCATTTGGTGCCCTTGGCAAAGGTCTAAGGTATGATCATAGCAGTCTTAATAATGTTCTTGAAGGGTATAGTGATGCAGATTGGGCAAAGTGTATTAAAACCAGGAAATCTGTTACTAGATACTGTGTTTTCTTTAACAACTGTTTGATCTCATGGAAAAGCAAAAAACAAAACACTCTCTCAAAATCTTCAACTGAAGCTGAATATAGATCCATGGCTGCTGCAGCCTGTGAAATCATTTGGATTCAAAAAATCTTAAAGGATCTAAATGTTGATCTTAACCTTCCTGTTAACTTGTTTTGTGATAACAAATCTGCTTTACAGCTTGCTGTCAACCCTGTTTTCCATGAGAGATCCAAACACTTTGAAATCTATGTCCATTTTATCAGTGAAAAAATTGCAAAAGGTGTCTTGAGTGCCATCAAAATTGGCTCAAAACCAAATCAAGCAGATATTCCCTACCAAGCATCTTCCTCGTATCAACACAAGTTCCTTTGTGAAAAATCGAACTATTTGACATATTTGGGAAACAGATTAAGGGGGAATGTTCCAAAACACCTATGTAATCTATGTCCCAAATATGTCCTCGCCTCTATCTCACTTGGTGTTGTTTGTGTAGGAATATTATGAGGGACTCATTGGGGACTTTCTCTATTCTTACTTATGAAGATATCTAAAGTTGGGCTGCTTGTGAAGTTTATTAGAAAGATAGAGGAGGGTCTTTGTCACTTTGGATCCTATATATTTGTGGTCCCTCTCTAGGGTTTTATAATCAATTGTACGCAGTCTTCTCTTGACTGCTACTTCACTCTCCCTCCAAATATTTATGTGTTAGGATCTATTGATCCATTTATGTATTGTTCCTTTGATCATTTGATCTTCTTCAAGTCTTGTAAATGTTTGATTGTTATTACTCAAATCGTTTACTATTGTACTTTTATTCTTAATAAAAAGAACTCGCTGTTCGTTTATCTGTTTGATACCATCGCACAAAAGGACTAGGTGCCCCCTCCTCTTGTCACCAACGACGAAGTAAAGGTATCAAGAATGACCATCGTCTAGTACAGGAATTCTTCCTAGGTCCAGACTGGATGTCCACTTGAGTAGGCATGTAGGGATCAGAGAGTGATGGTGGATAGCATTTAATGCTAATTGGCAAAGGTGTCTCACTGAAAGTGTCCAATTGTGGTGATGTTATAGGCGGTGATGAAACAGGAGCAGTAGTGGTCTGATGATAGAATACAGTAGGTAGCGGTGGTGGTGAAGTAGCAGTAGGTGGAACAGTGGGTGAAACTGGTGATGACTGAGCAGGTGGTGACTTAGTTAGTGATGACTGAGCTGATGGTGTCACATGAGTCATAGTAATGGATCGCACACACTTCCTAGCCGGATGCATGATGATAGCACTCTTACGACGTGGTCTGTAAGTCACTCCAAATGGCTCAGGCTCATAGGGCTTCAGGACATGAATCCTACGTCATTGATGACGAATCGGTAAACAAGATGATAAAGAAGAGTCTCATGAGGCAGAATTAGTGCTCTTGGATGACTTGGATGATCCATCATCCATCAAGCAACATCTGAAGCACGTAGCCATTGTTGCGACTCATAATACTGATCTAGTGTTATAGGAGCAAAAGCAGTGTGCTCTTGAGAGCGAGCAATCATAGCTAGAATGGTGGGAGTTCGGGCAACCTCCCCTTCCTCAAAAGGTTCGGTCTCGTCCGAAATAGTGGCTGGTATGACTGGACTAGTGGTATGTTCAAAAACACATACCATTTCTTTACTAAATCAGGCCCAAAATAACCAAGAAAGAGCCGTTTATTCCTAATATTTGTTGGTTTCTTGAGTTTATGCATGTGCAAGTACGGATATGACAAAACATGCAAAGAAAGGCAAATCAGACGAAAACCCGAGCACGAGAAGGAAAAGAGTGCAAAAGCTGAGCCGGGAAATCAGAAATGAGTAATTGTGAAGATTTTGATGCTAAAAGGATGATTAATGAAAGATTGGATCAACTTTAAAGAATTGACAGAATCAGTCCTTTAAGTTTTAGCAATTATCAAAAAATACCCCTGAAGTTTTAGATTTGGCAAAATTGGTCCTTGGTTTATTTGGAAATGACAAGAGTGGCCCTTGGAAATTATTTTCAGAATTGGCAGGATTGGTCCTTGGGATTTCACATTTTACATATTTGGTCCCTATACTAATATCTGGATTCAACTAAGTCCAAAACCAAACCATTTATCCTAAAGCCCAAAATCTGGTCCAAGCCCAAAGCCCATGGTCAAAACGTCATACCCTGTCAAATGGTCAAATGTAATTAAATATTACACAAAGTTTACCCGCCACCCAAATTTATCCCCAATTCCCCTTTTACCCAGGTGTTATAAACCCTAAATTACCCTTCCTTCCAATTAGCCAAATTAACACAATCAAATGACAGGAATGTACTTTTCCAACAATACCTGACACACGGAATGCCACGCTGGCAATCCGTGTGTCTTGCTGCTCTCTGATTGGCCAAAGGGACGTGGAGTTTTTGATCTAAGGGTTGTGATGAATTGGGTGACGATGGGAATTGATCAAAGGGTGGATATGAGCTCAGAGAAAGCACACTTCAGGCTTCTGGATCCTTCCCAAGCACGTTGGCTCTCCTATATAAATCCCCTTGTATTCACAGTGAATCCATGTAGTTTCTGAGTAGAAAATTTAGCTTATTGTTATTTTAAATGTTTTAGTTTAATTCTGTATTTGAATTTTACTTTGTAACCAAACTTTTAGTAATAAAATCATTTTAGCTTTAACTCTCTTATTAATTTCAATTTCTGTTTTTATGATTTCAGTAGCTTAAGTTCATTTCAATTATCATATCAGCTTATATAATTCTCTAAACAAAAATAACAAAAAAAATAGAAAAATACTTTAAAAATAAAAAATATCCTTAATTTGATTTAAAGTTGAATTCAGCTTATGTTTTTGTTATCTTAAGCTCTAATAAGCTTATCAATAGCTTACTCAGTGCTTATTTTGTTATCTACTCAGTTTCTACAATCAAATCATACAATAGTCAAAAAAAAGGTCAATTGTGTAGAGTTGTAAAAGGAATGGTTTGATTTGCTGGTGATTGGGTTTGGAATTGGATTGATTTGGAAATAGATTTAGGATAGTGTTACTTGGTGCTAAATTGCAAGCCATAGTGGCTGGACCACTTGTAAGTCCAATTTCTGTTTTATAATTGAATCAGTAGTTAAAGTAGTTAATATAGTTTTAATTGTGTTTATTGTAGTGTAATTAGTCATTATTTAGTATATTTGATTGTTCTTGAGGTTTTTAAGCTTAGATAATCTTCTGCATATTTTATGGGTTGAATCTGCATAAGTAGTGTAGGTAGTTTTAAGTATAGAATTGCTGTCTTATTTGCATCATCTAGGTGTATTTTAGCATTCTGAATCTGTGTTAAGGATTGCATAGGTATAGGTTGTTAATTGAGCTTGGTTAATTCCATATCAGACATCAGAAGGGGTGTTTGGTATTGAGTACAAATCCGAGATAGAGGTTATTTTAGAAATAGACTAAGTTTGCATTAGTAGTATTTGGCATCATTTAGTCAATTTCAGTAGATAATTTGCACTTTAGAACACTAGAAGTCAAAATCATGATGAATCTGCTCTTAGCTTGATCTCACTTACAGTTAGCTTCTCATAATCTGCATTTAGGTACATAAGTCATTAATATAGCTCAATTTAGTTTCATTTCAGCATAAAATATCATAAACATTCAGTTTTATTTGATCAAAGTTCAATTAAGTCAAAGTTCCGCATCTGTCATAAAAGTCAAAATAGTCTTAGACCTTTCTGAACACCAATCTTTGTGGATTTTTAAACTCTTCATCTGTGGACCAAATTCAATGAAATTCTGTTTTTAGTAACTTTGTTTGGTGGTCTACATAAGGGTAATTTTAGTTTAATTTTGTGAAAATTTTAAATTAGTCAAATCAACTCTCAAACTAGGTCAATTTTCTAAAACCTGTCATATGTATGAACTCAGTATTAACTGAGTTCATTACAGACTTTTGAAAAGCTTCTAAAGTCTTCAAAACTTGACCAATCTTGCTGAAATTTGGTCCATAAGCAGTCTTCTAGGTGGTTTAGAGGATCCAACTTCTGGATCTTTGTTTGAGCTTATTGTTAAGCTTGTGGATTAGCTGAAAAGTGGTAGGTCAGAGCTGTTTGGGGTTGTGGATTAGATTAGCTTATTTGCTGATTGGCTTAGCTTAATTGATTTAGAGTAGTTGCTTTAGGTAGTTTTAAAGTAGAATAGCCATAAATTAGCTGGTCTTTGCTTCTGGAATCATTTTATAGCTTGTAGCTTATTTTCATATAGCTTAATTAAATCAGTCATATAGCAACTAGCTTTTTCTGTGTTCACAAGTAGGATTTAGTAATTCTCACATAATCTTAATCTCATTTAGGACTTTTTTGGAAATTTTCATAAATTTCTGTAACTTCTAGCCATTTTCCTGCATTTAAATCAGTTTTTAATTAGCTTTTTTTGCAAATAAATCAGAAAAAGCTCAAAAAAATACAATTTCAATTTTCCTAGATTAAGAAAAATCAAAAATACATAAAAAAAAAATTTCTTCATTTTTCCTAGTTCAAATAGTAATTTTTAGCCATTTAATTAGTTTTAAATAGTTTTTAAATTCATAGAAAATTGAGAAAAAATCAGAAAAATACAAATTCAGATTTGAAAATTATTTTTAGTTAGTTAAGATTCTTGAAAAATAGTTTTATAATTTTCTCATAAGTTTTCATAATTTTTAGTATTTTATATTTATTTTAAAAGTTAAAAATTAGTTTTTAATTTAAATAAAATCAAGAAAAATCATAAAAATTAGTTTTAAATTTTAAATAACTTTTGAATTGCATTTTTAGCTATAGAATAATTTTAGATCACTTTTAGGGGTTAATTTAGATTAGTTTGCATTCTATTTACGTTTTATTTAATTTGTAATTTGCGTTTTAGTTATAATTTGCGTAATTAGTGGTAATTTCTTGTTTGCATTATAGATTTAGCTCCCTTAATTGCTTCCCTTTACTATTCCTTACCCCATAGTGTAGAAAATCCCAAAATTCCTTATTCACATTCAAATCCCGAAAAACGCGACGTGAGTTGAAAATTCCATTCGTCTCTCACTTGGAACGATCCCGGTGCTCAAATCTAATACATTTGAGTTACCCAAATACTAAAAATCTCTATAATTGGTTTTCCCGATGAATCAACTGGGATGAACTGGCATATTGATAGTCGTAGAGGACATAATATCTTCCATCTCAGTTTCTGAGGACAGAACAACCGGGTGGGAAGCAGACATGGTACTATTACAACCCATAAAATAATCATGTAAGTAAAATGCCAAATAGTATGATTAACAAGATTTTACTTAGTTGCGCACATCTGCTAAGCAAATCTCCATGCCTAACTAAAATGAATGCAATTTAATTATGATCTAATGATGCATCAATCCTAATGCATAGAGCGGTCACGGAAGGGCATAGGGCAGTGGTGTAAAAATAGTGTCGTTTTAAAAGTGCGGTTATAGTCCAAATGTTTTTGCAAAACTCTTTGGTTCTCTATAACCTTGGCTCTAATGCCAATCTGTAACACCCCCCGAGATCTTAATGACAGCGAAAGACTAATCGAGGTGTTACGCGAATGGAGATCATAGTCAACAATTATAGAAAACGACTCGAAAGATGCATTTTAATTAAAAGTAGCTATCATTCATCGAAAACTCATAGTTGTCACAAAATACTGTAAATTGTTCAAGTGTTTTCCCAAAATAAAGAGCATGAGTTTGAAAGAAATGACAACTTTATGTTTGCACCACAAGAAAGGTCTTGGCATGCCCCACTCCGTGCCTTGGACATATTCTTCACTGATTACCTGAGATAACATACTTAAAAAGGTCAACAAAAATGATGAGTGAAGTTCATAGGTTTAAATAACAGTTGAACACAAGAATATGAGCATGATCATTGTAAACTAACAATATCATAATAAAAATCACAGATTATTATGCGCTAAGCTCATGCAACCAAGAGTTAACTGCATACAACCAATTACCAAAATGTAAGTTTGCCCCAAAAGGAGGTAATAGCCAATTACCTAATGCAATTCAAATATGGTGCGCCCCGGTTATTTCCTATAACCAAGACGGGGTCGTTACTCCCTATAGTACTATTCACGATATATGTGTTCACTCGCGGTTACTAATGGTTCATGATACAGGGGACTTATGGCTAAATACTTAGGCAGTACCAATAATCAAGAAGCGAACATTTATGAAAAACCTTGTGTTCTAGTTTAGAGCATGTATCTCCCTCGCGGGGTTTGCAAAATAAAGTAAAAGCGAGGCTATGAACTCACCTTGATGATAATGGACAAGCACAAACAGATCAAGCACAATGTAGCGAAGGTTCCAAATCGAAAGAGTTTTTCAAATAACAGTTACCACGCCAGCATAAAATCTTGTTAATGATACTACTCGCTTTTACTTTTATTTCCAAATGTTTTTGAAAAACTCTTTGGTTTTCTATAACCTTGGCTCTGACTTACTACCCCTTGTGTTCATTGGGGTCTCACAGTACCTACCCCATATCTGGATAAATCAGTAACACCCCCAAAAATGGTTTGCAGCGGAAGATAAAGTTACTGGGGTGCTACTCGATTGATATCATAACACAAAGCATAGAACAATGGTTTTCCTTATGAGATTTCATTTATTGTAGTAAAACAGTGTTTACAATAGTTGAGTTGTTGCAGAAAATAGCCTAATAACAAAATGTGGTCCCGATGCATAAATCAGAGTCGTCTATGACCATGCCATGCCAATGCCCAAGCGCCTCCAAAGTCTAGCTATCGCCTTTTTAATACCTGAGATAAACATGCTTAAAAGGTCAACACAACGGTTGAGTGGATTCATAGGTTTAGTTTAATGTTGAACACAAGAACATGAACATGATAATTGTAAACTAACAATATCATAAAGAAAATCACAGATTATTATACGCTAAGCTCATGTAACCAAGACTCAACTGCATACAACCGACTATGTAAGTAAGTTTTGCCCCAAAGGAGGTAATAGCCAATTACCTAATGCAATTCAAATATGGTGCACCCCGGTTATTTCCTATAACCAAGACGGGGTCGTTAATCCCCATAGTACTATTCACGATATCTGCATTCACTCGCGGTGACTAATGGTTCATGATACAGGGGACTTATGGCTAAATATTTAGGCAGTGCCAATAATCAAGTAGCGAACATTTATGTAAAACCTTGTGTTCTAGTTTAGAACATGTATATCCATCGCGGGGTTTGCAAAATAAAGTAAAAGTGAGGCTATGAACTCACCTTGATGATATTGAACAAGCACAAACTGATCAAGCACAATGTAGCGGAGGTTCCAAACCAAAACCTAAAAATGATGAGATGGCGAGTCTCAGATATGATAAACATTTTGGTTCGCGACCAAAATAATAGAGCATTGAATATTCTTATTCAATAGATCATTGAATTATCCAATTCAATAGGGTGTGTGCGTGCTTAACGTTTTATGTTAATTTTACTTGCTACGTTGCCTTAATTAATGATCCTCACTTACGCATAAGTGAATTATTTCCCCCCGTTGTGATCACGTAAAAATGATAGTGTTGTTGAGTATTTTAGCTTGTTTAGACCCCACGTGCGTTTTATCAGATTTTATATATAATTACAATATCACTATTAGTTATGATTGCTTTACCTATACGTATGTTTAGGTAACACATCGCTACGCCTTCTCCCCCACGTAAACTGAAATATTTGTTCAGTCTCTCATAACCATCTTTAAAAGAGTTGGGACATGTTGCTAGTATAACTAAGCTAAGCATTGCAAGATTCATTGAACCTCGGGTGAATATAGATTGATCACCTATATTCAACCAGGGACAGTGGGACATAACTTGATCACCTATGTCCGACTCAGAGGTGAATGTTGCAATACAGAAAGTAGTTATAATAGTATTATGTCCAGCTGACCTCCTAATTGACTTCTGAAAAGGGGAAAAATTTTCATGAGTATTCACTAAATATCATAAGAGTTATAAAGGGCCACGTTCAAAATCATCGGTTTGATGATACTTATGTTCAAAATCATTCTTAGGAGAACATAACAATCAATATGATGATGGGTGCATCATCGGATCTATTATTTTATGAAACTGGAAATCTGTATTACTTCTACACACAACACACTAGCGTCACAACATTTCCTCACTACGACACATCTTCTCCTAGGAGGAACGCCTTTTATTGCAATACTACGCTCGCTAAGCTGACCATTATATACTATTACTTTACACCTCCGCTTCTACATGGAGATTTGCTTAGTAGATGATGCAAAACTATTACCTACTAGCAACGTGCGTGGAGATTTGCCTGGCAGATGTGCACACTATTTAAATGTTGCTTGTAATGTGCTACTGGATCGTTACAACGTCATGCCTTCACCATCCAGTCCTATTATAGTTCTCTCAAACGTTGAGATCGAAGTCGTCTCGTTATCCACTGTTGTAACAGTGTCACCGCTACCCCAAAGCTCGTACCCAATTGATGAACCGGATTACATCCCTAGCCGTTCTAGGAATGACACACCCCGACATCTAGAGAGGGAACCCCTCGCTGATCATAATAAACGAACCACTATACCAAGAGTTAACTTGCAACTCGATTCACTATTTTTGGGAACAGATCCTTGATCTTTCACTCAACCCTTGGAAATATCAATTGTCCACCCTACTAACCTCTTATGAATTAGTAAGTTGTCTCACTATCCGATGCAATATCATTAAACTGAATATTCTGACCTTACTAGTATTTTGAGAAGTTCTTATATTACCATAGGAGCTATCCTACAAGCCATTTCACAAGCTATTCATTAAACCGAGTTGTTGTTTAAACCATGAACTACGATATATTATTAAATTGCAAATAATAAAATATTATCCTTATTACGAAATTAAGTGGTTTTACAAACCTTTTCGTAAACTGCATTACAATTACGTTATAAACCATCCACACCCATGAAAAGCTTTAAAGGATAACCGATATTTTCTTTGGTAACTTAATCAAATCTTTGAAGTAAATCAAGTATTTCGTTTTGAAACGATAAATAACAAAATTTTAGTAAGAATTGCTAAGGATCAAACTGATTTATTATTTACAAAAGCTAATGTGTTGGAATTATTTGAAAGTTTGAGAAACAACTTTTAAATTCACATGTAAACCTCCAACTTGGAACCGATTCAATGTTGTTGCTTAAAACTTTATTTAACAAGTTTTCCCCACAAAAGCTGAAGTTCAACAACTTCCTTTACATACGCCAAGCTCTCTTCTGAAATTTTAAAGGCTCGCCATTTTGAAACATTTAGAGCTTATAAGGTTGTGCATACCCAACTACATTTTTGTTTAACGTTTTTACCATCTTGGACTTTTCTTAAATCACATTTGTGACAACAATAAAACTCGTGGTAACATTTTCCTAAAATTACTTATTCTTACAAAATGGAAATTACTGGTCAAACTCTATCAAATATTTTTATGCTAAGAAGTGTCAAAACTTCGATTTCGGAAAGATGTCTCAATTTCATCACGTGTAAAAACTTGTTTTATTAAAACCCCTCAAAGTTGCCAAACATTTTACCCAATTATCTATCTCCAGGAGATAACAGTTCTTGAAAAATTTATATGCCTTTCAAACAAACAAATATTCAGATAAATTTATCGACCTCATGTTTTCAAACAAGTTACTAAAAATCTCGTAACCAACTAACAAAAATTTAACCTCGAGGACGAGGTTCCCATAAGGGGTAGGTACTGTGAGACCCCGAGAAATTAACCACACAATTAGTAAAGGTAAACCTTGATCAACGATAACTACGAGATTTTTTTTAAATAACTTTCGACACGTCCTCATGTGGCATAATTTACGAGTAACACGAAGAATTCAAAACTGACAAGAAACGAATTATTTTTTTTAAACCTGGCTCTGATACGAATCTGTAACACCCCCTCCCCCGAGATCTTAATGACAGCGGAAGACTAATCGGGGTGTTACTCGAATGGAGATCATAGTCAACAATTATAGAAAACGACTCGAAAGAGGCGTTTTAATTAAAAGTAATTATCACTCATCGAAAACTCATAGTTGTTACAAAATATTGTAAATTGTTCAAGTGTTTTCCCAAAATAAAGAGCATGAGTTTGAAAGAAATCACAACTTTATGTGTACACCACAAGAAAGGTCTTGGTATGCCCCACTCCGTGCCTTGGACATAATCTTCACTGATTACCTGAGATAACATGCTTAAAAAGGGTGAACAAAAATGTTGAGTGAAGTTCATAGGTTTAAAGAACAGTTGAACACAAGAATATGAGCATGATCATTGTAAACTAACAATATCATAAAGAAAATAAAAGATTATTATGCGCTAAGCTCATGCAACCAAGACTCAACTGCATACACCGAATTACCAGTGTACGTAAGTTTGCCCCAAAGGAGGTAATAGCCAATTACCTAATGAAATTCAAATATGGTGCGCCTCGGTTATTTCCTATAACCAAGATGGGGTCGTTACTCCCCATAGTACTATTCACGATATCTGCTTTCACTCGCAGTGACTAATAGTTCATGATACAGGGGACTTATGGCTAAATACTTAGGTAATTCCAATAATCAAGAAGCGAACATTTATGAAAAACCTTTTGTTCTACTTTAGAGCATGTATCTCCCTCGCAGGGTTTGCAAATAAAAGTAAAAGCGAGGTTATGAACTCACCTTGATGATAATGAACAAGCACAAACAGATCAAGCACAATGTAGCGGAGGTTCCAAACCGAAACCTAAAAATGATGAGATGGCGAGTCTCAGATATGATAAACATTTTGGTTCGTGACCAAAATAATAGAGCATTGAATATTCTTATTCAATATATCATTGAATTGTCCAATTCTATAGGGTGTGTTTGTGCTTAACGTTTTGTGTTAATTTTACTTGCTACATTGCCTTAGTTAATGATCCTTACTTACGCACAAGTGAAACGTTTCCCCCGTTGTGATCACGTAAAAATGATAGTGTCGTTAAGTATTTTAGATTGTTTAGATCCCACGTGCGTTTTCTCGGATTTTAATTATAATCTTATAAATATATATATATAATCGATGCTATTTGACTTACTACCCCTTGTTAATAGTTTCGATAACCTTGGGGGTAGGTACTGTGAGACCCCGAGAAATTAACCACACAATTAGCAAAGGTAAACCTTGATCAACGCTAACTACGAGATTTTTTTTGAAATAACTTTCGACACGTCCTCGTGTGGCATAACTTATGAGTAACACGAAGAATTCAAAACCGACATGAAACGAATTATTTTTTTTAAACTTCCCTCTCGACCTCGATAATAAAAATTTTGTAAATAAATATATATAAACTTTTATATTTTTATTTTATACCGGGTCTCTAAGCCCAACACTACCCGACCTCTATTCTTTGTCTCTTGGGCTCCTGTCTAAACGCAAACCCAAAGAAACCAATGGCCAAGCTTTTTTACTACCCCCGACAGTAATACCAAAAACGAAAATACAATTTTTGTTATGGGATTTAAGTCTATTATATAAAAAAAGTAATGGATCTAATGGGGCCTAAACATATATGAAATGTCCTACCTTGACCTACTTGTGGTTTGTAATGTCAAAGAATCTATTTTTTTTATAAAAAAATCAAGATCATTTATATAAAAATAATATTGTAGCATGGATTTAGTTTTCAACGAGTTCGAAACCCGCCACCGCATTGCGGCGGGCTTTTCGCAGATTTTTTCCGGTGTTACGTGTGTGTTTTTCTTTTGCGTCTGCGGACTTTTATGCCTCATGTAGTCGTTAAAGAACTATATCCAACAGCAAGGAGCAGCTAAACGTGAGACGGATGCAATCAAAATAATCAAAATAATTACCTTTTACATTGAAGCTGTGAATGGCAGAATCAAGTAAAACGACATTACAACGACTCGACTATTTTTTTGTTGACGTCACAGAATATAATTCCAAACACAACATATGCGATATTGAGCCTAAATTTCATAGCAATAAAGTTAATAACATATATAACTTTTACACAGCAGATGCGATATGGAGCCTAAATTTCATAGCAATATAATTCCGAACACGGCAGATGCGATATTGAGCCTAAATTTCACAGCAATATAATTCCGAACACAACAGATGTGATATGGAGCCTAAATTTCACACCAATAAAGTTAATAATATATATCAATTAACATATATCAATTAATAGTCCAAACACAGCAGAAGCGATACGCTCGCAGTATTTTATTTAATTGACAGTCTGTTTGTGGAATGCTTCTAGTCCTGATTTCAGAGCAGATGATGTGACATTTTCAGGTGGATGAAAGGCTATTTCAGGACTGCCAAAGTGTCTGATAACATCAAATTATCATGAATATTAAGTGTCAATTTCCCCCGATAATGCTTGTAATTTATATCATTTATATGGATTTACGCTTGTTTTTCATTATATTTCACTTTCAGGTAAATTACGAGCATTGGAGCTAAAGAGACGCGGATTTAGAGAGTTTATTGAAGATTTATCATAGTATGCTCACTTTGAAGAAGTTACGGCATAACTCCTCTTTCACATTACGCCGTAACTAAAGCGTGGCTCAGAAAATCAACTTAACATAAGATTACGGCGAAATTCTATCCAAGATTATGACGTAATCATATTAGGTCAAATGAGATTCCGCGCCGCTACTAATTACGCTGTAACTCATGCTACAACTACGGCGTAACCAAAATTTATTGAAGATACGGGGTAACTCCTTCCAGAGGTTACGCTGTAACCAGCATTTTAGTGCAAAATACAAAGAATTGTATGTTACGGCGTAACTCTTATAATTAGTTACGCCGTAACCAGATCTGGCCTATAAATACCCCACGATTTCCAGCATTTCAGGGCATCCCATTTCACACACAACATTCAGAGAACATGAGAAGAAGTCGAAGGCAGATCTAGAGGAGCATACGGAGCTATCTCCAAGGGAGAAATCACTCCCTACGATAGGCATTAGCATTTTATCTTTTCTTTACTTTCAATTCATGTATTTCGTAACATTAAACATTGAATCGATTGTTATAGTTAATATGAGCGGCTAAGCACCTTTAGATGCTGGCCTAGTTATGATTACTTAATTGTTTTGTTTGCGTTTACATTGCTTCCGTATAATTATTTCTAAGTGTATGCATGCATAGTTCATTGGTAGCTACCTTTGTTTCGGTAGTTTTGAATGGCGGTAGAGGCTAGTTACTTAGGAGATATGACCAACTGACCCTAAGTAAGTAGACTGAGACTAGAAGGGTAAGATATGACCAACTGACGACCCTTTCTACTTATGCAATTTGACCAACTGATCACCTACCGTTTGGATGAACTTAAGAAATAGGGGGTGAGTGTTTAAGTTGCTAGCGCCCGAGCACTCACTATTATGAATCTAGCATGTAGAGGTACTTACTGACTTGGCTTAGGGGACCAGGAATGACTGGACTTATAACGGGGCACCTGATTTCTCTAGTGGGACCTGTTGCTGATAGGTTAGGACGAACTGACCAAATGTTGTCCTTGCGACTTTGACCCCACCAGAAGTAATTGGAAGTAATTAGACGTAAACACTACTAATTAGGATGATTAACTTGGTTAGCACCCATCTTCTCTATTGATCACATCTTTCGCCTTTATTTGCTTTAGTAGTTAATTATATTGAAATCATATTAAAATATGTGACACTTAGACTTAGTTTAAATCCGCACACATAGCTCTTGGGACGACCTTGGTTTTACCGGTTACTACACTACACACGATCGGATACATTGCCCGTTAGTGCATTAGGGTAGACCATAGGTATAACGAGTAATTATAAATTATAAAACCTGGTCAGTAAAACCTGCATCAAGTTTTTGGCGCCACTGCCGGGGAGTTATATTAGGATTTCTATTAAGGCTTTCATTTTTGTTTTGTTTTAAAGTTTTCTCAAATTCTCATGATCTCTTTTCAAGTTTCAGGCACCATGGAAGTTGTTAACATTGATGACCTCACTCTCGAGGAATATTTGGCGTTGACAAGAGAAGAACAAGGACCAGGGATTGTTAGGCCGGCCATCGCAGAAGATGCTCAATTCGATATCAAACCTCAATTTATGAGGGAGTTATGTGCAAACCCTTTCTGATCAAGCGTTATCGATGATGCTCCTGAGCATATAAACAATGTGGAATACATTGCCAGCCTATTCAAAATTCCTAGAGTCTCAAACGATGCTGTCATGTTACGTGTGTTCCCTATTTCTCTCACTGGAGCTGCTTGATCCGTGCAAAACCGTCAAGTTTTCTCACGCAAGCTGACCACTTGTGAATGGCCAACTGTAAGAAACTTAAAACAGCTTAAGCACAGATGCAATGAAGATCAGGGGAGTATAGGGTTTCCCCGGGTCGTTATGTCCCAGCGAGCTATGCAATGGATTACCAAACGTATAGTGATCGAGGAATTTGAACAGAAAAAAGGGATTTGATATGATTATAACTACAGAAAAAGCCAATCAAATTACAACGGCTTAAATGCAAATTAAATAAAGTTAAAAAGATAAATTATATTAAATAAACTCTATCACTATTTGCAAATTGATGTTTTTGTTTTTATGTTTTTATAAAACTGAATTAAAAACTACGTGACGTACAAATAAAAATATGAAACTGAATCAATATTAACCCTAAAAATATGAAAATGATATTTTTACAAACCTAATGATAAAAGAAAATATTTAGAAAAAGAAAATTATTTTTATAACTAATTATCTAATTATTATTAATTAAAAACTATTTTTAACTATTTAATAATAACCTAAAATACAAGAAAATATGAAATAAAGCTAGAAAAATAAAATTATGACTTGGAAAAATCTAAAATAACAAAAGAGAATTTTCAAAACTATTTTTGTATTTTTCTGAATATTTTTGTATTTTCTAGGAATTAAAAACTATTTAAAACTAATTAAATTACTTAAAAATACAAATTTAACTAAGAAAAATCTAGAAAAATATTTTTTTGTCTTTTTATATTTATCTTAACTTAAGAAAAATGAAAAATTATTTTTTTGAAACTTTTCTGAATTATTTGTATTAAAAGCTAATTAAAAAGTGCTAAAAATTGATTTAAATGCAGAAAAATAGCAAACAAACTTAGAAAAATCTGAAAAATTCAAGATAAGCTTAAAATAATGTACTGAATCTAAGAAAAATTGAAAAACAGGTGCTTGTGTACAATAAAATGGAACTGCTTTGCAAAGTGCTTATAAATAAGCACTAAAGATGAGCCAAAAGGCCCAATAAGCTACCAACTGTTTACACAAGCCAAAATATGCTAAAGGTACTCCAATGTAACAATTTATAACTGATCTCAACCACAGAATAGCAAATACAACAGATTTGATGAATTAAGTGGAATGCTTAAGAACAGTTCTGAGGGGTCTGTTGCAGCCACAGATTAAGCACTCAAATAAACTAGAAGTTAAAAACCAAATATGGGGACCTAAACTAGACCTGGGTGGGAACATGTAAACCAAAAACCAGACTTTTACAAGCTCTTGAGAGCTCTATGCAAGATCTGCAAATGACTGAGAAAACTCAGCATAAGCTGAGTTTCTGTGTACAGGGGAATTAGGACCAATAAGAGAAGCTGTTTTGAAGCTTCTAAATAAATAACAAAAATCCACAAAAATGCTGATAAATAAGAAGTTCAGTTGAAGTTTTTAAAATGCCAGGTTTCACTAAATATGGCTCAAAAATGAAACCATGAAAAATCCGTTCAGTTGGACCCAAAACAGGTTTTTCAAGTTTTGACTTTTGAACCAAAAATGAAATGTTGACTTTGTTGAACTTTGAATCCAATTTGAGAGATGATATTGATGTTATATGATGAAGTGATCTTAATGCAAGTGATATCTATGAACTTTAAACACAAAACAAGAGTTTCACTTTGCAAAAACACAACAGTAAGCAAGTTAAGACAGATGAACCAAGATTTTGACTATGAGAGTTTTGCAGGCACAAACTAAGACAGATAAGAGCTCAAATGAACTAAACAAACCACAAGCAATAAAAAACAACCACTGACTACCCTTCTAAGACAATGGCCAGATCCAAACACCCTAATCTCAACTGTTTTGCAAAATTAATGAAACCAATACCGAGCAAACTTGTTTCAATGATCAAGCTAAGTCAAGCTAACTTAATTACACCTTAATTAACAGATTTAACTACTTATAATCTACTAAAACAGATTATGCTATGAAACTTTGAAAATCACTTACAACTTGTCCCCAGCCACTATGGCTTGCCAACAATGAAACCAGAACCTCTAACCTAGCTAAACCAACCCAACTGCTTCTAAATCAACCCATTTCCATTTCTGCATCACCCATTTTCATTTCTGCATCAATTTTGCTCCATGTTGACTTTTGTTGACCAGTATTCAAAAATGCTTGAAACTTAAATTTAAACTCACAAAGAGCTATAATAAACTTAAATGAGTTTGTTTGAGCTTGAAAACAAGTCACTAACAGTTTTGACATAAGAGTTTGAGAATGGAAATTTCAACAGTGAACATAAATTATGGAATCTGAACATAGACTTGAATTGATAGTTGAAATAAGTTGCAATACACTTGAATACCTTTGTTTGATACAAATAAGCTTGAAACTACAACTGAAAACTATTTAAGACATGATAAGCTTAAAAAACGACATACACTTTTAAAAATAAACTAACTACTCTTATTTCTTCTTTCTCTTGCACCTTTTATACATCAATCCTCCTTCTCTCTCTCTTCTGAATAGTTCCCAGCAGAAATCTTGGCCTTTGGATTGCTATAATAGATTTTTGGCCATTGGATGAATTTGGCGCCAAAAACTGTTTAAGCTAGCTGGAGATTGAGTGTTAGGTTTAGTGGGAATTTAATGCATCCTTGGAGTGTTATGTTTGGAGGAGGGTAGAGTAGGGAGATGATGGTGGATAGTTGAGTGTTAGCAGGTGAGTTGCAGGAGGGAAATGATGGAGGTGGTATACCCGTGAGTTTGGAGGGAAGGGGGTAGTCAAAGGTGTTTGACTGGGATTAAATATTGGAGGGGTCCAAATGTAATTGACAGGGGGTCACTTGGGTTTAAGGCAGGGGGTCAGAATGGTTTGTGACAAGTCCAAAGGGTTTAAGGGTTTAATAATCAAGGGACTTATGTTGCCAATTCTGAAAATTGAGGGACCAGTTCTGCCATATTCACAAAGTTGTTCCAAGGGGCTGAAATGACAAGTGTTAATAGTACAAGGACCAAAGCTGACATTTTCAAATTTTCCAGGGACCATTTTTGCCAATTTTTAAACTTGAAGGACCACTTTTGTAATTTCTCAAAACTTTTGATATTTTTCACCAAAGGACTAATTTTGACAACTTATGATTTTAAAAGGACCTTTGGTGATTTTTCTTTTGAAATTATGTGCTCAGGGACTATTTCTGACAATTTTGAAACTTGGGGGACTGAAACTGCCAATTATGCAAACTTAGCTCATTTTTCATCTGATTTTGAACATTTTGCATCTGAAACCTATAAAATGCAATTTTGGAATATTTTCAGTATTTTGATGCATTTCTGAGCATTTTTAGACGTTTTGCAGTTCAGATTTAACAAAAAATGATGAGTATTTACACACTCATCAATCCCCACACTAAACTATTGCTAGTCCCTAGCAATCTTTTGAGAAAAAACTTAATGGATTTGAATCTCTTTACCAAAAGCCATTACTTCTCGAGTAGCCAAATGTTTCAGTTCAAGTAAGAACCATGGTACACCGATAACCATGTGATTTTGAGCAAACCACCACCTTCCAACGGATTTGATTTGTCTTTTCCAGAAGCCGTTTGCTCTGGACTAGCCAACTCTTAGATAAATTATCAATATTATCTTTGGTGAGCTGATTACCAATTATGGTTTTTCCACTGCCTTTACCACAAGCCATAAACTTGCGGGCTAGCCAACTCTTCACTTTTTAGGATATGGTGAGCTGAATACCTTACAATTTTGGGCAAATTTCAAGCCGTCAACGGATTTGAGATATCTTTACCAAGAGCCGTTTGCTCCTGGATTAGCCAATCCTTTTGTTTATTAGACAAGGCGGACTGATAACCAAATGAGTAAGTGCAAAACACTTACTCCAAAAAAAAAATTTGGCCAAAAACGGGGGAATTAGGCGGATAATTACATGATAAAATTCGTGAGAATTCCCCCCCACACTTAGAAATGAATATTGCCCTCAATATTCAAAGTACCGGCGGTTATGCCGAAACAAAGAAAGTAAAAGGGAAATACTACGGCCATTATTTTGAAAGATTTTTTTTTTGAAACTTGCATATATACACAACATGTGGGGCAACCCCCCACACTAGGGTGGTAGAAAGATAGAAAGAAGTCATAAATATGGGTGAAAACCCATATGGCATGCTACTGTTTTTGATTCCCGAGTCGCTAGCTTGACTCGATCCCCGCATTCATTGGTTCATGGGGAAAGTTTGTAAATCTGGGACAACCACAGGGGGAATGTCCTCTCCAAAGTAATGCTTCAACCGATGACCATTCACTTTAAAGTTTGGACCATCGGGTTGAGATAACTCAATGGTACCATAAGGATAAACCTTAGCAATGGTAAATGGTCCAGACCAGCGGGATTTTAATTTTCCCGAGAAAATCTTCAATCTTGAGTTGAAAAGAAGGACTCGATCACCGACGTTGAAAACGCGGTTTTTGATTTTTGAGTCATGAATCTTCTTTGTCTTTTGTTTATAGATCAAAGAGTTCTCGTATGCTTGATCACGGAGTTCATTTAATTCATTCATTTGAACTTTTCGATGATCACCAGCTGTCTGAATATCAAAGTTGGCATGTTTCAAGGCCCAGTATGCCTTGTGCTGAGCTCAACCGGCAGATGACATGCCTTTCCGTACACAAGCTTGTATGGAGTGCACCCGATGGGTGTTTTGTAAGCTGTACGGAAGGCCCAGAGTGCGTCATCTAGCTTATCCGACCAAGAGGCACGGTTTTCACCAACCGTCCTCTCAAGAATTCTTTTTATCCCCCGGTTGGAAACTTCCACTTGCCCACTAGTTTGGGGGTGGTACGCAGTAGAGAGACGGTGAGTTACACCATACTTTTGCATGACTCTATCAAATTGGTCATTGCAAAAATGCGTACCACGATCACTGATTATGGCTCGTGGAGTTCCAAACCTAGCAAATAAGGATTTTAAGAATTTCACAACAACTCGGGCATCGTTGGTGGGTAAAGCCTTAGCTTCAACCCATTTTGACAAGTAGTCAACGGCCACGAGTATGTACTTATTACCGCGAGAAGAAGGAAATGGCCCCATAAAGTCAATGCCCCAGATGTCAAAAATCTCACACACTTGAATGGCGTTTTGTGGCATTTCATTTCTTTGTGAGATATTCCCGTGACGTTGACAAGCGTCACAGGTTTTGACAAATTCGTGGGCATCCTTATAAATTGTGGGCCAATAGAATCCGGAATCAAACACCTTCTTGGCGGTGTAGTTGGGGCTATGATGTCCCCAAGTAGGTCCAGAATGGCAAGCTTTAAGAATGTCAATAGCTTCCTGACCATACACACATCGCCGGATGACTTGATCCGCACAAATTTTGAACAAGTAGGTGTCGTCCCAGAAGTAATGTTTCACATCTTTAAAGAATTTATTTTTCTGTTGGGACGACATCCCTTTCACCACAAAGTTACCCGCATGGTAATTTGCAAAGTCAAGAAACCATGGGGTAGAAAAGTCTCCACGAAAAGAAACCACATTGAGTGTTTCGAGAGGAAATGTTTCATTAATTTCCTTTTTCTCGAACACATTTTGGTGAGGGTTTTCTAGACGGGATAGATGATCGCAGCAGGTTCTCTTCTCCTTTTTATCACGTATAACGATATCAAATTCTTGCAGGAGGAGAACCCAACGGAGCAATCTCGGCTTTGCATCTTGTTTTGCAAAGAGATATTTGAGAGCCGAGTGATCCGTATACACCACGCATTTTGTCAAGATAAGGTACGGCCGAAACTTTTCAAACGCATACACCACAGCTAATAATTCTTTTTCTGTAGTGGTGTAATGGGTTTGAGCTTCAGTCATAGTTTTGCTTGCGTAGTGGATAGGCTGAAAATGCTTGGTTTTGCGTTGCCCCAAGACTGCACCGATAGCAAAATCACTTGCATCGCACATGAGCTCAAAGGGTAGATCCCAGTCGGGGGCAACTAGAATGGGTGCTTCCGTAAGCTTTTTCTTTAGTGTTTCAAAAGCTTCGATGCACTCAGGAGAAAAGATAAAAGGAGCATCTTTTTCGAGAAGATGGGTCATAGGCCGAGCGATTTTAGAAAAATCTTGAATAAATCTACGATAAAACCCGGCATGACCTAGAAAACTCCTAATACCTTTGACGGTAGTAGGATGAGGTAATTTAGCAATGACATCAACTTTTGCTCTATCTACCTCAATCCCATTCTTGGAAATCTTATGGCCAAGGACTATGCCTTCTTTGACCATAAAGTGGCTCTTCTCCCAATTTATACATAGATTGGTGTCTTCACACCGTTTTAGCATTTTGTCTAAATGGGAGAGACATGTCTGAAATGAGTCCCCAATGACCGAAAAGTCATCCATAAACACCTCCATAGTTTCCCCGATCATGTCGTGGAAAATTGCCATCATACATCGTTGGAACGTGCCAGGAGCATTGCATAAGCCAAAAGGCATACGTCTATAGGCAAACGTCCCGTATGGGCAGGGTGAATGTGGTTTTTCTTGATCCAATGGGATCAATGGGGATCTAAAAATAACCCGAGAAACCATCAAGGAAACAATAGTACTCGTTCCCTGCTAATCTCTCAAGCATCTGGTCCATGAAGGGTAGAGGAAAATGGTCTTTACGGGTGGCTTCGTTTAACTTGCGATAGTCAATGCACACACGCCATCCCGTAACCAATCGAGTTGGAATTAACTCGTTTTCTTCATTCGTGACAACAGTAACGCCACCCTTTTTTGGAACGCAATGAATTGGGCTAACCCAAGGACTATCAGAGATCGGGTAAATTAAACCGGCATCAAGAAGTTTTAGAACCTCTTGTTTGATAACCTCATGAATCTTAAGATTCACCCTTCTCTGATGTTGGACTGCTGGTTTGAAGTCATCCTCCATTAAGATTTTGTGAGTACAAAATTCAGGGTTGATACCCTTAATATCAGAGAGTTTCCAAGCAATTTCTTGCTTGTGTGACTTCAAGACCTTTATGAGAGCAGTTTTCTCCTCCTCAGTTAAGTCTTTAGCAATTATGACGGGTAATTTATCATCACCCTCCAAGAATGCATACTCGAGATGAGGAGGTAGGTCCTTAAGTTCAACCTCGGGAAATTCTTCAGTAGATGTTTGTACTGATTTGATTTCCTCAATTGTGATCTCTTTCGGAGGGAGTGAAGGTAATGGATCTTCATTAAGCAATTGCTCAAGATAAAGAATATCTCCCTCCGAATCATAAACACCATCAATTCCAGGCGGAATTGATTCATCAGTAGCAAGAAATTCATCGATCTCTTCCAGAAGGAAGTCACCTCCCTCAAACGGAGTGAGAGAGGGGGAAGAGTCGGCAATGATAGGTTGAGAAGATGTGGTGGAATCCCCACTCACAGAATTATGAAGATAACCAAGAAACTCTTGAGAGTACTCCTCTGAAGCAATATCAATTAAATCGACTCGATTAACTGATTCAGTATCATAATTTGAGGAGTACCTCGAAGTTTGATCGAGGTTAAAGGTAGCAGCTTCATTACCCACACGTAAAGTGATTTCTTGCTCAAATACATCAATAAGAGCACGGCCCGTTCTCATGAATCCTCTTCCAACAATGAGGGGAACCCGAGGATCGGCATCGAAATCAACAACCACAAAGTCAGCTGGAAAATGGAACTTTCCTACTTTCACGAATACATCCTCGGCGATGCCAAGAGGACGCGATATAGAACGATCTGCAAGCTCAAGAGTCATGTAGGTAGGAATAAGTTCCGGAAGAGAAAGTTTCTTCCACACTGAATAAGGCATCAGATTGATGCTTGCACCAAGATCGGCAAGGGCAAAGCATTCAATCATCCCAGGAAAAACACAAGGAAGAAGAAATTTTCCAGGATCTCCCAGCTTCTCGGGAAGCTTTTTTAACAAGACTGCTGAGCAGTTCTCGTTCAAAGGAGTCTTGGCCATTTCAAACAGCTTTTCCTTGTTGCTCAACATGTGTTTGAGAGTTGATGCAAACTTGGGCATCAACATGATAGCATCCGCGAAGCTTATGTCAAAATGAAGTTCTTGGAAAATTTGAAAGAATTTTTCCATTTGATGACTGGCTTTTTCACGGAGCTTTTGCTCATGTAAACGTGAGGGGTAAGGAATAGAAGTTTTGGATTTAGGGTTACCAACTGGAGGTTCAAAAACAACTCCAGGTTTGGTATTGGGTACAACCTGAGGATGGACAGTGCTGGTACTTCCGTTATTAGTAGGAAGTTCCTTGTCCTTTGTCGCCTCAGGTTCGCTTTCCACTACCTTCGGGAGAGAAGAAGAAGAGGTAGTAGGAATAGCGGGTCCAGCATATGAAGTACCACTTCTGGTTGTGATCGCCTTTGCATCACCCCTCGGATTAGCGATCGTGTTGCTAGGTAAAGTACCTGAGCCCGAGGGTCGATCATTTAAAGACTTCTTAATGTCAGCAATCTGGCTAACCAACAACCTATTCATTTCCTCTTGGGATTTCATGAATTGATTCAACAACTCATCAGATGATGGTCCAGTTGGAACAATGGCTTGATTTTGCACAGGAAAATTCTGGCCTCTATTGTTAGGATTAGGGCCTTGATAATTTCCTTGATTATTGGCATGAAAATACCCTGGGTTGAAATTTCCCTGACCTGGGTTTCTATTGAAATTTCCTTGATGTTGGAAATTTTGATTCTGATTTTGAAAACCGTTGTTTGGACTGAAATTACCTTGGTTTTGAAAACCTTGGTTTTTTCTGTTTTGATTTTGATTACGGTTTTGATTGAAACCGGGAGGTCCAGGGTAGTGGTTAGGACGGTGGTTCGGGTCTATAGGAGCACGATATTGGTTGCCTCCTTGATTAGAAATACCGCCCACAGCATTAGCTTCAAAAGGGTTACCATCGGTGGCCATACAGTTATAGTAAGCATGGGGGCCACCACAAGTAACACAGACTTCCACTTTCTTAACTTCAGTAGGAGGTGAAGTTTGTGGAAAAGAGACTTTCTTTTGGTTGGAGAGAACCAAAGCTTGGATAGCTTCCGTGAGTTTGTCAATCTTAGCATCGGTGCTAGACTGACTCACGGGCGATGAAGAAGAAGGACCAACACTGACTTGGGAAACAACCGGCTTGCTTCGTGCAGTGCGGACTTTAGACTTGTTTTCGATAATCGCTAAAGCTTCTTTGACAGTTTTGCTTAGGAAATTTCCTCCAGCGTAGGAATTGAGAGAATCTTGATCAGATTGACTCACTCCATTGTAGAAAGTATCGAGTTGCATCAACTCGGAGAAACCGTGGTGAGGACATTTGCGAAGCAATTCCTTAAAACGATCCCACGATTCACTGAAGGATTCATCAAACTTTTGAGTGAACTTGATGATTTCATTTTTAAGACTCGTGGTTTTGGAAGGTGGATAGAATTCATTCACAAATTTCTTCACCAGATCTTCCCATGTCTCAATTGATTGAGGGGGTTGTTTTTCAAGCCAAATCCGGGCTTGCCCTCAAGAGAAAATGGGAACAGAAGAAGCTTAACAGCATCAGTAGGGACATTCTTGTATTTGATGGTAGATGCAATCTTGTTAAACCATCGAATATGAGCATGAGGATCATCCCGCTCAAAACCGTAGAACTGATTTGAGGTTACAAGATTCAGTAACCCGGTCTTGAGTTCAAAATTTTCAGCCACAATGGCTGGTACAACAATAGCATCTCCATACCCGTCGATGGGTGCCTGGAGAAGCTCACACATAGGGCGTTCTTCCGCCATGATAACGGAAGTAGTGTGAGCTGTCCGGATCTCAGATCCGACTGATGGAGCAGAAAGTCTACGGACACGCCTTCTCGGAATCTTGACAAGCTCACGAAATGGGCTCACAGATCTAGAAGAGCGAGTGCGCATACACTAGAGTTAACTCTAAGGAAACTCAGAGTTAAGGAGAGGAATGGAATTATGAAGATGTTTTATAAAAATGGGGTGAGAAGAATCTTTATGGGTTTTCTGGTTCTGACAAGTATATATAACAACAAAATCAATTAAAACAAGATCGAGGCAAAACAACAGTGAACTTAACCAATAATCACAATATGAATGGCTTCTTTGAAAAAGGTACACCAATCACAAGGACACAAAGGCAAGTTTTAAATCTTTAGTTCGGGAACTTATTATGGTCGTACCCCCAGTTAGGTAGTACACTGCCTTGGTTTGCGGTGGTAATCTTTTAAGTTGTTATTATTAAGAAAACGACAAATCTTTTTGTATTTTTTTTTTGATACATATATAGAAACAAAAGGAAAATATTTTTTGTGTTTTATACGTTTTTGGATGTTTTTTTTTTTTGGGTTTTTGGATTTTTTTATAAGAAAATATGGATATATATATATAGATAGAGATGGATGGTATAAACAAAGAGCGAGTATTCAAACTACTAATCTGCTAAACGGAGGATAATCAGCACAGCTCCCCGGCAGCGGCGCCAAAAATTTGATCCGTGCAAAACCGTCAAGTTTTCTCACGCAAGCTGACCACTTGTGAATGGCCAACCGTAAGAAACTTAAAACAGCTTAAGCACAGATGCAATGAAGATCAGGGGAGTATAGGGTTTCCCCGGGTCGTTATGTCCCAGCGAGCTATGCAATGGATTACCAAACGTATAGTGATCGAGAAATTTGAACAGAAAAAAGGGATTTGATATGATTATAACTACAGAAAAAGCCAATCAAATTACAACGGCTTAAATGCAAATTAAAGAAAGTTAAAAAGATAAATTATATTAAATAAACGCTATCACTATTTGCAAATTGATGTTTTTGTTTTTATGTTTTTATAAAACTGAATTAAAAACTACGCGACGTACAAATAAAACTATGAAACTGAATCAATATTAACCCTAAAAATATGAAAATGATATTGTTACAAACCTAATGATAAAAGAAAATATTTAGAAAAATAAAATTATTTTTATAACTAATTATCTAATTATTATTAATTAAAAACTATTTTTAACTATTTAATAATAACCTAAAATACAAGAAAATATGAAATAAAGCTAGAAAAATAAAATTATGACTTGGAAAAATCTAAAATAACAAAATAGAATTTTCAAAACTATTTTTGTATTTTTCTGAATATTTTTGTATTTTCTAGGAATTAAAAACTATTTAAAACTAATTAAATTGCTTAAAAATACAAATTTAACTAATAAAAATCTAGAAAAATATTTTTTTGTCTTTTTATATTTATCTTAACTTAAGAAAAATGAAAAATTATTTTTTTGAAAATTTTCTGAATTATTTGTATTAAAAGCTAATTAAAAAGTGCTAAAAATTGATTTAAATGCAGAAAAATAGCAAACAAACTTAGAAAAATCTGAAAAATTCAAGATAAGCTTAAAATAATGTACTGAATCTAATAAAAATGGAAAAACAGGTGCTTGTGTACAAGAAAATGGAACTGCTTTGCAAAGTGCTTATAAATAAGCACTAAAGATGAGCCAAAAGCCCCAATAAGCTACCAACTGTTTACACAAGCCAAAATATGCTAAAGGTACTCCAATGTAACAATTTATAACTGATCTCAACCACAGAATAGCAAATACAACAGATTTGATGAATTAAGTGGAATGCTTAAGAACAGTTCTGAGGGGTCTGTTGCAGCCACAAATTAATCACTCAAATAAGCTAGAAGTTAAAAACCAAATATGGGGACCTAAACTAGACCTGGGTGGGAACATGTAAACCAAAAACCAGACTTTTACAAGCTCTTGAGAGCTCTATGCAAGATCTGCAAATGACTGAGAAAACTCAGCATAAGCTGAGTTTCTGTGTACAGGGGAATTAGGACCAATAAGAGAAGCTGTTTTGAAGCTTCTAAATAAATAACAAAAATCCACAAAAATGCTGATAAATAAGAAGTTCAGTTGAAGTTTTTAAAATGCCAGGTTTCACTAAATATGGCTCAAAAATGAAACCATGAAAAATCCGTTCAGTTGGACCCAAAACAGGTTTTTCAAGTTTTGACTTTTGAACCAAAAATGAAATGTTGACTTTGTTGAACTTTGAATCCAATTTGAGAGATGATATTGATGTTATATGATGAAGTGATATTAATGCAAGTGATATCTATGAACTTTAAACACAAAACAAGAGTTTCACTTTGCAAAAACACAACAGTAAGCAAGTTAAGACAGATGAACCAAGATTTTGACTATGAGAGTTTTGCAGGCACAAACTAAGACAGATAAGAGCTCGAATGAACTAAACAAACCACAAGCAATAAAAAACAACCACTGACTACCCTTCTAAGACAGAATGTGCAGCAGATCCAAACACCCTAATCTCAACTGTTTTGCAAAATTAATGAAACCAATACCGAGCAAACTTGTTTCAATGATCAAGCTAAGTCAAGCTAACTTAATTACACCTTAATTAACAGATTTAACTACTTATAATCTACTAAAACAGATTATGCTATGAAACTTTGAAAATCACTTACAACTTGTCCCCAGCCACTATGGCTTGCCAACAATGAAACCAGAACCTCTAACCTAGCTAAACCAACCCAACTGCTTCTAAATCAACCCATTTCCATTTCTGCATCACCCATTTTCATTTCTGCATCAATTTTGCTCCATGTTGACTTTTGTTGACCAGTATTCAAAAATGCTTGAAACTTAAATTTAAACTCACAAAGAGCTATAATAAACTTAAATGAGTTTGTTTGAGCTTGAAAACAAGTCACTAACAGTTTTGACATAAGAGTTTGAGAATGGAAATTTCAACAGTGAACATAAATTATGGAATCTGAACATAGACTTGAATTGATAGTTGAAATAAGTTGCAATACACTTGAATACCTTTGTTTGATACAAATAAGCTTGAAAATACAACTGAAAACTATTTAAGACATGATAAGCTTAAAAAACGACATACACTTTTAAAAATAAACTAACTACTCTTATTTCTTCCTTCTCTTGCTCCTTTTATACATCAATCCTCCTTCTCTCTTCGAATAGTTCAGAAATCTTGGCCTTTGGATTGCTATAATAGATTTTGGCCATTGGATGAATTTGGCAAAACTTTTAAGCTAGCTGGAGATTGAGTGTTAGGTTTAGTGGGCATTTAATGCATCCTTGGAGTGTTGTGTTTGGAGGAGGGTAGAGTAGGGAGATGATGGTGGATAGTTGAGTGTTAGCAGGTGAGTTGCAAGAGGGAAATGATGGAGGTGGTATACCCGTGAGTTTGGAGGGAAGGGGGTAGTCAAAGGTGTTTGACTGGGATTAAATATTGGAGGGGTCCAAATGTAATTGACAGGGGGTCACTTGGGTTTAAGGCAGGGGGTCAGAATGGTTTGTGACAAGTCCAAAGGGTTTAAGGGTTTAATAATCAAGGGACTTATGTTGCCAATTCTGAAAATTGAGGGACCAGTTCTGCCATATTCACAAAGTTGTTCCAAGGGCTGAAAATGACAAGTGTTAATAGTACAAGGACCAAAGCTGACATTTTCAAATTTTCCAGGGACCATTTTTGCCAATTTTTAAACTTGAAGGACCACTTTTGTAATTTCTCAAAACTTTTGATATTTTTCACCAAAGGACTAATTTTGACAACTTATGATTTTAAAAGGACCTTTGGTGATTTTTCTTTTGAAATTATGTGCTCGGGACTATTTCTTGACAATTTTTGAAACTTGGGGGACTGAAACTGCCAATCATGCAAACTTAGCTCATTTTTCATCTGATTTTGAACATTTTGCATCTGAAACATATAAAATGCAATTTTGGAATATTTTCAGTATTTTGATGCATTTCTGAGCATTTTTAGACGTTTTGCAGTTCAGATTTAACCAAAAATGATGAGTATTTACACACTCATCACTGCTAAAAGATGGGTTGATCGATTACCTGCCGGAACAGTCAACACCTGGCCTCTCCAAAAAAAATATTCCATTCAGAGATACTGTCCTCCATCCAGGACTGCTAAACAATTAGAAGAAATCCATAACTTCAAGCAGGAGGGTGATGAAACATTGTATCAAGCATGGGAAAGGTACAACGAATTAGTATACAAGTGCCCTACTCACGACCTCAATAGCCAGCAAAAGGTGAACGTCTTTTACAAATGTTTGAACATCTCCTCTAGACAAATGATCGATTCTTAGGGACCAATACCTGGAATGACTCCAACATTGGCTCTTGAAACTGTTCAGAAGATGGATGACCACTCTCACAAATGGCACAATGGGGGGAGCAATCGAAGTAAGAGTGGAAATATGGAAGGCCTTGCAGCGATAAACAACAAATTAGAAAGTCTCAGAAGAGACATGAAAAAGCTCAAGGAAAATGTGCATTCCATACAAGTTGAACGAAATGAACACAATGGAGCTCTCCCTACTAACGAATGCTCCTCTAACGAGGAAGTTAAAAGGATTGAAGAAGTAAAATATGAAGGTGGAAGTCCCTTCAATGGATACAATGGTAAAGGGGCCAGATACCGAGAAAAATCCCAGGGTTCTATACAAGAATCAACAACAATCCTCCCAGACCAAGCCTTGAAGAAATAATGCATAAACATATCAAGGAATCTACAAAGAACAGCGATAGACTCAAAGAATGGATGGTCAAGGTAAAAGAAGACACCAACATGAACTTGCGGAACCAAGATGCCGCAATTAAAAACCTCGAAACCCAAATTGGGCAGTTAGCTAAAAACCTTGAGACCAGTAATGACAAAGCCATTGCCTGCAAAGCCATATTTGCACAAGATAAACCGAAGAAAGAACAATGCACCTCTTCTGTCACCAATGATCTATTCGGGATTAACTACCTAAAAGAAGATAAATTGGAAGACGACGAGGACCTGCCAAGCCAACTTCCTGAGAAACAACACTATCAGGAAAGTTTTTTTCTTCCATGCACTATCAGTAATCTTAAAATTCCCGCATTAGCTGATTTAGGGGATGGGGTAAACCTTATTTCTACCACTTAGTTTGATAAAATAAAACTTACCAATTTAAAAGAAACAACAATGATGATTGAAATGACTGATTCCTCTAAAGGTGTACCTAGGAGAGTGGTTAATAATGTCCTCCTTAAATTTGGAAAGTTCATTTTTCTCACTGATTTTGTGGTTATTGATATGGGAAAACGGGAGACTTACAACTTAATTGTTGGAAGAACTTTTCTGGCCACTTGTCGAGCACAAATTAGGGTCTTTGAAAAACAAATTTCTTTGGGAACTGAAAAAGAACGAATAACTTTCAGCATGAAAGAGCAATTAAACCCAAAATTAGAAGTTTCAAATAAACCTGATGTTGTCAATATTCCGTCGCTCGACCCAGCTATGTGTTATAATCATAGTACTAACAATCGTGGAGAGAATGTTGATAGTTGTGAACATGAACAAGGAGATATTGTCCAGATTGAGGGTATTAAAGAAGCTCCGGATCCAAACAAACATTACTTCAACCCTATATTAATAGAAGATAGCAAATCAATGAAAGCATGGCCCTCATGTAACCTTTCCGTTAATTTGGTGATGGAAGGGCGGATAAATGGACGTGCCCACACGAGATTGAGAGACACGATATAACATTTGGAAAATTATCCTTTGAAGATTGGTACAAGGTAAGATTTGGAGACTCGGAAATTAATACGAGATTGGTAAAACAACTAAAATGAAATTACGATAATTATCACCTTATTGATGCAATGACCAATGATGAAAGATCAAACATAAGTACAACAATTGGTCCTATAGCAGAAAGTGACGACTGCAGGAAGTCATGTTTATCGTTTAATGAGTGGCTCTCCCAAAAATTTGGAACATGTAGCATCGGGAACACAGCGAGAAAAAAGGTTTTTATCGAATGGATGAATGATTGCCGCCAATTAGGGGAGGAAGTTGGCCAAGTCCAAAGGCCACCATAAATCCCCAAGGCTCTGAGTCTAACTTAAAGACTCGTAAATAAAGAAAAGTGCTCTTTCGGGAGACAAACCGAATTATCCCTTTCATTTGTTTTATTTCCTTTCTGTTGGGTTTTGTGTTTTTAACCATTTTTAAAGGAAACGAAGAAAAGTTGTTGCTGCAGCATGCTGATCAGACCAGAGTTATGGCGTAACTCATTCTCATGATTACGCCGTAACAGGTTCTTTTGCAGCAGAACTTCAGAAGCATTACCAATTACGGCGTAATCACATTCAGTGGTTACGCTGTAGCTACATTTTTGCAGAATGCCGGTTGTTTAGTTACGGCGTAACTCCTTCTGGAGTTACGACGTAACTATCCTCTACATTACTTCTTTCATTTTAAACACGATAACCTTGTATTAGTCTTTTAAATGAACTTTGTGGTATGTTCCCTGTAAGCCCTCACGAGACTACACTCGTCTACTTGGGACACCAAGTGATTTAAAAGGTTTGTTGCATATGCTAAATGCAACCGTGATTCCTACGAAAGTGAGTTAGATTTTAGGGATTGAAGTTTGCTCGTGGATGCTTAAGCGAAGGCACGACTCTCTTTCGTGGTCCTTCTTTCTTTTTGGAGCAAATTTCAGGGAATTTCTCGCTCTAATTCTACTTTTCTCTTCACCTTTATTTAACGCTTAGTACAAAAGGGACTTTGTACAATTCAGGTGGGGGGACGGGAGTAGAATTGTCTCTTGAACTTTATTGCCCTCGTTTTACTAGTTTATTTTGAAAAACTATGCCATTTTTAAAATTTTGACATGTTTTTCTTAACCTAACTAGATTAGACCTTAGCCGAGCACATTATAACCCTTGATATTATATGGTGAGATTAGCCTTATCCGTTTCCAAATTTTACCTCAAATCCACCAAATTATGTGTGTGCCGGTAGCTTGTAAACTTTAGAACTTGGCCTTTACATCATTTCGAGACCATAGACGAGGTATGTTGAGTTAGCTCGATGTATTTGGACTTTTCAGTTTAAGAAGGCACTATTATAGGATTCATTTGTGTGTCTATCGATTAGTTACCTCGACTTCTCGACCTTCATGTGAAACCCTTTTTTTGCACTCACCTTTAGTGGAAGATACACCTAGATTCACCCATCTGAGCCATTCCTTTTATTTTGTTAACCCAATATATTGTTTCGTTACACCTATACACCTTAGCCTACCCTGTAGTCTTTATTTGTGATTGGGAAGTCATCATTTGCCTAAGTTCAAGGTTCAAGTGGAAAGGTTCGGGAATCACGCTTTTGTTGACGACATATTCTTAAAGATCATTGAAGACCCCCCCTCGAATTCCTATTGTTCATCTCAAGTGGGGGGATGTTATGTTTATTTGTTATGTTTGTGATTCGAAAAAAAAATAGTTATGTATTTGTTATTCAGTTGATTGTAACGTGCGATGTTATAAGCAGTATGTTATGAGCTTAATATAGATTTAGTATCGAGGAGGCCACCTCGGTCACATTTGAAGATTAGAGTTGGTAATTTCGCCAACAGTTGGAGAAAAGGTAGTGTGCCCATCATGACGTCCTCTAATGACACATCTACCTAGTATATCATGACCCGGTTTCTTAACTTCGAAGCTTGAACTTTGGGCGGACGGTAAGTGGTGATGACTTGATTATACACTTAGACTATTTGCTTGATTTTTTATTTTACACCATTTATATCCCATGTCTTATCCTACCCTTTAGTCATGAAGCGTGTCTAGGTGATGTAGCGAGCAATCTTTGGTGTCTTGGCCCTGGATTTGGTCAGGTACCATTGGTTTTGTCCACTTCGCCGTGACATGTTAGTAATGACGAGTCACCCTTAATCTTTGTCGTGTCTACCCATATTGCCTTCGAGAATTGGTTAGCCCTTAACTCTAGTGGTGGAGATTTGTGTAACCGCCAAGCTTATGATAGAATACATGCTATGACTGTGCGATTGAGTGATCACCCCGAAATTGACACTTAGAATAGTTGAGAGATTTGAGTCTTTCGTTCCCATTTCTTGAGGTGTTCGACTTTGTTTTATTCTATCATAAGGGATTTGTAAACTTATATTTTCCAGGTAATGGGAGATATCTTTTTAGGATCTATCTAATAAGGTCTACTTGAGGGCAAATAGAGTTCAAGTTGGGGGATATTTGATAACATCAAATTATCCAAAATATTAAGTGTCAATTTTCCCCGACAATGCTTGTAATTTATATCATTTATATGGATTTACGCTTGTTTTCCATTATATTTCACTTTCAGGTAAATTACGAGCATTGGAGCTAAAGAGACGCGGATTTGGAGAGTTTATTGAAGATTTATCATAGTATGCTCACTTTGAAGAAGTTACGGCGTAACTCCTCTCTCACATTACGTCGTAACTAAAGCGTGGCTCAGAAAACCAACATAACAGAAGATTACGGCGTAATTCTATCCAAGATTATGACGTAACCATATTAGGTCAAATAAGATTCCGCGCCGCTACTAATTACGCTGTAACTCATGCTACAACTATGGCGTAACCAAGATTTATTGAAGATACGGCGTAACTCCTTCCAGAGGTTACGCCGTAACCAGCATTTTAGTGCAAAATACGAAGAATTGTATGTTAAGGCGTACCTCTTATAATTAGTTATACCGTAACCAGATCTGGCCTATAAATACCCCACGATTTCCAGCATTTCAGGGCATCCCATTTCACACTCAACATTCAGAGAACGTAAGAAGAAGTCGAAGGAAGATCTAGAGGAGAATACGGAGCTATCTCCAAAGGAGAAATCACTCCCCTACGATAAGCATTAGCTTTTTATCTTTTCTTTACTTTCAATTCATGTATTTCGTAACATTAAACATTGAATCTATTTTTATAGTTAATATGAGCGGCTAAGCACCTTTAGTTGTTGGCCTAGTTATGATTCCTTAATTGTTTTGTTTGTGTTTACATTGCTTCCGTATAATTATGATAACGCTACACGCGTCGTTCGGGGTCAAAGGAACTTCCTTTTCTTCGAGCAAGTTTTATAACACCCTAGGCAGTGAACCTAATCGTTGTAGTGTAGTATTAGGGTAAGCCACGGGTATTGATATCGTTCTCTAGGGGAATATGAATGCTAGTGAGGAGTTACTACGCTAAGGTTGGGGTTGAGGAAGATTATTTTTATCTTTTTTATATTTTTAAGAAAAGGAAAGGTACGAATCTCGGGGTTTAGATTTGGGGGTTGGTATTTCTACCGATTACTCTACTTGTCTAATTATCTAATCTAAGGTGTATGTAGTCTATGTCTAATTATTGTGTGCTCAGATGATGGTTTAAAGATATGTTTACTTAGGTTTTATTACTCCTTAATTATCTCCTATTGATGGTTGAATTGTCACGTCCTTATTCTTAATCGCGTTGTGTGTCTAAAGTCGTAGGGTATGCATTTGTCCCTGACTCTTTGAAACTACCAAAGGGTCTCGTCTACAAAATCTCTAGGAATTAAAGACTCTAACTCTAAGGCACTCTTTGGATGGTTTAGCCTACAACTACTCTAGGCGTTATAGTCTAAGGTTCACAAAGATTAATCAAGCATTAACTACACAACGAATGACCTATCGCATTACTAGATCATTAACAATTAAGATAAGAGACAACCAATCAATATTAAATAATTAAGTTTCATATTCCCTAAGCAAACACACAAGTAAATTAGCCGGATATGGAGAACATGCAAGCATACACACAAATAATTGAAGACATAATTGAATTAATGAAGTAAAACACTTATCTTGATGTAAGATAGGGTTTGGAACCCTAAAATACTGTACAAGACAGCCTTGGTTCGGTTTAGGTTTTTACTCCAAAAGACTACACACTTAAAACTAAAAAATTCGGATTCTATATATAAGATTACAATTGCGACGGCGTCACCTTATGAATTGTGACGATGTCGGGTCGCCGTCATTAGGGTTTCGTCTTGGCCACGTTAGTCTTGCGACGGCGTCACCTTATGCTTGTGACGCCGCCCCCTTCAGTCTCTGACGCCGTCTGGATCAAATCTAGGCCGCCTGAGTTGCGACGACCTACTCTTTTAAAGCCTGACACCGTCACTTGAAAATAAGCAATTTGGCTCGAGCCGTCACAAAGTGATGCGACGGCGTCACAGATAACACTGACGCCCCTTGTATTTTAGCAGATTGAGTGTCTCGATTCTTGACTTTGGCCATTTTCTTCGTATATCCGCGCCTTTTCGTCCAAATAAGTGCCATTCCAGCAATTTGCCTTCAAGAGACCTAAAAAGTGAAAAGGAACGATATTAAGTAATAACGGATACAAACGTGATCAAATAAGGGCTTAAACGACCCCTCAAAAAGGTACATTTTAAAACCTTATCAAATGTCCCTACACTTGGTA
This sequence comes from Chrysanthemum makinoi, assembly GCA_910596185.1. Classification (NCBI taxonomy): domain Eukaryota; kingdom Viridiplantae; phylum Streptophyta; class Magnoliopsida; order Asterales; family Asteraceae; genus Chrysanthemum; species Chrysanthemum makinoi. The sequence goes on along the minus strand of OU343222.1, from coordinate 240,161,068 downwards.
TTTGCTTGTCCTCAAGCAAATGTGCTTTTAGCCAATTAATTTATAAGTTAGGGTTCATGAAGCATTGGTTTAAAACAATCCACAACACATATAAGCCCCGCAAAAGTCATAACAAGCACGGAAATTACATACTAGCACCTCACATGGGGTGTTTGGATACTCACATCTCTCGGGTGTATATGAAATATAACAAGTTGGAAATGGAAGATAAACACTCATTAACCGGTCCTAGTACATAGATTATCATAGGCTTGAGAATAGATCAAACCTCCATCGCTTTGGCGTAAGCACCTAGAAAAGACTATCAAAGAGGTCTTTAAAGGGTTGTAATGTTAGGCTAACGGTAGGGAAACAAAGGGTTTGGTGGGATAGGCTATTTAGTGGTGGTAAGTCAAAAATCTCTATGTTACAAGCATACGAAGAATGGCGTTGCTAAGCTAAGACTCGACACTCTAGACTCTAGATAACTGAAATAAACAAACATAAATTTAAAGATAGATGTAGGATGGTAGCCCGTTTTTTTTTCCAACACTCTATTTTTTTTCTTTTTTTCTTTTTCTCTCTCTTTTTTTTCGATTTTTTTTTTTACTCTACCATCCTCTACGGTAACATCAAAATGATAGGGATTTATAGGCACATCCCTACACTTGAGTTTTTATTACTCTAACACTAATTTGACCCGAATTGAAAAGATCAAAACACTTGGAGTACATTATTACGCAAATAAAGGGTATTTGAATTTAACGTTCCCTTCCCGTCATTTCATAAACTTTAACTTTTCCCATGAGTCCCAATCGTCCCAAAACTGTGTACAAAGGATATGACTCGACTTAGCAACTCATGCAAGCAACTAGATAATTGAACTAAGGGTTTAGTATGATAACAATAATGCACTAAAAGTGAGTGCATACAAGGTAGGCTAAGGCGATTTGGGTGTACATTTGGGGGTGGGGTGTAAACAATGCTCTTCATTGATATTCCGGAAAACCGAAAAATCAAGAGAACCGCGAAAAGGATAGGCTCAGAGGGGTTAACTAGGGGTATCGTGTACTAAAAGTGAGTACAACGCAAAGTTGTGGGGGAATTACTCAACCGAGGTGGAAGAAGTAATTATATTACGTGTATCAAACAAGGGTTATCCTAATGCCTCTTATCATTTAGTTATTCCTAACTACACAAGTGTAGTCTTACTAGCGATCTCGGGATGCATTACAAAACAAGTTCTAGAATCTATTATACTACCGGTTCACACACTAAGCATTAAAGATGAATGCTTTAATTCCTACTAATCTAAGGGCGATCCTCATATTTTGGGTGGAATTTAAGTGGTAAAGGGTTTTTGTGCTAGTCATGCAACTTCCTATCCGTGAGACGCTTTATTAAGACTAATGGCCCACTCCTATATGTCATGAAAAATTAAAAATTTGGTGCCAAAATTACCCTAACCGACATTTTCTCATGGTTTATTACACAAATACAATTGGACAAAGCAAATAATCAAGGATAAGCATAGTTTCAAAGTTCCCGTTTTATTTTCCCTCCCTACACTTAAACTGAACATTGTCCTCAATGTTCCCCGAAAGTATCAAAGTTATGATAATGGAAGGTAAAAAACGAAAGAAACTAATACTCCCCTGATTAGCTCGGTAGGATCCGTGTAAAGTGGTGGTTAAATCTTTTCCAAGAAGAATGTATGCGTGAAAAGCTCCTTCCAATCTTATGTATCTTCTTCTTAGTAAATTAAACCTGCACACTTGAAGAAAACAAACGAAACCTTCGCGTAAAATCGGCGGTAATAATATATATAAGACTCTATTAAACTAGGATATAATGCTTGTGGAATGGATGTTTACAAAATTTCTAGAAAATTAAGACCTGGAAATTCCAAATTTTTTAAGTAGCTCGAAAACGAGAAAAATAGTAATCTTGTTTTACTCCTTCCCGACATCGTCAGTTGCGATCCCACGCCGTAGGTTATCCCGACAAAAACTCGGTCTCGATTTTCTGGAAAAAAAATTCGAAAATTTACATCTTTAGAATCGGAAAAATTTTGCAAAATATCCATTATGACTCGATACAAGCATTTGACTCGAACAAACACACATATATATCTTTTAATTAATTGAAATTCTCATGTTTACGCTTCTTTTGAAAACGTGTGTAATCCTCCCTACACTTATCCTTTATGTAAAATACCTTTATATGTGATTAAGACGAGGTTAAAAACAAAATAAAGCATTTTTACAAATTTAAACATGAGAATAAACAATCAATAAAAGATATATGACATAAACAAGCAAACAATTAAGCATGGGTTGCCTCCCATGAAGCGCTTTTCTTTATTTATGAGTCTTGTAGCTAGACTCGTAGTCGTGCCTCTACGTGACTTCATTACCGCCACCTTCTTCCTTCGCTTCCTTCACAAAAGGGCGCGTAGTATTCTTACCGTGGATTCCTTGCCAACGTCGTCTATTATGGTGACGGTTTTATCCTTTAGATTGGTTTCATCGCAAAAGGCCCAAACCATCTTTGTTTGTTTCTACCTTATAATGCCCTTATCCGTGATTTGTACGTAGTACTTTTCTCCCTTTAGAAATTCCTTAGGGTTCCTTTGTGCCTTTGGTATCGAAGTGGGATTATTTCCTAACTTCTTATCGGGCTTCCACAATGTTGCATGCAATCCTTGAACCATAAAATTTCTAAGCCCTTTTTCCCAATCATTCATTTTCTTCTTAACTATATTGCTAGGGACTTGTGGACTTTCACCCGTAATCTTCTCCATGATCTTATGAGGATATCTTGGAACGATGGGTATCCTAATACTTTTCCGCTTTTAAGTATCATGATGCCCTCTCCAAGATTTGATGGTTGCCTTGGTGGTGGCCAGAAATGGTGTCCCAAGAATGAGTGGCATGTTTCTATCTTCCACCGGATAAACGATATTAGCCACCTCTATTAAGATATCCACCGCGATTCCTATGGGGTAGACGTAGGTGAGATTAGCTAAGGAAAGTCTAAGATCGGTCTTGGCTGGCTTTTCCCTAGTCAACTTATTATAGATTGATAATGGAATTATGTTCACATCGCCTCGACCGCTTAAGGCATTTATATTATCAATATCACCTATGCTACATGGTATCACGAAGTTTCCTGTGGTGTCTCATTTTTTGTTAATTGTTTTTAGAACCAACTCATACAGAGGTCCCATAGGTGTATGGCCATACTCATCTTCTCATTATTTTTCCTTCAAGGGCTTCCCTAAGAACCTCATATTACCTAAAGTTGTTTACTTGGTTTGCAATGGTTTTTCTCATAATTTCGTGCTTAAGGTAATACTCAATGGTCTCAGGCTCATCATTAGGTTCAGACTCCTCCCTCTTTGCTTTCCTCGGTTTTCACCTCAACCTTTCCATCCTCGTATAATGGAAATGGCGTTAACAAAGCGAAGTGGACGGAAAATCGTTGTTTCTTACTAGTACCTTTCCAGGAACTTTTGTCTTGGTATATTCTTTTACCAGGTTCATCATTTTCGTCATTTTTGCTTGCATTTCCTCTCTCTGCCTATAAACCTCCTCTTCAAATTTGGCTAATCTCTCAGTATGAGCTGCCATGTACTCCCTCATTTGTTCCTTAAAGCTTGGTGAGAGTGGTATTGGGGAAGTAGAGCCTTTCGAATTGGGGTTTTGCTCACGACTTTGGGATTCCAAAAAGGTGTTGGGTGGTTGGTGGAATTGGCGAATTGATCGCCTCGAGGGGTTTGTACGGGAGCTCTTTTATGCCTTTCCATAAGATAATCAATCCTTCTCTCAATAGCACTCATTTGCTCCTCGGTGATGTCGAAATATTCAAGAGGAGTTTATATGCCATTTACCACGTTATCGGGGGTTTCGGAGATTCATTCCATTCTTCGTAGCTTTGATCGCCAAGCTCTTCTATAATATCCCAAGATTTCTCTCGCATTAAAGTCGAGCCTTCCAATCGACGGCTTGATCAATGGATCGTCGAGTGATGAAATCGATATGGTCATAGAAGATTTGGATTTGAAGCCAAAGATCAATGCCATGATGAGGGAGTTTACAGAGTAGGTCCTTAAATCGAGTTCATGCTTTGTAGAGAGACTCACCTTGAAGTTACTGAAACGTTAAGATGTCTCGTCTAAGTTTAGTGGTTCTCCCCGGTGGGAAAATTGAGCAAGGAAGCGAGAGGTGAGATCATCCCAACTTGAGATGGAGCCGACGGGAAGTCGCTCAAGCCAATTACTAGCTTGGTCCCGTAGAGAGAATTGGAAGAGACGCAAGCGTGGTCTCCCCGAGTAATAGCATCAAGGTCGATGGAATCGACAATTTTAAGGATATCCTTAAGATGTCCGATTAGGATCTTCGGAATGAAGTCCATGGAATGCACATTCGTTTGCACCAACCGGATGGTGTCGGATCGCAGGGCCGTAGTTTGGGCTTGGTCGGAAGCTCAATGGTGTTCCTATAGCCTAGGTGGCTTGGTCTTGAGTATTCACCAAGAGTACGGGCTCTTGGCGGGTCATTTGGTGGTAGGTTGATGAATGGTGGTGGGTTATCACCTTTCATGATGAAAAGTTATGGAGTTACGAACAAAGGTCACGAAGAAGGGGGATAGACTATGAGGAAGCTAAAAATGAGAAAAATTCAATTGATAGGAATCAAGCAAAGAAACCTAAACGAGGTGGACTACTAACTAGCTATTCTATTCCCCGGCAGCGGCACCAAAAACTTGATAACGCTACACGCGTCGTTCGGGGTCAAAGGAACTTCCTTTCTTCGAGCAAGTTTTATAACACCCTAGGCAGTGAACCTAATCGTTGTAGTGTAGTATTAGGGTAAGCCACGGGTATTGATATCGTTCTCTAGGGGAATATGAATGCTAGTGAGGAGTTACTACGCTAAGGTTGGGGTTGAGCAAGATTATTTTTTATCTTTTTTTATATTTTTAAGAAAAGGAAAGGTACGAATCTCGGGGTTTAGATTTGGGGGTTGGTATTTCAACCGATTACTCTACTTGTCTAATTATCTAATCTAAGGTGTATGTAGTCTATGTCTAATTATTGTGTGCTCGTATGATGGTTTAAAGATGTGTTTACTTAGGTTTTATTACTCCTTAATTATCTCCTATTGATGGTTGAATTGTCACGTCCTTATTCTTAATCGCATTGTGTGTCTAAAGTCGTAGGGTATGCGTTTGTCCCTAACTCTTTGAAACTACCAAAGGGTCTCGTCTACAAAATCTCTAGGAATTATAGACTCTAACTCTAAGGTACTCTTTGGATGGTTTAGCCTACAACTACTCTAGGCGTTATAGTCTAAGGTTCACAAAGATTAATCAAGCATTAACTACACAACGAATGACCTATCGCATTACTAGATCATTAACAATTAAGATAAGAGACAACCAATCAATATTAAATAATTAAGTTTCATATTCCCTAAGGAAACACACAAGTAAATTAGCCGGACATGGAGAACATGCAAGCATACACAAAAATAATTGAAGACATAATTGAATTAATGAAGTAAAACACTTATCTTGATGTAAGATAGGGTTTGGAACCCTAAAATACTGTACAAGACAGCCTTGGTTCGGTTTAGGTTTTTACTCCAAAAGACTACATAATCGAAAACTAAAAATTTCGGATTCTATATATAAGATTACAATTGCGACGGCGTCACCTTATGAATTGTGACGCCGGGCCGGGTCGGCCATGGGTTTCGTCTTGGCCACGTTAGTCTTGCGATACGTGGCCACCTTATGCTTGTAACGCCGTTCCCTTCAGTCTCTAACACCGCCTCGATCAAATCTAGGCCGCCTCGAGTTGCGAAGACCTACTCTTTTAAAGTCTGACACCGCCACTTGAAAATAAGCAATTTGGCTACTGAGCCGTCACAAAAGTGATGCGACGGTGTCACATATAACACCGACGCCCCCTTGTATTTCATTTGAGTGTCTCGATTCTTGACTTTGGCCATTTTCTTTCAGATATCCGCCTTTTCGTCCAAAATAATGCCATTCCAGCAATTTGCCTTCAAGAGACCTAAAAAGTGAAAAGGAACGATATTAAGTAATAACGAATACAAAAGTGATCAAATAAGGGCTTAAACGACCCCTCAAAAAGGTACATTTTAAAACCTTATCAAATTATTTCTAAGTTTATGCATGCATAGTTCATTGGTAGCTACCTTTGTTTCGGTATTTTTGAATGGCGGTAGACGCTAGTTACTTAGAAGATATGACCAACTGACCCTAAGTAAGTAGACTGAGACGGGAAAGGTAAGATATGACCAACTAACGACCCTTTCTAGTTGTGCGATTTGACCAACTGATCACCTACCGTTTTGATTAACTTAAGAAATAGGGGGTGAATGTTTAGGTTGCTAGCGCTCGGGCACTCGCTATTATGAATCTAGCATGTAGCGGTACTTAATGACTTGGCTTAGGGGACCAGGAACGACTGGACTTATGACGGGGCACCTGATTTCTTCAGTGGGACCCTTTGCTAATAGGTTAGGACGAACTGACCAAATGCTGTCCTAGCGACTTTGACCCTACCAGAAGTAATTGGAAGTAATTAGACGTAAACACTACTAATTAGTATGATTAACTAGGTTAGCACCTCTCTCCTCTATTGATCACATCTTTCGCCTTTATTTTCTTTAGTAGTTAATTATATCGAAATCATATTAAAATCTGTGACACTTAGACTTAGTTTAAATCCACACACATAGCTCTTGGGACGACCTCGGTTTTACCGACATTACACTACACACGACGGGTAATAATCACTGCTTAGTGCATTAGGGTATACCATAGGTATAACGAGTAATTATAAATATTAAAACCTGTTCAGTAAAACCTGCATCAGTGTTTGACAACATGTAAAGAGAAACTATGATGATATGATGGCATCAAGTTTAATAAAATTTCAAAAAGGTCAAAAAAACTATTGAAAAAACTTACATCCTCTTGGTTGTCAACCTTAGGAGGAGCGAGTTCTGAACAGGTGCCACAAAAGCGTGCGGAGTCAATCCAACCATTAGTATCTCCTTCGCAATCACATTGTCAGTCACAAAGTTAAATACTTTCCAACCTTTTTCAACCCTCTTGTTTTCAACCACCACTCTAAGCTTGCATATAATAAGACATAAACGTTATTATCATTTGGAAAGACGGAAAATACACTTTTAAAAACATTCAAACATCATCTTAAGGTCACTCAAATACCTTTTCTTATTGTGGCTATGGTGAATAATGCCAACACCGGTTGTTGCCCTAAATGTACACTAGTTTGTAGTGCGGGTCAGCGAATCCTGTAATCACATGAAAGCAACAACACTAAGAATTGTAACAATAATAATTATACTATTAATTGATATATGTTAATAACATACCCCGAGCATGTGCGATATGGAGCCTAAACAGACAACAAAACTTACATCAGTCTGATATCTGCAATTCATTTCCGGAGCTGATCAAGGTACACCACCACCTTATGGTTTTATTTTCCTGTCAATTTATTGCTTTGTTTTGTTAAATAGATTTAATTTCAATTGTCATTTCATTGTAGTCTTTCAATTTTTAATAAAAGTTAATTTACTTTTAGCATTGTCCAATTTACCTTTAAATGTTTCTTAATACTGTTCTATAAGCTCAGATAAGCTTTTCAATAGCTTATGCTGAGCTTATTCTGAGTTTTGTTTCATTTTCTTCAAAAAGTCAAAGTTGGTCAACATAAGTCAAACTCAGAATACTGCTTAATTTCTGCTTAAATTCTGTCTCAAATATGTTTTTAGTCCTTTACAAATTATTTAAGCTGAAAACCATCATTCTCTAATGTAAAAGCTTGTTTAAATTCTGTTTTGGTAAAATAAAAGGGTGTTTGGTTTAAGGAAGATTTTGGCTTTCTAATCTGTTGTAGGTGCTATAACTTGTTCACTCAGCTTGCATTAGGTCTAGATAGGATAAATCAATCATAAAATTGCATTGTCAAGTTCTTAAAAGTCTTATGGTTCTTCTAATTACATAACAACTAGCTTTAGGATAATTTAGGTTTGCGTAATCTTAGTTATAGGTTATAAAGTTGATAATCTAGCTTATTTAGGTTCTAGTTTTCTATAAAGTAGGATCAAAGTTCATGAAAGTCAAAGTAATGGTTTTTATAAAAAGTCAAAAGTAGTTTTTTTGGTCAGTTTTGACTAGTCATTTAAGTCAATTTAGTTTGTTATAAAAAAATTTAAAAATTAAAAATAGCAAGTTCATTATCTTGACTCACTTTTCCCAAAAGGAAAAAATCAAAAAAAAAGTTTTACCTAGGCCGCTAGATGCTTGAAGTTGCTCATTTGCCCATGTTTTGCCCTGCACCACAGACTTTTGTTCCAAATCACTTTTATTTTTTATTTTTAAGTTTCAAAATATTAGTTCATATAAGCTGTAATTTGGCAGGATTGTTCTTGGGTTGCTATTCTAGTTATCTAAGATTTTAAATGAATTTTACATTTGCTTATTGATAGCTTTTTAGGCTGCTTGTTTAGACCCCTTAGGCTGTTTAAGCACATGACCACAGCAGCACCTTGGTTATAATGTGCTTATTGTAGCTTATTTAGGCTTAGGTTATTGCTTATTTAGGTTGCCATAGCTTATTAGGATTCCCACTTAGTCCCTTGTAGCTTATTCTAGGTACTCTACAGCTTATTAGGAGCTTATTACAGTTTTAGGGACTGTTTGTTGTAGCTTATAGGAAAATTTCATTTAGCCTATTCTGTTTATGCTTCAGCTTATTTAGTTCCAAATTCCCCGTAGCTTAATGTAGATTGCTAAATTTCCTTTAGCCTATTCGTTGTATCATAAACATACAACGAATGTAGGTTTACAAAAAAAAAGTACCTTGTTTATGGCTTCTTGATTCCATAACTCATGATCCACCAACAAATACGAAATGCACCTCTTTATGGTATCCTGATTCCGTAACTCATCGTCCTCCAATTTAGTCATCCTACAAATACCACCAATTAAAATCATTTCATTGACTACACATACATAACCATTTTACAGAAATTATTTATAGCATATTCTGTAACTTTCTTAGAATGTAGCATATTTGTATAACAAATTTCAAATTGTTTTAATAGCTATTAGGTAGTAATAGGAACTCTTTAAGCAACTTCAAAAGCATTTGTCGTTAAGTACTCTTCTTCTCCTCACATTTATTCTTCCTTTTTATGGCTTAAATATACACAGATAATTGCAAATACAAATTGGCCAAAGCAAAACGTGAAAAAAGATATCAGTAATTAAGCTTCACCGCTGTTTGGAGTGCTACATGCGTCGCATCTCTTTGAGGTCTCTCTGCTCACCTTCACATTGTGGTTGTGTTCCAGTATCTCTGTGCCATCAGCTGAATCAGCACCACCGCCCCTATCACACCACTACCAGCACAACCACTTGATGTAACATCAGGACTGGCATACAATAAACCGCTCTTATACGATAAACCACCTGATGCAGCACCACTACAATTAACCACTACTTATTTGTGTCTCTCTGAAAAAATCTCCAACACCATAAAGGCGTGTAAACAAATTTAGCCTTATAAGAAAACCAAAACACTAAAAAAAAAAAAAAAAAAAAAAAAAAAAAAAAAAAAGGAAAGAAGAAAAAGGAGGAATTACGCAAAATTATAAAATAGCATAAACTAGGAGAATTAAAACTAAAACCCTAATTTTTGCATATAAATCTGGTGATTATCTTGATACATGGGTTTGTGAAAAATCGTGTACAAACGAAATCCAATATGCATATGGATTTTAGATATCGACACATTTCTTTTTGGTTTCTAATAAGAATAAGAGAGAGAGGCGGTGGCTAGCGAGAAGATGATAAGATGGAATTTAAAAAGAAAAGCAATCAAACACTCATATTAAACAAATCAAAATATAATAATTATAACCAAATTCACGTACATACCTATTTGATTCTAACAGTATAGCGTAAATGACAATGAACCGAACATAGGCAGAGAAAGGGTATTCCGGCACCCAAAAAACCCAAATTGGAACACAAAATCGTCGTCTTTAATTAGTTGTAATTTAATCTGGAAAAAAAAAAGGAAAAAAACTATAAATGGTTAACGTACTTTATCAAAATAACTCATTGTGCTTTCTCAACTTTTTTTATTGTCATTATACTTAATGTTGTTTCCAGTCGATATCATTATACATAACCGCTTTCATTTTATTCTGCTATTTTCTGATTTTATCCATTTTAAGTAAATCGTCCATTTTATCCGCTTTTATTTTAAATCGTCGGGATAAAACGGATTAAAACCGTTTTATTATCCATGTCAAAACGTTTTTATCCGCTTTTATCTGTTTTTATACGGACATATTAAAATGAAAACGGATAAAATGGACGATTTACTTAAAACGGACAAAACCAGTAAAATAAACGAATAAAATGAAAACTAAGTATGTATAATGACAATAAGTAAAGTAGAGAGAGCATAATGAGTTTTTTTGTAAAGTACGTTATGAATATAGCTTTTTTCCGAAAAAAAACCCCATGATAATTAGACATCCTGAATATGTGTGTACTCTCGAAAATTTGAGTCGGCGTATGTATCAGTGTGTAAAAGGCTGATCTTCAGCACCATATCAATTAACCTAAAAAGTTTTCCAAATCAGTTGATATAGACGAAAAAGGAAGAAGGAGTGATGAAGCAAGTTCTGGAAATAGGGTAGAACTTCTAAGGTCGGCATGTTATCCACGTTAAAAAAGAACGGGAGGTTGGGCTTGTATTGGACCTGCCATTCGAGCTCATGATATGGAAACGCAGGCCCAAAGTTGAGGAAAGTATATCTTAACCACCGACAATGTGTTAAAATTTTTATTCAAATGCACCGTCGTTAGGGTCGTTGCTCTTTACCTTATTGATATAATTATTAACAGGTTCTATTGACATTTAAGCGTGATATGCGCTATTTACAACGCCAAGTAATTAATTAATGATAGAGAAACAAAGTTATAGTTGTATTGGAAGATTAAAACTTAGAACTATACCTGTATGTTTTGCATGTCCTTCCTTGTTACTTTGCATGGGTAGTATCATGAGCTCGAATACAAAACAAACATGTAAAAGTATCCTTTCTTTTTTTTTGGGCCTGCTTGAGTGTAAATACTCATTTCTTGTGGCAGTCAACGAAGTACAAAACAAACATGTAAAAGTATCCTTTCTTTTTTTTTGGCCTCCATAGCTTCTATGATCAAGCAAAACACACAAGCAATGTAGTCTTTAAAATTTGCATGCGTGAGTGTGCAGTGATGGAAAAGAGGAGACCAAAGAGCTAGTCTAGCCACCCTATGCTCAATTAAAAATTACCCTAATCACACTTGACTTGCATTTAACTTCATTACCCATTGAATTTTATGCTCCCCCATGCTTATTGGGGCATGCTTTGGTTATGACATGACTTCACCAAACCATGCCCCTAAAGGGTGCTGAATTCGCAGTATGCTTAGACACACACGCACATTTTTCTTTCCCATCTTGGAACTAGGAGAAGCTTGCTTATATTATAGGAGAAGCCATACCTATGTTCTACTATAAAATCTAACTCACACTACACTTAAACTCATCTCATTTTCACTCTCTCAAACGAAACACCCACTGTGAGAATAAACAAAGCTCACTACTCTCACACTTTCACTAAATAAATCGTTCACTATGGAGATTGGAGCAAGCGAAAGAAAACGCTAGGATTGGTCTTTTCGTTTGGATACAAGGGTTGAGGAAGTTGCACGTTCACATTCACTTAGACTCTCATCACCACCCTTCGGGTGTCGTAAGTAATTCTCATCTCATTTAAATACGAATAAGATCTTTGTTTTGTCACTAATGCACGTAAAATAAAATCGACATACAAAGCATATATAAATGAAAACGCTAAACTAGACTACAACCAAGCTTGTGCTTATTTTAAAGTTAATCACTTGCACAAGAACCTTCACAAACTCAGAAGAAAGAAACCATAAAAGCTTCTGCATTACAAAAACGCATGCTCGTTGCTGAATATAATTTTTTTTACAAAAGACTACGTAGGGCGTTTAAGATGCAAAAGAAAACACAAAACATCCACTTGCTCAGATGGTTGGGGCGTTTGGGATGTGATCAGAAGGTCCTTTGTTCGAATCCCTTGCATGGCATAGTACCCATTTTTAATTTGTTTTACAAATTTGGCAACATGCCAGTTTCAGCCCCTCCACTTCAAGTTGCTTTGCAATTTTCTTAAAACAAGTAATAAGCTTTAAAACTATTATTAACCTTTACTCTTTCAACCCTCAACTTGTAAAGACTTAAACATTTTCTTAAGAACTTCTATAAGTTTTGAAATATATATTAAAACCTTACAACTTCAAACCCTCGAGGTTGAACACTTTGACATCTTTATCCAACACTTTTATAAGTTCGATAAACTTATACATTTACCACTTTTTCGTTTAAGTAAATATATTTAACGCATATCTTTTGACGACCTCATCGCCGTAAACATTAAATAGTATATTTTTTCAAATATATTGTTTAATCACGACTTCATAAAAACGAGTATTTCAATGATCTAAAGAATATAACAAGAAGTATTATGTCGATAATTCACTAAACTTATATATATAAAATTATAAGCATATAATTTTATGAAATCGTTATTCGATATCGACGCACCTTGATAGTAAATAAACTAAAATACTTGACGACGTCGTTATTTTCATAAATCGACAACGGGGAACATTTCACTTATGCATAAGTGAGGATCTTTGATAAATATCAACCTAAGTCGATGTAGCATGTAAATTTAAGTTAAAACGTTAAACACACACCACACCCTATTATATCTTTGAGACTTGCCATCTCATTCTTAGGTTTCGGATTGAAGCCTCCGCTACATCGTACTTGATCACATTGTGCTTGTTCATTTCACTACGGTGAGTTCATAGCTTCGCTTTTACTTTTATTTGCAAACCATTTTTAGGGGTGTTACAGTTACCACGGAAATGCAAGAACTGTCTAAACAACTAGAAGAGCTATCTGACAAAGGATTCATTAGACCAAGTTCCTCTGGGGAGCACCGGTTTTATTCGTTAAGAAGAAAGATGGATCATTTCGGATGTGTATCAATTACAGAGAATTGAACAAGCTCACAATCAAGAACCGCTATCCCTTACCAAGAATCGATGATCTGTTTGATCAGTTACAAGGCTCGAGTGTATACTCGAAGATTGATTTAAGACCTGGATACCATCAGTTAAGGGTAAAAGAGGAAGATATACCCAAGACCGCATTTAGAACTCGCTATGGCCATTATGAATTCCATGTAATTCCATTCAGTTTAACTAATGCACCCGCTGTATTTATGGACCTCATGAATAGAGTCTGTAAACCATATCTAGATAAATTCGTCATTGTGTTCATTGACGTTATTTTTATCTACTCTCGTAATAAAGAAGAAAATGCGGAAAATCTGAGAACTATCCTGAAGTTACTCAAGGATAATCCATCTTTCTTCTTAACGAATAAAACCGGTGCTCCCCTGGGTGAGGAACTTGGTCTAATGAATTATTTCTCATATAGCTCTTCTAGTTGTTTATACAATTCTTGCATTTCTGAAGGTGCTAAACGGTATGGTGCTCGTGCTGCAGGAGTAGCTCCGGGAATAAGATCGATTTGGAATTCGACTTGTCAAGTAGGTGGGAGTCTAGGAAAATCTTTCGGAAACACCTCAGGGAATTCTCTAACTACAGGTACATCCTCTAGTCGTTTCTCTTCTGACTTCTTTTCCGTTACCTGAGCTAAAAAGGCATAACATCCTTTCTCCATGTACTTTATCGACTTCGCACAAGATATTATACTTAAGTACTTTCTACTTTGATCTCCTTGGAAAACTAGGGTTTCACCGTTGATTGGGATATGAACGGTTTTCTCGTCGCAAACAATCCTAGCACGGTGTTTAGACAACCAATCCATGCCAATTACGACGTCGAAACAACCAAGTTTGATTGGAAAAAGATCTATACGGAACGAGTGATCTTGTTACAGAAAAGGGCAATCACGGATTACGGTATTGGTTCATATTATCTTTCCATCGGCTAGTTCTATCTCATAAGTTGTATCTAAGGCAATTGGGGAAATTTCAAGTAATGGTGCAAAGGTAGTAGATACAAAACTCTTATCGACTCCGGAGTCAAACAAGATTTTTGCAGAATGATTGTTAAGAGAATACTTACCCATCACAACATCAGGGTTCAACGGCACGTCTCCATCTCCTAGCACGTACGCCCTTGCACACGCATTGTTCGGTTGAGCTGCATTCATCTTCGGCCATTGACTCTTGAAATGACCCTTCTCTCCACATCCATAACAACTCATATTTGCCATAGTGTTTCCACCTCCAGGGTTTCGGCAATGCTTACCTTGATGACCTACCTTGTTGCACTTGTCACACTTCACAGTGCATGGTCCAGAATGGTGCATCAAACATCTATTGCAGACCGGGATGTGTCCGTATACCCTTTTTCGGCAAGGGTACGATAAGCCCTTGCGCTTCTTGTCTTCGTTTTATGGATTGTTATGATGGTTTCTGTTGCGGTGATACTGGTTGTTGTTGTTCCGATTGTTGTTGTTGGACTGATGGTGGTTGGAATTTGAGTTTTTCTGATCATCAAACTTTCTTTTGTTGTCACTTGATCCTTGTGCATTTGGAAGCTTCAATATCAGCTCCATAAGGCGGTGGGATACAATGACAACTTCTTCAACAGTCTTTGGATTAGAAGCGATGACATCTCCTTCAATGCTCCGGGGTAGACCTCCGAACAAAGCTTCCAAAAGCTTTTCGTTGGTAGGGAACAGATGAGGACACAGAGCTCTCAGCTCGTGAAATCTCTTGAAGTATGTCTTGAGATCATTACCTTTAGCAGCCAAATGGTAAGACTCATCTTCTAGCTTCTTTACCTCAGTTCTCGAGCAGTATTGTTTCATCAACAGTTGTTTCGTGATCGATCCACCATGAAATCCTACAAGCTTCTTCCATTCTGATTGGTTGGGCATGGGCTTTCCACCAAGATAACGCATCTTCTAGCAAAGTTCCAGTTGCAAACTTGACCTTGCAATCATCTGTGCAGTCACTTAGAAGAAACACAGTGTCGGTTCTCTCAAACCAATAAATTAGACCAATAGCACCTTTTGTGCCCTTGAAGAATGTTGGCTTGCAGTTCATGAATTCTTGTAGCTACACTTACGAGTTACGGTAGACTCACTTTGATTTTTTTGAATGTTGGTTTCATTTGAGTTTGCCATTTCAACAATACGTGCTGCTGCTGCGACACGAGTTGCTTCAGCATGACGAGCAGCCTCGGCTTCACGTGCTGCTTGGGCAACACGCTGAGTTTCAGCTTCTCGAGCGATCTCTGCTTCTTAGGCAATCTCAGCTTCTCTTGCAATTTCAGCCTCTCTTGCAATCTCAGCTTCTCTTGCAATTTCGGCTTCTCTTGCGGCAATTTCAGCTTCAAGTGCCTCTTGGGCAATTCTCTCACCAAAGAACCGCTCAAATTTTCGGCTCTAGCAAAAGGTCACCGCATGCTGAGCTAAAGCAGTGCTAACGCTTTCAACGACAATTTTTCGAACAGCTGCTGGAGTGATAGTGGATGAGGTATCTTTCTTCTTGACAATTTTTCTAAAATTTCTAAGAAATAAACACCAAGATTAAGAATCATGACGATAATAAAAGTGATTACATATTATAAATATCATAATATTCAAGATCATCACTTTAAATCAATAAGATGATATCGTTATGAATAGTAATAAGTGAATCATGATTTATCTCAACAAAATCATAACATATATAAGTACATAACGATCGGTTCGGCATATATGACCGATGAATAATTTCACAACACAAGAATATAGAAATACAACCATAGATAGCATAGAATATAATGATACATAGTAATTGTTCACAACCATAGGTTACAACATCAACTTTCTTGTTCCATAGTTACAAACCAAAAGGATACAAGCCTTAATGCCTCATATGGCGGCTTTATGATACATACTACAATAAAGATGACTAGAACCTATGCATCTCCTAATGCGTCATCATGACGATGGCGAATCTCCTAAACCATGGCTGTCAAATCTCGATCTGCCGCCACGTAGCTCGACCTCTAGGTCATCAATCCTCTGCTCTAGTATAGCAAGCAGTGATCATGAGCGATGCAAGCTCGTGATATAAGGCTCTCTCTCAGCCTAAGGCAGTGTCTCTTAAAGTACTGGCATCTCGAACAGTAGTCTCAAGCCTCTGGGTCAATCTGGTTACGGCATCTCTCGCCTCCACAATCTGGGCGCTTATCATATCCAATAGAATCTTAATGGAGAAGCAACCTATCACTAGGTTTTCGACCTCTTCCTCCAAGCTCTCTATCCTAACTAACGGAATCTCATCATAATGTGCCAGGAGCTCACTCAGCTGGTCCTCGTGTCTAACGATTCTAGTCGCCAACAGAGGAATGGTGTGGTGTACAGGCTCACCGGTGACTGGCAGAACTGGAGCTGGTGCAGTAGTTGAGCTCTCTCCAAGCTCAAAAGGACTAGGTGCTCCCTCCTCCTTCTCCAACGATGCGAAGAGGTATCAAGAATGACCATCGTCTAGCGCCGACTTTCTTCCTAGGTCCGGACTGGACGTCCACTTGAGTAGGCATGTAGGGATCAAATAGTGATGGTGGATAGCATTTAATGCTAAGTGGCAAAGGTGGCTCACTGAAAGTGTCCAATGGTGGTGATGCTGTAGGCGGTGATGAAACAGAACGAGAGAGTGGTCCGATGGTAGAATACGAGGGTGGCGGTGGTGGTGAAGTAGCAGAGGTGGAACAGGGTGAAACCGTGATGACCGAAAGGTGTGGTGACTGAGCTGATGGTGACTGAGCTAATGGTGTCACATGAGTCATAATGATGGATCGCACACGCTTCCTAGCCGTGTGTTTGAAGATGGTGCCCTTAGGATGCAGTCTATAAGGAACTCCGAATGGCTCAGGCTCATAGGGCTTTAGGACACGGATCCTACGTCGACGACGAAGGATCGGTAAAGAAGATGATACAGAAGAGTCTGATGAGGCAGAATCAGTGCTCTTGGATGACTTGGATGATCCATCATCCACTGCGGCATTTGAAGTAGGTAGCCATTGATGCGACTCATAATACCGATCTAGTGTCATAGGAGCAAAAGCAGTGCGCTCTTGAGAGCGAGCAATCATAGCTGGAATGGTGGGAGTTGGGCAACCTCGCCTTCCTCAAAAGTTTCGGTCTCATTCGAAACAGTGGCTGGTATAACTGGACTGGGATGAACTGGCATATTGGACAAGAGAGGACATAGTATCTTCCATTTCAAAGTACCGAGGACGAATCGATCGGGTGGGAAGCAGACATGGTACTATAACAACCCATAAAATAATCATGTAAGTAAAATGCCAAATAGTATGATTAACAAGATTTTAGTTAGTTGTGCACATCTGCTAAGCAAATCTCCATGCCTAACTAAAATGAATGCAATTTACTTATGATCTAATGATGCATCAATCTTAATTCATAGAGCGGTCACGGAAGGGCATAGGGTAGTGGTGTAAAAATAGTCCCGTTTAAAAAGTGCGGTTCTAGTCCAAATATTTAAAAAAAAAACTCTTTGGTTCTCTATAACCTTTGGCTCTGACGTCCACTTGACTAGAGCCAAGGTTATAGAGGTTCCCATAACCATGGGGGTATTTTTGAAAAATAGTTTCAATAGGGGGTTGAAACTGTCATTTTCCGAAATGTTTTGATATAAAATAGTTTTGGGTAGAAAGTGTCAATTTCCCAAAGTTGAGGGACTAAACTTGTACATTTTGAAAAGTGTAAATTCAGGAAAAGTTTAGAAAAACTTATAAACATAACATAACTTCGTAAAAACGAGTATTTTGATCATATAAGTGTTCTCAAAGTATTTTATTATCAGATATCGCTAAATATATTACGTATATATATATTTATAAGATTATAATTATATATAAAATCCGATAAAATGCACGTGGGATCTAAACAAGCTAAAATACGCAACGACACTATCATTTTTACGTGATCACAACGGGAGAAACATTTCACTTATGCGTAAGTGAGGATCATTAACTAAGGCAATGTAGCAAGTAAAATTAACATAAAACGTTAAGCACGCACACACCCTATCGAATTGGACAATTCAATGATATATTGAATAAGAATATTCAATGCTCTATTATTTTGGTCGCGAACCAAAATGTTTATCATATCTGAGACTCGCCATCTCATCATTTTTAGGTTTCGGTTTGGAACCTCCACTACATTGTGCTTGATCTGTTTGTGCTTGTTCATTATCATCAAGGTGAGTTCATAGCATTGCTTTTACTTTTATTTGCAAACCCCTCGAGGGAGATACATGCTCTAAACTAGAACACAAGGTTTTTCATAAATGTTCACTTCTTGATTATTGGTACTGCCTAAGTATTAGCTATTCGTCCCCTGTATCATGAACCATTAGTCAGCGCGAGTGAACGCAAATATCGTGAATAGTACTATGGGGAGTAACGACCCCGTCTTGGTTATAGGAAATAACCGGGGCGCACCATATATGACAACTCGTAAATTCCTCGATGCGTCGTAATTGGAGAAACGTCGATTAGACCGATCGTTTGATGTAATTTGAGATACGAGTCGTGTTATATATCATTTTTATTGGAAATATTATTTTAAAATCAATGGTGTAACTCTCGGGTCATGAATCTTTCGTTCGCTAGTCAAAACAAGCACCGAATCAAATATATCGAAAGTCTTATAAAGTTTCACTTAGGGTCCCTTTGATAAGTTATGAAACCATCCCTCACACTTTCTATTTCACATGTTTAGCCCTCCTTGGAGTATATATGCCCCCAAAACTCACACCTCCCTCATTTCTTCCACCTTCTTTCTCTCTCTAATAAACACACACACAAATATCCTCCCTCTTCTCTCTCTAGAAATTCCGGCGACCACCTAGGGTTCCGGCGCCGTCACCGGAATCCGGCCAACTTCCGGCCATCACCTACATCAACACCACCCCTCCCATTCGATATATCGGGGTCTTGTGATGCCGTTTATGTGTCGTACACATCCCTAAACTCAAACACGCGCCCTAGATCTTGATTTCAAGATTCGAAATCCCTAGGGTTTCGTGGTGAGTCATGTCTAAGGTCCGAGCTAGTTTGGTAACGAGTTGTACTCGCGTGTGACACCAACAAAATGACCTCTTCAGTCTTGTTTTCTCCTCTTTCTTCTCGGTAAACCCCCACGACCCATCTTTTATTTTGTTATTTCGATTAAACGTATAAATATTGTGATGTGTTGTTATTCGTGGCCTGACAAATCTATACAAGTGATAAACGAGTTTGATAAACTAAATATAACGTTATAAAATGGTCTCGTGTGGTAGGCGAAATAAATGGTTTTGTGTGTTTGTATAGATTTCATTGTCTGATTTTTGGTCATGTAGATGTCGTGTGGATGGGAGTCCAAAAATAGTGAGTTTGCCTTAATTAGGTCTCTAATTCGTGTGGTATTATAACTGAATCATGATGGTTGGATTAAAAGGTCGTTGTGGCAGTTTCGTGTGAGTCGACTCGGTGGACTGAGTTGACTCAGTCGAGTCGTGGTAAACTTGAGTCAAATCCGTGAGTCAAGGCTATCATGGGTTTCGGATTAGAAGTGGCGTCGGGTCAACCATGGGTTGTCGTGGTCTTGTATTGGGTCATTAATTGAATGAATAACACGGGTGATTTGGGTTGCGGATTTAATTAGAGTAGGAGTAGGATCGATTAAAACAATGATTCATGTGGTTCGGGGGGTCGGGGAAGCTCAAAGAATGAATAAGACATGGTATTGTTTAGATTGATGTAAAGGGAAGATGTGTGTGTTTCTAGAGAGAAGAAGAAGAAACCACACACACTTCTTATTTTACAAAGTGAACTTCCTTCCCTCCTAGTTGGGACTAGGAGGTGTATTTATACTAAGACACGCATAACTTATCACTATTGACTAATCTAGTCCTTGTGAATAAGTAAAAGAAGAAACTAATGCAATTCCCGTAATGACTTCACTTTAGCGAGGCTAACAATCTCTCCCCAAGTGATGTCATACGGGAGTTGCTTACAATGTTCCCTACAAGCAAAATTAAATACAACAGATAAGCGCAGCAGCTCCAAGAGTGTCTTCACAGTCATCAAACTTCATGAATCTTCTCAGCCGCCATCTCTTTACTTGCAGAAGAACAATGCGAGCAAATCTAATTAGGGATTAAATCGACCTTTTGCTCTCCCCTAATTAGTGCTCTCCCCCAAAATGACAACCTTTCTGATGAATTTCCTGAATTCGAAGAAGTCTTTTGATAATTAAATTAGAACCGTCTTTAGTCTTCTAACACGCAGCGAAAAATGTAGAAAAGACTGTCGACTCGACCTTCTTCAAGATTGTCCATTCGGGGAATAAGATATCAACATCTTCATCTCACCAAATGCATTCCAGTTATCTTGCATATATCAAATCAGCCCATAATGTACACATTTCTCTCCCCTGAAGGTTACGATTTATCGTAATCAGCATATAATTGTGTACATGAAGCATTAACTGGAAGCATTCTATCATAAATCAAATCAGCCCGTGAGAAGATGTCGATGAACAATACCATTTGACATTGTCTAACTCATCTCAACCCCCTGTATCAAAATTCAACGCTGTCTTAGTAACCACATGAGAGGATAACCCAATATGACGAACTTGAGGATGAAGTAAAATCTCCCGGAATAGTTACTTAAGCTTGTACTATCCTTGTGAAAAAGAACGGTGTACCCAATGTACAAAACCTCTTGACGTATCCTCAACTACGTGAGACACCGAAAGTGATAGCTACTTTGTGGGTTAAGAGAGAAAGAATCACAAAAGTAACTAGATAGCAAGTCTTCATCACACTCAACATATTTGCCCAGACAAGTCATCTTCGCGGAAGGGAAGAAAGAAAGAAGACGAAGTAAGTAAATTCATCCGTCAAACTTCACTTCAAACCCGAATAAATAATAAAGAGTCATCACCGTGGTCACGATTGAACTACATCGAAACCTTTAGCCGTGAACATGTATCCTCCGTGAAATTTACCATACCAAAAATACCATTGGGATTTCCAATAATAAAAATTGTATCCAAAAATTTTACTAAAAAACGTTCGGATATAACTTTTATTGTGCAAATGTATTACTCGTATATCACAGTCCATGACCAATTGTTCTATCTATCAGCCCACGTTCGCTATTGAAAGCCCAACATCAGAAATCTTACCCGATCCAATGTCAGTCGAGATTCACTCGGCCCATCAAACAAATCCCCAAATCAGGTTAAATATAAAACGTTGTAACATTTTACTTAACCTAAACCTAAATTACACTAGTGATAAAAAACGCCTCACTCAACATTCTCATCTCCCAAACTCGGCTCTCAAATTCTCCATCATCAGAACCCACTTAATTCATCTCCAGGAAAATCCGAAAACACAACAATTAACCATGATTCTCAAACAAGAATCGTTAGCACACAATATTGTATGACTAATTCTGTCATAAATAAGTAGCAACACCACGAACCTTTTACATCTTTTCTATGAGTCTTCAAGGTCTTGTTACAACCAAGGTCTCGGGTAGGTAAATGTTATGTACTTTCGATTTCTTTTAGTTGATGTCTTGAACGAATCTAAGAAAGAAATTAACAATCTTGTTAAGTTTCTTCTTATTTGATTCGAAAAATAAACAAGTTAAAGCTTCTAAGGGTCTATGAGGATATAAGTTTCAATTGAAACAATCTTGAAAAGGTTGCAAAAATTATTGAAACTGAATCTGAGATTTTGATATGTTTTTCTTTGTTGTTATAGAGTTGGGGAGTGGCATGTGAGGGTCAATTGGTGAGTCTAGATGTAGGATTGGTTTTTGTTTTGGAACATATGGACCGATGAAGGTAGAACTGAGGTCGAAGAGGTATTTTGTTTTTGTATATGGTATGTTTGTGGTTAAGGTCTGTTTTACGCGTAACTTTTTCTCTTTGAATCCTTATGCGTAGACTTACTGCTTATGTGTAGGCATACGCGTAACATGCTTATGCGTAGCCTTACGCGTAACATGCTTGCGCGTAGCAGAGTTAGGCGTAAGCCTTGGCTTAGGCGTAAACGCATACGCTGAACGCCTTTCCTACGCGTAACTTCACAGCTATGCGTAACTCCACTGTAGATTCTCCTTATGCGTAGAAAACTAGGGTTTTGACCCAGTTGACTTTTTCCGGCGAGTTTTTCGACCATGTTTTTCGACCATCTTCATACAAAAACCCAGAAAAGCATATAAACTGCTTCTATTTTGACCAGTTAACCAAGAAGATGACGGTTTGACCAAGGTTTGACCACAATATTTTCCACGGATTTGGTACAAAAAAATCATATAAAGTGCTGTTTGGACAAGATGTGACCAAGACAGATATTCATTAAGAAAGACTATGACTTTTTGTGGTTTAGACCAAAATAAGGATACTAGATCTTGAATAAAAACTGTTTACCACAAAAGATACGGAAAAAAAAATTTTCCGACCTACAAATAACGCACAAAACAGTTTAAAAACAAGATTCGAACCACACAAATCGATAAAAATACACAACCTGGCTCGTTATACCAATTGTAGGATCGATTAAAACAATGATTCATGTGGTTCGGGGGGTTGGGGAAGCTCAAAGAATGAATAAGACATGGTATTGTTTAGATTGACGTAAAGGGAAGATGTGTGTGTTTCTAGAGAGAAGAAGAAGAAACCACACACACTTCTTATTTTACAAAGTGAACTTCCTTCCCTCCTAGTTGGGACTAGGAGGTGTATTTATACTAAGACACGCATAACTTATCACTATTGACTAATCTAGTCCTTGTGAATAAGTAAAAGAAGAAACTAATGCAATTCCCGTAATGACTTCACTTTAGCGAGGCTAACAGTTGTAAGTTTACATGGGAGACGGGGTAATACTTGGGTTCAATGCGATAAGTAGTTGATGACGTATAGTCTATATTCCGGTCACGAACCCGACCAAAGTCCGATACTAGCAAGCCCAGCATGAACTGGGCTACGCCGATGAGTGTTTGGGTCCATGAAGGCCCAAGCCCAAAGGTATTTATGGAATACGATATCGGATATCTTCTATCCTTGGAGATAATCGTTTGTCAACCGACTTAGGCGGGATACGCCGAAGGTTGGGGAACACGGAACCAACAAGGATTCCGTGTGTATATAAAGGGTATCCAAGCCCTCATTAAAGGTACGATCTAAACCCTAATTCTCCATAACCCTAAAACCGATTACTTACTCTCACAGCGGAGGATAATCGTGGGAGACAATCCCACGATAAGCCTAACGGTGTTTTTGGTTTACTTAGTGCGCAGTCTCAAGCGAATTATCAATTGGTACGAGAGCCAGAGCCCAAACAAGGAACGCCCAACTTTTGTATCAACAAGTGGCGCCATCCGTGGGACCATCACTAAGAACTAAGAAATAGAATGACGAAGCACGGAAATCACGCCGCAGCGCACCTTACAGAAAGAAGCTGCAGAGCGGATCAGCTTTTCTAAGCAACTACTGACAAACCATTCGCTAAAAATCAGTGAGTAGGCCCATCCTAGTCCTCCCTACGGTGGAACAACGCTCGGGACAACCCAGCCACTACAACAACCGCCAATAGCGCGCAGATCTGCTTGCGCACCCTTTTTGCTACTCCTCTCCATTCAAGCATTACAGAACTGACCTCTCAAAGGCACCGATGCACCCGATAGAAACAAGGTCCCAAATGTAGAAACAGCACCCTTGCTCTAGAAGGAGTCGCACCGGAACTAGCACCGGGAGATTTTGTATCACAAAATTATGAAACTTTGGCCGCTCTCATGCAAGAAGAAGCAAAAAGAGGGTCAAGTCGTGAGCCCCGTGCATGCCCGACTAAACTTCGACTCAGAATATCAAACATCCCCACCCCGCGCCTCAGCAAGGAGAAACGCGGGAGGGATAGTCGCAGGCCCCTAGTATTTAACAGAATTGGGAGGAGAGTTGAGGATAATGAGACATCTAACTCGCAACATCTGGAAGGAAGCGAGGAGGATGAACAGTGTACCAACGTCCACACCAGGCTTGGTAGCCGTAGAGTCCAGGACAGACTTGGGCGACGATACTCCCCAAGTGAAAGCCTTTCAAGTACAGATTCTGAGGGCAGTTGGCGCAAACGCCGAAGAAGGGAAAATTTGTCCTCCGGTAATTCCTCGGACAATAAGGATAACTAAACCGACACTGGAAGTCCAGGAGGAAATACCATGACCGTGAGGAGGAAGACATGTCTCTTCCATGGCGCCGAAGGTGGATGCGTTCACTGACGACGCGAATCCTCGAAGATAAGAGAAGGTGCATGCCCGCTAACGTCAAAACCTATGATGGAACAGGTGATCCTGATGATCACCTAAAATTTTCGAATCAGCCGCTACTATCGAAAATTGGCCACAACCTGTGTGGTGCCACATGTTTAATTCCACGCTAGTAGGAAACACGCTGAACTGGTTCCGCAAAAGCTTCCACGCAGAAGCATCGATGGCTTTGAAGAGTTGAGAAAGGCGCCCGCCTAAACTTCACTCAACAGAAGAAGTGCGCTAAAAACCTGGCTTCGAACTCGCCAGGTAAAACAAAATACCAGGGAGAATCTACAAGCGCATACATGGAGCGCTTCAAAGATGATTTCATACAGTCAAGGCATGCCCGGCGTTGAAAATCTCGTGGTTCATGAATGGGATCAATAACCTAGAACTCATCAAAAAGGCCGAACGACAAGATCCCCCAAACCTTCGATGAATTGATGAAACGAACAAGGTCCTTCGTCCAAGGAGAAGCCGCCGCGGCGGATAGCAAGAAAAAATACTCAAACTATCGGTCACAGAACAACCGGGGAGACAATCCACTGACCGAGTAGCAACCGTAATAAGAACTACCGTGGTCGGGGAGCGACGGGATAATGACAGTACACCCACCGACCAAGACTCCTAAAGAAATACTCGCAACAGAAGGTGCGAATTTTCCAAGACCCCCACAAATGCGCACTCCAGAGGATCGGCGCGTGGGGCGTGGATACTGTGACTATCATGGACAGAAGGGCCACACCACCAATGAATGTGTCCAACTGCGACAACTCATAGATAAACTAGTGAAAGAGGGCAGATTGGATCATCTGGTTAAGAACATCAAGGAAGGAAAGGATAGACAGAAGAATAGGAACAAGAAAGAGACACCCAAAAACAAGGCTGACACCATCTACATGATACAATCATGGCAGCGAATAACTAGACAGAAGGTTAGCCAGAAATTTTCTCGTGGAAGCGAAATCTCTTTCCCCACCTTAACTGCGGACAACGCAGTGGTAGAGCCGCTCACCATTGAAATTAATGCGGGGGGTCACGATATCCACCGCATGTATGTTGATGGAGGAGCATCCGCCGACATAATGTACGAACACTGTTTCAAACAACTGCGACCTAAGATACGTAGTCAGTTAAGCCCGGTCATGACAGCGCTGACTGGCTTTACAGGAGAAAAGATATGGCCTGTGGGGCAAATACGCCTACTAGTCAGTATGGGCAATAAAGAACACTCCGCGACAGCCTGGATGGATTTCATGGTGATCAAATCCCATTCGCCATAAAATGGCATTATCGGAAGACCAGTGATATCGCCATGCGCAGCAATACCGCTTCTACGACAAGGGATGCTCAAATTTCCAGTGAAGCGGTATTGTTACCTCTCTAATCTGGGCCATCAGCACCACATAGAGAATGTAACACGATTACATGCGAGACAACACCCATCCCAGAATAGCGCGCAAACAGAGTTCCAAATCTGAAGGTGGCAATTCATCCCGATTACCCAGAACAGGAAGTATCGATCGGAGGGTCCCTGTCGGACAATGGCAAGGCATCTGTATGTGCAATCTTGCAAAAGAACCTAGACATCTTTGCATGGGAGCCAAAGCACATGACTGGGGTACCACGTTCAATCACAGAACACAAGCTGAGAATCTGACAAGGATATTCACCAATACGCCAGAAGAAGTGCGGCCAAGCTCCAGAACGCGCACAAGGAATTCTGGCAGAGGTACACAAGCTTGTAGAGTCGGTATCATGAGAGAAGTCTACTACCACGATCTGGCTTTCCAACCCGTAATGGTAAAGAAGAGCGACGGTAGGCGGCGGATGTGTGTAGACTTCACGATCTCAACAAAGCATGTCCACAAGATGCTACCCACGGAGATAGACTGGAAGGTCAAATCTTTGTGTGGATACCCGCTCAAGTGTTTCCTAGATGCATACAAAGGATACCACCAAATCCAGATGGCTAAGGAGGATGAGGAAAAAACAGCCTTTCATACAAGCCAAAGCGTCTACTGCTATACCAAAATGCCCTTTGGCTTGAAGAACGCAGGCGCCACCTATCAGCGGTTAGTAGATAATGCATTTGAAAAACAGGTGGGCCGCAACTTAGAGGTTTACGTTGACGACCTAGTCATAAAAAGCCATACTGAGGATGAGTTGGTGCGCGACATTGAGGAAACATTTAGGAGACTCAAAGAGATCAACATGAAGTTAAACCCTAAAAATGGCACTTTTGGCGTTACAGAAGGCATGTTCCTCGGATACCTGATAGAACCTGATGGCATCAAACCATGTCCAGAAAAAACCAAGACTGTCATCGAACTTCCTTCACCGCGCACGTTGAAGGAAGTCCAATCTCTCAATGGAAAACTGGCTGGTCTAAACAGGTTCTTATCCAAGTCAGCAGACAAGTCACTACCTCTCTTCAAGACACTCAAGAAGTGTATAAAAAAGGGAGATTTTCGCTGGACTACGGAGGTAGAAGAAGCCTTCAATAAACTTTAAAACACCTGCAGCGCTCCCCACATTAGTTGCACCCTGACCAGGGGAATAATTAATTATGTATTTATCTGCGACACATGAAGTAGTCAGCGCAGTGCTGCTGACAGACAGGGAGTCAGTACAAACACTGGTGTACTTTGTAAGCAAACCGCTCAAGAAAACGGAGATCAATTACAGTCCAATGGAAAAGTTGGTCCTGGCTTTAGTATTCGCCGCCAAACTGCTGCGCAGGTACTTCCAAGAGCATCCAATAGCAGTGATCACAGACCAACCAATCAAGCAAATCATCTCCAAACCTGACACATCAAGACGACTACAGAAGTGGAGCATGTTGCTAGGTGAGCAAAACATCTCCTACAGACCACGTACGGCGATAAAAGGGCAGATACTTGCAGATTTCATCATTGAAAACCGCACCGATGCTTCGCACCGTACTAGGCAAGAAGGAACTACAAGACCCATGGATCTTGTTTACAGATGGATCTTCATGTGTGGATGGGTGAGCGGCCTCATCCTCACAAGTCCGACGGAATAGAATTCACTTACGACCGCGCTTTGAATTCACAGCGACAAACAATGAAGCGAGTATGAAGCCCTAATCACCGGACCACGCATGCAGCTCGAATGGGTGTACTCAACCTGGAAGCAAATGTAGATTCCCGGCTAGTAGCCAAGCACACGTTGGGCGAGTACGTGGCTAAAGAGGAGAATATGATCCAATACCTCGACAAGACCAAGTCACTAATCCAAGTCTTTGACAGGTTTACCATCAAATAGGTCCCTAGAGGGGAAAATCGAAAGGCGGATGCACTAAGCAAGATTGCATCCACAAGCTTCGCACACCTGTCAAAACAAGTTTTAGTGGAAACATTGAAGAACAAATCCATCTCGGAGATGGAAATATCCGCGGTAATCGAGGAGGAAGGCCCTACGTGGATGACACCGATAAGGGAATTCATAACAAGGCGCAGTGTTACCCCAAGAGCAGAACCAGAAGAATACGGCGCACAGCACAGAGGTTTGAGCTCCGAGACGATGTACTATATCGACGCTCCTTTCTGCAACCATGGCTTCGCTGTGTGGGCCCCCTACAAGCAAATTATGTACTACGGGAAATCCATGCAGGCTCATGCAGCATGCATTCAGGACCACGGTCCGTAGTTGCGCGCGCTTTACGGTCAGGATACTATTGGCCCACCATGCACCGCGATGCTGGAATTAATAAAAAGTGCCCGATTGTCGTTCATAGACCCATTCCGCGCCAACCACAACAGGAGCTAACGCCCATCATGGCGCCGTGGCCATTCTACAAGTGGGGTATAGACATTGCAGGTCCCTTCCCCGTTGCAGCAGGCGGGTTAAAACTTCTCATAGTGGCCATAGACTACTTCACGAAGTGGATCGAAGCAAAAGAAGTGGTAACAATTACTGGCAATCAGGTCAAACGCTTTGTTTGGAATAATATTGTATGCCGCTTCGGACTACCTGGGGAAATCATCTCGGACAACGGGAAACCCCTTCAAGGACTGGTGCGAGAAGTTGAATATCACGCAGCACTTCGAATCGGTTAAACATCCACAGACCAACGGCTTAGTCGAGCGTGCAAATCGGAGTTTAGGTGAAGGAATTAAAGCACGTCTGGACAAGCGCAAAGGAAGGTGGGTAGAAGAGTTATCGCATGTTCTGTGGGCACACCACACTTCAATCAAAACCAGCACAGGGGACACTCCCTTTTCTCTAGTCTGTGGGACAGAGGCCGTCATACCAGCCGAAATTGGGATGCCCACTATTCGCACTGCAGAAATCAATGTGGCAACCAATGATGACGAAGGCGCGTATCGACTTGGACCTGTTGGAAGAAAGAAGCGAGCCGCCAGCCATATGTGGAAAGGTCGAGTAAAAATGAATGGATACTATGATGCTAAAGTAAGAAGTGTTTCATTCAGAACAGGTGACTTCGTTTACCGTGCCAACGATGCCAGCCATGCAGAAGACACAGGCAAACTTGGACCGAAGTGGGAAGGACCCTATGAGGTTACTGAAGCATTAGGAACTTGCGCGTACAAGCTACGAGACATGGATGGTCGGGAACTACCGCGTACATGGAACATTTGCAATCTCAAGCGATGCTACCTCTAGGAATGGCTACGGCCCAACGCACGGACACTCTTGCGCTTTAGTGCCCAATAAAAATCCATGTATTTATTTTTTCTTTTTTTTACTTAGGCAAATGTCTTATTTATTTTCTTTAATAAAAACTTGCAAGTATCAATAAACCGTCGCTGTTTCTAGCTAATTCCGCGACACATTTCAATTTGTTATTTCCATATAATTTATGTCTTAACATTTTTTATCTCTTGCCTACATGGCGTGCATGCACCTAAAAAACCCACGATGGTAAAAGGATGAATAAACCTACTAAAGGACTCGTTGAGTAAGAGGGTTGCAAACCCATCAACAGTGGATCACGTATCCCTGTTAAACACCTTGTTCTCAAGACGTTGGAATAAGTTCTGTACGCATCCCATGATTGGTGCGCAACAACGCATACGATGCACGTTTAACAAATTAGGAGCCAAGACACTTGGCTTCTTACTATGATATTCGCAGTACGCTGCGTATACCAACATATACGACTATGTTCGAAATACTTAATATTTTATAAGTATGATAGTTCATACATAATTATGAACGACAACGATTACTCGCGCTTATAAAATAGTTTGTTTCTTAGACAATACGCATGTTTTTTCATGGAAAGACAAGTAACTAAGTACAAATATGATAAGTCACCACGACATTCAACAAAAAGTAATATTTTATTAAGTACCATACGTTCTTACAAAATATTATTTACAACATAAGAAACAGTCCATACACTACAAACTATGGCAACGTCTCAGAGATGATCTACCCGCACAACTAGCAGCGTCTCCAACCTCATCCAACTTCTTCAATAGATCGGAGTCTTGGCGAGATACCGTGGCAACACTAACTGGTATCCCGTCAGATCTGGGAAGATGAGCTGCACCAACGCCGCACAAAACCGCCTTACCTTTAATCCCTTCCTTCTTCGCTAGCCTGGTAAGATGCGCTTCCAACACTTTCTTCAACGGCACTTCCTTTTCTAGGGCAAAGGGATTCAAGATATCACGCGGATGAGCAAAAACAGGCACTTGAAGCTGGGATTCATCAGGCTTCAAAAAATAATCAGCTTGCGCTTCCGCATTTTCAGCACGGTGCCGAGCTAAGGTCAGCCCCTCCATAATGACCCCTATGGGGAAATCCTGGTCGCGCTCTAACTCAGAGATCATAGGAAGCTCCAATGACTTCATCCTCTCCATAGCAGCCACCAGCTCATCATACGATTACGCATTGTACCCAGGTACCTTATCCACGGGCACCTTCAACAACTCTGCCCCATGCAGCTCCTCAACAGCATCTGATTTACCCCGCGCCAGTGCACACTGCACCACTCCCCCAAAGGCATCCACCACTTCCTGTGACTCCAAGGTACTGAGCGCAGCAAGTCGCATGCCATGGCCAATTAGCCACCTGCGCTCAGCAATTGTTGACAGAAGTTGGGGATAAAACTCCTCATCGTACTCCAGGCTGAGTTTGCGCAATTTCATCTCTTGCGTTTCCATAGCACTACTCACAGTGGTACCAAAATATTCCAACTGCGAGGTCAACGTATCCTTACCCTTCTCCAGATACTTCAGCGCCCAGAGACACGAAGCCTTATATCCTGCTGACTCAGCACGCTCCTGGCTTATTTGGCCCATCAGTGCCATCTTCTCTTCAGCGAGCTTTTGGGAGTACAAACTTAGGCCCTCTGCTTTGGCCTTCGTGCTAGCCAATTGCGCCTCCAACGACGCAATTTTTTGATCCTTTAGTGCGCTTTTGTTACCTTCCCCAGAAACCTTGGCTTTTAGCTTCTCAACAAGTGAAGTTTGATGCGCAACCGCCAACATCAACTCCTCAACCAGCTGATCCATGGGCGCATCCCTAGCCGCCAATGACTCAGCATCTTTGCTATTCGGCTCAGAGTGGACCGGACTATCTCTGGGGGGCGACTCCGCAGACTGTTCAAACCTACACACAATGAAGAGAAGTATTAATTTTTCACATACACAGTTGTTGCGCAAAAACTTCGACGACTTTACTTCTTGTGGGCCAGACGTATTAGCCGAGGGGGGAGGTGACGCAACATCGCTTGACGATGATTCCACTGTTAGGGTAACAGGGTGCTTCTTCCTCGATGAGCTTGCGCAATCCTCTCCGAGTGATCTCTTGCGTTTCAACCTGGGGTCCTCCTCTTCCTCTTCCTCTTCTTCCATGTGCTGCGCCACTGCCACTGGTGATGGCTACACTAACGGAGAAGGCACTCTAGGGTTCGGCACGCTTTGTAGCGGCGTCGCTTCCAGTGCGACAGAGGAGCTGGTCCCTGCTTCTCCCAGATTCATTTCCAGGGTATGCCCTGCGGTAGCATCCAGTATGGGCTCTTCTCCCTCTTTCAGTGGGCGTGTCCCTACATTAACCTGCAGCGGTTTCGCCAGCTGCACGACCCTGAATAGATCCATCTCTGCGCCACAGAAGGCAACAACACACACGTTATTATAAATACAATAAAGGAAGAAAAGCTTACATTAACAAAGAAAAGGAATGCGAAGGACGAGCACCCACCCTGACCATCCGCGCTTAAAAAGATTGGAACCTCCTCAGGTCTACCAAAATAGTTGCGGCTAATGCCCATGTGCACCAAAAATTCCTCCGGATAGGAATTGATGGGGATGCGATTGGTATTTATTGTATCCGCATCCTCCACATTATATGATCCAGGGAGGGGGCGCTCATCCTTCGGCAATGAACCCTGGGTGTAGAAATCAAAGTGCGATGGGAAGCACACTTCATCTACCCAGAAAAATGTTTCTCTTCAATTCCTGAGCGCGTCTACTTTTTCAGTATAACACTGAAGGCGCCCAACACGTTTAGCAAAAAATACCCAGCCATGTGACCACGTGGTGTGATAAAACGCGCAGAACAGGTGGATAGTCGGGTTAATTGCCAGTAATCGGCAATTAACCTCAAAGTTGGTGGTTTTAGCTGCACCTATGCAGTGCAGCTGGGATATATGAAGCCGGTAGTAGTTTAACACGTCGCTCAAGAACAAAGATATTGGCACACGTTGATTCGCGTACTCGAAAAAACGCGAGTATACCCCGATTTTCCCTTCGGGGAAGTCCGCAATTGTCGCCCTCGCACCCGAAACTTCCGGATGCACTGAGATAGGAATATAATAATCCGAAGCAAACTCTAAAAGTTCACCCTCCGTTATATCGGATGTGAAATCAGATAACACCTTGACCATGCTATCGTGTTTATACGCGCACGCGCGGTTACTTTTCGAATAGTAATTTTCTGGGTTGCAAGTTGAAGGTTTGTTAACAATGGCGGATTGAGTTTTTTTTACTGTGATAATCACAGTGAAATGGAGGTCGAGGGTTATATAAGTTTTCTCATCCACAAGATGGACGACACGTGGATCCCACTATCTCCAATGTGTGGATAGGATTAACTGATGGGACGCCGTTACAGTTGCTTTCCCCCGATTTACAAGGCATCCATTTTTCATATTATGTCTAGATACCACGTGTATCTTTCACCACAGGAGCCTTTTTTGGCTTCTTTGTTACGCTTCGCAATTATTTATTCGCTGCAATTATTAGTCTAGCATCCGCAGCTAGTCACTGCGCATACTAGACTGGGGGGACATGATGACATATAGTCTATATTCGGGTCACGAACCCGACCAAAGTCCGATACTAGCGAGCCCAGCATGAACTGGGCTACGCCGATGAGGGTTTGGGTCCATGAAGGCCCACGCCCAAAGGTATTTATGGAATACGATATCGGATATCTTCTATCCTTGGAGATAATCGTTTGTCAACCGACTAAGGCGGTACCCGAAGGTTGGAACACGGAACCAACAAGGATTCCGTGTGTATATAAAGGGTATCCAAGCCCTCATTAAAGGTACGATCTAAACCCTAATTCTCCATAACCCTAAAACCGATTACTTACTCTCACGCCGGAGGATAATCGTGGGAGACAATCCCAGATAAGCCTAACGGTGTTTTCTGTTTACTTAGTGCGCAGGTCTCAAACAGCAATTATCAATTGGTACGAGAGCCGAATTGGTACGGAGCCGGAGGAAAACAACGCCCCAACTTTTGTATCAACAGTAGTTATAAATCATAAAATATGATAATAAATAATATCGAAACAAGTAAGTGGTAACCGGTATAGGCAACGGGTTAAATTGGGAATTTTGCGACGTGTTACATGTTTGGTATAAGTCGAACCAAGTAACGAGTAATACTTTAATTGGACTTGGTAAATGTGGTCGATAAGTAGTAAATATTATTGTTACGAGAGATATTAAGACTAGTAAAATTATTTAATGTATCAACATGGTTTCATTTGTTTAATCGTGAACTAGTATGTTTCGGATAATATGGGGATTTTATACGTGATATTGGACATATTAGAGCTACCGGTTGTTATAACGGGATATCGGAACTAATGAAATGGTGAAATAATATAAGTTTAACGATTAACTAGTAATTCGCCAATGTGTAAACTTGGAAAATGTAACGAGTTAATTTTACATCGATTACAAAATAGAACTATCGTGATACATGATATTAGACTTGATTTAATAAGTAATTATTAAAATAGTATGGTAATATTAAAGGAACTAAGCTACATAATTAATAATCGATATCGATATTTTGTATATGTTATAGGAATCAATTACGGGTTATAAATTTGGAATAACGTTTATTATGCGAGTTATATTAGTATTGAATTATATTTTGACAAACGTTTTGACTTAAATGGGTAAACTTTTAATATTTTATTATCACATATTGACTAATAACAAGATAATTAGATATATATATATATATATATATATATATATATATATATATATAATATATATCATATATATATATATATATAATATATATGTATATATTATCAATGAATACGGTTTTACTTAGTTAAAAACCCTTGTTAACTACGATAATGACTTGTGTTTTATAAATGCAAAATATCTTTTATAAACTTTTTGATAACGGTTATATTGATTAGTATGTTGTACTCTACTAAACGTCTTGGTTTAAATGAGTTTAGAATAATTGTTTTTGCAATAAAGCTAAATATTTTGTTTTCACATCTAAGCTGCTATTGAATTATATAACTATATATTATGGACGGATACGGTTTAATCTATTATAAACCCTTATTAAATACGATGGTAACTTGTGTTTTATAACACATGTTAGCTTTTATAAACTTGTTTGGAAATATTATTTTGATAATATAACTTATTGAAGTCGTACTGATTTGGAAACGTTGGAATGAATGAACGTGTCATGTATAGTAAACTACTTAATATACAATATAAGAAGTACTTTCTTATAAACTTGTGTAAATACGAATAACGATTGGAAAACCATTATTAATTGAACGATAAATGGAAACTTATCTTATATAATCAACATGCACATTGGGAGTATGGGGAAATTATCAAAAGTTAACCTATTTGTATTTAAATAAATAGTCGTTTTCATTTTCCTAAGTCTTTGACTAGCTTGTGTATTGTCGGTATATTATAACTTGGTCAATGTCTTTTCCGTTTTGGTGTGCGTTCTAGTTAGTATGTCTCGACTATGTCGACGTCTTCTCTTCTTTTGCGTAAGTTATGTATCGCGTCTATGTTTCTTACCACCACACGAAACGTTAAAACTAAAATTTTGAGATAACAATTATAAACTTTTTTGAACGATAACGTATTTTTGAAGATAACGACATGAATGATCCACGAAAACTACAACACATTACTTTTATTGATTTCTTTATCGTATGAGCCGTATTTTAAGATTATCGTATATGCATTAGGTTGCGTCACAACTATTCTATTGTACTCGTCATACATTCTTTTGGATGCCGTGGAGATTAACTTTACATGCCAGTCGTGTCAATAGTGAATAGTGCATTGCTGTGGCAAAGGTGAGTTTCGTAACCCCACTTTTATCTACGTTTTTAACTAATTTGGGGTGAGAATCATGCAACTGTTTTTGGACCTTTAAAACTATTTGGATTTGCTTATATGCTTGACTGTTTAGATAGATGTGCGGTAGTTGTTGCCTTAGACTAGGTTAACCGTGCCTAGCTAAGAATAGACTTCTACCTCGACCTAGTCCGGGATTGGCAATTGTTCTAGATTTTGCCACGACAGCGCTGGACTAGAGTCGCTGGGCCCGAGTGATCCCTGGATGCGGGATATGGATTGTGATCCGGTTAAGATCGATTGCGAATGGTATTTATCTATCTTAGGTCTTGCATAGCAAATCAACTCCTACAGGTCCACTATGTTTTTACTGAATTTAAACCTATGAACTCACCAGCGTAAGCTGGCCTTTTTTTAGCATGTGTTCTCAGGTTTAAGGAGATAGCTCACTATTGGAAGACGCTTGGCAGGGGCATGGTCATAGGTGAATCTGATGAATAAACGGGACCGCTTTAATTATCTTTTGGGCCTATTTCCGCACTACTTTCATTAATGTAAATTTCATATTGTGATACCAAGATTGTGGCACCCAAAGGCTCGTATGCTTCCGCTAGACCGTATTTTTGGGGTGTTACACCATATTTGAATTGCATTAGGTAATTGGCTATTACCTCCTTTGGGGCAAACTTACGTACACTGGTAATTCGGTGTATGCAGTTGAGTCTTGGTTGCATGAGCTTAGCGCATAATAATCTGTGATTTTCTTTATGATATTGTTAGTTTACAATGATCATGCTCACATTCTTGTGTTCAACTGTTATTTAAACCTAAGAACTTCACTCAACATTTTGTTGACCCTTTTTAAGCATGTTATCTCGGGTAATCAGTGAAGATTATGTCCAAGGCACGGATTGGGGCATACCAAGACCTTTCTTGTGGTGTAAACATAAAGTTGTCATTTCTTTCAAACCCATGCTCCTTATTTTGGGAAAACACTTGAACAATTTACAATATTTGTAACAACTATGAGTTTTCGATGAATGATAACTACCTTTAATTAAAACGCCTCTTTCGAGTTGTTTTATATAATTGTTGACTATGATCTCCATTCGAGTAACACCCCGATTAGTCTTCCACTGTCATTAAGATCTCGGGGGTGTTACAGATTGGCATCAGAGCCAAGGTTATAGAGAACCAAAGAGTTTTTTAAAAACATTTGGACTATAACCGCACTTTTAAAACGGGACTATTTTTACACCACTGCCCTATGCCCTTCCGTGACCGCTCTATGCATTAGGATTGATGCATCATTAGATCATAAGTAAATTGCATTCATTTTAGTTAGGCATGGAGATTTTCTTAGCAGATGTGCGCAACTAACTAATATCTTGTTAATCATAATATTTGGCATTTTACTTACATGATTATTTTATGGGTTGTTACAGTACCATGTCTGCTTCCCACCTGGTTGTTCTATCCTCAGACACTGAGATGGAAGATACTATGTCCTCTACGACTGTCAATATGCCAGTTCATCCCAGTCCAGTCATACCAGCCACTGTTTCGGACGAGACCGAACCTTTGAGGTAGGCGAGGTTGCCCGAACTCCCACCATTCTAGCTATGATTGCTCACTCTCAAGTGCACACTGCTTTTGATCCTATGACACTAGATCAGTATTATGAGTCACAACAATGGCTACCTGCTTTAAATGTCGCAGTGGATGATGGATCATCCAAGTCATCCAAGAGCACTAATTCTGCCTCATCAGACTCTTCTGTATCATCTTCTTTACCGATCCATCGTCGCTGACGTAGGATATGTGTCCTGAAGCCCTATGAGCCCGAGCCATTTGGAGTGCCTTACAGACCACGTCGTAAGAGTGCTATCATCATGCATACGGCTA
The DNA here is from genome assembly GCA_910596185.1 of Chrysanthemum makinoi. Classification (NCBI taxonomy): domain Eukaryota; kingdom Viridiplantae; phylum Streptophyta; class Magnoliopsida; order Asterales; family Asteraceae; genus Chrysanthemum; species Chrysanthemum makinoi. The sequence goes on along the minus strand of OU343222.1, from coordinate 240,124,002 downwards.
GGAAGCGTATGCAATCCATTACTATGACTCATGTCATACCATCAGCTCAGTCGCCACCTGCTCAGTCATCACCAGTTTCACCCACTGTTCCACCTACTGCTACTTCACCGCCAACGTCACCTACTGTATTCTACCATCAGACCACTATTGTTCCTATTTCATCACCGCCTACAGCATCACCACCATTGGACACTTTCAGTGTGCCACCTTTGCCACTTAGCATTAAATGCTATCCACCATCACTATATGATCCCTACATACTTACTGCATCGTTGGAGAGAAGAGGAGGGAGCACCTAGTCCTTTCGAGCTTGGAGAGAGCTCAACTACTGCACCAGCTCCAGTTCTCCTAGACACCGGTGAGCCTGTACACCACACCATTCCTATGTTGGCGACTAGACTCATTAGACACGAGGACCAGCTGAGTGAGCTCCTAGCACATTATGATGAGATTCTGTTAGTTAGGATAGAGAGCTTGGAGGAAGAGGTCAAAAACCTCGTGATAGGTCGCTACTCTATTAAGATTTTATTTGATATGATGAGCTCCCAGATTGTGGAGGCTAGAAATGCCATGACCAGATTGACCCAGAGGCTTGCGACTACTATTCGAGATGCCAGTACTTTAAGAGACACTGCCTTAAGCTGAGAGAGAGCCTTACATTACGAGCTTGCATCCGCTCATGCTCACACTGCTATACTAGAGCAGAGGATTGATGACCTCGATGCGAGAGATCGAGCACGTGAGCAGCAGATCTGAGATTTAACAGCCATGGTTGAGGAGATTCGCCGTCGTCTCGATGATGCATCAGGAGATGCATAGGTTCTAGTCATCTTTATTGTAGTATGTATCATAAAGCAGCTATATGAGGCATTAAGGCTTGTATCCTTTTGGTTTGTAACTATGGAACAAGAAAGTTAATGTAGTAACCTATGGTTGTGAACAATTACTATGTATCAATGTATTCTATGCTATCTATGGTTGTATTTCTATATTCTTGTGTTGTGATATTATTCATCGGTCATATATGCCGAACTGATCATTATGTCCTTATATATGTTATGATTTTGTTGAGATAAATCATGATTCACTTATTACTATTCATAACGATATCATCTCGTTGATTTAAAGTGATGATCTTGACTATTATGATATTTATAATATGTAATCACTTTTATTATCGTCGATGATTCTTAATCTTGGTGTTTATTTCTTGGAAATTTTAGAAAAATGGTCAAGAAGAAAGCTACCTCATCCACTACCACTCCAGCAGCTGTTCAAAAAATGGTCGCTGAAAGCATTAGCGCTGCTATAGCTCAGTATGCCGCTGACACTGCTAGAGCCGAAGCTGAACACATTGCTAAAGCTGAACGAATTGCTCAAGAGGCACGTGAAGCTGAAATTGCCGCAAGAGAAGCCGAAATTGCAAGAGAAGCTGAGATTGCAAGAGAGACTAAAATTGCAAGAGAATCTGAGATTGCCCAAGAAGTGGAGATCGCTCGAGAAGCTGAAACTGAGCGTGTTGCCCAAGCAGCACGTGAAGCCGAGGCTGCTCGTCTTGCTGAAGCAACTTGTGTCGCAGCAGCAACACGTATTGCTGAAATGGCAAACTCAAATGAAACCAATAATCCAACAAATCAAATTGATTCTACCGTAGCTCGTAAGTGTAGCTACAAAGAATTCATGAACTGCAAGCCAACATTCTTCAAGGGCACAGAAGGTGCTATTGGTCTACTTCATTCGTTTGAGAGAACCGAGACTGTGTTTCTACTAAGTGACTGCACAGATGATTGCAAGGTCAAGTTTGCAACTGGAACTTTGCTAGAAGATGCGTTATCTTGGTGGAAAGCCCATGCCCAACCAATCAGACTGGAAGAAGCTTGTAGCATTTCATGGTCAGATCTGAAACAACTGTTGATGAAACAGTACTGCCTGAGAACTGTTAGGTCACCATAATATAACACAAGCATCAATATGTAAGAAATAAGATGAAGATAGATTGGTTGAACAAACACACTAAATACATGTATGGATAAGAAAGGTTATGCGTAAGATTAAGAGTGCAAATGAACAACCAACCTTCAAATGAAGGTTTACATGAGTTTATATAGGGAAGGGAGCTAGGGCAACATGTCTAGTCCCTTCCTTACTTATTGGGCATGGGCCAAGGCCTATGGGCTTTCTACATAAGCCTTGCCATTTATAACTAACATAAAAGCCTAATTAAGCAACCTATTACATATTGATTACTAACACTTGAAATATAAGTTAGTAGTGATTACAACAATCTCCCCCTAAGTGTTGGTAATTAATAAATGACTCCAACAATCTTGAAAGGTTGTTGGTGTAGATGTAATATCAGTTGCTTTGACGTCTTCTGACCTTCTTCTTTCTTGTGAGAAGAAGAGTCTTGATTCCAACAATCTCCCCAGTGTGAGGATCTTGTTTCTTTTGAAGTTTTGAGGTTTGACGTCTTGGTTATCTTTGTTCTTTGTACTGGTGTGGATATGGTGAAGTTGTGTTGTTGTTTTCTGCATCAGGTCCGCTTCATCGCTCAAGTGTCTCCACGTCCTTCTCCAACATGCTCACACGCTCTTTGACGTTGGATTTCAGTTTTGATGTAGTTCTCTAAGTCTTTAAATTTTATAGACTCTTTGGATTTAAGGAAGAATCATTTTGACTTTTGAGTTGCCTTTCGAGAGAACTTCAAATTGTGTTGTTGTTGGCATGAGCATGTGGAGAATCAACACGATCATCTCCCAAGAGCATCCATAAGAAGAAAACATAAGAATGGGTTAGTGATAAACACCAATCGATCACTGTGGTCGTTTCTTAGAGAATTGACTACTACGATTGTTCTTCTGATGAATGTCTTGATTCCATTCACCTTGGTCGAGCGAATCAGCCGTCCGAATCCCATAAGGGACAGTTGGCATTACATTGAACAAGTTCAAGTAATGACCCACATCTTCAGGACTCGATTCTTGAAAGGAATCTCCTTAGCGGGATTTCCAACACTTACAAGTTCGAACTTCGAGCATGTTAACAGCATAGTGTGAAAACACATCTCTAATTCTAGCAAAGGCTTTTCCTGAACTGGAGTCCCTCAAGTAGGATAACACGATGTACCGAAGTACACCTACAGTTCAGGTGAGTCGCTGAGGTACACCAAAGAATCACCCCATGACTGAAGACCGTTTGAGACAACACTAAGCGTAACCCACGAGGAGTTATCGAAGCGACCTACTGTCAGGGCTGTTTGATGTTGACCCTGACAGGAGTTTCCATTCAATCACTGAGTATCACAATTGTGAATCTCTTATAAATGTTCTTGACAGATTCCTAAGATCTGTGAAGGACTCGATAATGTTATCACTTGCGTCCGTAATGTTGAACGACAAGTGATGAAATCTCAAGTGTTCCTAAAAGATCTTTTGATGAATCTCGTGGCTCTAGACTCAATAGTGCGCTTTGGTTTTCCTGAGTGGAGACTAGGGAGAAGATCTCCTTCTTCAATACCAGCAATCTCTAAGACAAAGCCGATAGTTTACGTAGGGTTCCCTGTGAGAATGAAACAAGCTTCTGTTGAGAGAAACTTGAGTGGCTAAGAAGGTTTAGTGCATGTGTCACTGGGTCCATGACGACTTTAATCTTCAATACCGGTGTCATCTAGTGATAATCAGTAGCATATGTATTGAACCCGGTGTCCGCCCTAAGTTGAATAATTTGGAGGGCTATTTCTTTTCACCCTTTTCTTTACTTTTCTTTTTAGTTCTTCAACTCCTTCTTTCTCCGATTCTCATTTTCTCCTTTTTATAATCATACCTAAGGACTTCTAAATTCTAACTATTTGGTGGAGTCCTTGGGTAGATCCCTCCGGCTCTGGCGGATCATAAGACGGTTATTCCTAACCTTAATCACCTTATAACTCCATGACTATCCTAAGTTGCCATAAAACCATTTTCTCGAAAATCTCTCAAAGTGTTTATGAGTGAAAACATTTTGTAACACTTCGTGAGTTTTGTATTTTTAGAAATACTCCCCCTCCACATGTGCTCAAGTGTTTTGACTAAAATCTGCACAGTGAGGGTAGAGCTCGCACTTTTGAATTGATCGACTCAAGATAGACAATTCCCCGCGAGACACGGTTACGTTGCATAGTTAAAGAGTAGCATTGTTAGCTTTTAGGTGACAACTAGCTCTAATAACTACCTTGAAGGTGTGGACAAACCTCGAAAGGTTGTCAAACCCGTCAAAGTTCAGGTCTATCAGGAGTTTCTCGAAAAGGTACGATCTACTCGAATAAGTCTTGGTAGACAAATCTTTTCGATGTATGACAGTTCAAATCTGGTCAATTCATGGGTTAAGTCTTAGCACACGAAGATTCAATCACAATTTTCAACATATTTGAATCACACAATTTTTCTCCCCCTAAAAAATGGCATATATGTGTTATTTTTGATGAATTTTTTGATATCGAATATGACCATTTCGAGTTTTGTGGGAAGATTTCCATGAATAAGGTTTTGTGAACAAAGATTTGTTAGAAAATACTCCGCCTCAACAAGTAATATTAACTTTTGAGGTTTTGAAAATATAAAAGGGAAGTACTTGTTCTTTTGAGCAAAACTTTGAAAAATGAAAGTTTTGATAAGTTTTATTCAAAAGTAAGAAGCTTTCGCTCCTTTTATAGGATTGTGGCACTGAAGCGTACCACATGGTCCTTTCATTACAAGTACGAGTTGTACACTGTTATGTGTGCATAAGCCATTGTCAATTATACAAATTATATCATCCAAATATCAATCAAAGAAATAATTTAAGGAGTACCAGGCAATCCTTCAATAACACCAGGAGTTCTCTCTTGTCGTTGATAACCAGTAAGAGGGAAACTCTGTCGTCCACCTACGAAACTCTCTAAATTCCACATTTAATCACGGTGAAACAACCTTTCATCATTCCTCTTGATAATCTTCTTCACATCCCTCTTTTCTCTAGAATTCCACCGCTTCTTCGACCCAATACCTTCCTGAATCTCCTTCAACCGATATGCTAACCCATCACGAACCTTCTTCAGAGTATGATCACAAAACTTGTGAAGCTCATTGCATGTCATTAAACAGTTTTGATGTAGTTCACTGCGGTAAACTACTCCAAACTTCAGTTTCTTCACAATGGTGTACTGGGAGAGTTGGTTGATATCGGGAAAGTGTAGCAATGGTTTAGTGAGATTGACTTGTTTCCGGTATGATTCCACGGCAAGTTGAAGATCTTCAACACGTTCCTGGATCACTATGCTTCTTATGAATATCAACAATGACTTGATGTACTGGAGCTGGATGTTGGTGGAGAAATGTCACATTCATCCTTGTACCTTAGCCAGATACATGTCTTCAATGTCGTTGAGCGACAATCTCAGAAAATCAGCTTCGGTAAAATCCTATTCTTGCTCGTCTTGGCGTTTGACTTTGATCTCTTCTAGGAATGAGTAGTCCCACTTCGTAGTCAGACTGACATTCACGATAGCAACGATCTGTTTGTCACTGTACACCCTTTGTT
>OU343222.1:240067883-240118346 GCA_910596185.1 Chrysanthemum makinoi | reverse complement strand
CTACATCAAATAAGCTAGAAAGTGAAATATTAAGCTTGGATCTTCAAGACAGCTAGGTTAGCTTTCCAAAGAACCAAAATACACAAGATTTGACCAACTAATAAGCTCAGAGCTTATGAAAATGGTCTACTAATCGTAATGTGGGAGATTTTTGGAAAAGGGCCTAAAATAAGCTAAGAAATAAGCTGTGTAATAAGCTAGCTAGAAAATATAAAAAATACTATGATAGATAAGGCGGTTAATATTGATATACCAAAAGCTCAAATCTTGAAAGCTAATATTAAGTCCTATATAAAATAATCTATTTTATTCAAAAACGACTAAACTGAAATTTTTGACTTTTCTAATTACTCTATTGGGTTGACTATTATGAACTTTGAATTGATTCTACTTACTTAAACTGTTATTATAAGCTATTATAAGACTAGAATAAGCTAGGTTATCTACTTATAAGCTAAGGAGCATGATTAATGGTTCTAAAAGTCCAACAGTGGACTGTGAAGGTGCAATTCAAGTGGATTTTTACTTTTTCCAAAAGACCACTTGGTTTTATGACTTGAAAGGTCTAATTAAGCCTAAAGTGAGTTACCTATACTAGTTTTAAACTTTGAAAATTCCTAAAACACAGATTTGCAATATAATCCAAACACCTCTTAATAAGGTCTGTTGTGGTATTTAAACTAGAACGGACCTATATAAGCTAGGTTTCTTGGTTTTTACTGATTAACTAACTTATATTGAGTGTGATTAACAACTTTCAAAATAGAAATAAGCAATACAATAAGTTATATAATTTATGGCTATTTTTGTCTTTTTATAAAACTTTTAAGGAAAATTAAGAAACTATTATGGAATACTAATAAGACTTGAAGAAATACTATTATAAACTACTAATAAGGTGAAATAACTATAATAAGCTAAAAATAAGCTATTCTACAGTAAACTTATAAAACTACATAAAACTTGAAATAGGCTTACAACTGAATTGGACTGTGAATCAAAGAACAAGGACCATAAACCACTCCTAGCTTGTTGTCAACAAGCTAGAAACCAGAAAAACCATCCAGCTTAGCTTCTTCTCCCAGAACTGCTTATTTTACTGAAAATGTTGACTTTTGTTGACTTTTATGGTTTTTCTAAATTAAACTACTAGAGTCTAATACAGGTTCATGAAAAGCTACAATAAGCTTATCTGAGCTTGTTTGAAGGGTAAAAGAGCTTGTGTGACTTCTAATTGATATAAATGACTTAATACGAATTATCAAGAAACATGAAAACTTGAAATCTTATTAAACTTGGAATAATTACAATACAAAAGTGATATTTAACTTGAAATAAACTTGAAATTACACTGAGAACTTTAATTTAAACTAAAACAGACATTAAAGAAATTTTACACTACTAAGTGGTCTAAAAACATGCGACGACCTCTCTCTCTGTCTTCTTTCTTCTTTATAAAGATCTTTTTGAGCTCTGTGTCGACCTCTGAATGTTTCCCACTTATTTCTAGCCATTGGATGCATTGAATTCATCATAATCGTCCATGTGGAATTTTGGCGCCAAAAAAAGTCATGAGCAGGTTTTTTGCATTTAATGGACTTTGGGAGGATGTGCAGGTGTTAGGGGAGTGGGTAGACAGCTGGGAGAGGTGGTGGTGAGGTGGTAGACAGGTGGTGAAAACCACTGGTTTTGGAATTGCAGGCGTGGGAGAGAAGGGTGTACAGTGGTGGCGGTATTTTATTTAAAACATGGGTTTGGGCTTAGTATTGGGCCAGCTGGGTATTGGGTTGGATATGGATTTAATATAGGGTCCGGTTGGTTTGTAGCTTTTAATATCACAAGGACCAAGTTTGTAATTTGTGCAAAGTGAGGGGTTAAACCTGCCATTATTCCAAAGTTATTCCAAGGACCAAATTTGCCAAGTTTCTTTTACCAAAGGACCATAAATGTTAATTTTCCAATTTTAAATGTCCAAGGGTAATTTTTGCCAATTTTGAAACTTGAGGGACCAAACATGTAAATTTTCCAAAAGTTCACCATAAGGACCAATTGCCATTTATGAATAGTTCAAGGGTAATATTTGATAATTTTCCACTTTAAATAACCCAGGGACCATTTTTGACATTTTTCAAAGTTGAGGGACCAAAGTTGTAAATATGCAATTTTAACTTCAAAGGACTATTTCTAACAACTTGTGAATCCCCAAGGACCTTTAATGATATTTTACAAGTTTTGAATTACCAGGGACTAGTTTTGCCAATTTATGAAACTTGGGGGACTAAAACTGCCAATTATGCAAACTTGATACGTTTTTCAACTGATTTTGGTATTTTTGCATTTAAAACACATAAAACACTTATTTGTGATATTTTTATCATTTTGATGCATTTGAAAGTGTTTTCGCATGTTTTTGCGTCTAAAGGTACAAAATGATGAGTATTTGCACACTCATCAATCCCCTAACACTCAAGATATTGCTAGTCCACTAGCAATCTTTTAGAAACTTAATGGATTTCATCTCTTTGCAAAAGCCATATACAGGTAGCCAAATGTTTTTGTTCAAGTAAGAACCTTGGTACCAATGATAACGAATGATTTTGAGTAAATCGCGGCTTCAAGCAAGTTGATTTATCTTTACAGGCTTTGGATTTCTACGGACTAGCCAACTCTTAGATAAATTATTAATATTATCTTTGGTGAGTCGATTACCAATTATGGTTTCCAACTGCCTTTACCACAAGCCATAAACTTGCGGGCTAGCCAAATCTTCACTAATTAAAGATATGGTGAAATTTGAAACACCATACAATTTTAGACAAATTACAAGCGATCCAGCGGGTTTGAGATATCTTTACCAAGAGCCGTTTGCTCTGGATTATAGCCAATCCTATGTGGGTTAGACATGGTGGACTGATTACCATTTTTTGTGTTTAGTACATAGTACTTCCACTAATTTTTTTTTTAATTTGGCCATTTTGGGGAAAAAAGGGACTAAAAGGGTACATTTATGATCAAATTAGCGAGAATTCCCCACACTTAGAAATGAATATTGTCATCAATATTCAAAGTCGACTATTATGCACGAATCCTTGAATAAAAGATAACATTACTAGCCAAGTGTGGAAACACAATTATTCTTTTTTAATATTTACAATTTTCATTCATTTTTGAATCTATATACAACATGTGGGGCATCTCACACTAAGGTGGTAGAAAGGGGTAAGAGAATGACGGGTGAAAACCCATGTTGCACTACTTGGTTTTGATTACCGAGTCGCTAGCTTGACTCGATCCCGAATTAATTTGTTCATGGGAAAGTAAGTGGAAGAGACAATCTCCATCGGACTTTCATTCAAGATGTTTGGACAAACATTTGAAGCACGTTAAAGTTCCACACCGATGAGGTATACATAGAACCGGCTCACAAATGGTACATGGAAATGCCAGGGTCAAAGATGGTATCTTCACTCCCGAATGAGTGAAGAAGAGAAGAAGTCACGGGATAGGTGAAGAAAAGAAAGAAAGTCATGATGAAAATCATGACTAACTCATCTTCATCTATAGGAAAATCCATAATTTCAGTATTATGAATCTCATCATTTAAGCTCACGTGATCAAGAAGCATACGATGGTGTGAAGGAATATATCTGCACAAGTATGTAAAGGAACCAGGGCCCAAGGTAGTATTTGGTGATAACTCATCATGTCCCAGCGAAGGTTATGGTTGATGAAACTGTAATGGAATAGTTTTCTCTAGAATAGCTTATGTCAATGGTCTAAAATACAATCTCATCGATTATTGGATCAACTATGTGATGCTCAATACATTGTACAATTCAATGATAAACAAGGTACCATTTTCAATGCCAATAAGGAAGTTGTGTTGTTAGCTCCTAGGAGAGATGATGTTTATGTGCTAGACATGTCAACACTCTCCCAAGATGGAACGTGTCTCTTTGCCAAAGCTCAAAACTATCAATTGGCTGTGGCATAAGAGACTCTCACACTTAAACTTCAAAACCTCAACAACTTGGCAAAACAAAACAAGGTCCTTGGCTTACCATCACGGGTTTTTGCAAAAGACAAACCTGCTGCTGTGAAAAGGGTAAACACTACAGAGCATCATTCAAACCAAACAAAATTTCTCCATCAAAAGTTTATCTTCATCTCCACATGGATCTCTTTGGACTGCCCGGAGTCCCCAGGATCAATCCGGCATGAGAAGTATACACTTGTCATTGTTGATGAGTTCTCAAGATACACTTGGGTATACTTTCTTTCCAAAAGAGTCAGCGGTGATACAATAATGTCATTCATCGGAAGATTGAAAACCGTAATGACATTCTTTATTAAACAAATCGAAGCGACAATGGTCTGAGTTCGAAATCAAGAGCTGAGAGTTTACGTGATGAAAAAGGAATTTCTCAAAATTTCTCATCTCCATATACACTGAACAAAATGGGGTTCTTGAAAGGAAAAACATAACTCTCATTGAGGCGCCTAGAACCATGTTAAATGGCTCAGCTCTCTCAAAGCATTTCGAGGTAGAGTCAAAAGCGCCTGTTACACTCGAGCAGGTCAATCATTGTCAAAAGACATAACAAAACCCCATATGAGATCTTCAAAGGTAGACTTCGACATCACTATTTTATGTATTTGGATGTCATGTGTTCATTCATAACCACATGGATCATCTAGGCAAGTTTGATGCAAAGGTGACGATGGATACTTTTTAGGCTACTCGATCTCCAAAGCCTTCAGAGTATTTAACACAAGGAGACAACAAGTTGAGGAAACCTTTCATGTCACCTTTGATGAAAGTTCTGAAGCATGTTCATAACACCTGGTGGAGGAAATAGGAATTGATGACACATCAAGATATCCTCCCCGGAGTTCCTGCATACGAATTCATTCCTCATATCAAGCGATCTTGACATCTCATATTATGTCTTAGCTCACAACCTACCCCAACCAATAATCGGTGAATTCATTGATAATCTATCAGTCGAGGGGATAGGTAACATCGAACCAACTATTTAGGATCTGTGATTCATGAAACCCAAATCGAGGACATCACATAACGGATGTATGCTCAATGAATGTTGATCCACGCAACCAATCTCACTCCTGAACTTCCAGTGACCTCATCAAACTCAGATCCTAGACCACAAAGTAAGTGGACAAGATCTCAGGATATTGAGCTCGTAAACATCATTGGTGAACCAGCGAGGGCATGCTCACTAGAAGCATGGCTACTAATCTAACTACAGACTTCACCAATGAATGTCTATATGCTGATTATCTATCGGAAATAGAACCCAAAAATGTCCTTGAAGCTCTAAAACACCTAAGCTTTGGAGTTAGGGCTATGCAGAAGAACTGAAGCAGTTTGATAAAACAAGGTCATGACCTTGATCAAATGTCCTCAGGATGTAGTAGTCATAGGAATGAAGTGGGTTTTAAAACAAAGCTGATGAAAATGGCTGTCATTAAAACAAATCAGACTGGTAGCCAAAGGTTACAATCAACAAGAAGGCATTGACTATGATGAGACATTTGCTCCTGTTGCAAGAATGGAAGCCATGAGGATCTTCCTTGCATATGCAACATACATGAACTGTGGTCTACCAAATGGATGTCAAAAGTGCATTCTTAAATGGTGATCTGAAAGAAGATGTGTATGTTCAACAACCTCGAGCTTTGAGAGTAGTGAATTCCCGACTATGTCCAAAGCTTGAAAAAGCCCTCTATGGACTTAAACAAGCTCGGGGCATGGTATGAAACTCTCCCTTCTGATACAAAACAAGTTTGTTAGGAAAGATAGACAACACTGGCTTTTGTCTATAGAACCTAACAGGATGTGATACTAGTCCAAGTGTATGTTGATGATATCATCTTTGGCTCAACAAACTACAAACTTTGCAAACATTTTGAAAAACTAATGACAAAGAAGTTTGAAATGAGCATGATGGGGGAACTTACATACTTTCTTGGACTACAAATCAAACCGTGATAAAGGTATATCCATCGGTCAAGAGAAATACATAAATCTCTTGAAGAAATATGAGATATTTGACTATGCCTCCGATGAAGACACCAATGGTGATACCTAACAACCTTGGACTGATCCTTGTGGCAAATCAGTCAATCAAACTCATTTCAGGAGGATTGTTGGATCACCGATGTATCTAACGCTACTAGACCGAACATACAATTTTGATCTGTTTAATAGCAAGATATCAGTTCAATCCCAAAGAATCTCACCTCACTGCAGCCAAGAGAATACTCGGTACTGAAGGGAACCCCAAGCCTTGGACTTTATTATCCAAAATGCTGGGGTTTGATCTCAAGGGTTACTCGATTCCGATTATCTTGGTGCAACATGGAGAAAAGTACCTCGGGTTCCTCAATTTCTTGGAGGAAAACGGTCTGTTGGAGTGCAAAGAAGCAACAATCAGTATAGCTATGTCCTCGTGAAGCGAATATGTTGCTCGCTGCGGATGTTGTGCCAATGTATTTTGGATGAAAAAGTCAACTCATTGACTACGACATCCATTACAAAATGGTGCCCATCTTACGTGATAACACTAGTGCAATTGCAATCTCCAACAAACCTGTCCTCCACCAAAGAACCAAACACATTGATATCAGATATCACTTCATCAGGGATCATATAATGAAAGGAGACATATAACTTCATTTCATCCCTACGAATATCAACCGGTGATATCTTCACGAACCCTTGGATGAACCTACCCGGAAAGCTGAATTGGGAATGCTTGACATTGAAAGTCAAGTATCACGAAAACCAATCTCAAGTAGGTTCTGAAATGGTTCATCCTCCTGGACACCAAAATAAACCTCTCCTGAATAAGTAAGACTCATTCAGGGTCCCTGACACTTGACAAAGAGCATTGAATAAGTAACTAAATGATCCAAGTATCAGTTACTTTAATGTCCTAGGTTGGTAACTATGCCAATTTAATAAAGGAATATATGTCTCTTTGTCTTACTGTCATCCCACTTGGCATTTAATGCCTCTCACAAAAATATCAAATTGATATTTTATCTCTGCAAAAAAGTGCACTGTGCATTGCAAACTTCCCTTGAAAAACGGATTTTGCTTTGCGGGTAATGGAGTGGTAGCATTAAATGTGGAAATTCAAACGCCTTTCAAAAACCAACTCATAATATTCACATTTGTGCACAAAACACCTCTCTTATCACTCTATAAATACCCTCTTCAAACATAAACAAACACACACAAATCTTTTCTGCAACAAAACTCTGTCAAAATCATTTCAAAAAAAACATTTGTGTGCTCAAAACTCTTTAAACCTCTTTTGGAAAACCCTTCTTGTGAACATTTACAAAAGTTTTTCATCAAAACATTTCTTAAATCCTAAAATCTTTGTTAATGGAAATGACTAGAACGCAATCTCTCCAGTTTGCTTCTAAGTGGGTAGGGGATCTTACTAATGTTGAATTTAAAACAAATAACGTCATAGGAAATTTTGAATATCCTGAAAATGTCCCAACATATAAAGACATTATAAAATTTTTATTCAACACCCACTCAAAACGGCCTTTGTAAAATGTCCTCAGATATTGTACCCAAACTACCTCGGGAGTTTTGGGCTACAGCTAGAGCCTTTGACCGACACCTTCTCTGATGAGAATAACCTTAGACCTCTCAGGGAGTATCTCATCAGGTTCATCTTAATGGGGAGGGACAATACACCCTGGATTTAAAAACGTTTTGCACTACAACAGGGTTAGATTATAACAAAGGTGTTTATGTCGCCCATCCTGAACCCTCCACAGTGAAGGATGGGTTAAAACAAATCATTTTAGATCCAACTTTTTTGGACAAGACCCCAGTCACTAAAAGCTCATTCCCCGTGGCTTGGAGGATCCTCTTCACTTTTGTGATTCAGGTCCTCGGCGGGAACCACTCATCCACTAACAAGTTAACTCTATCAGTTGATGATGGCATATGCTTGATGAATGGGTCCACTGTCGACATAGGGGAGATCATTCAGTGATCTAAATACGAAGCTACTGAGCAAAACTAGGACGAAATATGTTTCGTATCCTAGAGTTTGTCTCTTGTGCTCTGCAACTTGGGTTCAAATTATACCGGATGAAAAATTTGGAAATTTACACTGGCATCCTGAGGCCTTCAAATTTTCAAAAGGACCCATCCCTCGTCACTCCCATTGAATTGACGGCCACATTATTGCTGTAAACAATCAAAGTGGATCAGTGTCTCCAAACCCTGCTCCTAAAAAGAAAAAGGGGAAGTCTAAGACTGGGACTAAGACTAAACCAAAGTCTCAGGGCCCGAGGCTTCAGAGCACAGACCTAAGAGGCACAAAAGCCCGTGACCAAAAAGACACCCACTGACAGGCAAAATCACGGACAACGAAGGACACCTGATACATCACAGATCAATGCCCTTGGTCACACATACTACTCCCCAAGATCCAGAGGGAAACATACAACCCGCTGGTAGGGGAGCACCTTCCAAAACGCCCATGATGACATTGCAAATCCAAGCCTTTGTCTGAGGGCACATGATCTCTCCCAAAGACTCAGGGACTCAAATAACCACGTGATAGGGATACAACTATCAGACTCTGCTAAAGGCACGGGAAGCCCACCGGTGTCTTAGGGGTCACTGGGGACAAAGACTCGGAGGGAAAGGAACAACCCCGTCGGAACCCACAACCAATCCGACTCCAGTGAAGGCACGGGAAACGCCCACCGTGTCGAGGGGTCAACGGGGACAAAGACTCGAGAGGGATATAAACCACCCGCGATATGGAACCCATAACCAACCCCTTGCTCACAATTCTGATGTCACTTGGGATATTATTCTCTGAAGATGAGCTCGCTGAGACTGATGATGAAATCTTATCACCGGAGAAGAAATGGACGATGAGGTTCAAGGTGAACAAGAGCCTCCGGCGATCCAAAGGAGCTTACTGAGTCCCCTTTCAACATGATGATCATACTTCTGATCCTCCTCAAGCTCGATGAATTCAAAGAGTTTGACAATGTTCTTCCCTCACTGAAAGGCAGTTGGCTCGGGATCACCAGGCTTCAAGGAAGCTATACTCGGGTTACTAAAGCGTTGTGGGAACAACATACTGAGGATGCTGCAAGTTATGCTGATCTAAAGGCAGAGGTACAGGGCTTCGATGAAAATGTTCATGAGCATAGAGATCTGATGTATGACAACATTCACCGACTGGATGAAAACATGTCTAAATTCCTCAGGCATCTTCAGGGTGTAGGTACCACGATAGATGAAATCGGGGAGTTTGTCAAAGAAGACCCAGCAACCAACTCTAAAGTCTTGGAAGCTACTTGAGGTGTACCTAAAACAATCCTCAAACCTCACTGAACTGCTCAATATGCTCAAGTCTACAAATGTTCAGGGTCTTTCATCCTCAGTTCAATCTCTTCAAGCTACATTGGACTCATTGAATACGCAGGTGGCTACATTGGCTCAGCATCCTCATCTCGACTCGGAATCTTGGGCCCCGAATGACTGCTCTTGAAATCTCACAAGCTAACTTGGAAGCAAAAGTCACTGGTATTCAAACTGACACCTCGGACATGAAGGCAATGATCACTGAGATTTATCAAGCCTTCAAGGGTCAAGCAGCTCTGTCCCCTCAGCACCAACACCAACTCTTACCCTCACTGGCCTTCGGCAAAGTGATTGAGGGGAGAATTATTGCAGAAGAAACTCCTCTTCACTGAAGGGGAGCCAACATCATCGGTCTCTGTAGCTCCGCCATCAACATCACCACCATCCACAGCAACTCCCATCTCATCCATCCCACCAACAACATCAACAACAACAGCCGTTATCACAACAACCACCACCCTTAGTTGCATCATCTTCTTGAGGCCGGACAAAGGCAAAGGCATAATGACGCTGAGCCCAGAAGATTCCTTATAAAATCGGCGACACTGAATACACCTGCCACACCTCAACAAATTTGAGTAAACATCTTGCTAAAGAAGAAAGAACATTGAAACTAGCTGAGGAAGTGAAAAAGAACAGAGAAGCACTGGCAAAGGTTGTCGGTTTGAAGAATTGAGAATATGGGATTAGATGCAAGCAAGCTCCCAAAGGGTCAGCGGGACAAAGTTCAAGGATGCTCAGGTGCTCAAATGGCGCAATGAGAAAGCAGATATGAAGAAAAGAGAAAGAAGCTCTCGGAAAATTGAGGAATACAATGGACAATGAGCAGAAGGCTTCGATTTGGTCGAAGCGTCAAGCTTACTCACAAGCTAGCCACTTGTGAATGACTAACCGTAGAAACTTAAAACGGTTCGGACACTGATCAATAATAAGAGAGAAGTTGAGTAGTATGTGGGTAACTCAAACGTGTTAGGTTTGAGCACCGAGATCGTTCCGAACGAGGGTTGAATGGAATTTCCAACTCACGTCTCGATTATCGGGATTCGAATAAGAGAAGGGGATAAAATGATATTATCTAAACTACGGGATAAGGAAATCATATAGGATTAAAATCTATGGGGAAAACCTAAGAATGAAGGAAAACTAGCAAATTTATACTAAACCGTAAATACGGGATTTAAACGAAACGCGAATAAAAAGCAAGTACGACTAATCTAACTCCTAAAAATAACCTAAAACTACTTTTATACTAAAAATGATATGTAAAAACTAATTTAGAATTAAAACTATTTTTTTTGATTTTTCTGGATTTTATTTAAATTAAAAACTAATTTTTAACTATTTAAACTAAATTAAAATTCTAAAAAATATGAAATTTAAGGAGAAAAATATGGAATTACTTTTATAAAATCTAAAATATCATAAGAGACTTTTCAAAACTATTTTTTTTATTTTTCAGATTAATTTTCTATTTTCTACTAATTTAAAACTATTTTAATCTAGTTTAAATTGTGAAAAATACCAAATAAAAGGGGGAAAATATGGAAAAATCTTTTTTATGCTTTTTATATTTTTCTTAAACTGAGAAAAATGAAAAATTATTTTTTGGAACTTTCTCTTAATTAATTGCAATTAAAGCTAATTAAAAGTGATTAAAAACTATTTTTAATTAAGAAAAATACTAAACAGTAGCTAAAAATTATGAAAAATTCAGGGAAATTCTAAAATATTATTCTAAAGCTGAGAAAAATATAAAAACTTGGGCTTATGTGGAAGAAAATGCAACTGATGTGTAAACTGCTTATTAATAAGCCATTGAAAATAAGCTAAAGAGTAAATTAAGCTACCAAACTATAACTAAAGCTAAAGTAGGCTGAGATAAGCTATTATCAACTAAAACCAGCTACTCCTAACTTCTAATGAGCATTCTACCAAGAAATGAGCTAACTGCCATAATAAGCAAAACAGTGATTCAGGTCCCTACTTTGAGCTTAATTGCTGGCTTATCTAAAAAGCTACATGGAAAACCAAAAGTGTAGTCCTCAAGACCACCAACTAGATATTGCAAATCCAAATTTACAGCTAATAAGGACCAGTAATAAAGAAGTTAGAGATCAAATCAAAATGGCATATTGTGACAGTGGGCTGCATATGCAGAAACAGTAAACAGGGACCCTAGTTTAAGCTCTGCATAAGCGCTTATTTAATAAGCTAAAGAGAAAACTAAAAGTGTGGACTTGAAGACCACCTAGCAGACTACAAATGTGCCAAATATTAAACCCTAACTAGCTGTAATGAACCCTGTGCAATGACTGCAAGTTCTGCATAAAACTGACTTTTATACAGTTTTGACTTTTTAAAACAGTGACTAGGTTTGACTTTCTTGAGATTTAGAGGCAAATCAAGGACTGATTAAGATGAGATAAGCTGTAATAAGACTAAAGCAAGCTAGATTATCCACTTCTACACCTATATGACAGATTTCAGCCACTGATTTTAACAGGAAGGAGCTCAAAGACAGTTACAAAATAAGTTTGACTATTAATGAAGGCAAGCACAAAATAAGAACAGATAAGGCTGCTAATGACTATAACAAGCTTATATCACTGATCTAATCTAATATTGTAACCTCTAAAACAGTTTTAAGCATTCAACCAAACACCCTCTTAAAAACAGTTTAGAGAAAATTAATATTATTTAAGCTTTAAAACTCAAGAGACTCAGAAGCTAAGTAACTCAAAATGACACATTGATTAATTACAAGCTACTTATTGCAAACAAAACCAGGAATTAAACCAAACAGTTTTTAACTTGGAGATTTGACTTTTTGTTGACTTTTTGCAAAACTGAGTTTTAGAGAAGCTTTGAGAAACCATGAACTCACAAAAGCTTATAGAAGCTTTTGTGAGTTAGATGAAACAATAATAAGCACTTGAATAATAGTAATCCGAATTAAATGACAATCAATCAAAATCATCAAGGAGACTTGCATTAATAAAAATGATTACAAACTTAAATTTAAAGGTTTACACTAAACAAAAACATGTAAATGACAAGTAATAAAGTGGCCAAAATTCCTTTAAGACATAAGGAATTGGACAAGATACATTGTGAGCCAAGAGGGGTATATATAGCTGAGCTTGGAGGTCTTGGATCCTAGATTGGAAGAGCCTAGAAGTCCCATCACAGCCACAAATTCATTCCCTTGTCACTTCAACCAATCACTGCCCTCCAATTCTTTTCATGAGGTGTCATGTCCAATGGTAGAGCTCCATTTAGCCACGTAGGTAAGCTTATCTGACAAGTCAGAGGTCTAGAAGCTTGGATAAGATGCTTAGTACGATGTTTTATGTTTGGGTGTGGGTAAATGGTGGTAAACATGAATGGGTAAGAGGGTTGTTTGGCTGGGGAAGACAAAGGCAGGGTAAAGGCGCGTTTGGTTTATTATATTATTCTTCAAATGGGTGTTGACCGGGGCATAAGGGTTGACTCGGGTTAATATATCAAAAGGTCGGGTAAAAGAGGTGTGTTCGGGTCTTGGTTTAATAAATATTGGACGGGTGTAAGTTGGGTTGAAATGGATTGGGCCTTGGGTAGTGTATAGGTTTATGGACTTTGGATTAGTGTATATATTGGTCTTGGATTAAACCAATTAGTAACCATAGGGACCAAACATGTAAATTCTGAATTATGAGGGACCAAACATGTAAATCTGACATTATCTTCCAAGGACTGATTTTGTCAATCTTCAAATGACCAGGGACTGAATTTGCAAATTTCTGAATCTTCAAGGGTGTTTTCTGTCAGTTGCTGAAAGTTCAAGGACTATTTCTGACATTTCTTCAAAATTTGATCAAATCTTCACAAATCATCCTCAGAGATTAGAAATCTTCAAAATGCATAATTCGACCTTCCGGCTCAGCAAGCTCTCCTAATCTCGTGCTCGGATTTACGTCTGATTTGGTTCCTTTTTGCGTGTTTTACATATCCGTACCTGCACAAGCACAAACTCATAAAAACCACAAATATTAGCAATAAACGGCTCTTTCTTGGTTGTTTTGGGTCTATTTTGATAAAGAAAAGGTATGTGTTTTAGCACATACCAAAATACCCCAGACGAAACCATTGTCGTGTCCTCACACAATGCAATCAACTCACGCTTCTAAAACCAAGGATTTCAATCTCTTTCTACTAAACCATTGATATGCCCAAACCATCAAGTTATCTCACACAAGCTAGCCACTTGTGAATGACTAACCGTAAGAAACTTCAAACAGTTCAGACAAACCAATTAGTCAAGAAGTAGTCAATGTTCCTCAAAAGAGATTAAGAAAACCTTAATTCTAAAACGCCCCGTTTACCTTTTAATTCACATATATAGATATTACGATTAAGCACATTCCATTATGAATGACGGTTTGTTGAACTTTCATGTCGATCAATAACTCCAACATTTTTCAAACGACGTTTTAGGATCACGGAGTAGGAAACACAACACAGCGTGAAGTGACCATACGGATAGAATACATCGTCCCTGATTTTTCACAAGTCCCCAAACTAAGCGTAAAACCGAAATCATTGTTACATATGATTCTAGATGCTAACACTACCCATGGAAGTTACTTGTGTAATTACCTTTTGTTCCCATTTTCCTATTTTCCTCTAGATTTTTTTATTTTTGTGAGAAATGAATTTCTTCAAATTCTCGTTTCGATAACTTTTATTCCGATAAAGATACAAAGCTAAGTCGATAATTAGTTATCTGCCTTCTCTCAAGAACCATTGTCGTAAAAATGAGGTCCACATCAAGGAATTTTTATTTATTTATACTTTTGATATATATATATATTTTTTTTTTTTTTTTTTTTCATCATCATTTTTTTTTTTTTTTTATTTGAAATAGAACTTAGACTTTTACGTGTATGAGCTATGAACTACGGAGCTTCACGGGGTAATTCCAAGACTATAGGCTTCATGAAATGAGGATCCCGGCTGGCTAGGCTAAGACCTCACTCAATCCGGGCTAAAGATCCAAGGGTCCGATCTCGACACCGCAGCTCATAACTTTACTTATTACTTTATCTCTTATCACTGATTGCTTATTCATTACGGATCCTTGATGTGTACCCAATTTTTAAAACAAAGATTCTTTTAAGAAGATAAAGAACTAACTATCGCCAAAAACTCAACATCTCTAATTATTTAATAGCAGATATGGGGTGAAACAATTTTGTGGGAACAAAAAGCCATAAGTACCTTCGATGGGCTCTAAAGAGAACCAACTACTCCACGCTTAGCATCTAAACTCATAAGTAACTCTATCATTTCTCGATCTCTGCAAATTTAAAATCCCAAATAATGAGATCCGCAGATGCTTAGCCGATAATTTTTAGATTATCTATGGTTAATGGAACAAGCTAGGGCTCAACACGCCCGGTCAAGTCAGAATTCTATTCCTACTCTCACAGCGGAAAGTCAACAAGGTGTCAAAACATATATTAACTTAGCAAATGTTTCGTCTAATGAAATTAAGTCATGCATATTTAAAGTCACTCAGGGAAACTTGCAAAATCTTGGCCTTGTGAGCTAGAATTCGCTTTTTATAGCTTCTTATATAAGAGACTAGCAAAACTTTTCAATAAAAAAGACTTAACAAAAGCTTACAAAAAATTTAAATTTTTCTCATTTTTGCAAAATTTTTCATTTTCAAAGGAAAAACGGGGTTACGAGAGTACATGACAAAAATAAAGCAAGTGCGGTCAAATCAAATCGAAGATTACCCTACCCCAGACTAGAACGAAACATTGTCCTCAATGTTTAAAGCAAGGGTATCACGAAAATCTAAAAGCCGTTTATTAAGTATGCTCAAAGATAAACGTTAGTCGATAAGATTAGGATATCGGACTTCCATCAGCATCGATCATGAAACTCGAGTAGAGAAAATGACAAACTTCGAGCACGAGAGTCTTCATATCGGGAAAATCCTACACAACATCACAAACAACCAAACACGAGAAATCGAAGAGGCGGACCCCTTCGCGTCACTTATTAGAAAATAGAAAGAAGATAGATGGATAAGCATGGGGTGCCTCCCACGAGCGCTACTGTTTTTCTTAAACGAGTCGCTAGCCTGACTCGTCCCGAATTCATTTGTCCTTGGGGAAGAAAATGGTAGAAATACCAGGGTCAAAAACGGTGTCCTCATTCCCGAAAGAATGAGACTGGGTGGGTTGGGAGGAGAAGAAAATGGGTGGATAAGGCATATCATGTAAGAAGGATCCATCATCCGGTGGTTTTGCGGGTGGACGAAGGGATGACGGATCAACATGAGAAAACTCCAAGAAAGAAGGGAGCTCATGGTATATAAAGGTGTTACTCAAAGGCTCATCAACGAAGGCATCCAAGAGAGGATCCTTATATCTAGAAATGATTTTAACAAAAGGCTCATCAATGCATATCCCGGGTTTAAAGATTTTGTCTTCACATGTCGGCTCAACGGGATAAAGGATGGTCGACTCAATAGAGAGAGGAGAGTCAAGAGAACCATCAAGAACAACCATATCCCCCTCGGGATCATCAACATCCTCAATACCCGGGTCATTCGTCGAATTATCGGAAATATCGTTCAAAACCTTGTTCATATCAACCTCGAAGTAGAATCGCTCAAGAATCGGAGGATAAACATCATCAATAGTGGGACTGCCACTAATCTCTTCATCAAATCGGAAAGTCTCAAGCTCGGGAGAGAAATCACTATCTTTAACGGAGATAGGAGGCGAACTTGATTTATCGTTAAGGGCTTCAATTTTTGAAATGAGAAGATAAACATTCGACAATGTTTCACGTAATGCTTCATCCTCAATCTGAATATCATCGGGCTCAATCTCTTCCTCTTCTGGCTCAAAATCATTTACTTCTTCTATATGGACGGGCTCAGAAGGTAAATCGTTGACGAAATCGATGTCTCCATAAGAATCATCATCGGAATCGGAGAACATCTCAACATGATCATTCAAATTATCAAGAGAAGGCTCATCACAAATATCAACAACCCCAGACTCTCTTGGGATTGGGATAAAGATCTCAGCATTAGACACTTCCGTTTCCGGAATTGTACTAAGATGCTCATCCCCCATTATGAGAGAATCAATGGGTTCAACGATGTCTGTAGAAATAGAATCATCGACCTCTTCCAAAACGACGTCACTTCTCTCAACCGGTGTGAGAAAAGGGGAAGGGTCGGAAATTAAAGGCTCAGAAATAAGAGAGGAATAAGAATCCGGAGGTGGGACAAGTAGTGTGCTCTGAGAGCTAGCAAGTTCCACCACTTCCGTTGTGGTCTCCGGTTCTGTCTGTTTAGAAATCGTTTTAAGCTCATAATTTCGTTCTGTTTTGTTGTAACTCGACAAACTCGTAATAGCGAATCGTGAAAGAGAAGGATCGATTCTAGAATTCTTCGGATTAGAGTCGAGAGTATAAACGGGAATCACCTCGGTTGAAATATGTTCCATCTCCTCACCGGAGAGGAGTAGGAATCGAGGGTTCATCAAGCTTACATTTCAAAAATTTTGGTAATGCTTCAAGTTTTTCAATGTTGTTCAGAAAAGCACGATGTTCAAAGAAATCGTCTCCGTGACCCTCGGTGGGTTCTTCGGGTAGCTCCGGAATAGTGTGATTGACTTCCGTAACTTGGACGGGTTCTTTATTAACACATTGTCGAGCTTGAATGTGGCTTAATAAAGTTTGAAGCATGCTTTCAATGTGGTTTTGACGTCGCTCAAATCTTTTTTCAAAATCGATGGAAAGCGTCCTCGATACCCCGGTGGGTCTTCAAAAGGGCGACACATACAAGATTCGCGATAAAATCCACACCCTTTGCAAAAACAACGTTCACAAAGTGAATCATCTCTTAATAAATCTCTACAATTAAAGCAATAGGGTGGAAAGAAATTTTGAGAATCCATGAGAATTAATCATAAAAGAGGGATAAAAGGAAAGAATTATCAAATCAGAGGGTAAAGAAGAATATTTTTAGGTTTTTAGAAAACATATTTTGAAAAGGAAAATCTTTTTGGGTTTTTATATTTAAGAAAACACAATCTTTTGTAACCGTCCGTCAACCGGTGCTCGGTAGCTCTCAAAAGTACTTGCAGTGGCGAAGAACGAAGAGTGGATCGTTCTTCAGTCTGCAATTTAATGTCAAGACTTTCCTTATACCCGTGTATAGGTTGTACCTTCAAGGTGAGCCGACGTAACAATTGGCGTTCGTTTCTTTTGTTGGTTTTTTTATTTTTATGGTTTTGTAAACACTCTAGGAAGAATGTTTTGGTGTTTTTAGATGTTTTTGGGTTTTTATAAAAGGGATATGTACAAATATCAACGATAACTTCACTCGGGGAAGGATCTTCAAATGCACGTGATACGAGACGGAATACGAAAACTCGCTACAAGCCCTCCCCGGCAGCGGCGCCAAAAATTGATTTGGTCGAAACGTCAAGCTTACTCACACAAGCTAGCCACTTGTGAATGACTAACCGTAAGAAACTTAAAACGGTTCGGACACTGATCAATAATAAGAGAGAAGTTGAGTAGTATGTGGGTAACTCAAACGTGTTAGGTTTGAGCACCGAGATCGTTCCGAACGAGGGTTGAATGGAATTTCCAACTCACGTCTCGATTATCGGGATTCGAATAAGAGAAGGGGATAAAATGATATTATCTAAACTACGGGATAAGGAAAGCATATAGGATTAAAATCTATGGGGAAAACCTAAGAATGAAGGCAAACTAGCAAATTTATACTAAAACGTAAATACGGGATTTAAACGAAACGCGAATAAAAAGCAAGTACGACTAATCTAACTCCTAAAAATAACCTAAAACTACTTTTATACTAAAAATGATATGTAAAAACTAATTTAGAATTAAAACTATTTTTTTTGATTTTTCTGGATTTTATTTAAATTAAAAACTAATTTTTAACTATTTAAACTAAATTAAAATTCTAAAAAAATATGAAATTTAAGGAGAAAAATATGGAATTACTTTTATAAAATCTAAAATATCATAAGAGACTTTTCAAAACAATTTTTTTTATTTTTCAGATTAATTTTCTATTTTCTACTAATTTAAAACTATTTTAATCTAGTTTAAATTGTGAAAAATACCAAATAAAAGGGGGAAAATATGGAAAAATCTTTTTTATGCTTTTTATATTTTTCTTAAACTGAGAAAAATGAAAAATTATTTTTTGGAACTTTCTCTTAATTAATTGCAATTAAAGCTAATTAAAAGTGATTAAAAACTATTTTAATTAAGAAAAATACTAAACAGTAGCTAAAAATTATGAAAAATTCAGGGAAATTCTAAAATATTATTCTAAAGCTGAGAAAAATATAAAAACTTGGGCTTATGTGGAAGAAAATGCAACTGATGTGTAAAAGCTTATTAATAAGCCATTGAAAATAAGCTAAAGAGTAAATTAAGCTACCAAACTATAACTAAAGCTAAAGTAGGCTGAGATAAGCTATTATCAACTAAAACCAGCTACTCCTAACTTCTAATGAGCATTCTACCAAGAAATGAGCTAACGCCATAATAAGCAAAGCAGTGATTCAGGTCCCTACTTTGAGCTTAATTCTTTGGCTTATCTAAAAGCTACATGGAAAACCAAAAGTGTAGTCATCAAGACCACCAACTAGATATTGCAAATCCAAATTTACAGCTAATAAGGACCAGTAATAAAGAAGTTAGAGATCAAATCAAAATGGCATATTGTGACGATTGGGGTGCATATGCAAAAAGCATTAAACAGGGACCCTAGTTTAAGCTACTGTAACTGCTTATTTAATAAGCTAAAGAGAAAAATAAAAGTGTGGACTTGAAGACCACCTAGCAGACTACAAATGTGCCAAATATTAAACCCTAACTAGCTGTAATGAACCCTGTGCAATGACTGCAAGTTCTGCATAAAACTGACTTTTATACAGTTTTGACTTTTTAAAACAGTGACTAGGTTTGACTTTCTTGAGATTTAGAGGCAAATCAAGGACTGATTAAGATGAGATAAGCTGTAATAAGACTAAAGCAAGCTAGATTATCCACTTCTACACCTATATGACAGATTTCAGCCACTGATTTTAACAGGAAGGAGCTCAAAGACAGTTACAAAATAAGTTTGACTATTAATGAAGGCAAGCACAAAATAAGAACAGATAAGGCTGCTAATGACTATAACAAGCTTATATCACTGATCTAATCTAATATTGTAACCTCTAAAACAGTTTTAAGCATTCAACCAAACACCCTCTTAAAAACAGTTTAGAGAAAATTAATATTATTTAAGCTTTAAAACTCAAGAGACTCAGAAGCTAAGTAACTCAAAATGACACATTGATTAATTACAAGCTACTTATAACAAACAAAACCAGGAATTAAACCAAACAGTTTTTAACTTGGAGATTTGACTTTTTGTTGACTTTTTGCAAAACTGAGATTTAAGAGATTTTTGAGAAACCATGAACTCACAAAAGCTTATAGAAGCTTCTGTGAGTTAGATGAAACAATAATAAGCACTTGAATAATAGTAATCCGAATTAAATGACAATCAATCAAAATCATCAAGGAGACTTGCATTAATAAAAATGATTACAAACTTAAATTTAAAGGTTTACACTAAACAAAAACATGTAAATGACAAGTAAAATGGTCAAAATTTCTTTAAGACATAAGAAATTGGACGAAAAAACAATGTGAGCCAAGAGGGATATATATAGCTGAGCTTGGAGGTCTTGGATCCTAGATTGGAAGAGCCTAGAAGTCCCATCACAGCCACAAATTCATTCCCTTGTCACTTCAACCAATCACTGCCCTCCAATTCTTTTCATGAGGTGTCATGTCCAATGGTAGAGCTCCATTTAGCCACGTAGGTAAGCTTATCTGACAAGTCAGAGGTCTAGAAGCTTGGATAAGATGCTTAGTACGATGTTTTATGTTTGGGTGTGGGTAAATGGTGGTAAACATGAATGGGTAAGAGGGTTGTTTGGTACAGGGGAAGACAAAAGCAGGGTAAAGGCGTTTGGTTTATTATATTATTCTTCAAATGGGTGTGGCCAAGGGCATAAGGGTTGACTCGGGTTAATATATCAAAAGGTCGGGTAAAAGAGGTGTGTTCGGGTCTTGGTTTAATAAATATTGGACGGGTGTAAGTTGGGTTGAAATGGATTGGGCCTTGGGTAGTGTATAGGTTTATGGACTTTGGATTAGTGTATATATTGGTCTTGGATTAAACCAATTAGTAACCATAGGGACCAAACATGTAAATTCTGAATTATGAGGGACCAAACATGTAAATCTGACATTATCCTCCAAGGACTGATTTTGTCAATCTTCAAATGACCAGGGACTGAATTTGCAAATTTCTGAATCTTTAAGGGTGTTTTCTGTCAGTTCTTTGAAAGTTCGGGACTATTTCTGACATTTCTTCAAAATTTGATCAAATCTTCACAAATCATCCTCGAGATTAGAAATCTTCAAAAATGCATAATTCTGACCTTCCTCAGCTTAAGCTCTCTAATCTCGTGCTCGGATTTACGTCGATTTGGTTCCTTTTAAATGTTTTTACATATCCAACCTGCACAAGCACAAACTCAAGAAAACCACAAATATTAGCAATAAACGGCTCTTTCTTGGTTGTTTTGGGTCTATTTTGATAAAGAAAATGTATGTGTTTTAGCACATACCAGCTTCCTGAAAAAATCACTGATGTCAAGATTATTCCCAACACCAAACCATTGGCTATGAATGTTTATAGAGGGGATGACAAAAGACACTTTGAGGTTCATGATCCCTTAAAATTCAGTGACTTTGGGATCACTGAACTTGATGAACTTGGTCAAATCATTGGAAAGAAGCAAAATAAGGTGGTCAAGAAACTGATGAAGATGCTTAGCAAAAGATATGAAAGGCTGAGGATGCACCGCCCAACTAGGAATTCAGCATGCCTTGACTGCACCTCAAGGATCTCAACCACAAACTTCCAGCAAAGGAAAAGAGTTGAGTTCCAACCACGAGATAAAAGTGCTTGGCTTCGAGTGCAGCAGGGAGCCACCGAAGGTGTTAAGTTTGTGAACCTTGCTTAGTGATTGACGCCTGAAGAAGGGCTATTTTTCATTGATGAATATGGAAACCCATCATTCCAAAGGTGGAGCGATATTGATAAAGCGGGAGTAGCTACAATGATAAGCTATGTACCGTGGCTTCTCAAATTTAGACCCCAAATATCGATTCTGTGTGACTTGAATGCCAAGATAAAAGATCATCCTAAGGAAACACTAATCACAAAGAAAGTCAAGCTTGAAGCACTTTGGGGATCCATCGGTGATCATCTTAATTTATCTCTTTTGTACTAGTAATAGGAACTATGTAATCGATCAATAAGCGATGTATGTTTTATTCATTTACTCAGTGTTCCTTATTTTATTCATTAGTACATTCAGTGAAGGAAGAAGCCATTTGCTCACCTACACTGATCAACCACTTAGGCTATTTGTATATCCAAATAGGGGAGACTGTTGGGTTCAGTAAATACCCAAACCCTTAATCTAGGATTTGAATAGAAAATAGCCCAAGTGTTTAGTCCGTTAAACACTAATCAGGTCACTGAGTGCATAGCCTCTCAGTGAGTCATCTTCGGGACACTCAGTACGAGACGTAGAAGACGTCTCTCCTGACTCGCGGAACTTAAAGGGTGAAGGCTGAGTCAAGAAGAAGATGATGGATTCAGTGAGTGATGACAATAACTCACTGAATCCCTAAGACTCTCTCCAACTACTTACATGAAGACAAAGCGAAGAAGAAGATGAAGGATAAATAGACTGAAGAAAGAGCGAGACAAGGCGGGAGAAGTTTGAATCAGATAAAGAAGTCCTTATCAACATAAGTCAACTTTCCCTGAATGGCTAGCTTACAAGCTCAGTGTCATCACTGAAATATGGAAAGCAACCTTGTCCTTTACTTAGAATAGTCTTTGTAAACAGAGACAAAATACATCAGTATTTTTGTCTTTGTATGATGTCGAATTTGTCACTTAGGAAAGGGTTAAATCTCATACATGTATAAATAGCATAAGAGATGGAGTGAAAAGATTAAGCTTGTGGTGTAAAACACACATACACGCAAACCATCTTTTCACTCCTCCAAATACAACTTAGTTCAGAGATAGCTCAGTGAGCTCTAGAGTTGTGCTCAGACTTAGCTTGAGCTTAGAGAGGAGTCACCCAACTTTGTCATTTCAAT
This sequence comes from Chrysanthemum makinoi, assembly GCA_910596185.1. Taxonomy (NCBI): domain Eukaryota; kingdom Viridiplantae; phylum Streptophyta; class Magnoliopsida; order Asterales; family Asteraceae; genus Chrysanthemum; species Chrysanthemum makinoi. The sequence continues at coordinate 240,095,611 of OU343222.1, read as the reverse complement.
CCCAAGTACTATTCCGCAAGTACTTGGGTAACGTATTCTTTGTTGATTTATTTCTAATAAGAATATTATGTTGAAAATTACTTAGTGTGTTTTCTTATGTTAATTTCAGTCATAGTTAACTATTAACTTGTTTTATGCATTTAAACTGTTTTTAAACGATAGTGAACGGGGAACAGCAAGTGGCACACCCGGTGGCCTTCGAACTTGGCCAACTTTCTCCTTAGTTGATCTTTTGTTTGAGGAGGGCTGGTTCACAACACATGGAGGAATATACGGAGTCATGCAGTATCGAGTCTCTTGCAAAAAAATAGTCTTGGCCCATTCATAGAGAAATTTTGACTCGACTTCCCATTCTAGTTTTGTAGCCCCAAATTTTACTTTTACCCAATTTTCAAATGAGATCCCCTTGTATCCGACCTCCATTCTTTTTTCTTCATCAAAACAGTCCCATTCCTTGCGTTTGAGCCAATCGAGATCGGGGAATTCTCCCCCATTACAAATATTTTAGTTAGGATCGCATGTAGGCCATGCCCCCCAGCCGTCATAATAGCCGGTTCAAAAAAATGAAGAGTCCAATCTACCTCTTCAAACCAATCGATCATAATATCGTGCCCTTGAAACCAATGTTCCTTCATAAGGTTTTCATCCTCGAAGCACCACCAAACTTTTGCCTCCTTTTTTATTCTTTTAACAAAAAATTGTCCTCCCCCATTGCACCGTTTGAGAAATGGAGAACAGGTTGGCAGTGTTAATTTAGAACCCTCTATTGTAGAAGTTATAGGAGGACAACAATGAAGTTTTCTTGTAACAATAGTAATACCCTTTTTATCAGGCACTCTAGGTGAAGTTTGGACTTCATCGTTCTCCTCGTCGCTGTCGTCTTCATCATTTGACTCGGTTCCCTGCAAATGGCCAAAGTATGAAGGAGGAAAATTATCAGAACAATTTGCTAGTACTTCTTTGGAAACTTCTTTCGTGACAACTTCATCCAATTCATGGCACGAAGTTTCGTCCATTCGAAACACCACTCTCTCATCACTATATCCCAATGAGAGTTCTTTTTCCAAAACCTTGATTCGGGCTCGTGAGGAAGTAAGGAAAGGTCTCCCAAGAATTAAATGTTCTCTTGGGGTGTTTTCCATGTCAATAACCACGAACTTGGATGTAAATATGAACATGTCGACTTTGACCAATAGACCTCCCGTGATCCCAAGAGGGGTTGCTTTAGTCATGTTTGCCATCTCAATCACCATGCTTGTCTTCCAAAGATCTATTAATCTTATTTTTAAAAATATTGAGAGTGGCATGATGTTTATGCTAGACCCAAGATCAGCTAATGCCAAGAGATCATGATTCCCTATGGAACATGGAATGACGAACCTGTTTGTGCAGACTTCTTTGATCAGAAGTTTTTTAGTTTCTAACCTGTGTTCGCTTCCTGACTCATGGTTACGTCGCGTAACCGCAAACTGCCGCCGGTACTTGCAGCTGCCGATTCACTTGTTGAAGAATGGAAATCATCAACTTGCAACTTTGCATCCTCTTCAGAAAAAATGACCTTGCACACCACCATAGGTTGTAAGATCTGGGAGGTCCTCCACGATAACCATGAGCCCTTTGAAACGGTCGATTTTCACCGTATTTCACTTCTTCAACCTTGCTCTCTTCGTCAACAAGGGGACAATTTTTGGTGGGATGTCCCCCTCTACAACTTTCACATCCTACTTGGATAGCATGAACACATTCCCTGAGCTTGAGCATGTCCCGACCAGATTTTCAAGTTTGCTAGTAATGGCGGCAATTCCTTCCATATTTCCTCCTAGGCTTCTCTTGCTTCCTCCATCGTGCTATTTTGGGGAGTGATCGGGCATCTTTTGAATGGCTTCAATGGCTAGAGTAGGAGACATGCTCGGAATTGGTCCTTGGTAGTCTAGCATCTGTCTTGTAGCATGTTGATACCTTTGTAGAAAATGTTGACCTTTTGTTGGCTGTTTAGATCATGAGTTGGACACTTGCAGAAGAGATTGTTGTATCTGTCCCAAGCTTGATACAACGTTTCATCGCCTTTTTGCTTAAAATTATGGATCTCCATTAGTTGATTAGCTATCTTCGAAGGAGGACAATATCTTTGGATGAAGTGTTTTTTAGGAGAGCCCATGTAACAACTGCCCGGGCGGTAATCTCTCAACACATCTTCTTGCTCCCCCAGTAAGAGTCATGGGGAACACTCGGAGCATAATAGCGTCATGAGAAACACCAGGAATGTTGAAAAGGCTTGCGATGTACAAGACATTCACAACGTGTTCATACGCATCTTCATCCCTGTTTCCCGAGAAAGGGTTAGCACGTAGCTCCCTCATAAACTGCTCTTTAATCTCAAAACGAACATTAGCTCCAATAGCCAGCCTAACGAGCCCCGTCCCTTGTTCTTTCCTTGTCAATTCCAAGTATTCCTCAAGAGTGAGGTCATCAATTTAAAACTTCCTTTTAAATATTTAGATCGAATTATGTCAATCTATTTTGATGTGTATGTTGGACGTTGATATATAGATATATAAAAGTGTAATGAAAGATAAAGAGTAAGAAGCACATAACCATGACACGAGTATTTATAGTGGTTCGACTACAAGGACACCTTCCTTGCCCTACTCCACTCCCCGAGTCACCTACTCGAGAGTTCGTAAACACTACACAACACCAATCTCCTTATGGCGGAGAAGCCTTCACAATGTCGCCTATTCTTTTTCCGGTGCTAGGCTAACCACCGGGTTCTTTTACTCCAAGGTGAACCACACCTATAGCAACGTCGCCTACCCTTTATCAGGTACTAGGCTAAGTACCTAGTTCCATTATAATGGAGGAACTACTACCCAACACAACACAACACCTAATCTCAAGGAGATACACTCCTTATTACAACACCATCAAGGATATCACCATCCTTGGAAATAAACTAATACTATACGTATAACGATTCACCTCATCGACTATACGACCCAGGCATTCTTCCCTAATGCCACTTGATTTGATTCCTTGGCATCCTTCACTAATGCCTTTGACACAACGCTTGGCACCTTTCACTAATGCCTTCGTCTTGACACCTTTAGCATTCTTCACTAATGCTTTTGACACGGACGTTAAGCTACTTTCACTAATGCTTTCGTCTTGACTCTTTCGGCATCCTTAACTAATGCCTTCAACACAACACATCTACGGAGGAAGAAAGAACTATCAACAAAAGAACCTCGGTTGTCTTGATGATGACGAAGCATGGCAACTCATGGACTTGAGCTTGCTCGACTTCAAGAAGTACTGATCTCGCCTTTAAGAGGAACCTAGAGAACCACACACAAAAAAGACAAACTACATAGAAAGATCCCTTAGGATCAGTGGTTAGAGAGTTACAATACTTGGGGAAAGTATGTGTGAAAGTGGCAAACCAAAAGGAAGAAATGGCTCACTATTTATAGAGGAGAAAGCTTACTGTTCCCCAGATCCCACGGATCCCTCCCACAAGGGATCTGTCTAGTGTAATCCTAGGGATTCGTGGGACGCTCCTCTTTGCTCATGGGTATTTTTGGTTATGGGTTGATCCATGGGTTTCTTATTAGATACAATGTATCTCATGAGTTCAATGTACCTAGTCAAGTGGTTTGGATAATACCATAGGTTATGGGTCAATACCATTTGTTAGTTTTTACCCATTTTAGTATATACTAGGTAAGTATATATTTACCCAACTATGTAAACACTAGTTGTTGTACATAAGTATTACTAAACCATAAAATCACTTATACTTGTTTTAGTGTTTTATGTGAAAGCGCAAGTGTGCTAGGAAACTATTGGCTCAAACAGTTTACGTATTTTATTTGTTTCGTTAAAATGATTTTATGTTTGTTATCGAAAAAACATTAGAAGATCGTAACATATAAATAAACGTTTTTACGGCTTATTTGTATTAACAATCTCCCCCTTTTTGTTGATGACAAAACATAAAATTATTTTAAGGAAAAACTAAAATTCGTAAAAAGTTTGAATTGGAGTTTTTACTCTCTTCTCCCCCTTTTTGTCGAAACAAAAAGAGCGTCGAAAAGAAACTAACACACAGTTTTAAGAAAAACATGTAGAAAGAAAAAATATAAAGAGAGCAAGTGACGGGAATGGTTCTCGTCTTAACTCCCCCTTGACGAGTCCATCCCTTTGTGAGGGCGTCAAGTACATAAAAATAAGTAAGCTAATGTATTGCAGTTATGTTTGGAAATGGTTCGTCCTTGTGACGAAAATGCTCCCCCTTGAAGATTACAACTTTGAAATGGGGTGCCATGAAGAGTAATCCAAATAAGGATTAGGTTTCAAATGGATTTGCAATGTATGGTTTGACACAAAGCTCCCCCTAGCTTTATGGTGTCAAAATCTTCATGTGTATTTTGAAAATCAACAAAGTAGAGGTTAGAAAACAAGAGTATAGTGCATAATTTCCTACACATAAGACTCAAGTTAGTAGTAAATTGTTCTTATGTACCACGGATCCCACGGTTCCCTTTGTGGAGGTATCCGTTTAGGCATTTTGAAGGGATCCGTCTGTCTGGTGACAGGTTATTCAGCAGAGGTGATATATCAAGCAATGCTAAATATAAGATCAAGATATGTAAACAAACAACAAACATATACTCAGAGAAATATGGCAAACAAGTTATCATTCAATAAAACAACGAGACAATCAACAAATCTCTAAAACTAAGAGAATGATTAGGCCATACATTTTCTACTAATAAGTTACTAAAGCCTAGAATGCAACAAAGTGCTCGAGTCTAAGAATGCGTAGACTTGTTGATTTGGTCCAATCTTTCAAGAAGATAATTAAACATGAAATGTAACTCATTTCATACTTCTTGAACAACTCCTTGGGTGATTAGACAATTTGGGCAATTATTGTCTTGATTGGGAACCTGGGGAAAATGGGTGTTTTGAGGAGGCTCTACGAATGATTGTGGGGTTTCATTTTGAGGTGTGGGATGAGGTTCTACTAAAGGTGATGATGGTGGTAGTGGAAATTCCTCCATATGATCATGTCCATGATTCTTCCTTGTTTCCCATGATGGACTATTCGGTGTTGTGGGTGATTCCCTATTTAACGAGAAAGTTGGTGAGTGGGAGGTTCTTGGTGGTGAATGCTCTAATGAATAGAGATTTCGGTGAGGAAGAGGCTCGTTAAATATATGCTCAAGAAATGAGGACTTAGACGGCTTGCTAGAGTTAGCTATGTTTGGTTTTGAACTAGATGACCCTTTTTCTTGTCCAAAAGGTTTAATGCTAATCCTTGCGGTTCTCCTAGCAATTGTTGAATGAGTTTGTTGAGGTGGGATTCTAGCATTGTTATCTCTTACGGGAGATGACTCGGTGGATGAAATTTCATGGATCATATGACCCTTTCTTTTGGATGAGCCTTTGGTTGAGGAGTTGTTGCTAAGAGCTTTGGTCATGGTGATGATAAGGATGATATATAAGCTTTTAGTTACTGATTTTTGAAAGCTAGGTGGAAGTGATGCCTTAACCTTAAGACTGTTTGGTTTATAAAGGATAATTTGAATTAGGGAATTAAATTCTTTGCCACTAAGAGGATTAAGCATGCACTTAGGATATTGATCAGCTCTAGGGAGATAATAAATGTAAGCTAAAAGTGGTTAGATAACCAAAAGGTGGCTTAAAATTGAAGAGGGAAGCTGATTTAAGCTTTCTGCAGCCACGGATCCCGCAGATCCCTCTCACCAGGGATTCGGCTGGTTATAAACCAGGGATCCGTCTATCAGACAGGTTCTAGGTGAAGTAATTATGCTTTTAGAAGGGTCTAGTAATTATGTGTCTCGAGGTTTTGACTTAATTTGGAAGTCTTGAGTGGTGGATGTCTTAAATGCTCAACCATAAGGGGTGATGGTGCTTAATGATGGTTTTGGGTAGGAAAGTTCACTTTAGGTAGTTTAACTAAGTGCTTGAGAAAGATATCATTTGAATTGAGATGAAAAGACGGTGGAATTTAGTCCTAGAAGTCAGATGAAGCCTTAAGGAAAATTTACTAAAATCTTAAAAAATAAAGAAAAAATGAAAAACTAGTTTTGAGCCTAATTTTAAGTCAAAAGTGATTACAACCAATTTGCTAAAATTGATGGATATATCAAACTAAGTGTTATGAGATGTGATAAATAATGTGTGAGCGTTGGAGCGGAAATATAGTAAGTTTTGATGAGTTGATAAATCGAAAACACTTTGAAATATATCCTAGGTAAGCCATGGGTGGGTGTGAGGCTTTTAAATACTTGAGGAAGACTTAGTTGGCTCTAATATCTTATGTTTGACTAGTGTGAGGTGATCTAGTGAGCTATTTTGATGTAAGCAAGTCTATATTGCTCATCTGTAGTCACGGATCCCACAGTTCCCTTCTAGGAGGGATCCGACTAGTTATAATACTGGGATCCACCTACTGCAGATCAGAAGGCTTTCAGCAAATGTACCATTTTGCATTCTTAAGCAAGTGTTTCTCTTAGTTATTTCTACAAGGACTAAAAGCAGGAACATATTAAGTATAACGCATAACAAATGTGAGACAACTAAAAGTTCCTAAAAATGAGTGACGACAACTACTTGAATGTTTTCAAGGAGTCGTAAAATCTCATTCTACATGTTCCTAAGTTAGGATTGTTTGGTGCCAAGTTATGGCAAGTCCTACATGCTACATCCTATTCTACATAAGTATTGTTTAAGTGTTACAACCCATTGTTTGAAATTGTTTTTCACAAACTTTAGGTCCTTATGACCTTACCTTGCTTCTCCCCGTCTTCACCCATCCTCCACTCTTTATCACACCATCTCTACTTCTTTTTCTATAAGAATTTGGCGAAGCACTTGAAGATTCCCTTGGTTTGTTGCCATTCGGGTGATGCCCCAGGAACGTCCGAAAATTGGTTGATGTATTCCAAGGGGTCGAGATTGGTATTTCCGAGTGGGTTGCTACTACCTTCACCTTATCTTTGCCTCTCCCTTTCTTCTGAGGAATCCGTGGGTGGGTGAGGCCTTTTGCCATCTACCAGAAACCTTGTAGTTCTTCCCTCGGTCAATGACACCATAACCTTGTTGCAAAAGCTATGATCATAGGATTGCGGAGAAGGATCTAATGCAAAAATGAATTTAGCAAGACGGGTTAGGAGCATTGCATACGGGAGCACCATTTTGTCCATGCTTCTTACACTTGACATTCTCTTGATCATGTAGTAGGCAAAGTTAAAGCGAGTCTCGGTCACTAGGCAATAGATCATGAAACTTAGACATGCGTTGGGGTGATCCTTGTTTCCTACTAGGCACACCACATTCTCCCTCACCACATTTTCCCTTTTCCTATACAATCCGTACATCTTGGAGAGCTCCATTTAGAAAGGATCCCTATAGAATTCTTTTGACTTCCTAGTGACCCTTGATGGGGATGCTCTTGGCATGAACACGGTGTCCCTCACCATGGTTGCTTCCAGAATTAACATGTGGTAGATTTCATGATTATCAACCATAGTGTGTAACTCTTCCAAAGACCACTCATTAGAATACATGCAAACTCCTTGATATGGAATCCCTATTATTCTTCCAAACTCTACAAGCGAAATGGTGTACTCATGCTCATTTATGGTAAAGTTAATCGAGATAGACCCATCATCATTTCTAACAATCCCCATTGTCATGTAGAACTCGAGTACAAAAACCGGGCAAATTTGTTCGTTTATGTCCAATAAACAATCAAACCCAATTGCTCCAAAAACTTCTCTTATGTCGGTATTGGCAAGAAATGATGGTTCTAGTACTTGACCTTCGTGAAAGAGTCTCTTTTCCAGCATTTTAAAAGCTTTCCTATCCTCGGGGTTAAGTCCATCTTTTCTATGGTACATTGGTATGTAATGAGCGATATCTTGGTAGTCTTGTTGTCGGTTGCTTGGCATGATTATTCCTAAACAACATAACCACAATGTGGTGTTAATTATGAATAGTAACCTAGAGGGTTTGATTACAATTTTGCTCAAATCATTTTCATTGAATTCATGAAATGAGTTTAATTTGTATTAACAATGTTGATTCTTTGATTTGGATTATCTTAGAAAACAATGTGGTAACAAATTATCATAAACCCATTTGAACCCAACTTCTAAAAATGAAGAAATTGTAATCCTAGTAATCAAGGAATCAAATTAACAATGTAGTGAAGATTATACTTGCATATGTGATTGTTATGCTTGAGAGAAATGATCAAATTCCTCCTTTGAACAGTAGTTTTGTTCTTGTTCGTGAGTCTTTGAAGGGAAAATAATTGTGAAGCATCCACAGTGATCGTTACTAACTTATGTTGTCTTATGTTGCACGGATCCCGAGGATCCCTCTCATTTAGGATCTGGCTAGTGTAAACGCAGGGATCCGGCATGACAGAAAAAATTTGCTTAAGCATTCCTTGATAACTTTGGTTTGGGAGTTCTAAAAATTCCTAGAGTTTGATGTTTAAGCTTAATAACTTGTGATTTGAGTTTTTGACTGTTTAGTACTAATCCTACTAGAAGTGGTTCCCTTTTTAAGAATTAGTCACAATTCTTGGAAGGTTTATTAAAGATTATGATAAAATCCCATTTTATAATAATATAAGAAATTTCACACGGAAATTTATTGACATATATGGAGTGTCAATAATTCCTTTGTGATGGATAATGATTAAGGCTATCGAATAACCAAGATATCATTATTACGAGTTGGTAGTGTAGTCTATACAAATCAATCGAAGAATACTATTCTTGATGATGACTTTAATATAGATAACTAATTTAGTAATTACTAATAGATATTAATTATGCAACTAAGATTTTTAACAATAATAAAAACAAAAGTAAATTATTAACGATCATACCTTTGTTAAATATTCTTTTTAAGAAAAGAAGTATTTAGATGAAATGCTTTGTGATCTTCTTGGAATCTCCAAATTCATATGTGAGAAAAACAATACTAAACATTTTTTTTGCGAAAAGAAATATTTAGATAGATTCTTCATGATCTTCTTGGTAAGCCCAAATCCAAGTATGGAGAATACTTAGCAAGGAAAATGTTAGAACATTCTATCATTGTCCAACAATAAACATTATAATATTTTTTTTTAAAACATGACTTGAAAAATCCTTCTTTGTAGTTTTCAAACATACACGGATCATATCAAGTTTTTAAAGTACAACATACTCTAAGAAACTTGGTAACTAAGCTCTGATGCCAATTGTAGAAAACTAGAAGGGGGGGTTGAATAGTTTTACCAATTTAAAACTTCCTTTTAAATATTTAGATCGACTTATGTCAATCTATTTTGATGTGTATGTTGGACGTTGATATATAGATATATAAAAGTGTAATGAAAGATAAAGAGTAACAAGCACATAACCATGACACGAGTATTTATAGCGGTTCGGCTACAAGGACACCCTCCTTGCCCTACTCCACTCACCGAGTGACCTACTCAAGAGTTCGTAAACACTACACGACACCAATCTCCTTATGGCGGAGAAGCCTTCACAACGTCGCCTACTCTTTTTCCGGTGCTAGGCTAACCACCGAGTTCTTTCACTCCAAGGTGAACCACACCTATCACAACGTCGCCTACCCTTTATCAGGTACTAGGCTAAGTACATAGTTCCATTATAATGGAGGAACTACTACCCAACACAACACAACACCTAATCTCAAGGAGATCCACTCCTTATTACAACACCATCAAGGATATCACTATCCTTGGAAATAAACTAATACTATACGTATAACGATGCACCTCATCAATTATACGACCTAGGCATTCTTCCCTAATGCCACTTGATTTGATTCCTAGGCATCCTTCACTAATGCCTTTGACACAACACTTGGCACCTTTCACTAATTCCTTCGTCTTGACACCTTTATCATTCTTCACTAATGCTTTTGACACGGACGTTAAGCACATTTCACTAATGCTTTCGTCTTAACTCTTTCGGCATCCTTCACTACTGCCTTCAATACAACACATCTACGGAGGAAGAAAGAACTATCAACAAGAGAACTTCTGTTGTCTTGATGATGACGAAGCATGGCAACTCATGGACTTGAGCTTGCTCGACTTCAAGAAGTAGTGATCTCGCTTTTAAGAGGAACCTAGAGAATCACACCAAAAAAAAGACAAACTACATAGAAAGATTGGTATGTGCTAAAACACACACCTTTTCTTTACCAAATCAGGCCCAAAATAACCAAGAAAGAGCCGTTTATTGCTAATATATGTTGGTTTATTGAGTTTATGCATATGCAGGTACGGATGTGACAAAACAGACAAAAGAAAGCCAAAACCGAAGAAAACCGAGCACGAGAGAGAGAAGAGTGCAAAAGCCGATGCCGGGATGCTATTTCAGGGATTTTGATGCTCAAAAGGTCAAATTACGGAGTTCGGGACATGATTCGGGGAGTTTTTCACATTACACTCTCACTTTCCAAAAATTTACACAATTCACCCCTCACTAACCCACATTTACACTTTAAACCCCTCATTCAACCATTTTACCTAATCCACCCTCATACCCTTATTTTTCACAAATGACATTAGTAATCCTTTCACTTTACCATTTTTACAAAAATCATCCTAAAACCTTAATCTATAAAAAAGCCTAAAACCATTTTTACTTATCCTAAACAAAAATAACTAAAAACCCATTTATCCCAAAACAGCCAACCTTACCCAAGCCCATACTAAATAATTACCCATACCCGGATCCCCCACATATCCATACCCGTATACCATCCATTTTAATCCATGGTCAATTGAGTTAATACTCGGTCAACAAAAATCTACCCATAAGTCAAATAACTATAAAAAATCCACCCAGATAACAATAAGAAGCGCATTTATTCCTCTCCATCCTCCCATTTACGGATCATGATTTTGCACTTAAAATCCTTCTAGAAGCTGACATGTCAAAGGAATGTTGTCATTCCGCATTGGCAATCCCAAATGAAATGATTGGCTAATGAGTGGTGGCACGTGATCCAATGGCTCTCAATGATTGGAATGATGACATCTGTGATCTAAGGGCTACAATGAGAGGATCTAGCAGCTTCCCAAACTCAGGCTCCAGCTATAAAAGGCCCTTTCATTCTTCACAAAGTATTCGTCCAATTTTTCACCGATTTTAGAGAAATTGTTACCATTTACGCTTTCTTGTCAATTTACTGTTTTATTAATTAGTTTTCAAAATACTTTGTAATTTCAATTTGTAATTCTTCTTTGATTAATGAATTTTATGTTTTTACTTTAAAAAGTCACATCTCAATTAAATCATTGTGCGCTTATTGTTGTTCTAAAGGTGAAATTACTGTTCATTAAGCTCTGAAGCTTTTGTAAGCTTATGTGAGCTTATCTCTGGTAGCTTGGCCCTTAATTCTCAGTTTTTGATAAAAGTCAACTAAAGTCAAACTACTCATTAGATTGAAGAATCATTGATGATATAGTTGTGAACATGGGCTGGGATCAGAGATTTGGGTTTAGTTTTGGTTTAGGTAGTGATCTCTTGTTTCTATTAGCAAACCATAGTGGCTGGACTTCTGTAAGTGCTTGTTTATCTGATAATACATTCTTTGTTTCATTTACCTGTGTTTCTGAATTTATTCTTCACAAGTAGTTTGCTGATAGAATCTGTGGTACTAGTTGGCTTTAATCATTGCATTTAGATATAAGTTAGATTAAGTGTTGGTATAAATTGATTTAGGAAGATTAATGTTTTAGATTAGATTTCAGCATCATAAATAGTATTTAGTGTAGAGACTGATTTTGAGTTAGAAGGTAATTCAGAGATAAACTAGAGTTGCAACAGTAGTAAGTAGCCTAATAGAGTTATATTTAGTCATTAGATTGCATCCACAATCACTTTAAGTCAAAATCATACTAACTAGCTTCTTAAGTGCATATCAGTTGAAGTTAGATCGTAATTTCTTGCATAATAGGTGTAGGATAGCTAGGATAGCTTAATTTGATCATATCACATCTAGAATTAACCTAAACAACCTGTTTTGCAAGATTGAATTTCAAATAAGTCAAAATTTCTGTTTTTAGAAAAAAAGTCAAAATATCCAATATATGCCAAACAGCTTTAAGTTTTGATTTATCATTTGATCAATATGCGCTTTCATGGTCTGAAATTTTGGATGTTAGCTCTTTGGTTGGTTGTCTATTCATAGGTATTTTTAGTTAATTTTTGTGATTTTTTCTAGCTAGCTTAATCAGTGCTTAAACTAGCTGCATAAGGGCCGTTTGGAATTAGCTACTTGAAATCTGAATTTGTGCTTAAATGTCTATTGGTTGAGCTTTATTGACCCATTTCAGTTGCATCAGCTTAGTTTCAGATAGACTAGGTTATTTTTAGCTTATAGTAGCTTATTGGTAGCTTTTAGCTTAATTTTAAGTGCTTATTTCATCAGTTGTATGCCCAAATCATATCTCCACTACTCCAAAGTTGTTTCTGTTAATTTTCCCTTGTTCTCGATATTTTATAGTTTTCTGGAGATTTTCATATTTTTCCCTATTCATCTTCTATTTTTCTGCATTTTTATTCATTTTCTACAATTTTTAAATAGCATTTTATTCAAATAAATTAGAAAAAGCTCAGAAAAATACAATTTCAATTTTCTTAGTTTTAGAATATTCAAAAAGTCATAAAAAATATTTTTCCTGAATTTTCTTAGTTAAAATAGATTTTATAGCATTTTAATTAGTTTTAACTAGTATTAAATTCATAATAAATTGAGAAAAAGTCAAACAAAATGTGATTCCAGTTTCTAAAATTCTTTTTAGTTATTTAAGATTTTTTTAAAAATAGTTTTGTAATTTTCTAGCTTATTTTCCTAAGTTTTAGTATTTCAAGTCTATTTTAAATGTCTTAAAATAGTTTTTAATTCAAAATGAATCAAGAAAAATCCAAAAAATTAGTTTTGAATTACAAATAAGTTTTAAATCATCTTTTTAGCTGCAAAAAAATAGTAGTTCATTTTTACAGGTTAAAATTATAGTAGTTGCATTTAATTCACGTTTCATTAATTACGTTTAATTGCGTTTTAGTTTAATCTTGCATAATTAGTTGCATTTCCTTCATTGCATCATAGATTTAGTTGTTATAATTGCTTTCCTTTATTATTCCCTGCACCGTAGTTTAGAAATCATCAAATTCCCTTTTTACCCATTCGAATCGCGAATCACGCTACGTGAGTTGTTAAACTCCATTCATCCCTCGTTGGAAAAACGACCCGGGGAAAATACATACCTTTGTATTTCTTCGGAAAATATCTTGTGTACGAAAATGATAATATCAAAATGGCGCCGCTGCCGGGGAGGGCATGTAGTGAGTTTCAGATTTCGTCTCGATTCGCGTGTATTTGAAATCCTTCCCCGAGTGAAGTTACCGTTGTTTTTGTAAATATCCCTTTTATTAAAAACCCAAAAAGATTTTCCTTTTCAAAATTTGTTTTAACAACCCAAAAACATTCTTCTTTACCCTCTGATTTGATAATTCTTTCCTCTTATCCCTCTTATATTTGATTCTTATGGACTCCTTTGACTATTTCTGTCAGTGTTGTAATTCGTTTGGGATATTGTTATCAATAATCCATATGCCCCAATTCATCAATAATCCTCAAAATGTTTCCGACTACCATCCACAGCCGAGAGATATCTTCGTTTGATCCATGTTATTGTTATGGGTGTGGAGATATGGTAGACTCGTTGAACGATTTTCGTTGTTTACGGTGTATGCCCGAGATACATTCTATTTATGGAGATCCTGTTCAGATTGTTAATGATGATTCTCAAAATTTCTCCGAATACCCTTCGTTCAATCAATCTTATTGCCATAATTGTAAATATTTGTTAAAAGATGATTCGATCTGTGAACGATGTTTTTGCAAAGGGTTTGGATTTTATCGCGATCTTTGTATATGTCACTTTAATGAAGAATTCCACAGAGATTTTGAAGACGCTTCTGAGCAACATCGAATCATAATGGAATGTATGTTAATAACTTTCTTCAATCAATATCAACAAAGTATTAATGTAGAACCCGTTCAAGTTATGGAAGACGATCACACCATTTCGGAGCTAGAAAGAACCCACCGAGGGTTACGGAGACGATTTATTTGAACGTCGTGCTTTTCTTAACAACATTGAAAAACTTGAAGCATTATCAAAAATTTTGAAATATAAGCTTGATGAACCCTCGATTCCTACTCCCTCTCCGGTGAGGGAGATGGAACATATTTGAGCCCGAGTGATCCCCGTTTGTACTCTCGAACTAATCGAATAATTCTAGAATCGATCCTTATCTTTCACGATTCGCCGTTATGAGTTCGTCGAGTTACAACAAAACAGAACGAAATTATGAGCTTAAAATGATCACTAAACAGAAAGAACCGGAGACCACAACGGAAGTGGTGGAACTTGCTAGTTCTCAGAGCACACCACTTGTCCCACCTCCGGAATCTTCGACATATACTCCCACTCCCATTTTTGAGCCTTTCATTTCCGACCCTTCCCCTTCACTCACGCCGGTTGAGAGAAGTGACGTCATTTTGGAAGAGGTCGATGATTCTATTTCTTCAAACATTGTTGAACCCGTTGACTCTCTCATAATGGAGGATGAGCATTTTAGCACTATTCCAAAACAGAATTGTCTAGTGTTGAGGTCCTTGTCCCAATCCTAAGTGAGTCAGAGGTTGTTGTTAATATTTGTGATGAGCCTTCTCTTGATATTTTGAACGATTATGTTGAAATGTTCTCCAATTCTGATAACGATTCTTATGGAGACATCGATTTCGTCGACAATTTACCTTCTGAGCCCGTCAATATTGAAGAAGTAAATGATTTTGAGCCGGAAGATGAAGAGATTGTGCCCGATGATATTCAGATCGAGGATGAAGCATTACGTGAAACATTGTCGAATGTTTATCTTCTCATTTCTAAGATTGAAGCCCTTAACGATAATTCAAGTTCGCATCCTATCTCCATTAAAGATAGTGATTTCTCTCCCGAGCTTGAGACTTTCCGATTTGATGAAGAGATTAGTGGCAGTCCCACTATTGCAGATGATTATCCTCCGATTCTTGAGCGATTCTACTTTGATGAGACTAAGGTTTTGAACGAGATATCCGATACTCCGTCAAATGACCCGATCATTGAAGATGCTAATGATGACTTGATACCACCGGGTATTGAGGATGTTGTGAATGATCCCGGGGGGGATATGGTTGTTCTTGATGGTTTTCTTGACTCTCCTCTCTCTGATGAGTCAACCATCACGTGTCCCGTTCAGCCGACATGTGAAGATAAAATCTTTAAACCCGGGATATTCATTGATGAGTTCTTTGTTGAAAATGTTGTTCGAGATAAGGATCCTCCAATGGATGCCTTCATTGTTGAGCCTACACATCTATTCCCTTACCATGAGCTCCCGTCTTCTTTGGAGTATTCTCTTAACTATCCACCATCCTTTCGTCCACCCGCAAAACCGCCGGATGATGGATCATTCTTTCTTGATATACCTCATATGATTTCAGGAGGGGCTCCCAACCCACCCATTCTCTTTCTCTCCGGAGTGAGGATACCATCTTTGATCCGGGTATCCCTTCCGCTTGTTTCCCCAAGGACAAATGAATTCGGGGACGAGTTAGGCTAGCTTCGTTGAAGAAAAACGATAGCGCTTTGTGGAGGCACCCCATGCTTATCCTTCTATCTTCTTTCTATTTTTCTAATAAGTGACGTGAAGGGGTTAGCCTCTTCGATTTCTCGTGTTTGGTTGTTTGTGATGTTTTGTCTAGGATTCTCCGATGAAGACTCTCGTGCTCGAGTTTGTTTTCTCCTCGAGTTTCATGATCGTTGCTGATGGAAATCCGATATCTGAAATCTTATATAAAACTTTTATCTTTAAGCATACTTAATAAACGGCTTTTAGATTTTCGTTATTACCCATGCCTTTAAACATTGAGGACAATGTTTCGTTTTAGTCTGGGGTGGGTAATCTTCGATTTGATTTGACCGTACTTGCTTATTCTCTGTTGTATACTCTCGTAACCTCGTTTTTCCTCTGAAAATGAAAAAAAATTATGCAAAAATGAGAAAATTTAAAAATTTTTGTAAGCTTTTGTTAGTTTTATGATTGAAAAGTCTTTGCGAGTTTCTTAGAAGTTACTTTAAATATGCTTTTTCTTGAAATAGTTTTTTCTAATTGCTTAGACAAGAGGCTATAAAATGCGATTCTAGCTCAAAAGGCCAAGAATTTGCAAGTCTCCCTAAGTGATTTTAAATATGCGAAGCTTAAACAAGAAGTTGCTAGTTTCTTATAAGTTACTTTAAAAATGCGAGACTTGAAATCATTTTATGAAGCATTAGCTAAGTTAATATATGTTTTGACACCTTGTTGACTTTCCGCTGGTGAGAGTAGGAATGGAATTCTGACTTGACCGGGCGTGTTGAGCCGTAGCTTGTTCCCTTAACCATAGATAAGTAAAATTATCGGCTAAGCATTCGCGGATCTCATTATTTGGGATTTTAAATTTGCGGAGATCGAGGAATGATAGAGTTACTTATGAGTTTAGATGCTAAGCGTTGAGTAGTTGGTTCTCTTTAGAGCCCATCGAAGGTACTTATGGCTTTTTTTTCCCACAAAATTGTTTCACCCCATATTTGTCTAATAAATAATTAGAGATGTTGAGTTTTTGACGATAGTTAGTTCTTTATTCTTCTTTAGAGAATCATTGCCCATGAGAGTTGGGTGCACATCAAGGTACTGTCAGTGTTGCGGTGTAATAAACAACTGATTCCTGATTTCTTTGCTATTGTTTCTATTGTTATAAAAGCCGTAGGATTCTGAGTTTGGCACAAAAATTAACATGAAATAAAGCCCAAATGTATTAAAGTCGAAAAATCCAAAGCCCTAAAAGTTTTCTATGTCCGACGGTACCCCCGTTGTCATGGACTTCTAAAAAGGTTGAGGAAAATCCAAAGTCATAATAAGACTTCGATAAAACGGTAATCTGTTGAGTTAGTGGTTGAAAAGACCAAGGGCCTAAATTGCAAAAATGCAAATGAGCTGAAATAAGTGTTAAGCCAAACTTTGAATCCGGAAGATATCTCCCTAAATCGTGCGAAATTAGGACCTTGATGTGGACCTCATTCTTGTGCGCAACGGTTTTCGAGGGAAGGTGGATAACTAATTAGCGACTTAGCTTCATATCTTTATCGGAATAAAAATTATCGAAACGAGAAATTTGAAGAAATTCATTTCTCACCAAAAATAAAATAAATAGAGGAAAATAGGAAAATGGGAGCAAAAGGTAATTACACAAGTAACTTCCATGGGTAGTGTTAGCATCTAGAATCATACTTAACAATGATTTCGATTTTACGCTTAGTTTGGGGACTTGTGAAAAATCAGGGACGATGTATTCTATTTGTATGGTCACTTCACGTTGTGTTGTGTTTCCTACTCCGTGATCCTAAAATGTCTTTTGAAAAATGTTTGAGTTATTGATCGACATGAAAGTTCAACAAACCGTCACTCATAATTGGAATGTTCTTAATCGTAATATCTATATGTGAATTAAAAGGTAAACGGGGAGTTTTTAGAATTAAGGGATTCTTAATCACTTTTGAGGAATCTTTGCTACTTCTCATAGGTTTAGTAGAAAGAGATTGAAATCATTGGTTTTAGAAGCGTGAGTTGATTACATTGCGTGGGGACACGACAATCGTCTAGTCTGGGGTATTTTGGTATGTGCTAAAACACACACCTTTTCTTTACCAAATCAGGCCCAACCAAGAAAGAGCCGTTTATTGCTAATATTTGTTGGTTTCTTGAGTTTATGCATGTGCAGGTACAGATGTGACAAAACAGACAAAAGAAAGCCAAAACCGAAGAAAACCGAGCATGAGAGAGAGAAGAGTGCAAAAGCCAATGCCGGGATGCTATTTCAGGGATTTTGATGCTCAAAAGGTCAAATTACGGAGTTCGGGACATGATTCGGGGAGTTTTTCACATTACGCTATCACTTTCCAAAAATTTACACAATTCACCCCTCACTAACCCACATTTACACTTTAAACCCCTCATTCAACCATTTTACCTAACCCACCCTCATACCCTTATTTTTCACAAATGACATTAGTAATCCTTTCACTTTACCATTTTTACAAAAATCATCCTAAAACCTTAATCTATAAAAAAGCCAAAAACCATTTTTACTTATCCTAAACAAAAATAACTAAAAACCCATTTAGCCCAAAACAGCCAGCCTTACCCAAGCCCATACTAAATAATTACCCATACCCGGATCCCCCACATATGCATACCCGTATACCATTAATTTTTATCCATGGTCAATTGAGTTAATACCCGGTCAACAAAAATCTACCCATAAGTCAAATAACTATAAAAAATCCACCCAGATAACAATAAGAAGCGCCATTTACTGTTCCTGCTCCATCCTCCCATTTACCCGGATCATGATTTTTACCCGTACACTTAAAATCCTTCTAGAAGCTGACATGTCAGAGGAATGTTGTCATTCCTTGTACACGCTGGCAATCCCAAATGAAATGATTGGCTAATGAGTGGTGGCACGTGATCCAATGGCTCTCAATGATTCGAATGATGACATCTGTGATCTAAGGGCTACAATGAGAGGATCTAGCAGCTTCCCAAACTCAGGCTCCAGCTATAAAAGGCCCTTTCATTCTTCACAAAGAATTCGTCCAATTTTTCACCGTTTTTAGAGAAATTGTTACCATTTACGCTTTCTTGCAATTTACTTTTTTATTAATTAGTTTTCAAAATACTTTGTAATTTCAATTTGTAATTCTTCTTTGATTAATGAATTTTATGTTTTTACTTTAAAAAGTCACATCTCAATTAAATCATTGTCTGCTTATTGTTGTTCTAAAGGTGAAATTACTATTTCATTAAGCTCACAGAAGCTTTTGTAAGCTTATGTGAGCTTATCTCTGGTAGCTTAGCTCTTAATTCTCAGTTTTTGATAAAAGTCAACTAAAGTCAAACTACTCATTAAATTGAAGAATCATTGATGATATGGTTGTGAACATGGGCTGAGATCAGAGATTTGGGTTTAATTTTGGTTTAGATAGTGATCTCTTGTTTCTATTAGCAAGCCATAGTGGTTGGACTTCTGTAAGTGCTAGTTTATCTGATAATACATTCTTTGTTTCATTTAGCTGTGTTTCTGAATTTAGTCTGCACTAGTTGTTTGCTGATAGAATCTGTGGTACTAGTTGGCTTTAATCATTGCATTTAGATATAAGTTAGATTAAGTGTTGGTATAAATTGATTTAGGAAGATTAATGTTTTAGATTACATTTCAGCATCATAAATAGTGTTTGGTGTAGAGATTGATTTTGAGTTAGAAGGTAATTCAGAGATAAACTAGAGCTGCAACAGTAGTAAGTAGCCTAATATAGTTATATTTAGTCATTAGATTGCATCCACAATCACTTTAAGTCAAAATCATACTAACTAGCTTCCTAAGTGCATATCAGTTGAAGTTAGATCGTAATTTCTTGCATAATAGGTGAAGGATAGCTAGGATAGCTTAATTTGATCATATCACATCTAGAATTAACATAAACAACCTGTTTTGCAAGATTGAATTTCAAATAAGTCAAAATTTCTGTTTTTAGAAAAAAAGTCAAAATATCCAATATATGCCAAACAGCTTTTAGTTTTGATTTATCATTTGATCAATATGCGCTTTCATGGTCTGAAATTTTGGATGTTAGCTCTCTGGTTGGTTGTCTATTCATAGGTATTTTTAGTTAATTTTTGTGATTTTTTCTAGCTAGCTTAATCAGTGCTTAAACTAGCTGCATAAGGGTCGTTTGGAATTAGCTACTTGAAATCTGAATTTGTGCTTAAATGTCTATTGCTTGAGCTTTATTGACCCATTTCAGTTGCATCAGCTTAGCTTCAGATAGACTAGGGTATTTTTAGCTTATAGTTGCTTATTGGTAGCTTTTAGCTTAATTTTAAGTGCTTATTTCATCAGTTGTAAGCCCAAATCATATCTCCACTACTCCAAAGTTGTTTCTGTTAATTTTCCCTTGTTCTCAGTATTATTTTATAGTTTTCTGGAGATTTTCATATTTTTCCCTGTTCATCTTCTATTTTTCTGCATTTTTATTCATTTTCTACAATTTTTAAATAACATTTTATTCAAATAAATTAGAAAAAGCTCAGAAAAATACAATTTCAATTTTATTAGTTTTATAATATTCAAAAAGTCATAAAAAGTATTTTTCCTGAATTTTCTTAGTTAAAGTAGATTTTATAGCGTTTTAATTAGTTTTAACTAGTATTAAATTCATAATAAATTGAGAAAAAGTCAAAAAAATGTGACTCTAGTTTCTAAAATTCTATTTAGTTATTTAAGATTTTTTTTAAAATAGTTTAGTAATTTTATAGCTTATTTTCCTAATTTTTAGTATTTCAAGTCTATTTTAAATGTCTTAAAATAGTTTTTAATTC
Source organism: Chrysanthemum makinoi (assembly GCA_910596185.1). Lineage (NCBI taxonomy): Eukaryota > Viridiplantae > Streptophyta > Magnoliopsida > Asterales > Asteraceae > Chrysanthemum > Chrysanthemum makinoi. The sequence continues at coordinate 240,075,011 of OU343222.1, read as the reverse complement.
AAAATGAATCAAGAAAAATCCAAAAAATTAGTTTTGAATTACAAATAAGTTTTAAATCATCTTCTTAGCTGCAGAAAAATAGTAGTTCATTTTTACGGGTTAAAATTATAGTAGTTGCATTTAATTCACGTTTCATTAATTACGTTTAATTGTGTTTTAGTTTAGTCTTTCATAATTAGTTGCATTTCCTTCATTGGATCATAGATTTAGTTGTTATAATTACTTTCCTTTATTATTCCCTGCACCGTAGTTTAGAAATCATCAAATTCCCTTTTTACCCATTCGAATCCCGAATCACGCGACGTGAGTTGTTAATCTCCATTCATCCCTCGTTGGGAAAACGAACCGGGGAAAATACATACCTTTGTATTTCTTCGGAAAATATCTTGTGTACAAAAACGATAATATCAAAGATCCCTTAGGATCAGTGATTAGAGAGGTACAATACTTGGGGAAAGTATGTGTGAAAGTGGCAAACCAAAAGGAATAAATTGCTCACTATTTATAGAGCAGAAAGCTTACTGTTCCCCGGATCCTACGGATCCCTCCCACAAGGGATCCGTCTAGTGTAATCCTAGGGATCCGTGGGACGCTCCTCTTTTCTCATGGGTATTTTTGGTTATGGGTTAATCCATGGGTTTCTTATTAGATACAATGTATCTCATGAGTTCAATGTACCTAGTCAAGTGGTTTGGATAATACCATGGGTTATGGGTCAATACCATTTGTTAGTTTTTACCCATTTTAGTATATACTAGTTAAGTATATATTTACCTAAATATGTAAACACTAGTTGTTGTACATATGTATTACTAAACCATAAAATCACTTATACTTGTTTTAGTGTTTTATGTGAAAGCGTAAGTGTGTTAGAAAACTATTGGCTCAAACAGTTTACGTATTTTATTTGTTTCGTTAAAATGATTTTAAGTTTGTTATCGACAAAACATTAGAAGATCGTAAAATATAAATAAACGTTTTTACGGCTTATTTTTATTAACAACTACTTCCATGGTACTTGAAACTTGAAAAGAAATCGTGAGAATGCATGAAATATTCAAAATAAACCAAAAGTAAAAGACTTAACAAAAATCCTATTATAACTCCCCGGCAGCGGCACCAAAAACTTGATGCAGGTTTTACTGATCATGTTTTAATATTTAAAAGTGTCTCGTTTACCTATAGTCCACCATATGCACTAACAGACAGTGTACCCAGTCGTGTATAGTGTAATAATCGGTAAAACCGAGGTCGTCCCAAGACCTATGTGAGCAGATTCTAATTAAGTCTAGGTGTCACTGGTTTTTAAGATTTGAAATGATTTATAAACTAACAAAGCAAGAAATGAAAGAAAGCAAATAAAGATAGAGGTTGTGATCAATAGAGGTAAAGTGTGTTAACCTAGTTACTCATCCTATCATGTTATGTTCACGTCTAAGTACTTCCTATTTATTCAAGTGGGGGTTTAGGTCGCTAGGACAGTATTTGGTTAGTTCGTCCTAACCTATCAGGAAAGGTTTCCACCGGAGATCAAGCTACTACCCTTGAAAGTCCAGTTGTTTTTAGTCCCCTAAGCCAAGTTATTAAGTTCCGCTACATGCAAGATTCTCAACAATGAGTGCCCAGGCGCTAGCATCTTAAACACTCATCCCTAACTTCTTAAGTTCATCCAAATGGCAGGTGATCATTTGTTCAGTTCGCACAAGCGAAGAAGGGTCGTCAGTTGGTTAATTCTTACCCTTCCTACTTAGTCTACCTACTTAGGGTCAGTTGGTCAATTCTCCTAAGCAATTGGACACTACCGCCATTCAAAACTACCAAAACAAGGGTAGCTACCAACGAACTATGCATGCATACACTAGAAACAATTATACAGAAGCAATACAAACAAAAACATAAAAATTAAGGAATCATAACTAGGCTAGCACCAAAGGTGCTTAGCCGATCATATTAAGAGAAATAATCAATTCAATGTTTAACATATTGAAATACATGAATCGAAAGTAAAAGAAAAGATAATCGCTAATGCTTATCATTAGGGAGTGATTTCTCCCTTGGAGATGGCTCCGTATGCTCTTCAAGATCTGCCTTTGGACCCCTACTCACGTTCTTTGCTTTTTGGTGTGGAGTGAATGATGTGAAATGCATAATTTAGGGCTTGTATTTATAGGCGAGATCTAGTTACAGCGTAACTTAAGTTGAGAGTTATGCCGTAACCCTAATATCTTCATAATAAAGCTCTCGTTATAGTTGGTTATGGCGTAACACATGGGATGAGTTACGCCGTATCTTCAATACAGGTTACAAATGACATGATTATGCCATAATCATTGGAAGGAGTTACGACATAGCTTGTAGCGGCGTGGAACATCTTTTGACCTAATGGGTTATGGCGTAATCCTTAGTGGGAGTTACGCCGTAATCTTTTGCTGAGCTGGCCTTCTGAGTCGTGCATTAGCTACGGCGTAATGTGAGAGTGGATTTACGCCGTAGCTTTATCACAGTGGGCATACTATCATAAATCTCTTATAAAATCTCCAAATTCGCGTCTTCTTTAGCTCCAATGCTCGTAATTTACAAGAAAGTGAAGTATAGAGGAAAACAAGCGTAAATCTATATAAATGATATAAAATACGAGCATTATCGGGGGAAGTTGACACTTAATATTCAGGACTATTTGATGTTATCACATATGCCTCGAGATTGACGCGTATTTGAGATTTAAATTCTCTACCTACCATTTCCTGGTAGGTAGCACCAGCGTTTTTTAAGCCAAAAGGCATTTTGGTATAGTAAAAGAGACCATGATTGGTGTAGAAAGTGGTTTTGTTTTTTTCAGATTCTTTCATTAGAATCCGGAAATATCCCTTGTATGTGTCAAGGAAGCACTTGAATTTTAAATCGGCCAAGGATTCCATTTTCTAATCGATGAGAGGCAGAGTGTAGTTGTATTTTGGACATGCCTTGTTTAGGCTGGCGAAGTTGACGTACGTACGCCATGTGTCGTTGACTTTCTTGACCATAACTGGGTTTGAGACACAGGTTTGATATTTGACCAGGCAAAGAATGCTCGCCTGGATTGCGTATCCATATCCTGAGAGCGCTCTTGAGAAATAATGCGTATTTTCTATCTAATAGGTGGTGCGTATTAGTTTAGGCCTAAGTTGTGTTTGGCTAATTCCCAGGGAATATGGTCATGTCTGATAGTTTTAATACTAATATGCCTAGGCTATTTCCCAATAACTGTACCAGTTGGTTCTGAACTCGGCGTGAGAGGTTAACTACAATTGTGATGGGTTTATCTGGGTATTCGGTGAGTATGACGAGTTTCACGTGTTTAGGATTGTCTTCCGGAATAGGTTCCCATGCGATCTCCCTGATATTTCTCTCATCCACTATTGTTGCTAAGCTTGCTTTCTTGCCAAGTGAGTCTCTTTTTACTATAGCAACTCTTGAACTTGTTTGAAATTCTACCAAATACCTGATGATTGAAACTTCTATGCTAAGCTTCTGAAGTACTTGTCTTCTGAGTATGACGTTGTACATGGATGTAGATTTGACAATGTGGAATTGTGACATGATCATTCTCGATAGCGGGTATGTTCCTACTATGAGTTCTAGGGTGACTAGACCTTCTGGATATGATCTCTCTCCTTAGAAACCGATTAGTGGTATGGTTGGAGGTTAGAGGTTTGACATTATGTGTTCAAGGAGTTTATTGAAACAATGTTTGTATATTATGTTGACTGACCTAACTCCGTCCATGTATATTCTACAAACCTATGTAAGGCTATTATTACTGTTATGACAGTGGGGTCGGATGATCGTATAAAGGTATCCCATGGAATGCTTCACGATGGGGTACGTTGCCAAGTCTCCATGACTTTGTTGCCTTATTTTGTTCCTGAGTGCCATGATTGGATCATGTTAACACTCCTTATCTTATCCCTGAGGAACTCTTATTCCATTTGGTTATTGTCATCTACCCTGGGTTGTGTATAAAGGTAGACAGGTATGTTTGTCCAAATAGTGAGGTTGTCCCTGAGAGTTTTTGGTTTAGGATATCCAAGCTTGGGTAGACTGGGTAAATGCTTTATCTTACCCTTTGTGAGTGCCCTAGCGTAAGATTTTAGTAAGTACCTGTTTGATATGTGTTCTAAGTATAGGGTAGGTTGCATGTTATTTCCAAGGTAGGGGCTAGGAGGAAATGTCAGGGTGTTATTCTGAATGCTATACCCAGGGTGCTTCCCAAGTAATGCCTTGGCCTGATTGCTATATGTAAAGTAATGCAGAAAAGCATAAGTAGGTTGGTATGTTTTTACCTGAGTTTTTTCCGATAAGTGGGCATAGTGTAACCCGATTTGAATGTTTGTCAGTCCCTTTACCTAACACCCTCTAACGCTCTCTGCTGCTCCCTAAGCTTTGAATGGTTGAGACATTCGTGGTTGTGTGAATGATTTGAGAGTATGATGTTTGATAACATTAAACAGTCCTGATATTTTAGTGTCAATTTCCCTCTAAGGTCATTAATGAGCATAGGAACAAAGAGACGCGGATTTGGGAGGTTATTAAAGTAAATATACAAGAGTATATTGGCCAGACAATAGTTACGACATAATTCCATACTCTACATATGCAAGGTTCCGGCGTAACTTCACAACATAGTTACACCGTATATAATTCCAGACTTAGAAGAATTTTTATGGTCAAGATATTTTTGTCGTAACCCATTTGCAAGGTTACGGCGTAAAAGTGATGAAATTCACTACGAGAGTTTTACGATCGTAACCCATTTTTAAGGTTATGTCGTAAATATTTTACTATGGATAAGATCGTCTGAGATACGATGGTTATGACGTAACCAATTTAAAAGGTTACGCCGTAACTTTGACGAGGCTGTAAATACAAGCCCTACCTCTGCATTTTAAAAGAACTTCCCAACACACAACACCAAGGGACGTAAAATGGCTTCCAGAGGGACGATATTCAGTAGCATACGTAGCATTTTCAAGGGATAATTCATGCCATTTACTATATAAGTTTTTGTTGGGATCACGTGTAACTACTATCAAGTTTTGGTCATTAAGTTTGTAATAGGTTGCTAATTAAAGTTATATGTTTGTAATTAGTGCTAGGTTTATGTAGTAAGCCCATAGGCCTATGCTTAGGCCCAAACGTGTAAGGAATGGACTAGAATGTGTTGCCCTAGCTCCCTTGCCTATAAATACATTGTAAACCCTCTTAGGAGGGTGTTGGTTCTTTTATTGTATGCATTACACTTTACTTATTCTTGTGTGTGAAGAAACTGACCACTCTATACCCTTTCTCTTATCATTCTTACATTTATGATGCTTGTGTTATCATCTTATGGTGACCTAACAATGGTATCAATCGCCAAATAGGTTTTTAGAACGTGTTTTGTTTTAGTTTTTGGTTTACGTATTTAGTTTCACTCGTTCGTCACCTTTCTTACGCGTAAACTTTGGTTTTAACACTCAAATCTTGAAGCTTAGAAACTTTTATGGTTGATATAGTGTTTAGAATATTAGTTTTGGCAAAATTTTTGGAACTTTACGTGTTTTGAATCACTTTTCACTCATTTAGTTTTCATCAAGTTTTACGAATAAGCTCAAATTTCATTTTATGTGTTAAAGTTTAACTTTCTTATTATTTAAGTGGTATTGAAGCTATTTCATCAAAAGAAACAAGTGTACAACGCGTTTTTGAGCTTAAAAAGTCGTTTTGGTGATTTCTGGTTGGTTTACGAATAAGCACAAATCCTCTTTTTACGAGTAAGAAAAACCCTTATCTTACGAGTAAGCAAACCCTGATTTTACGAATAAGGAAACCCTGATCTTACGAATAATCTTACGAATTAGCCTTGAGTTTACGAATAAGGAATCTTACGAGCAAGCACTGTTCATCAGAATCTTCAACTTTATTTGTGACTCAGTATTTCCCTTGATTGGATAAGCTTGTGGAATACTTCGAGTTGTGGATATCTTTCTTACTTGGATAAGTTTGAAAGAGTTTTTGGTTTTCACCTATTCTTACGAATAAGGTCAATCTTACGCGTAAGAAATTTATGAATTAGAGAATATCTTACGAGTAAGGAACTTTACAACTAAGACTTGAGTTTATGAGTAAGGTTACGTATAAGCCAAAATAGTTTACCAGTAAGATTACTTAATGAGTAAGTGAAAGTTTACGACTAAGAGGAAGTTTAAGAGTAAGCACCATTCCCTTTACGACTAAGGAGTTTATTAATAAGACCAAATTTCAACAACAACTCACGTTTCAATCATCTACAAATATCCATCAACAACACAAGTTTAAAAATGTCTCAACCACCGTATTTCAACTACTTTCCTCACTAATATCCTCAGCAACAACAATATCCTTAATAACAATTCCCGCAACAAGTATTTCAACAACAATCATTCGCACAACCACAAAAACAACAATTCCCTCCGCAACAACCATACCCTCAGCAACAACAATGGTTTCCACCTCAATATGCAATGAAATCATTCGCTAACATTCCACCGAAGGAACCTCATAGGTTTGCATAGATGTGTGAGGCTATCAGCAGTCAACAATCAGTTCATGAAGTTGGATCACTTGATAGACCTCCAATGCTCACTCCCGGGAACTACATTCAATGGGTCAGTCAGTTCTTTAGGTTCCTCGACCTCAAGAAACCTCACATCAAATATTTGAAGAAGGTCATCCTTGAAGCTCCTTTTCAAATGCCAACTGTGGCGATTCCCCCAGATCCAACGACTAATCCTCCAAGAATTGAAACTGTCTCCACTGTCACTGAGAGTCAACTAACTGCAGAACAATTACTTCAGTATGAATCTGACGATCTTGCAATGGAGTTTATTTTTCTAGGCAAACCTAATCCAATTCTTCGAAGTGTTGATGCTCGAAAAACAGCAAAAGATATGTGGGAACACGTTCATCTCTTAACGGAAGAAACTGAACTCAATCAAGAGGACATGAAACCTAAGCTTTACCTATCTTATGAAATATTCATGATTGATCCGGGGGAGTCATTAGAGTCTTACTATCATCGATTCATAAACATCATCAATGATTTGTGTTAGGATTTAGTAAATCCGGTTT
>OU343222.1:240014911-240057981 GCA_910596185.1 Chrysanthemum makinoi | reverse complement strand
CTGGATCACTTGATAAACCTCCAATGCTCACTCCCGGAAACTACGATCAATGGGTGATAAGGTTCTTTAGGTTTTGTGATATAAAGAAGCCACATGGAAAGTTCTTAAAGCAGGTTATCTTGGAAGGTCCATTTGAGATGCCTACTGTCATTCTACCTGGAGATCCAAATGCCATTCCACCAAGAGATGAACAAACAAACATTGCTACTATTACAGACTTGAATCCTCAAGAACTTCTACACTATGAAGCAGATGAGCTTGCAATGGAATATATCCTCTTAGGATTACCTAAACCAATTCTTCGTAGTGTTGATGCTCAAAAGACTGCAAAGAAAATGTGGGATCATATTCGTTTTCTTATGGAAGGATCTGTACTCAATCAGGAAGATTTGGAATCCAAAATTTACTTGGCTTATGAACACTTCATGATTGAACACGGAGAGACACTAGAGTCTTATCATCACCGATTTTCAGACATCATCAATGATTTGGATAAACACAACATCATCATGCCAAAATTGCAGTGAATACTAAGTTCCTAAGTAGTCTTGGCCCTGAATGGGAGAAGTATGTCATTTTTCTCCGTCAAGCGAAAAACATGCATCAGTCTACATATGGATTGTTGTACGATTACTTGAAACCTCATGAAAAGGAAGTTGATAGGGAAAGGATTCTCCGTGCTCAAATTGCTCCATTGACACATCCGGAAAATCAACAACTTGCCTTATATGCTCAAAACAGTTATTCTCCTCAACCAGAACTCAACCAACTGCTACAATCACACCACATGATCCTTCAAAGCCTCAATCTCAACAAACTCAATTGGTTCCATACAACAACAACAATGCTCAAGCTGAAGCTAATGAGGAATCGATCCATTTGAAGCATTGCAACAAGGATTTGCTATGATTGCTAATGCCTTTAGCCGTTATACCAACAAATCCAACAACCGTATTCGTTCCTCATCTAATACAAGGAATCAAGCTGTTGTGAACAATGGACGAGTTGAAGTTGAGAATCGTGGTTATGGTCGTCAAATGGGCGTGGTCAAGGGTTTAATCTGTGGGTAGGAATAACAATCGAGCTCAGTGGTGGAACAGGAAATGCTCGAATGGGTTGAATGGTCTTCGATGCTACAACTGCAATGAGAAGGGACACTGGCTAATGCATGCCCAAAGCAAAGGACTAGGGCGTGCTTATTTCAAAGAGGCTCTTCTTTGGCTCTTAAGGATGAAGCTGGTGGAACTCTCACAGACAAAGAACAGAGCTTTATGGCAAATGCACTCGGATGATGATATGGAGGACTTGCAGGCCAATGCAGCTATTATGTTGATGGCTAATATGCATGAGTTACACATGAGTGACACAGGCCGGTGTATGACACGATGGCTTGTCTCAGTACGAACAAACCATATTTAACTCTGATCTCATATCTCCGCCAACATCTGAATCCGGCAAGGCTCAGAATGTTCAAAATGCGCCGTCCACATCTCATTTCGACGATTTTCAACTAGACCCCGTAGTTATATTTGACGATCAAGATGACCAGCCGGTTTCCCTTGATAATCAAATTGACTCCGTGGTTATACTTGAGGATCTCAGTAATGATCATGTTGAGACTCACGTTGAACACGCAGAACTTTTGCCTCATCCAGATTTTGCTCGTTTAATACAAGACCAACAAACCATAGTGGAAAAATGTCATGCCATTAATCGGGACTTGAAATGCAAAAATGCACTGTTAACCAAGGATTTTGAATGTTTACAAAAGCAACTCAACTTTTTCAAAACTCAAAAACGTGAACACGGTTTTGAAGCGCCTTTGCCAAATCTTATCAAAACTGAAAAATATTTAGAAAGACAGATCGTGATCTAGCCGCGAAGAATGCTTTGTTATGCGAAATAGAACAACTGAAGCATGAACATAAAAAGAAAATTAACGCTCTCACCTTGGAAAATCAAAAAGCTAAGGCTGAGTTGTTAACTTGTCAAAAATAGTTCTCTGCATACAAAAAGCATTCAACAAAACGAATAGATGATCATCTTGAAGAAATCATCGGCTTGCAAAACAAACTTAAAGAGTTTAAAACTATTTTTTATAAACATGGCGAGTCGGTCACAGCCATTGATAAGTTTACTTTAAAACCCAATCCAAATGGATATGGACCGAATCTTGCTGATTACAAACCTAAGCTTTCAACCAAAGCATTCAAACCAAATCACGAAGTTTCGGTCAAGGCGTAATATAAAGTTGATAATTCTGTTATGAGTGTTGTTGAATATCATCGTCAAGAGGAATTAGATGCAGGAGACGAGAGTCGATCAAAATTAGAAAAAGTTGTTTACAACAAACCTTTTAACTATTCAAAAGCGGTCACTTTCGTCACACCAGCGGATTCTTCTAACACACCAAGGGTAATCATAAAAACACATGAGTCTTCTAATGTTAATCCCAAACCAGATTATGCACAAACTTATGGTCCTTTACCTTCCATCGGTGAAGTAAACTCAAAACCTGAAAATCGCAAAATTCTTCGATATTTTGACCTTTTCATGGTTGACCTCAAAACTTTACAACATGAGATAGAATATCATTCTGAAATCAAAGTTCAAAACTTTCAATCGCCTCTAGCGCGAGAACAAAGAGACATTTTTAGAAAAATCTTTTACCAAATGTTAAAAATTTGAAAAGTTGTGCATTGTCTTGGGAAAGGATTTTCATAAGGAACTTGGATTAATGAAGGCGTTTTAGAAAAGCGAAACATCTATTTCTAATACTAAACGTAAAAGAAACTGTTGAGAAAAGATGTTGATCGACTCTTGGAAGATGTCATCATGCGATGTCCATAATGTTGTGTTATTGAATTCTTTGTCATATGCATTTGATTATATCTCTGCGATCTGTTGATTCTCGTGGTAAATGTTGAGAATACTAATAATGTGCTTCAGATCGAGTCCTTAAAAGTTGAAAACAAACGATTGTCAAGCGAACTTTCAAATGCAATACGTCGTCTTAATTGGTGTCAAAAAGATATTCATGATCAACAACTTGCTTTTCAACACAAAATCGCCGATTCGCGTGCAAAATCTTCGATCCTAAACTTGAGCAACTGGATGATCAAAACGTGTCTTTTAAGTGTCACATCTCAAAATATGAACAAGAACTTTTAAAAGTTAAAAAGGAATATGGTATCATATTTGATTTACTCAAAAAGACTCGTGATGAAGCATCAAATGAACTTGATCATTATCTTGCACACACTAAAGAAGTTATGCATTTTGCTAGAAATGTTCGGTCACGAAATCAAGATCGATTCACACTATCTTCAAGTTAAGAGAAATGTTAGGAAAGTATGAACAACTTCGCCTACCGTCATTAAGAGAATAGCCCGGTAACACTTAGTAATCATGAACCTAGAATCACCGCCAAATCACAAGTTGCTAGCGTGCCTCCTTCTCTTGAAGCAGGAATAGTTGAGTCTTTTCCAAACGTCCGCACTTCACAACCTAGGAGCACTACATCGAAGAATAGGAAGTTACGACCTAAGAAAAGATCAATCAGGAATGCTAAAGTAGAAGAACACCCTAGGACTATGAATAAGACTCGCGTTGCTTCCACTATAGATATTGCGTCTGGCACATGTAATAGAAATAGTGATGTAACCAATGCTAAACCGTTAAGTACTTTTGATATTGATCGATGCACCTTGTGTTCTTTGTCATAAAAGTATGAATTCTGATTGTCATGATAAATGTGTTGCTAAAGCTATCATCTCTCGTTTAAGGAATCCTAAGAACCGGAATACCTCTAGGCCCACTAATCTTTCTAAGTGTGTGCTTGGTAGACCGCCCTCTTTAGATTCTAAGAAACGCATTGCTGTCCCTGTAGCTCAAGTTTCACCTCCTAGGAATGTAGTACCACCTAGTGCATTCACTAAGACTAAAGCAAATAGTAGTTGGAGATGGCAGAAATGGATATATAACACACTAGGATTTAAGTGGATACCTAAAGCTATTGATGTGTGTATATCTACTATACCTCTGGAACCCTCTAACATTTCGGGTTCCACATCTACTTCTATTCCATCTGTGTGGTTTGGTAATGCAGGTGATACAGATCATTCTCTGGATTGTTGATAGCGGATGTTCCGACACATGACAGGCAACCTTAAACTGTTATCAAACTTTATTGCAAAGTTCATTGGCAGTCGAGGTTCGGGAATGATCAATTCACAGCTATCATGGGCTACGGAGACTACATTAATGGGAACATCGAAATAAGCGGGGTTTATTATGTGGAAGGCCTCGGTCACAATCTGTTTTCAGTAGGTCAGTTCTGTGATGGAGATTTGGAGGTTGCTTTCGGGGAGAAAACTTGTTTCATTAGTGATCTACAAGGAAATGACCTTATGTCTGGCTCGCGTAATTCAAGTCTTTACACTATCTCTATGCAAAACATGGTTGCTTCTTCTCCCATTTGCTTACTTTCAAAGGCAACATCAACAAAATCCTCGGCTATGGCACGTCGTCTCTCACATCTAAACTTTCAAACCATCACCAACCTTGCTCGACACAAACTAGTTGAAGGACTTCCACGATTTCGGTATTCTAAAGATCACCTTTGCTCAGCTTGTGAACAAGGCAAAATCACTCGTGCTCATTTTCCTTCAAAGGTGGAACACAGCTCTCAGCATGTGCTTCATCTTCTTCACATGGATTTGTGTGGCCCGATGCGCGTGCAAACAATCAATGGAAAATGCTACATCTTAGTAATTGTTGATGACTATTCACGCTGGACTTGGGTCTACTTTCTTCGAAGCAAAGATCAAGCACCACAGATGATCATCACCTTTCTCATGAAAATACAAGTTCAGCTACGAAACATCGTTCGACTAATCATAACAGATAGAGGCACTAAATTTGTTAATCAAACTCTTCGTGAATTTTATGAGAAAGTGGGAATTCACATCGGACATCTATTACGCGTACACCGAACAAAGCGGAGTTGTCGAAAGACGAAACCGAACGTTAGTGGAAGCTGCAAGAACAATGTTAATAAATGCTAAACTTCAGATTACTTATGGGCGAAGTATCTCTGCATGCTATACTCAAAACCGTTCTATGATTACAAAACGCCACAACAAAACACCGTTTGAGCTTGTCCATAACAGAAAACCGAATCTCAAACACTTTCATGTATTTGGATCTCTTTGCTATCCGAATAATGATCGTGATGACTTTGGAAAGCTCAAAGCAAAAGATGACATTGGAGTCTTTATCGAATACTGTGATAATTCAAAAGGTTTCCGAATCTGGAATTGATCAGTTCCGAACCGTCAAGTTATCTCACACAAGCTAGTCACTTGTGAATGGCTAACCGTAAGAAACTTAAAACAGTTCAGACACCAATGCAATGAAGATCAGGAGAGTATAGTGTTTCCCCAGGTCGTTATGTCCCAACGAGCTGTGCGAGAATGATCAAACGAATAGTGATCGAGAGAATTTGAACGGAAAAGAGGTTTGATTGATTATAACTAAAGAAAAAGTTTATGAATTACAGAGGCTTAAATGCAAATTAAAGAAAATTAAAAAGATAAAATATATTAAATAAACGCTATCACTATTTGCAAAATGATGTTTTTGATTTTTCTTTTATAAAACTTTAATTTAAAAATACGTGACGTATAAAAGAAAATGTGAAACTTAAACAATATTAATCCTAAAAATATGAAAATGACATTTTTACAATCCTAATGATAAGAGAAAATTTTTAGAAAAATAAAATTATTTTTAAAACTATTTATCTAATTATTATTAATTAAAAACTATTTTTAACTATTTAATTATACCCTAACATACAGGAAAATATGAAATAAAGCTAGAAAAATGAAATTATGACTTGGAAAAATCTAAAATAACCTAAGAGACTTTTCAAAACTATTTTTATATTTTTCTGATTATTTTTCTATTTTCTATGAATTAAAACTATTTAAAACTAATTAAATAGCTAAAATTACAAATTAAACTATGAAAATCTGAAAAATATTTTTTGACTTTTTATATTTATCTTAACCTAGGAAAAATGAAAACTTATTTTTTGAAGTTTTTCTGATTTAATTGTATTAAAAGCTAATTAAAATTACCTAAAAACTGTTTTAAATGAAGAAAAATAGCAAACTGACCTAGAAAAATATGAAAAATTCAGGAAAACTCTAAAATAATATTCTAATTCTAGGAAAATTATAAAAACAGAGGCTTGTTTGTAGGAAAATGAAACTGCAATGCAAGTGCTTATGTAATAAGCACTTGAAATAAGCCAAAGGTACCAGATGGGAACCAAACTGATACAGAAGCTCTAATAAGCTGTTACTACTCAAATGAAACTAAATACAACTGACCTAAACCTCTAAGACACAAACTGTGTAAAACCCTAAAATCGTGAACGCGTCAAAAGACCATAATACCCTTGTTGTGGAAATCCGTAAAACGTAACAAACTCGTTAAGTACGTAAAACGTAACCTTTTAATTAATATTGTAAGACTCAAAAATAAAACTTATAAATTATGCTTATAAACAATTATCATATAATAAAATGTTGCATGTACTTACTTAAGAAAATAAATAAAATGTAACAAGCTAATGTGGGAAAGTAAATTAAGTTGTGATTTTGGTCTTTGGTTTTCCTGTTTGATCGCCCAAACTAACGCCTAAAGGCTCCCAAATAATTTCCAACTTTAGCTTGATCTTATCACAATATAACCACCTTATATCCCCTTATCTTGAAAACGTAAAACACAAAGAAAAACCCTAGTTTCACTCAAGAAAATATCTGACAAGAGAGCTCTCTTCTCCATCAATTTTGTCGACAACAAGAGATTCAAAGAGGAGGTTTGGAGGCTTCAAGTAGGGGCTGAAATCGTGGGACTTGGTACGAGGGCTGCTTGGTTTTGATGTTGGTTGAGACCCCTGCTGGTCGTGGGTTCCTAGGAGACAAAAAGGGTGATAGTTGTTTCGTTTTTGGTCTTGTTCCTACATCTCTTCACGCTACCAAGGTAACGCCTAATATCCACTTATCTCGTCCCTTTTTTCTTCTTTTGTTTCTGGTTGGGTCATGTGATTTTCCTCCATACGTATGATCATATATACAAAGAAAGCATGTCACATAAAATGATAACTCATAGTCACATAATTCATGGTAAAGAGGGAACATAATAACTTGGCATTAAATCTGTTTTTTTTTTGGTTACCCATCTCCACGTCATATACATGTTGGTAAATTCTTGTATCACGTTAAAAAAAAGGAGAGGTCGATCGGTTCTTGTATGGGTATGTCATGTTTGATTTGTTCCTGTAAGTTGAATGGATTAAAATAAATGTGGGTACCAACTGTTTGAGAAGAGTATGGTTCATGTATGTAATGTCTCTTGGGGGGTAAGTTTAAAGGTGATCGCGGGAAAAACGGTCAAGTCATTTTGTATTTTGAAACCGTGTCGAGATAGTTGAGTCGGGGGTCAATCATAATATGTGTTTACTTGGTCTTAAATGTTAGTCATATGGACCGTGAGCAAGCTTGAATATCGATCGATCATGTGCATGAAAATGAAATAGGAGGCATAAATCTGTATATGACTACTTGAGTTATATTTTATATATTTAAGTTATTTACAATTCAAACCTTAATCTTTAGTAAATGTCACATGCAAACCTTAAACTTTATAAATTGGCATATAAAACCCTCAAATAGATTATGTATCATATTAAAACTTTAAGTCTACCATTTATCATTTGTAACCCCTAAATTTGGCTAATTAATAATCATTACTCTAAAGTATTTTAAGTTTGTCCATTACTAAAAAATGAGAATACGCTTATGACTCTAAAAATATTAATACGATTAAGCCGTTATGACTTAAATGAGCGTCTAAATGATATATGATTATAATTCGTGTAGATTCCGTGAAGAAGGAGTGATCCGTTGCTTCTCTTGTGTTCTTTTCCATTTTCTTTCATTTCATGAGGTACAGATATTCTATCCCTTTTCAGTAGGGATTTCTCCTGACTTTTCAATCCTTGACTTTGCTTTATTCATGATATTCCTTTGCTATGATTTCCTTATGCTATGATCCTTTTGATATGATTCCGACATAATCCGGTGATATGATTCTGTTCGCTATGATATTCGTTTGTTATGATTATGAACTTCTGATTATGAACCTCTAAATATGAACTTTGATATGAATTTTGATATGAACTTTGATATGAAACTTTGATATGAACTTTGATATGAACCTTGGTATGAACTTTGATATGAACCCTTATGATATGAATATGCTTTGACCCTTCAGTCTGATACCCGAGCCAAATATGTTTCCTAGTCAGGAAGGTAACCTGACCGTGTCATTGATGCACCAATGGCATGACTTTAGTGTGGTTGAGTGATGTTCCACACCGTCCCCATTATGATATGATTTTGAGCTCACTATATGTATATGATTTGGCCATTATGTTCCGGGGGGCGTATGGATGCATCCTAGATATGATATGTTTCGAGGGATTTGATCTGTTTGGAGATATATATGGTGAATGATGTCGGGTTCAATCCGCGTCTTCACATTTCCGGGAGCTAGCTACTCCATTTGTTACTGAGGTCTCCCCTCCTATTATGTATGGTATTCGAGGTCACCCTCCGAATACAATGGTTACTTATGATATGATATGATATGATATGTTCTGGGCTCGTGGTAGATTTCTGACAACCCTTACACCTTTGATATGCTATATGGTACCTTTTGTATTCCCCAACGCACTATATGCTATGTTAATTGTTCATTACTCAGTACCTTTATATGACTCACTCTACTACCAAGATATATATATTCCATTGCTTTGATCTGTCACACTCTTATTCCGTTAATTCAGACTATCGTTCCATTCATGTACCGGGTTATTATATGCTTATTGAATTTGATTATGCTATTCATGTTTTATGTGACTACTGATTATCCTGCTATGATGTGATTATTATGCGGTTATCTGAGTTACCTATCTTCATATGATGATATGTGATCTCACTGTTATGTGACTCTCCATTTTGTGACCATACTAATGTGTAATAGATAGTTTTGTCAGTTTATTATGTGTGCCTTGTTCGGTATCTCATGGACTATGACTATTCCGTTGTATTCTCATCTGTTTATTGTTGACCTGTCATGTTTACATTTTGCCTATGCTACGGTTCGATTGGGTAAATGGGTCATCTTGTGACGTCTGGCTTGTTAATTTGTTTAGTTGCCCTGCTATGTCTTTAATTCATTTAATTATATCGTTTATACTGTATTTCCTACTTGTTACGTGTGACTGCCATGTTTTGACTGTTGTTAGTACTTCCGCTGTTATGATACTGGTTATGTTTTCAACTAAGGGTGTTGACCTGTGTGAATTGCTATGCTCACTTATTAATTAATTGCTTCCGCTTTCCTGTAGATATCTGTTTGGCTTGTATGCCTTCGATTTCTGAATTGATTGTATGATATATATGTTGTGTGGATGCTACTTTTGCTATGCTTGCTTATGTTTCAGTTCTAGTATGTCTGGTTTGTATGTGCTTGTTTATATGTCGTCGATGCTTTGCTTTGTTTCGTTCTCCTTGTTATATGTTCGTATTGGATATCTGTATAATTGTGTTCTGCAGGATCCTCATTGACTCATTGTTCTCATTTCGCTTTAAACTTTGTTATCCGTTTCCTTTCTTTCATTTTGCATTTCGGATTTTATTTAGCTTTTGTTTTGTTATATCTGTTCACTGGGCTTTTTAAGCTCAGCCGCATTTCTTTTCCTGCGGCAAGTTTTAGATTTGAAGATGGGCTTTGATGGGCTGAGAGTTGGATTATCTGAATGGACCAACCCTAGTTACCTTTCTAGTTGGACTTATTTTGGAGGGCTATTGTTTTGAAATTTTGGTTTATTTTAGACATTTTGATTCTTTAATTTCCTTGTAAATCTTTTGTTTAAATGACTTGGTACGTTATTCTTTAAGACTTCCGCTTGAAGAATTTTATTTGTATGTTCTGATATGACACCAGAATGTGACACTTCTACCCTTGTCGGGTTGGGGTGTTACAATTATGGTATCAGAGACCAGGTTTCGTCTTGTTGACCTTTGGATTGACCTGTGAGGACTGGGTAGACATTAGGCTTCCGTCTGTTCTAATCTCTTTCGATTCCTTTTGATAGTCGTTCAGATTTAACTTTGATATTCGTTTGTCTTCACTGATTTGGCCTTCCTCTTTAGCATCGAATTTTGTTATTTTGTCTTCGCACATCCGTTTGTCGATCGTTAGATGGAGACTACCGTGGAGCCGAAGAAGATGGTGCGACCCTGCGTTGCGCCGCCAGATCCTGAGCTGGAGAGGTTCGTGACGAAGCCGCACCGAGCGTCGTCTGCTGGAGACATCAGGTGCTGTCTGGAGGAAGCTGGACGGACCAACCAAAGGCGCAAAAGACGGAGACAAGATTCAACCGGTGACTGAGAAGGTTCATCTACTTCATATGATTTGGGCGCGACTTGTGTTACTCCGATTTGTTTGTCACGCGTTTTGAGGTGGTTTGATATTTTGTTATGTGATTTTGATCAGTACTACTTTTCCTTGATCTTTCGGAACTCGGTTTGAATCGTGAAGTTTATTGTTTATGATTTTGGTAATATCTCAGCTTTTCTTTTGGATCATCAGTAATGAGTCATGAGGAACCGTTTTGTGCATTGGTGGCCTTCTTTTCTTTTATGGTATGGTAAGTTGTTTAACGTGTTATATGTTGCATGAATGTGTATCTGGTCTGCGTTGGTATGTTATTGATATCGTTATGTGATATGTTTTGTGTGATATTGGTTATGTGGTTTGTCATGACCCAAGACAGAATATGATGACAATAAGGACTTGTTATGTGATGCAAGTATTATGACGTCTGATCAACGTGATAATACCGAGATCATATAATCTGAACTTATTGAAATCATATGACGTTTTGGGTAATGCCTGGGGTTGGTACGTGAATGGAATAAGGCTTATATCCGTTATTTAGCACTACTCATGTTCGTTTAGAATTTTGTACCTCTTTGCGAGATTCTCACCTACATCTGTTACGTATAAGATTTGTACGCCTTGGAACTGATATTGTTGTGACCTGTATGAGATTATGGATTGCTACGTCTACCTTCAACTAGTTCGTCTCTGTGTACCCCCCGCGACTTCAATTTTCGAGGACGAAAATTTTCTTTTAGAGGGGAAGAGTTGTAAAACCCTAAAATCGTGAACGCGTCAAAAGACCATAATACCCTTGTTGTGGAAATCCGTAAAACGTAACAAACTCGTTAAGTACGTAAAACGTAACCTTATAATTAATATTGTAAGACTCAAAAATAAAACTTATAAATTATGCTAATAAACAATTATCATATAATAAAATGTTGCATGTACTTACTTAAGAAAATAAATAAAATGTAACAAGCTAATGTGGGAAAGTAAATTAAGTTGTGATTTTGGTCTTTGGTTTTCCTGTTTGATCGCCCAAACTAACGCCTAAAGGCTCCCAAATAATTTCCAACTTTAGCTTGATCTTATCACAATATAACCACCTTATATCCCCTTATCTTGAAAACGTAAAACACAAAGAAAAACCCTAGTTTCACTCAAGAAAAATATACGGCAAAGAGCTCTCTCTTCTCCATCAATTCTGTCGACAACAAGAGATTCAAAGAGGAGGTTTGGAGGCTTCAAGTAGGGGCTGAAATCGTGGGACTTGGTACGAGGGCTGCTTGGTTTTGATGTTGGTTGAGACCCCTGCTGGTCGTGGGTTCCTAGGAGACAAAAAGGGTGATAGTTGTTTCGTTTTTGGTCTTGTTCCTACATCTCTTCACGCTACCAAGGTAACGCCTAATATCCACTTATCTCGTCCCTTTTTTCTTCTTTTGTTTCTGGTTGGGTCATGTGATTTTCCTCCATACGTATGATCATATATACAAAGAAAGCATGTCACATAAAATGATAACTCATAGTCACATAATTCATGGTAAAGAGGGAACATAATAACTTGGCATTAAATCTGTTTTTTTTTGGTTACCCATCTCCACGTCATATACATGTTGGTAAATTCTTGTATCACGTTAAAAATAAAGGAGAGGTCGATCGGTTCTTGTATGGGTATGTCATGTTTGATTTGTTCCTGTAAGTTGAATGGATTAAAATAAATGTGGGTACCAACTGTTTGAGAAGAGTATGGTTCATGTATGTAATGTCTCTTGGGGGGTAAGTTTAAAGGTGATCGCGGGAAAAACGGTCAAGTCATTTTGTATTTTGAAACCGTGTCGGGATAGTTGAGTCGGCGGTCAATCATAATATGTGTTTACTTGATCGTAAATGTTAGTCATATGGACCGCGAGCAAGCTTGAATATCGATCGATCATGTGCATGAAAATGAAATAGGAAGCATAAATCTGTATATGACTACTTGAGTTATATTTTGTATATTTAAGTTATTTACAATTCGAACCTTAATCTTTAGTAAATGTCACATGCAAACCTTAAACTTTATAAATTGGCATATAAAACCCTCAAATAGATTATGTATCATATTAAAACTTTAAGTCTACCATTTATCATTTGTAACCCCTAAATTTGGCTAATTAATAATCATTACTCTAAAGTATTTTAAGTTTGTCCATTACTAAAAAATGAGAATACGCTTATGACTCTAAAAATATTATACTGATTAAGCCGTTATGACTTAAATGGCGTCTAAATGATATATGATTATAATTCGTGTAGATTCCGTGAAGAAGGAGTGATCCGTTGCTTCTCTTGTGTTCTTTTCCATTTTCTTTCATTTCATGAGGTACGTGATATTCTATCCCTTTTCAGGTAGGGATTTCTCGACTTTTCAATCCTTGACTTTGCTTTATTCATGATATTCCTTTGCTATGATTTCCTTATGCTATGATCCTTTTGATATGATTCCGACATAATCCTGTGATATGATTCTGTTCGCTATGATATTCTTTTGTTATGATTATGAACTTCTGATTATGAACCATCTGATTATGAACCTCTAAATATGAACTTTGATATGAATTTTGATATGAACTTTGATATGAAACTTTGATATGAACTTTGATATGAACCTTGGTATGAACTTTGATATGAACCCTTATGATATGAATATGCTTTGACCCTTCACGATACCGAGCCAAATATGTGTTCATAGTCAGGAAGGTAACCTGACCGTGTCATTGATGCACCAATGGCATGACTTTAGTGTGGTTGAGTGATGTTCCACACCGTCCCCATTATGATATGATTTTGAGCTCACTATATGTATATGATTTGGCCATTATGTTCCGGGGGGCGTATGGATGCATCCTAGATATGATATGTTTCGAGGGATTTGATCTGTTTGGAGATATATATGGTGAATGATGTCGGGTGCAATCCACGTCTTCACATTTCCGGGAGCTAGCTACTCCATTTGTTACTGAGGTCTCCCCTCCTATTATGTATGGTATTCCGAGGTCACCCCTCCGAATACAATGGTTACTTATGATATGATATGATATGATATGTTCCGGGCTCGTGGTAGATTTCTGACAACCCTTACACCTTTGATATGCTATATTGTACCTTTTGTATTCCCAACGCACTATATGTTACGTTAATTGTTCATTACTCAGTACCTTTATATGACTCACTCTACTACCAAGATATATATATTCCATTGCTTTGATCTCTCACACTCTCATTCCGTTAATTCAGTGACTATCGTTCCATTCACGTAACGGGTTATTATATGCTTATTGAATTTGATTATGCTATTCATGTTTTATGTGACTACTGATTATCCTGCTATGATGTGATTATTATGCGGTTATCTGAGTTACCTATCTTCATATGATGATATGTGATCTCACTGTTATGTGACTCTCTGATTTGTCTGGTGACAATACTAATGTGTAATAGATAGTTTTGTCGGTTTATTATGTGTGCCTTGTTCGGTATCTCGTGGACTATGACTATTCCGTTGTATTCTCATCTGTTTATTGTTGACCTGTCATGTTTACATTTATGCCTATGCTACGGTTTGATTGGGTAAATGGGTCATCTTGTGACGTCTGGCTTGTTAATTTGTTTAGTTGCCCTGCTATGTCTTTAATTCATTTAATTATATCGTTTATACTGTATTTCCTACTTGTTACGTGTGACTGCCATGTTTTTTGTTGTTAGTACTTCATGTTATGATCGGTTATGTTTTCAACTAAGGGTGTTGACTTGTGTGAATTGCTATGCTCACTTATTAATTAATTGCTTCCGCTTTCCTGTAGATATCTGTTTGGCTTGTATGTCTTGTGATTTCCTGAATTGATTGTATGATATATATGTTGTGTGGATGCTACGCCTGCTATGCTTGCTTATGTTTCAGTTCTTGTATGTCTGGTTTGTATGTGCTTGTTTATATGTTGTCGATGCTTTGCTTTGTTTCGTTCTCCTTGTTATCTGTTCGTATTGGATATCTGTATAATTGTGTTCTGTAGGATCCTCATTGACTCATTGTTCTCATTTCATTTTAACTTTGTTATCCGTTTCCTTTCTTTCATTTTCTATTTCAGATTTTATTTAGCTTTTGTTTTGTTATATCTGTTCACTGGGCTTTTTAAGCTCACCCGCATTTCTTTTCCTGCGGCAGGTTTTAGATTTGAAGATGGGCTTTGATGGGCTGAGAGTTGGATTATCTGAGTGGACAAACCCTAGTTACCTTTCTAGTTGGACTTATTTTGGCGGGCTATTGTTTTGAAATTTTGGTTTATTTTAGACATTTTGATTCTTTAATTTCCTTGTAAATCTTTTGTTTAAATGACTTGGTACGTTATTCTTTAAGACTTCCGCTTGAAGAATTTATTTGTATGTTCTGATATGACACCAGAATGTGACACTTCTACCCTTGTCGGGTTGGGGTGTTACAAACTGCTATGATTTGATCATTTGAGATCAAGTGCTAAAAAACAGATTTTGGGTACCACTTTGTAGCTTAAAAATAAGCTACCCAAATAAGCTAAGCACAAAACCAAAAGTAGGGACCTAAAGTAGACCTGGCTAGGAACCTATAAACCAAAAATCAGACATGCAACAGCTCTTATGAGCTTTTGACAAGCCCTGCAAACAGCTGGCGACTCAGATTAATGAGTCAGTGCACAGGCCAAATAAGCTCAACTTGATAAGCCATTTTGAGGCTTAAGAAAAATTACTAAAATTCAATAAAAATCATAATAAGTAACTTGACCAGCTGAACTTATAAAACCCAGAGTTTTACTTGATTTGGGCCAGAAATGAATCAATGATAAATCTCTATAGGTTGGGTGAAAACTTGTTTTTTTCACTTTTGACTTTTTGACAGAAATGGAAGATTGACTTTAATGAACTTTACAACTAATTTAAGGACTGAGATTGATGTATTATACTGAAATAAACTTAATGCAAGTTATATCTATGTATTACAAACACAAAACAAGCTTTTGATTTTCCAAATTTCCAACAGTTATGAGTTTAAGACTGATTCATGGTAATTTTGACTTTTGGTGTTATGTATGCAAACTATAGACTAGAAATGGTGCAAATGATCTGTGAAAAACTAGTGTTACTAACCTTTGACACTGAACTGACCTCAAACTCAGTTTAACCATTTGACCCAAACACTACTTTCAAGACTGTTTTGTAAATATAACTTACCTAATTGCTTATTAGCTTATTCTAGCAACTAAACTGCAACAACATAATCTAAATATAGCTACATTAACAGGTTTAGACTAAGCAACTACCATAGATTCAACATAAGAACTTTACATAAACTGAATTAGAAATATAAAGAAGATAATAAACTCACAAATGTCCTAGCTTATTTTGCATTTTTAAACAGAACCCAAATTATACTATTCTATATCAAACCAACCCAATCCAAGCTGCATCAACCCATATCATCACCAAATCCAAATCAATATCAGCAGTTGACTTTTGTTTACCATAAACCAAATTTGATTGAAACTGTTTTCCAAGCTTACAAAAAGCTATATGAAGCTTAAGTAAACCTGGTTGAACTTAAAAATAAGCTAATAGAAGTTTTAATACAAGAGTTTGAAACTCAATTTTCAACATGAATATGAAAGCAAGAAGCTTAAATGAAACTTTGAATTAGGACTTGAAAACAGATTATATTGATAAAATAACTTAATTTGAGTACATAAAAACAGAGGATTACATCTTTAAACTTAAATTAAAATATTAATGTTAAAAACGGCATACACATGAAAAATAAAACTAACTACCCTCTCTCTAGCTTTTCTTCCTTCTCTTTTATACCCAAAAAGCTTCCACGTGTCCTCTGAGTGAATCCCACTTGGTTCTAGGACCATTGGATGTCTTGAGTGCATTTTGGCCATTGGATTGGTTTTGGTGGGAAAAATGGATATTTGCCAGTGGGGGGTTTGAGTGTTAGGGTGAAGAAGCATTTAATGCTCTTTGTTTGGTTGTTGAGGTGGAGTGATAAGGGGGGTGAAAGGTGAGCTGGGGGGATGGGATATCTGGTGTTGCAGGTTGAGCAGGTGGGAGAAGAAGAAAAGAAGGGAAAAAGGGTGG
Source organism: Chrysanthemum makinoi (assembly GCA_910596185.1). Taxonomy (NCBI): domain Eukaryota; kingdom Viridiplantae; phylum Streptophyta; class Magnoliopsida; order Asterales; family Asteraceae; genus Chrysanthemum; species Chrysanthemum makinoi. The sequence goes on along the minus strand of OU343222.1, from coordinate 240,041,307 downwards.
GTTGACTGGGCTGTTTGACCGGGTAGTAATAATAGAGGAAGGGGGTCAAATGCAGGGGGTCAATTGGCTTGGCAGGGGTCCAAATGGTTTATGACAAGGTCCAAGGTCTAAGAGGTTTAGGTTATAATACAAGGACTTGTTTTGTAATTTCTAAAAAATCAAGGACCAATTCTGCCAATATCTCAAAGTTGTTTCAATGGATCAAAAGTGACAAGCTTCAATAGTACAAGGACCAAAATAGACATTTTCAAATTTCCAAGGACTATTTTTGCCAATTTTGAAACTCAAAGGACTAAACTTGTAATTTCTCAAAACTTTTGATATTTTTCACCAAAGGACTAATTTTGACAACTTATGATTTTAAAAGGACCTTTGGTGAATTTTCTTTTGAAATAAGTGCTCAGGGACTATTTCTGACAACTTTTGAAACTTGGGGACTGAAACTGCCAATTATGCAAACTTAGCTCATTTTTCATCTGATTTTAAACATTTTGCATCTGAAACATATAAAATGCAATTTTGAGATATTTTCAGTATTTTGATGCATTCTGAGCATTTTAAAAGTTTTGAGTTCAGATTAACCAAAAATGATGAGTATTTACACACTCATCGAATGTCGTCATACAAAACAAGTGATGGAAACGATTCATGCTCATTTTGATGAACTTACGGAAATGGCTTCGGAGTATAACAGCTTAGAACCCGGACACAACCGCTTAAACTTCCCCAAACCCCATCATCACTGAACAAAGCCCCCCACTTTCGTCAACAAATGGAAAGGTTATTTGCTCATGTTCAGTGACGATATTGATGAATGTGCTCTGGGTGTATCCATTTGTTTCCGCTGCTCAACCGGATAATACTCTTATACCTCGATACACTGCTACAACAACTACGGTTGAAGGAGCACCACCAGTTGACTCCAACACAACAGTTGAACACACCGCTTCCAACAATGATGAATCGGTGATGATGTTCTAAATGACGTACCCCACCCGCAGATTTTGATCCAAATGCGTTCTTCAACCCGTTTGCAAATGAGAGGCTGCTTTGCACAGATGTCGCGGAATCATCAACAAACCATTTGAATCCTCGAAATCTGCACAATGTATACCAACATCAACCCTCCACACATAGATGGACAAAAGACCATCCTCTGGAAAATATTATTGGCAACCCGAATCAACCAGCGTTACACGACAACGTCTTCACTCGATGGTGAACACGCATTTATGCACTCACCGTCACCAATCTGAACCTAAACACATCAAAGACGCAATGACAAAAGACAACTGGATTGAATCCATACAAGAAGAACTCAACCAGTTTAAACGTCTTGAAGTATGGGAAATGGTTGAAAGACCTACAGGATTCTACGTCATTGGTCTCAAATGGATTTGGAAAAACAAATTGGATGCTGAAGGAAATGTTATCGAAATAAGTCACGTCGGTAGCTAAGGGTTATCGTCCGGAAGATGGAATAGACTTTGAAGAATCTTTTGCTCCGATTGCTCGTCTTGAGGCTGTTCGGATATTTCTCGCGTTCGCGGCTCATATGAATATGACGGTCTATCGGATGGATGTCAAAACTGCGTTTCTCAATGGACAACTTAAAGAAACGGTTTATGTCAGCCAACCGAATGGATTCGTTGATCCTGAGTTTCCGAATCACGTCTACAAATTGAACAAAGCTCTGTATGGTCTCAAACAAGCTCCTCGGGCATGGTACGATAAGCTATCATCTTTCCTCATTGCTAATAATTTCACCAAAGGTTCGGTTGACCCAACTCTTTTTATACAATATCACGGGCACATATCTTAATTGTTCAAATTTACGTGGATGACATCATTTTGGGTCTACACATAAAAAGTTTTCAATCGCTTTGCAAAACTAATGAAGAAAAATTTTGAAATGTCCATGATGGGTGAACTCACGTTCTTTCTCGGACTGCAAGTTCATCAATCACCCCGTGGTATTTTCTTGAGTCAGTCCAAATATGCCCTTGAATTGTTAAACAAATTTGGAATGAAAACCTGTGACACCTATGCCACACCAATGGCTCATACCAAGAAGCTAGACGCTGATTTACATGGGAAATTGGTGGACCCTACAAAATACCGTAGTATTATTGGGTCTCTCATGTATCTAACAGCTAGCGATATTGTCTTTGCCGTATATCTTTGCTCTCGTTATCAGTCGCGACCAACTGAAACCCACCTCTCAGAGGCTAAAAGAATCCTCCGATACATAAAGGGAACCATTAACTTGGGGATCAAGTATCCGAAGGATTCTGGTGTTGAACTAATAAACGCTTTTCAGACGCTGACAACGCAAGATGCTTAGACTCACGGAAAAGTACTTCAGGAGCTTTACAATTTCTTGGTGATAAACTGGTGTCATGGCAATCGAAGAAGCAGGATTGTACATCATCCTCAACCAGGCGGAGAATATGTAGCCACTTCGGCGTGTTGTGCTCAAGTCATTTGGATGAGAACACAACTCAAAGACTATGGTTACGTATTTGACGAATCCCGATGTCTGCGACAATCGGAGTGCAATTGCGATCTCGCAACTCGAGTTCAGCACTTTTCGAAATCAAAGCACATCGATCTTCGATATCATTTCATCAAGGATCACGTGGAAGGTATTGTTGAATTATACTTCGTGGGTACAGAATACCAATTGGCAGATCTTCTCACCAAAGCCTTGCCTCCAGCTAGGTTTAATGAGTTGGTCCACCGGATTGGTATGAGGTGTTTGACTCAAGAGGAATTGGATGAACTCCTAAAACAGTCTTAAAAACCTGTCAAACACCAAAATCTCTTTTGTAAATATTTTTCAAAAACAAAATACAAAAATATAAAATCAGAAAATCTCAAAAACATTCTTCTATCTAATTCTTTCAAACATCGCAAGTACAAATCTTCAGTCAACACTTTGTTCTATCAAATCTTTCACTATTTTTCCCGAACAAGTGTTGAGGGGGAGAAAGTAAATATTTTTCGGTTTCATAAAACCTTGTACTTCCATGTTTTCAAAATCATGTGGTTTCTTCTAAAATGGTGGATACGTTTCTCGTCATATACTCTCCTCGGACTCAAATGTTTTTAACCATTTCATTATTTCAAAAGCCGAGGGGGAGTATCGTGAAGTTTCTTGCCTTACAAATGTTTTGTCTTACCTAAACAGAAGTCAAAGGATCTTGGTTGGAACCTCTTTAAGGTTGAGGGACTGAATGTGTCAACTTGGCAAATTAATTCATTTACTCCTAAACCACCAAGATCAAACGGCCCAAATCAAATCTTCTAAATCCGTTCAAGTTTTTCATAATCTATAAGTTCTAAACTGTTTTTAATCAAGATGATAAACAAGGATTTCTAAAATTCTTTCAAATCCAACGGTTCAAACTCTTTAAACTGATTTTGGAAAATTGTTAACTCGAACGAATTGGGTGTTTATGCATAAAAGTGTTTGGATTGAAATGAGTTGTGTTAAAACCTTTCTTAGTGTCTATTAAACTTGTTTCAATCGTCCAAAACCATCCTAAATCTTAAATTTCATTAATTTGAATTCTAGGGTTCTTGCGCTCATCTAGGTTTTTCTTTTCTCGTGATATGTTATTAGTTAGTCAAGAAAGTGTTAGAATAAGTTTATATGCATGTTTTTGAACCTTTAAATTAGCCCAGAAACATCTAAACTGTATGAACTTAAGTTTTAGGTTTTTAGGGTTCATCTCCCATAAATCTTTTGATTCTGTGGTGGAAATGTGTTAAATCTTGTTCCATTGCACTCATATGATATCTAGGACACTCCAGAAACATTCTTGTTTGATTTATGTAGCTATATCCCTTACACGTAGATTAAGGGTTTAGGGTTTAAGTAATTTTATCTGCTAAGTCTTTCTGTGTGTATCTGCTATGTTCTTATGCTTGTTTTGTGATCTAAAAGATGTTTGGAGTTAACTGCAATCAAGTTTTCATGTTTATATTTAACAGGTTAATTATTCGTAATGTCGGAATCTTTAGGTGTTCAAACCGTTACGCTTAGGAATACTTTATGCGTAAAGTCACGCAAGAGTAATCTTACGCATAACTCTTACGCATAAGGGGTCTACAGTGGATTACGTGTATCTTGGAAAGATATTCGTAAACAAGGCTTGTTACGCATAAGCTTTGATCTTACGAGTAAACTGTACGCGTAACATCTAGCTTTTCCTACAGCGTAAGCTTAAAGCCTTTGAACTTGTCTTACAGCGTGAAAATCTTACGCCTAAGCTTGGTCTTACGCTTTAGCTTACTCCTACGGATAAGCTCCTTTCTTACGCATAAGGATCCTTGTTACTCATAACCCATTGTTCACTACTTTTTGGCCCGTTACTCATATGTTACTTGTTAAATGTTACGCATAGGTCACAAATATCTGATGTTTCATATAAGCTTACAAAAGTTAATATGTTGTATGTTAAGTGAATTATTGCTCTTTGAAATTTCAAAATTAACATGTTCACGTAACTTATCACATCAACTTCATACATTTGGACTAATGTGACTTAGGACTTGTAACTAACATAAACATGTTACCATCATACAAGTAATTAGATAATAAATCAGACTAATACAAACACATTGTGTTTCCATATGTCTGTCTCTTTGTCTAATGACTTTCAGATCATGAAATGGCTGCAAATCAAGCAAACATCAATGCCCCAGCTGAGCTCTCGATGGCAAACACATTCCAAGCCGGATACGACAAAACAATTGGCAAGAACTATCTCCGTGTCATCTTCAACTACTTCATATGCTCATAATCATCTTGCGATTCTTTGTGGACATCCTTCTACTACATCCATTCAAATTCATGTTCACAAAGTCATCCTGATGATTAGTATGATTCAATAGATGAGGTAATACAATTTCGTAAGACATTAAAGCAGAAATGGATGGAATTCCATGCTTCAACCTTTCCGGTTAATCAACCCGGTGGGGCAGGAGGGTCAAGCAGTAGTCCTCCACTTATGGAAGATCCATTGTAAACATTTCTTACCACATCCGATCCGGTTAATCAACCCGGTAAGGATCAGGATGTCACTGTCTCTACAACTGTTGAAATGAAGCAACCACAACAACAACTTATACAACCGCAAGAAGAAAAGCATGGTGAAGATGTGGAAATATATGACGAAGGAGATTACGATCATGATAAGGATGAAAGATTCACTGATGATAATTTGGCGGCTGAAGAGGAAATGATTCGAAAAGAGGCAAAAGAAGCTGCTAGAGCTGAGGAGGAAAAGTTAAAGAAGGAATCAGACAACTACACAGTTGACAATCCTATACACAAACCTCAACAATCTTCTATAACACCTCTTGACACTTCCACCAAACCCAAATCATCATCTCAATCATCACCTTCATCAACATAAGAAACACCTATGTCAACAACAAAATCTGTTAAGAAGGCAACTCCATCTAATGATTCGATAAATGGTTAAGCATGTTATCACCACTACACAACAAGCTACACAGCCACCATCATCAGATCAACCAAGGGATTTAGAAACCACACCACCAATGGAGAAAACCGTTGATCACTTTACATAAACTGGTGGTGAGGATCATGACATACCCGAGCCCTAACCAGAACCTCAACCGAAATTTAGATCAAGTACATTACTGCACTCCTTGTTTTCACACGCTTCAAATCTAAGAGCGTATTGAAGTTCTCCACCTCGGGGTCGAATCTTACCTAAATTCTACACTTCATCGGAATCAATCAAGAACCTCAGTACAAAATCGTTCATAAACAAAAGTTTGGGTTTGTCTACCAAAGTGAAAATCATCATACTTGCTTCATGGCTTTCGATGAAATTCACTAAGTTTTACGACGCCACCCTGGAGATGGTTCGATATGGATTGTCATTTCGATTGAAGGACATTGAGTTGGGTATAATTCAGACGAAGAGATGGAATTCAAAGGATCGCAAGGATGTTCGTTGATTAATCACTAGGATTGATGAATGTTTGATTCATCGGGATCAGATGCAACGGTTGGAGAGCTATGTGGGAGGATGACCAAACTTTCCGATTCTGACTTTCCAACGTCCTCAGAAAGTAGCTGATCGTCCGTAATCATTGGGTACACTATTAACTTTCTTGATTGTGATTTTGTCTGTTTGAATTATGTCTATGGCTTGTGCACACATTACAGTGTACAACCCGTACTTGTAAATAAAGGACCCTGTGGTACGCTTCAGTGCCACAATCCTTATAAAAGGAGCGAAAGCTTCTTACTTTTGAGTAAAACCTATCAAACCTTTCACTTTTCAAGGTTTTGCTCAAAAGAACTAGTACTTTCCCTTATGATTTTCAAAACCTCACCGTTTATATCACTCGTTGAGGGGGAGTACTTGAATTAAAACTTTGTTCAAAAATTGTTCACAGTGGTCATTCTTCCCGCAACACTCGAAATGGTCATATTTGTTCTCAACTTTTCAAAAATAACATCACATATGCCATTTTTGAGGGGGAGAAAATACGTGATAAGAAATATGTTGTGTAAATGCAAATGAATCTTTGTGCTATAGACTTAACCCATGAATTGACGAGATCTTAACTGTTAGTAACTCGAAAAGACTTGTCCGGGACGGGTAATAATTTCAAGCTAGTTTGCTAGTGATGTAAACGTGTCTCGCAAAGGACTTGTCTGAGTAGAATGTACCATTCGAGAAACTCTTGGTAGACATGAACTCTGACGGGTTTGACAACCTTTCGAGGATTGTCTACACCTTCAAGGTAGTTATTAGAGCTAGTTGTCACCTAAAAGCTGACAATGTAACTCTTTAACTATGCCAAGTAACCGTGTCTCGCGGGGGAGTGTCTATCTTGAGTTGATCAATTCAAAATGTGCGCGCTCTTTCCTCACTGTGCATTTTAACCATTAAAACTTTTAAGCACATGTGGAGGGGGAGTATTTATGCAAAATCATATCTCAACAGTGGTACTAAAATATTTTTCATTCACAAACACTTTGAGAGATTTTTCACAACAATGGTTTTTTATGGCAACATAGGTTAGTCATGCAGTTATAAGGTGACTAAGGTTAGGAATAACCGTCCTATGATCCCCCAAAGCCGGAGGGATCTACCCCATGATGTGACAACTCGTAATTTCAGGTCATTTTTCAATTTCATCATTCATCGTTTATCGTAAACTAGGTTTACGAGTTTCAAAATTCGCGTAACCTTAGTGGTTTAGCTGTGAATTCATGATCATATCATCAAGGGCATTTCATATAGGCTAGGTTTAGTCTACATTTCATTGGGATCATTATCATCATATTAGTTCATGCATGGTTTTGCATTTTACCTTAAACGCGTAATTTTCATATTAAATAAACGCTATCGCGTGATTAATTATTTTGAACATTTGATCCGTTACTTCCAAAAATTATCCCAATATATTTTTATACTCATATTAAGTTTATAAAAATAATATTATGAGTTTACCCAGTGTTTTAAATTATTTTGTATATAAATTGTTATATTTATATAATTACGACGTTTTTCTTAAATACTACACGATAATTATTATTTCACTCAAATTTGGCAAAAATGTATTTTTATAATTTTTATGACCTCAATATATTTTATCTTGACCCGTTAAAATTTATTTTTATCTAACGCTACCCTAAATACTCAAATGTGTATACAATTTACCACATGTCTTCAATTAACTTACACTTAATTACACTTATACATTATATAAAAAAAAAAAATATATATATATATATATATATATCTAAATGATGACTAACACCCCCTTGTCGACACAAGGGGGGGGTGAGTCACTTATGTTTGAATAATATCTACAAGTATAATGTATTATACTTATACACAACACATACACCTCATTCTTGCAAAGATCAAAAACCATTTCTTTCCTCTCTTCCTCTTGCAACCGGCCACACCAAGGGACCAAGAAGAAGATCATCAAATATTTTCTAGACAATATTTTTAACACTCTAGTATCACTCTTGATTAAGGTTGTGCAATAAAAACCTTGGGTGATTAGGAAAAATCCTTTGTTCTCATAAACCTCATAAGGTTAACTAGTAAGCATCCATATTCATGATCATATTTCATATTCATTGTTATATTCATTTCATCATATTTGAGAAAACATGCAAGTCTCATGGATGTTTATACCACTTTTACATGTTTTTAAGAGTTATACATATATTTGTCATCCTATAATTACTCCTTGTTATAAATCACTCTTGGTGATGTCTAGGAACCCATGACACCCTAAGAAGGTGTATGGTAGGATTAGAATAGCTTCGGAGTTGGTTTGAATTGGTTGGAATAGGTTTGGCGCGAGAAAAACTCATTTCGACAACTATATATAAGGTCCTGACCTTCGTGAAATCTGGAATTTTTGACAGTAAGCAAAATATTTTGGGCTAGATATTTGGAAAATATACTTTAAAATGAAAACGTGGCCGCTTGAACGGGTTAAAACGGAGCTATAACAAAGAAGTTATGAATTTTTGAAGTTTGACGACGAAAACTATTTGTTTTTAAAATTCAGCATGTGTCTCGACTTTTCTGAGTCAAAAAAATGAGTCTTAAGCGTTGTTAAATGTGTCGACTTATCAAAAATATATTAGTATATGTTATCACGATTCCGTGGATATAAAGAACGTAGAAAACGGACTTATAACGACTAAGTATACGTTATCACGATTCCTAACGCTCGACGTGCACCATTTTACGACTAGCTTTTCAAGGCCGTTTAGTCACTTTCATGAAAATTTCAACGACACTATTTTACGACGAAAAGTTATAATTTCATAATAAATCACTAAATGATTATCGTCGGGTATCATTTCAGCGTAAATACATGAGAAGTAATTTAAAAATGGTCAAGACGTTAAAAGATTAGTATTTCTCGACAAAAAGTATTATTTTCAAAAATTCACAAGTGGTATAGATATCATCCGAATTGCATGCATAACATTACATCATAACTTATTACATATCATATCATTCATAATAGGTCAAGTTTAGATATTCACGCTACATTTCGGTATATCCACTTTTGTCATCATAATCATTGCAACAGGTGAGTTCCATAGCCCCATTTTCAATTGTTTTTATACTACTTTTGGGGGAGATACATGCTCATCAACTTTTATGACATTCATGATTATTTGCAACTATATGTTTATCTGAACTGAATGTTTAGTCATATTCTATATCATAAATCACGGAGCTAAATGTCTTGGTATTATCATTGAGCTAAATGTCTTGGTATTATCATTGAGCTAAATGTCTTGGTATAATCATGAACTAATGGTCTTGGAATTATTTGAAACAACACTCATATGTGTTATATCAATTGAATATTGTTAGATTAAGTAATGTACTGAACCTAAACTATACGAATTATGTGTTATGTCAAGTAACTATTGATACATTAAGTTATGCACTATTTTGTGAATTCATTTGACGATGTGTGTTTGACATAAATTAAATACATTTTGGCAATGGGTTGTGAACACACAGGTTGCAAGTTTTGTATGGGCGGAACTTGGAACTGAGTGGATTTACATTGCCTTTGCTGCATAAACGATTTTGAAAGGCTTTACATTTCAACGTAAACTCTATGAACTCACTCAACCTTTGTGTTGACACTTTTTAGCATGTTTTATCTCAGGTATCTAAGGCATTCACTTCATGGCATGCATATGGACATATCATAGAGTCGTGGTGACGACGTGTCATACATAGGATTTATGCACTTTAAAACATCGTTTGGCTTGTAATAAACTTATTTCCACACAAATTGATTTTCATTTGAGACCTATCTTTTGTAAACTCTGAATGTTTTATTAAATCAAACGATGTGTTTTCCAAACGACACTTTAGGTCGTTCAATATAACTGTGATTGTGATGCTATGACAGTCAACCCTAGGAATTCCATTCCGCTGCAAAACAGGTAATTTGGGGTGTGACAGATTGGCATCAGAGCTTCAGTTATATAAAACTAGGTTGCATCATTGACCCTAGACTATAACTACATCATCATAGCATCTCATCATTTCATCATAAGTGCATATTCACTTTACATGCGGTTTATACGTACATTTTTTGAGTTATTTACTTTCATTTCAAATCGATTGTCACATGGATGCCTTCAAATACCCATTCCATTATCTTTTCTTTAGACTCCAATGTGAAGAATGTCTTATCATTCCCTATCACAATTTTAATATCAGCTGATTCATCACCGATAACGTCGAATGGCGAGGAAAAACCTTTAAGTACGGCGAAGTCACTCTCACTCCTTTATTTCACCACTAACATGTCGAGTTACACGTTATTCACACATTAAGTCACTAGACCATCATACATTTGAAGCACTTACGACACCTCATAACCCATCTTTTGGGAACCCGTCGATTATTTTGAAAAGTAACCTCAAACTTATCACCACACATCACATCTCTTTAGAGCGCTTATTCTTAACATAGGACTTTGCTACGCCTCACCTTTCCTCTTATTTTGAAGAGTTATGGCATCAAGAAAGCCGCACAGAAATGACACCAGTTGTTATCCAAAGGTATATAGAGGATAGTATAGCCGAGGCACTAAGGAAAGAACAAGCAACGGTAGCTGCTGCTGCCGAGGCCACGGCCGCTGAAGCCGCTAGACTTGCTACTGCTACAGGAGCTGCAGGAGGATCTGGAGTTCGAAATTGTACATACAAGGACTTTAAGAACTGTGATCCCACAAAGTTCAAAGGCACAGAAGGAGCCACTGCTATGGTTCGATGGTTTGAGAAGATGGAGTCTGTGTTTCTTCTATGCAATTGTCTAGAAAACTACAAGGTGAAGTTTGCCACTGGTACACTCTTAGATGGCGCAATGTCATGGTGGAATTCGTATGCGCAGCCTATTGGTATCGAAAATGCTTACAAGCTCACATGGGATCAATTCAAGAGGTTGTTGAAAAAGAAGTATTGTCCACGCACGGAGGTGAAGAAATTAGAAACGGAATTTTATGAGTTAGTAATTGTTGGTTATGACATCGAGACCTACATTAGGAGGTTTCAAGAATTGGCTGCACTATGTCCATCAATGGTTTCGGAAAATGAGAAACTATTGGAAAATTTCATTGGAGGACTTCCACAATGTATTCAATGAGATGTAACTTCTTCCGATCCACAAACAATTGAAGAAACTATCAGGATAACTCAAAAACTCATTGCTCAAGTCGTGAAAGGGGAAAACATTATCAACAATAACCGTAACAACAACCACAACAACCAAACTAGCAACAACAAAAGGAAATGGGAAAAGGACCAGGGAGGTTATGATAACGACAACCAAAACCATAACATTAACCATCATCAACAACAGAATAGAGGGCAAGAAACTGCAATGGTTTATGTTGTTGCATCAATAGAAGGCAGAGGTTATGCTGGAACCTACTCACTATGTAATCTATGTAAGTATCATCACTCGGGTCTTTGCCCTGTTAAGTGCTACAAGTGTCAAAAACTAGGACACCATGCCAGGAATTGTAGAGGCAAGACCATAGTTACATGTTTCGATGTGGGAGCAAGGACACTATCGGAACCAATGTCCCCGAAACCAAGGTTAACAAGTTGAAGGAGCTCATGGGAAAGCAAATATGTTAGAAGGAGGAGAAGCTCAACAAGGTATCAACAACGCGAAAGACTGAAGAAGTTCGGAAACTAACAGTTTTATTTTCCTTATGTACTATGTCGTACTAAGTTTATGTCTTCCATCGTATTCGGATCTTATGACTTAAGATGTACAACTTTTGATAAACCACTCATTGTAAAATATTCTCATTAAGCGTACTTTCTTTTCCTTCCGATTTGTTATCACTTACGAGAATTTTACTTCCTTCTACTTTAACTGCCATTTTAACGACACGGTTTAAATCTATGTAAACATTGAGAGTTATCACAACTAAACCGAACGTCTCATTATCGTTCCTTAATTATACATAACCTAGCTAACTATGTCTAATTCTGGAGGGATCATGTTATGTTGGGAGCAGTTATTTATAAGTCTTAGTGCAAGCAGGGTTTTTACATATTCAAAAAAGTCAAAGTGTTATTCATGGGAGATTCATCCAATATTTTCTTTACAATGATGTTTTGTACGCTCTAAATCATCGATAACCATAACGACATCTCTTCATGTCTTATCTCCTCGTTATTCATCACAAACTCAAAAATTCGATAGACTAACACGAACTGAATTCAGGGACTGAATTCCTTTTTGGGTGGGCGAATGTGACAACTCGCAATTTCAGGTCATTTTTCAATTTCATCATTCATCGTTTATCGTAAACTAGGTTTACGAGTTTCAAAATTCGCGTAACCTTAGTGGTTTAGCTGTGAATTCATGATCATATAATCAAGGGCATTTCATATAGGCTAGGTTTAGTCTACATTTCATTGGCATCATTATCATCATATTAGTTAATGCATGGTTTTGCATTTTACCTTAAACGTGTAATTTTCATATTAAATAAACGCTATCGCGTAATTAATTATTTTGAACATTTGATCCGTTACTTCCAAAAATTATCCCAATATATTTTTATACTCATATTAAGTTTATAAAACTAATATTATGAGTTTACCCAGTGTTTTAAATTATTTTGTATATAAATTGTTATATTTATATAATTACGACGTTTTTCTTAAATACTACACGATAATTATTATTTCACTCAAATTTGGCAAGAAATGTATTTTTATAATTTTTATGACCTCAATATATTTTATCTTGACCCATTAAAATTTATTTTTATCTAACGCTACCCTAAATACTCAAATGTGTATACAATTTACCACATGTCTTCAATTAACTTACACTTAATTACACTTATACATAATAAAAATATATATATATATCTAAATGATGACTAACACCCCCTTGTCGACACAAGGGGGGGGGGGGTGAGTCACTTATGTTTGCATAATATCTACAAGTATAATGTATTATACTCATACACAACACATACACCTCATTCTTGCAAAGATCAAAAACCATTTCTTTCCTCTCTTCCTCTTGCAACCGGCCACACCAAGGGACCAAGAAGAAGATCATCAAATATTTTCTAGACAAGATTTTTAACACTCTAGTATCACTCTTGATTAAGGTTGTGCAATAAAAACCTTGGGTGATTAGGAAAAATCCTTTTTTCTCATAAACCTCATCAAGTTAACTAGTAAGCATCCATATTCATGATCATATTTCATATTCATTGTTATATTCATTTCATCATATTTGAGAAAACATGCAAGTCTCATGGATGTTTATACCACTTTTACATGTTTTTAAGAGTTATATATATATTTGTCATCCTAGAATTACTCCTTGTTATAAATCACTCTTGGTGATGTCTAGGAACCCATGACACCCTAAGAAGGTGTATGGTAGGATTAGAATAGCTTCGGAGTTGGTTTGAATTGGTTGGAATAGGTTTGGCGCGAGAAAAACTCATTTCGACAACTATATATAAGGGTCTGACCTTTTCTGTGAAATCTGGAATTTTGGACAGTAAGCAAAATATTTTGGGCTAGATATTTTGAAAATATACTTTAAAACGAAAACGTGGCCGCTTGAACGGGTTAAAACGGAGCTATAACGAAGAAGTTATGAATTTTTGAAGTTTCAGAAAATTCAGCATGCTGTCTCGACTTTTTACGAGTCAAAAATGAGTCTTAAGCGTTGTTAAATGTGTCGACTTATCAAAAATATATTAGTATATGTTATCACGATTCCGTGGATATAAAGAACGTAGAAAACGGACTTATAACGACTAAGTTATTCACATTTTAAACAAGTTGCCGTGACTTTATTATATAAGAAAAATTAGTATATTTCTATTAGACAAACTGTACGTCAACAAGGGACCATGTTGAGGGTCGTTTTTAACATGGATGTAGTACTTTTTACAAAATGATGTCTTCTAGTAAAAGTAAGTTCGCATAGCCTATTTTCCAAAAATGTCCAACCGTTCGTCAAGCGGAGTTGTAATGAATAAAATACGATCACTTAAACTCTGCCGAAAACCACCCTTAAACTATATTTTGGGCAAAAGTACCATACTTTACCTATATTTTTCTTCGAGATCGAGACCTCTAGGATGGAAACTTAATGCTTAAACTTTGAGATAACGATACAAGCTTCCCAAAACCGTTGAGTTCATTTCCTAATGCTCGACGTGCACCATTTTACGACTAGCTTTTCAAGGCCGTTTAGTCACTTTCATGAAAATTTCAACGACACTATTTTACGACGAAAAGTTATAATTTCATAATAAATCACTAAATGATTATCGTCGGTTATCATTTCAGCGTAAATACATGAGAAGTAATTTAAAAATGGTCAAGACGTTAAAAGATTAGTATTTCTCGACGAAAAGTATTATTTTCAAAAATTCACAAGTGGTATAGATATCATCCGAATTGCATGCATAACATTACATCATAACTTATTACATATCATATCATTCATAATAGGTCAAGTTTAGAGATTCACGCTACATTTCGGTGTATCCACTTTTGTCATCATAATCATTCCAACAAGTGAGTTCCATAACCCCATTTTCAATTGTTTTTATACTACTTTTGGGGGAGATACATGCTCATCAACTTTTATGACATTCATGATTATTTGCAACTATATGTTTATCTGAACTGAATGTTTAGTCATATTCTATATCATAAATCACGGAGCTAAATGTCTTGGTATTATCATTGAGCTAAATGTCTTGGTATTATCATTGAGCTAAATGTCTTGGTATTATCATTGAGCTAAATGTCTTGGTATAATCATGAACTAATGGTCTTGGAATTATTTGAAACAACACTCATATGTGTTATATCAATTGAATATTGTTAGATTAAGTAATGTACTGAACCTAAACTATACGAATTATGTGTTATGTCAAGTAACTATTGATACATTAAGTTATGCACTATTTTGTGAATTCATTTGACGATGTGTGTTTGACATAAATTATATACATTTTGGCAATGGGTTGTGAACACCCAGGTTGCAAGTTTTGTATGGGCGGAACTTGGAACTGAGTGGATTTACAATGCCTTTGCTGCATAAACGATTTTGAAAGGCTTTACATTTCAACGTAAACTCTATGAACTCACTCAACCTTTGTGTTGACACTTTTTAGCATGTTTTATCTAAGGTATCTAAGGCATTCACTACATGGCATGCATATGGACATATCATAGAGTCGTGGTGACGACGTGTCATACATAGGATTTATGCACTTTAAAACATCGTTTGGCTTGTAATAAACTTATTTCCGCACAAATTGATTTTCATTTGTGACCTATCTTTTGTAAACTCTGAATGTTTTATTAAATCAAATGATGTGTTTTCGAAACGACACTTTAGGTCGTTCAATATAACTTTGATTGTGATGCTATGACAGTCAACCCCCAGGAATTCCATTCCGCTGCAAAACATGTAATTTAGGGGTGTGACACAGGACACCACAAATAGTTAGTATTTAGAAGTCCTTAGGTATGATTGTAAAAAGGAGAAAATGAGAATCGGAGAAAGAAGGAGTTGAAGAATTAAAAAGAAATGCAAAGAAAAGGGTGAAAAGAAATAGCCCTCCAGATTATTCAACTTAGGCGTAAAACCGTGTTCAATTCATATGCTACCGGTTGTCACTAGATGACACCGTATTAAAGATTAAAAGTCGCCATGGACCTGGACGCATGCACTAAACCTTCTTAACCACTCAATTTTCTCAACAAAGCTTGTTTCATTCTCACAGAACCCTACGTGAAACTATCGCCTTTCTCTTAGAGATTGCTGATATTGAAGAAGGAGATCCTCTCCCTAGTCTCCGCTCAGGAAAACCAAAACGCACTATTGATTCTAGAGCCATGAGATTCATCAAAATATCTTTTAGGTACACTTGACATTTCATCACTTGATATTCAACAATAAGAATTTTAGTGGTACATTATCGAGTCCTTCACAGATCTTAGCAATCTGTCGAGAACATTTATGAGAGGTTCACATTTGTGATCCTCGGTGATTGAATGGAAACTCCCCGCCAGTGGTCAACATCAAACCGACAATAGGTCGCTTTGGCAACTCCCCGTGGATTGCTTAGTGGTCTCAAACGGTCTACGTCAGAGGTGATGCTTCGGTGTACCTCGACTCATCTCAATCGTAGGTGTACTTCGTACATCGTGTATCTCACTTGTGGGACTTCGATTCTGGAACGGCCTTTGTAAGAATTAGAGTTGTGTTTTCACACTATGCTGTTAACACTCTCGAGGTTCGAACTTGTAAGTGCCTGAATCCGCTTATTACTAACCGTTTTTATGTTTTCTTCTTATGGAAGCTCAGGTGGAATGATCGTCAGATTCTTCTCATGCTCACGCCAACATCATCACTAATGGAAGTTCTATCCAAAGCAACACAACAAAGAATGATTCTTGGTCAATACGAGAATCTACAAAGTTAAAGACTTAAAGAACTTCATCAAGATCAATTCCAACGCGTCAAAGAGCGGTGAGCATGTTGAAGAATGACGTGAGACACTGGAGCAAAAGCGTATTGAAAGTGCATATGATGCTGACAACAAAAACATACTATCACTTTCATCACAAAGAACAATGATCAAAGAACAAAGTTAAAGATGACGCCAAAGCATAACTGTTCAAAGAAAACTATCTCGCTTCTTTGGAGATGGTTCAAATCAAGGCGTTCTTCTCAAAGAAAGAAGAATGTCGACGACATCAAAGCTACTATTACATCAACGCCTTCACCGCTTTTCATCACCAACACTTGAGTGTTTGTTACTCATATGTAATAACACTTGAGGGGGATATTGTTGGAATCACTCCTAAACCTTATTCAAGTGTTAGTTACTCATATGTAATAGTTAGCTTATTATGGCCTTTATGTTTGTTATTAGCCTTAAGCTTATGTAGAAGGCCCATGAGCTTAGGCCCAAGCCCATAGGAGAAAGGGAAGGAGTAGGAGTGTTGCCCTAGCTCCCTGCCTATAAATATCATGTAATAACCCTCACTTGAGGGTTGGTTGTTCAAGTTTTTCTCACCCTACACATAACCGGTCTTACTATATCGTGTGTGTGTGTTTGATTTCTTGTTCAATCGCCTTCATCTCTTTCTTATAAGCTTGTGTTGTAAAACTAGTGACCTAACAGCCTTCTTAAACAAAAAAGTCCAAATACATCGAGCTAACTCAACATACCTCATCTATGGTCTCGAAATGATGCAAAGGCCAAGTTATAAAGTTTACAAGCTACCGGCACACTCATAATTTGGTGGATTTGGGGTAAAATATTTGAAACTGATAAGGCTAATCTCACCATATAATATCAAGGGATGTATGTGCTCCGTTAAGGTCGAATCTAGTTAGGTTAATAAAAACATGTCAAAATTTTAAAAATGGCAAAAATTTTCAAAATAAACAAGAAAAACGAGGGTAAAATAAAGCTCAAGAGATAATTCTACTCCCGTCCCCCCACTTGAATTGTACATAGTCCCTTTTGTACTAAGCCTTAAATAAAGGTGAAGAGAAAAGTAGAATTAGAGCGAGAACTTCCCTGAAATTTGCTCTAAAAGAAAGAAGGCCCACGAAAAAGAGACGTGCCTTCGTATAATCATCCATGAGCAAACTTCAATCCACGAAATCACACTCACTGACAAAGCATAATTCTAAAACAAAAATGAAAATGAAAAAACCTAACTCAAAGCTTTCAGGAATCATTGTTGCATTTAGCATATGCAACAAGATTTTTAAACCACTTGGTGTCCCAAGTGGACGAGTGAAGTCTCGTGAGGGTTTATAGGAACATACCCACAAAGTTCATTTAAAATACTAATACAAGGTTATTGTGTTTAAAATGAAAGAAGTAAGATAGGATAGTTACGTCGTAATCTTAAGAGGAGTTACTACGCCGTAACTAGGCAAAAACCCGCATACGCCGTAAGAGGTAGCTACGGTAACTAACGAGATGGTATTACGCCGTAGTAATTGGTAATGCATCCTAATACCGCTGCAAGGGTTGGTTACTACAGTAACCACTGATATGAGTTACGCCAGTAAATATGGTTAGATCAGCATGCGCAGCGAAAGCAATCACCCAAGTTTCTCGCAAAATGGTTAAAAACACAAAACCCTACGAAATGGAAATAAAACAAAAGAAAGGGATAATTGGGTTGTCTCCTCGAAGAGCACTTTTCTTTATTTATGAGTCTTTAAGTTAGACACAGAGCCTCGGGCTTTATGGTGGCCTGTGGCTTGCCAACTTCTTCTACCCAGCATTTTTATTTGAAGAAGGTGGTCCCGAACAAGTGGAGAAACAAACCGAGTCATGGAGTATCTTTCAGTAGAAAATTAGCCTGTGCCCACTCGTAACGAAATTTAGCTTCATCTACCCATTTTATTTTAACACTCCAAACTTTACTCAGTAACCAATTTTCAAATGAGATTCCATTGTATCCTACTTCACTTCTTTTCTTCTTCAAAACATGCCTATTCCTTTCGTTTGAGCGGCCAGATCGGGTATTCTCCATCGCAGATCTTGTGGTTGGGGTCTATGTAGGCCTTCTGCATGGTGAATTTATCGACATCATAGCAGTTCACAAAAAATGAATGGTCCAATCAACCTTGGTGAACCATTCGTTAAGAATATTATGCCCTTGCAACCACTTTTTCACGATAAGTTTTTCGTCTTCCCAAAGACCACCAAACTTCAGCAGCCTTTCTTTATTATTCGAATGAGATGTTGTACTCCTCCATTGCATCATTTTTGAAAAGGAGCACATGTAGGCAATGTTACCTTGGTCCCATCAATCAAACAAATATCGGAGCACAACAAAGTGAAGTTTTCCCAAACGAATAACTAGGCAACAGTAGAATGTGGGACTTCTTCCTCATTGCCAGCCACGCCGATTCGTCCCCGAGATGGTCAAAATATGAAGGAGGAAACCTATCGGAATAATCCAATTTATTCAGCGATGAGTCATTGGTTGTTATAGTTTCATCCGGTTCATGGCACAAAGTTTTGTCCAATTTGAATTCAATTCTATCGCCATAGTGCCCCAATGAGTCCAAGAATGGTTTACCAAGAATCAAACGTTCTTTTATATTTTTCTCCATGTCGATAACTACTGAAATCAGCGTAAACAAATCTATCGACCTTGACACAAGTACCACCTGTAATTCATAATGGAGTAACCTTGATCTTATTTGCCATCTCAATCATAATATCCGTTTCCCAAAGATGGATTAATTTGAGTTTAAAGAATATGGAAAGTGGCATGATATTTATGCTAGACCCAAAATCCACTATTCCCAAGATATCATAACTCCCAAATGAACATGGAATAACTAACCCGTTTGCGCTAATATTCTTAACTGAAAATAAACTGATTTGACACGGTTATGCCTTCACGAACATAGTTACAGTAAGTCGGAAATAGTTACTACGTAATTGATCCTCAGTTATCGACAATCGCTTTTCCAAACTTTCGTTGTAGATTTGCACTCCTCACTTTCCCTTGCGAATTATTATCAACAAACACGCATTGCAAATTACCATAGGTTTGCTCCCTCAATGTTACTTACCTCAATCTCTGTGATCGAGCTTTTCTACCATGGCTTCAAGGTTTCTAGGGTTTCATTGCACTTGAAAGATTCTTATTTGTGTTTTCCTAGAAATCCCTTAGCCATTTATCTTATTCCTTTTGTCTTTGGGCTGAACTTTCCAGGAATTTGTTAATTGTTTCTTCAAGGTTGGGCTTTCTTTCTCCATAAGGCGCACGGTTGTAATTTCCACTGCACTGCAAGTACTATATAGATTATCTCCGTAAAACGGTCGATTTTCTCCATATTTGGCTTCTTTAATTATATTTTCTTCATTAACGTGAGGACAATTCTTGGTAAGATGTCCTCCCCCACAGCTTTCACAACCCACTTGGATGGCATGAACGATTTCTCTGACTTTTAGCATATCTCGACTTAGATTTTCAATTTTGCTAGCGATGGCTGCAATTTCGTCAAAACTTCCATCTTGGTTTCTTTTGCTTCCTCCATTGTGCCATTTTTGAGAATGATCAGCCATTTTTTGAATGGCTTCAATTGCTAGAGTAGGAGTCATGTTCGGGATTGGTCCTTGATAGTTCACAAAGACTCTCTGTCTTTTAGTTACGTTGATTCCTTTGTGAAGATGTTGACCTTTTGTCGGTTGTTCTATCATGTGTAGGACATTTGTAAAGGAGATCGTTGTACCTATCCCAGGCTTGATACAATGTTTCATCGTCTTCTTGCTTGAAATAATGGACTTCCAGGAGCTGGTTAGAAATCTTCGATGGAGGACAATACCTTTGAATGAAGTGTTTCTTTAGTAGAGCCCAAGTATTAACTCGCCTCGCAATCTTTCAATCCATCTTCGCGTTCCTAATGAAAAGTCATGAGGAATACCCTTAGCATAACAAGTCATGAGACATGCCTGGAATGTTGAAAAGGATTGCGATGTATAGAACATTTTCAACGTGCTCATATGCATCCTCGCCCCTGTTTCGAAAAGGGTTAGCGCCAAGCTCCTCATAAATTGGTCTTTAATTTCAAAATGAACATCAGCTCCAATTGCCGGTCTTACGAGACCCGACCCTTGTTCTACTCTTGTCAACGCCAAATATTCCTCAAGAGTGAGGTCATCAATGTTAACAACTTCCATGGAACCTGAAAACTTGAATAGTGATCGTGAGAATTTGAGAAAAGTTTAAAACAAAACGAAAATGAAAGACTTAATAGTAATCCAATAATAACTCCCCGGCAGCGGCACCAAAAACTTGATGCAGGTTTTACTGACCAGGTTTTAATATTTATAATGTCTCGTTATACCTATGGTCTACCCTAATGCACTGGAGAAGTCAGGTATCCCCTCATAAGTCCAGTTGTTCCTGGTCCCCTAAGCCGATTCATTAAGTACCGCTACATTCTAGACTTATAATAGTGAGTGCCTGCATTAGCAACTTAAACACCCACCCCTAATTCTTAAGTTCATCCAAACGGTAGGTGATCGGTTGGTCAAATCGCACAAGTAGAAAGGGTCATCGGGCTTGGTCATATCTTACCTTTTCCTTCAAATCTGTCCCATCTTTATTAGTCGGTGGTCATATATCCTAAACCAGTTCTTACCCGCCATTCAAAATTGAAACAAGGGTAGCTACCAATAAACTATGCATGCATACACTTGAGCTAATTATGCGCGAAGTAATATAAAGCGAACAAAGAATTAAGGAACATATTGCCACACCAAGAGACTTATGTGCTTAGCCATATCATACAAATCAATTCAATATTAATGTTCATTGAAACACATGAATCAAAGTAAAGATAATGTTGACTTATCATAGAGTGATTTTCCCTTGGAGATAGCTCCGTATGCTCCTCTAGACTTGCCTTTGGCTTCTTCCCACGTTCTTTGGTTGTGGTGTGTGAAATGGGATGCTTTGAAATGTGGAAACGAGGGTATTTATAGGCGGATCCGGTTACTGGCGTAACTAATAGAGTAGTTACGCCGCATCTTCTATTTCTTCGTAACTTACACTAGATCATTTGGTTCTGCGTAACTTTATAAGTAGTTACCGCATCTTCAATATTTCTTGGTTACGCGGAGTTTATGCAAGAGTTACGCATAGTTATCATGCTGAACCTCATTTGACTAATATAGTTACGTCGTAATCTTTTGAGAGAGTTACATTGTAATCTTCGATGAGTCAGCTTTGAAGTCATGCTTTAGTTATGACGTAATGTGAGAGATGAGTTACGCCGTAACTTCTTCAAAGTGAGCATACTCGATAAATGTTTGATAATTCTCAATTGTGTCTTTTAGCTCCAATGCTAATATACCGAAAGTGGAAAATAATGGAAAACAAGCGTAAATTCATATAAATGTTATAAATTACAAGCATTATCGGGGGAAATTGACACCTAATATTCAGGATTATTTGATGTTATCAGGAACACAATGGAAAAGAATAATGGAGAAGCGTCAGTCAAGTGCACTTTAAACAACCGTGAAGTCACTGTCAGCATCGAGGACCTTCGATCTGTGCTACTTCTTTGATAACATCAAATAGTACGTAATATTAAGTGTCAATTTCCCCCAATAATGCTCGTATTTTACATCATTTATATGGATTTATGCTTGTTTTCCTTTATATTTCACTCTCAGGTAAATTACAAGCATTGGAGCTAAAGAGACGCTTGATTTGTAGAGTTTCTTGAAGATATATCACAAGATGCTTATTTTGAAGAGGTTGCAGTAAATCCTCTTCACATTACGCCAGTAACGTAAGCGTGGCTCGCGTAAAACCAACTCAACAAAAATTGCAGTAAACTCTTCCAAAGATTATGATGTAACCAACTAGGTCAAATGAGGTTCGTGGCGCTACAAGTTACCCCGTAACTATTGTCTCATCTACGCGTAAAACAGATTTATTGAAGATACGCGTAACTCCTTCCGGATGTTACCACGTAACCAAAGATTTTCGCAAATTATGAAGAATTGGATGTTATGCGTAACTCTTAACATTAGTTACGTACCGATCTTGCCTATAAATACCCCTCAATTCCAAAGATTTCAAATCATCCCATTTCACATACAACATTTGTGAACATGAGTAGAAGGTTGAAGGCAGATCTTAGCTAGCATACGGAGCCATCTCCAAGGGAGAAATCACTCCCCTACGATAAGCATTAGCATTTGATCTTTTCTTTACTTTCAATTCATGTATTTCGTAATGTTTAACATTGAATCGATTATTTTAGTTAATATGAGTGGCTAAGCACCTCTGGTGCTAGCCTAGTTATGATTCCTTAATTGCTTTGTTTATTTTACATTGCTTCCGCATAATTATTTCTAGTGTTTGCTTGCATAGTTTGTTGGTAGCTACCCTTGTTTCGGTAGTTTTGAATGGTGGTAGTGGCTAGTTACTTTGGAGATATGACCAACTGACCCTAAGTAGGTACACTGTGACAACTCGTAATTTCAGGTCATTTTACAAACTTTAAAAGTTTCACTATTTCATCGTTTATCGTAAACTACGTTTACGAGTATCAAATTGCTAACCTTAATGGTGTAAGGCGAATTCATGAACAATCATCAAGGACATTTCATATAGACTAGGTTTAGTCAACATGTCATCACATCATTATCATCATGTTAGTTCATGCATTATTTTGCATTTTACATTAATCGTATAATTTCTATTAAATAAACGCTATCGCGTAATTAATTATTTTGAACAATTGATCTGATACTTCCAAAAATTATCCCAACATATTTTTATACTCATATTAAGATTATAAAAATAATATTATTAGTTTACCCGGTGTTTTAAATTTATTTTGTATATAAATTGTTATATTTATATAATTACGACGGTTTTCGTAAATACTACACGATAATTATTATTTCACTCAATTTTTGTAAGGAATGTATTTTTATAAATTTTATGACTTCAATATATTCTATTTTGATCCGTTAAAATTTATTTTTAGCTAACGCTGCCCTAAAAGGCTCAAATATGTATACAACTTACTAATTATTCTTAAGTAACTACACTTATACCAATACTTTTATATACTTAGTTACAACAAAATGCATCTATTCTTTCTTTTTTATGAATGTCGACACAAGGAGGTGACTCACATACATTTGTGTACAAATATCTAGTCTACACATAATAGTTATATCATTTTATACTAACCAACTCATACATACTTAATATCAAGGTGTGAAAAAAATTATTCTCTCTTCTTTCTTCCTCCTTAGAACCGGCCAACCCAAATGATCAAGAGAAACCATAAATTTTTGAAGTTCAAGTATTAATCAAGCTCATGTAGTGATCTAGTATAGGTTTTGAAATAAAAACCTCATGATTAATTAAGGTATTAGCTCAAAAACTCTTCAATCATTCAAGTAAGCATTTCATGATTTTTATTACTCTTTCATATTCATCTTTATGTTATTTCATCATTTTTGCAAGAAAACATGCAAGTTACATGTGAATTTATACCACTTTTAATTGTTTTAGTACATATTATTAGTTATAATTATCCTATAAATAATCCCTTGAAACACTTCATTTTTGATGATGTCTAGGAACCCATGACACCCTAAGAAGGTGTATGGTAGGATTAGAATAGCTTCGGCGTTGTTTTGAATTGGTTAGAATAGGTTTTGCGCGAGAAAAACTCATTTCGACAACTTTATTTAAGGGTCTGATCATTTCTGTGAATTCTGGAATTTTCGACAGTTGGTAAAAAATTTTGGGCTAGATATTTAGAAAATATACTTTAAAACGAAAACGTGGCCGCTTGAACGGGTTAAAACGGAGCTATAACGAAAAAGTTATGCTATTTACAAGTTAGACGACGAAAACTATAAAATTCAGAAATTTCAGCATGTTACGTCAACTTTTTACGAGTCAAAAATGGGTCTTAAGCGTTATTAAATGTGCCGACTTATCAAAAATATATTAGTATATGTTAATACGAAACCGTGGATATAAAGAACGTAGAAAACGAACTTAAAACAAAGAAATTATGGCCAATTAAAGTTTAACGAAACTTATATTTTTTTTACAGCAACTTGTAAAAATATACATGCTGATATAATTTTAAATCGAGGTTTTGACCCCTTTCGGGTCCGAATTGGCTTAAGTGTAAAACACGAAAGTTTTCCGAAATGATGTTTTACAATTACACGCGAGATTTTTAAGCTTAAAAGTGTAAAATGAGAGATTTAAGCATGGTCAAAGACGGACGATTTTTCTGAAAAAGTCAAAGTACACATTGCTGATGGGAAATAAAAATGGTGTTTTTAAGCGTTTTCGAGTCCGTTTGAGCTTTGAAAACTTTACCAAATGCTATTGTATCACCTATAAATTATTAGGGAACGTTAGAAACCTTATAAAAACGATATTTTATAAGCACAAGGGTTATTAAAATATAATGGAGTGTTTTGATTGCTTACTTAAATTACTCATTTTAGAGTCCATAAAGGAGTGTTTGGATCGTTGTTGTCGTAGCACACGAGGCTAATCCTATGGATAGCTTGTTGTGGCTTAACGAAACGGATTAATATTTTTGAATGTGTAATTCTAATTGGGATAAATTATGGCTATTGTACTTATTTTCACAAGTATTAACACTTAAATATTTTCTACTAGACCAAAGTGGTTGTCGCAAGTGACCATGTTTGGAGCCATTTTTCATATCGATAGAATGCTTTTGAGAAAACGATGCCTTCTAGTAAAAGTAAGTTCGCCTAGCCTATTTTTCAAAATGTTCAACCGTTGTCAAAACGGAGTTCTAACAAGTAAACTACGACCACGAAAACTTTGCCGAAAACCACCCTTAAACAATATTTTGGACACAAGTACCATACTTTACCTATATTTTTCTCCATGATCGAGACCTCTAGGATGAAAACTTAAATGCTAAAACTTTGAGATAATGATACAAGCTTCCCAAAACCGTTGAGTTCGTTTCCTAACACTCGACGTGCACCATTTTACGACTAGCTTTTCATGGCCGTTTTGTCACTTTCATGAAATTTTCAATAACATTATTTTACGACGAAAAGTTATAATTTCATAATAAATCATTAAATGATTATCGTAAGATATCATTTCAATGTAAATACTTGTAAAGTATTTTATAACATGACGAGATGTCATAAACATAAATTTCGACGATAAATTCTATTTTCAAAAACGTACAAGTGGTATAGATTACATGTGGATTTACATGCACGACATTGTTTCATGATTTACATTAGAACATATCATTCATAATAGGTCACGGTCAGAGGTTGCTCCTCATTTCAGTATTGCCATTATATCATCATTATCATTGCAACAGGTGAGTTTTCATAGCCCCATTTTATTCAAGTTTTTACTTTATTTCAAACCTACGGGGAGAATACATTGCACATCATTTTTATTACGATACCAAGTATATCAAATTCATTACATTGCTTAAGTTACCTCATTGCCGGTTAAATGTCCCCATTTCATAATCATGAACCGTTAATTTCATAGAAGCGAGGGTGAGTGGATAGATCTATTTAGGGTGACTCCTCCATCCGGGTTGGTGGATTCCAACCGGTCAAACGGATGCATTTCACTTCATGTCAGAATTTGAGTTGTTTGGCAAAACACTATGTTGGGGCGAACATCATGATTAGTCAAGCTTCGGTGTCATGTGCTTAAGCAATTGTAACATTTTATGTGACATAATTGTCATACATGGCCTATA
>OU343222.1:239982635-240014811 GCA_910596185.1 Chrysanthemum makinoi | reverse complement strand
TTATCACCAAGAAATTGTAAAGCTCTCAAGTACTTTTTCCGCGAGTCTAAGCATCCGCGCGTCAATCAAAAGCGATTAGTTCAAAACCAGAATCCCGGATACCGATCCCCAAGTTAATGGTTCCCTTTATGTATCGGAGGATTCTTTTAGCCTCGGAGAGGTGGGTTTCAGTTGGTCGCGACCGATAACGAGAGCAAAGATATACGGCAAAGACAATATCAGGTCTGCTAGCTGTTAGATACATGAGAGACCCAATAATACTACGGTATTTTGTAGGGTCCACCATTTTCCCATGTAAATCAGCGTCTAGCTTCTTGGTATGAGCCATTGGTGTGGCATAGGTGTCACAGGTTTTCATTCCAAATTTGTTTAACAATTGAAGGGCATATTTGGACTCGACTCAAAATACCACGGGTGATTGATGAACTTGCAGTCCTAGAAAGAACGTGAGTTCACCCATCATGGACATTTCAAAATTTTTCTTCATTAGTTTTGCAAAAGCGATTGAAAACTTTTTATGTGTAGACCCAAAAATGATGTCATCCACGTAAATTTGAACAATTAAGATATGTGCCCCGTGATATTGTATAAAAAGAGTTGGATCAACCGAACCTTTGGTGAAATTATTAGCAATGAGGAAAGATGATAGCTTATCGTACCATGCCCGAGGAGCTTGTTTGAGACCATACGAGCTTTGTTCAGCTTTGTAGACATGATTCGAACTCGTGATCAACGAATCCATCCGTTATCGACATAAACCGCTTCTTTAAGTTGTCCATTGAGAAACGCAGTTTTGACATCCATCTGATAGACCGTCATATTCATATGAGTTTAACGCTAGAAATATCCGAACAGCCTCAAGACAAGCAACCGGAGCAAAAGATTCTTCAAAGTCTATTCCCTCTTCCTGACGATAACCCTTAGCCACCTGCGTGACTTGTTTCGATAACATTTCCTTCAAAGATCCAATTTGTTTTTCCAAATCCATTTTAGACCAATGACGTAGACCTCTGTTGGTCTTTCAACCAGCTCCCATACTTCAAGACCTTTGAATTGGTTGAGTTCTTCTTGCATGGATTCAATCCATTTGTCTTTTGTCATTGCTTTGATGTTTTTAGGTTTGATTGGCGATGCTGAGTGCATAAATGCAATGTTCACCATTCGTGTGAAGACGCTGTCTGTAATGACCGTTGATTCGCCAATAATGTTTTCCAGATGATGGTCTTTTGTCCATCTATGTGTAGAGGGTTGATGTTGGTATACACAGCGTACTCGAGGATTCAAATGGTTTGTTGAAGATTCGACATCCGGGTGCAGCCTCATTAGCAAACGGGTTGAAGAACGATTTGGATCAAAATCGCAGTGGGGTACTTCATTCGAATATCATCACCGGTTCATCATTGTTGGAAGCGGTTTGTTCAACTGTTGTGGTGGAGTCAACTGATGTAGGTGCATCTTCAACAGTTGTTGTTGCAGCGTGTGTAATGTATAAGAGATTATCATGCCGAAAACAGCGGATACACCGAGCACGCTCATCAATATCGCCACCGAACAACGGAGCAAATAACCTTTCCATTTGTTGACGGTGCTCGGGGCTTTGTTCACCGATGATGGGGTTTGGGGAAGTTTAAGCGGTTGTGTCCGGTTTCAAGTCATATACTCGTAAGCCATTGTAAGTTCATCAAAATGAGCATGAATCGCTTCCATCACCGCTTTGTACGACGATTCTAGATTCGAAACCTTTGAATTATCAAGATCCGATAAAGACTCAAATGTCAGCTTTGGCTTTGAGCTTTCCAAAGTCATCACGATCATTATTCTGATAGCAAAGAGATCCAAATACATGAAAGTGTTTTAGATTCGGTTTTCTGCTATGGACAAGCTCGAAGGTGTTTTGTTGTATGCTTGTAATCATAGAACGTTTGAGTATAGCATGCAAGAGATACGCCTTCCATAAGTAGTTTAGCATTGATTAACATTGTTCTGCAGCTTCCACTAACGCTCGTTTCGTCTTTTCAACTCCGCTTTGTTCGTGTACGCAATAGATGTTTGATGTCAATTCCCTTTCTCATAGAATTCACGAAGGGTTTGTTAACAAATTTAGTTCCTTTCTCGTTCGATTAGTCTCGACGGTGTTGCGAGTTGAACTTGTATTTCGTGAGAAAGGTGATAATCATTTGTGGAGCTTGGTCTTTGCTTCTAAGAAAGTAGACCCAAGTCCATCGTGAGTAGTCATCAACAATTACTAAGATGTAGCGTTTGCCATTGATCGCTTGCACGCGCATCGGGCCACACAAATCCATGTGAAGAAGATGAAGCACATGCCGAGAGTCTGGTTCCACCTTTGAAGGAAAATGAGCACGAGTACTTTTTCCTTGTTCACAAGTTGAGCAAAGGTGATCTTTGAATACCGAATCGAGTCCTTCAACTAGTTTGTGTCGAAAGCAAGGTTGGTGATGGTTTGAAAGTTTAAATGAGAGACGACGGTGCCATAGCCAAGATTTTGTTGATGTTGCCTTTGAAATTAAACAGATGGGAGATGAAGCAACCATGTCTTTCATAGAGATAGTGTAGAGACTAGAATTACGCGATCCGGACATAAGGTCATTTCCTTGTAGATCACTAATGAAACAAGTTTTCTCCCTGAAAGCAACCTCCAAATCTCCATCACAAAATTGACCTACTAAAAACAGATATTGACCGAGGCCTTCCACATAGTAACCCCTGCTGATTTCGATGTTCCCATTGACATAGTCTCCGTAGCCCATGATAGCTGCGAAGGATCATTCCCTAACGACATTGCCAATGAACTTTGCAATAAAGTTTGATAACTTAAGATTGCCTGTCATGTGCGGGAACATCCGCTATCAACAATCCGAGAATGATTCAGATCACCGTGATACACACACGACACAGATGGAATAGAAGTAGATGTGGAACCCGAAATGTTAGAGGGTTCCTAGCGCTATAGTAGATATACACACATCAATAGCTATAGGTATCCATTTAAATCCTAGTGTGTTATATATCCATTTCTGCCATCTCCAACTAGTATTGCTTTAGTCTTAGTGAATGCACTAGGTGGTACTACATTCTAGGAGGTGAAACCTGAGCTACAGGATAGCAATGCGCTTCTTAGAATCTAAAGAGGGCGGTCTACCGCAATGGACTTAGAAAGATTAGTGGGCTAGAGGTATTCCTTCTTAGGATTCCTTAAATAAGAGATGATAGCTTTAGCAACACATTTATCATGACAATCAGAATTCATACTTTTACGACAAATAACACAAGGTGCATCGGACTGAATATCAAAAGTACTTAACGGTTTAGCATTCGTTACATCACTATTTCTATTACATTTGCCGACGCATATATCTATAGTGGAGTCAACGTGAGTCTTATTCATAGTCCTAGGGTGTTCTTCTACTTTAGCATTCTTGATTGATCTTTTCTTAGGTCGCAACTTCCTATTCTTCAATTGAGTGCTCCTAGGTCGTGGTGCGGACGTTGGAAAAGGCTCAACTATTCCTGTTTCAAGAGAAGGAGGCACGCTAGCAACTTGTGATTTGGCAAGAGATTCTAGGTTCATGAGTACTAAGTGTTACGGGCTATTCTCTTAATGATGGTTGGCGGAAGTTGTTCATACTTTCCTAACATTTCTCTTAACTTGAAGATAGTGTGAATCGATCTTGATTTTCGGATCAATATTTCCAAAGAAAATGCATAACTTCGTTGGTGTGTGCAAGATAATGATCAAGTTCATTTGATGCTTCATCACGAGTCTTTTGAGTAAATCAAATATGACACCATATTCCTTTTAACTTTTACAAGTTCTTGTTCATATTTTGAGATTTGACACTTAAAAGACACGCTTTGATCATCCAGTTGCTCAATTTTAGGATCGGAAGATTTTACACGAATCGGGCGATTTTGTGTTGAAAAGCAAGTTGTTGATCGTGAATATCTTTTGACACCAATTAAGACGACGTATTGCATTTGAAAGTTCGTTTGACAATCGCTTGTTTTCACTTTTAAGACTCGACCAAGCACATTATCGTTCTCAACATTTACCACGAATCAACAAGATCAGCAGAGATATAATCAAATGCATATGACAAAGAATTCAATAACACAACATTATGGACATCGCACGATGACATCTTCCAAGAGTCGATCAACATCTTTTCTCAACAGTTTCTTTTACGTTTAGTATTAGAAATAGATGTTTCGCTTTTCTCAAAACGACCTTCATCACCCAAGTTCCTTATGAAAATCCTTTTCCCAAGCACAACAATTTTTCAAATTTTTAACGTTAGGTAAAAGATTTTTCGAAAAATTCTCTTTGTTCTCGCCGAGGCGATTGAAAATGATCAATTTGATTTCGAACGATATTCTATCTCATGTTGTAAAATTTGAGGTCAGCCATGAAAATGTCAAAATATCTAAGAATTTTTCGATTTTCAAGTTTTGAATTTACTTCACTGATGGAAGGTAAAGGACCATAAATTTGTGCATAATCTCGTTGGGGATTAACATTAGAAGACTCGTGTGTTTGATGATAACCCTTGGTGTGTTAGAAGAACCGCTGGTGTGTGACAAAGTGACCGGTTTTGAATAATTAAAAGGTTTGTTGTAAACAACAGTTTTTAATTTTGATCGACTCGCTCGTGATCTAATTCCTCTTGACGATGATATTCAACAACACTCATAAATGTAATTATCAATTTTATATTCTCTGACCGAAACTTCGTGATTTGGTTTAATGCTTTGGTTGAAAGCTTAGGTTTGTAATCGCAAGATTGGTCCATATCCATTTGGATTTGGTTTTAAAGTAAACTTTTCAATGGTTGTGACCGACTCACCATGTTTGTAAACAACAGTTTTAAACTCTTTAAGTTTGTTTTGAGTTTCCATGATTTCTTCAAGATGATCATCTATTCGTTTTGTTGAATGCTTTTTGTATGCAGAGAACTTTTTTTGACAAGTTAACAACTCAATTTTAGCTTTTTGATTTTCCAAGGTGAGAGAGCGCGATTTGCTTTTTATGTTCATGTTTCAGTTGTTCTATCTCGCATAACAAAGCATTCTTCGCCGCTAGATCACGCATATGTCGCTTCTAAATATTTTTCATTTTGATAAGATTTGGCAAAGGTCGCTTCAAAACCTTTTTCTCGTTTTTCTTGAGTTTTGAAAAAGTTGAGTTGCTTTTGTAAACATTCAAAATCCTTTGTTAACAGCGCATTTTTACTTTTCAAGTCCCCGACAATGCACGACATTCTTCCACTATGGTTTGTTGGTCTTGTATTAACGAGCAAAACTGATGAGGCAAAGTTCGGCGTGTTCAACGAGTCACAACATGATCATTACTGAGATCCTCAAGTATAACCACGGAGTCAATTTGATTATCAAAGGAGACCGTTTGGTCATCTTGATCGTCAAATATAACTATGGGGTCTAGTTGAAAATCGTCGGAATGAGATGTGGATGACTCATTTTGAACATTCTCGAGCCTCTCGGATTGATGTTGGCGAGATAGTAGATCGAGATGAATATGGTTTGTTCGTACTGACAAGCCATCGTCATACACTGGGCCCGTGTCACTCATGTGTAACTCATGCATATTAGCCATCAACATAATCACCGTGATTGCCGCAAGTCCTCCATATCATCATCCGAAGTCGTGATTTGCCATAAAACTCTATTCTTTGTCTGTGGAGAGATCCACCAGCCTTCATCCTTAAGAGCCAAAAGAAGAGCTCTTTGAAATAAGCACCGCCTCTAGTCCTTGGCTTTGGGCATGCATTAGCCAGTGTCCCTTCTCATTGCGCTTGTAGCATCGAAGACCATTCAACCCAGTCTGAGCATTTCCTGCTCCACCACTTGAGCTTTGTTATTCCTACCCACAAGATTAAACCCTTGACCACCTCCCCATTTGACATACCATAACCACGATTCTCAACTTCAACTCGCCCATTGTTCACAAATGATTCCGTATTAGATGAGGAACGAATACGATTGTTGGATTTGTTGGTATAACAGCTAAAAGCATTAGCAATCATAGCAAATCCTTGTTGCAATGCTTCAACGATCGATTCTCATTAGTTTGACTATGCAGTGCTTGAGCATTGTGTTGTTGTGGAACCAATTGATTTTGTTGAGGTTGCTGTGATTGATCGTTGGTGTGTTTGAAGCAGTTGGTTGAGTTGCTGGTTGAGGAGAATAATTTTGTTGAGCATATA
This sequence comes from Chrysanthemum makinoi, assembly GCA_910596185.1. Taxonomy (NCBI): domain Eukaryota; kingdom Viridiplantae; phylum Streptophyta; class Magnoliopsida; order Asterales; family Asteraceae; genus Chrysanthemum; species Chrysanthemum makinoi. Next base: position 240,008,572 of record OU343222.1, on the reverse strand, counting down.
AGGCAAGTTGTTGATTTTCCTGATGTGTTGGTGGAGCAATTTGAGCACGGAGAATCCTTTCCCTATCAACTTCCTTTCATGAGGCTTCAAGTAATCGTACAACAATCCGTAGGTAGACTGATGCATGTTCTTCGCTTGACGGAGAAAAATGACATACTTCTCCCATTCGGGACCAAGACTACTTAGGAACTTAGTATTCACCGCAATTCTTGGCATGATGATGTTGTGTTTATCCAAATCATTGATGATGTCTGAAAATCGATGATGATAGGACTCTAGTGTCTCCCCAGGTTCAATCATGAAGTGTTCATAAGCCAAGTAAATTTTGGATTCCAAATCTCCCTGATTGAGTACAGATCCTTCCATAAGAAGACGAATATGATCCCACATTTTCTGTAGCTTTGAGCATCAACACTACGAAGAATTGGGTTTGGTAATCCTAAAAGGATGTATTCCATTGCAAGCTCATCAGCTTCATAGTGTAGAAGTTCTTGAGGATTCAAGTCTCCAACAGTAGCAATGTTCGTTTGTTCATCTCTTGGTGGAATGGCATTTGGATCTCCGGTACAATGATAGTAGGCATCTCAAATGGACCTTCCAAGATAACCTTCTTTAAGAACTTTCCATGTGGCTTCTTAGATCACAAAACCTAAAGAACCTTATCACCCATTGATCGTAGTTTCCTGGAGTGAGCATGGGAGGTCTATCAAGTGATCCAACCTCATGAATTGATTGTTGGCCGCTTAAAGCTTCACACATCTTTGCAAACCAAGTGGGTTCCTTCATAGTGTTCCTTGATGGATGTTGATTGAATTCATTTGTGTAGGGTTGAACTTGAAGACTTGGTGGTGGTTGAACCATTTGAGGTTGTGGATTGCAGAAGTTGTGGGTATGTTGTTGGTTAAATTGTTGTTGATAAATTGCTTGTTGTTGATTCCATTGTTGATGTTGTGGACTTAGTTGTTGTTGTCGTGGAGGATAAGTGTAAGGGAAATAGTTAGAGTATGGTGGTTGTGACATGTTGAAAAACTTGTGTTGGTAAAAATGGATCTTTGTAGTCGAATGAACCTTTGTTGATGAAGTGTCCTTAGGCGAAATCACAAGAACCAAGTAGCACTTATGCGTAAAACACCAAAAGTTACGCGTAACATGAGGAGTTACGCTAGGATTTAGCTTACGCTAAGTAGGAAAGACACTAAAGTTATGCGTGAGACAAAGTTAGCGAGAAAGTTAGGGCGATTATCTTATGCATAGACTAGGCTTAGGCGTAAGAAAAATCTTAAGTGTAGGATTTCTACGCGTAAGCTTATGCTTATGCGTAATTTTAGGGTTTTATCCAAAATGATCTTTTACACTTCACAGGTAAAAAGATATCCAAAGTCGACGTATTTTCGTGACTTATCCAAGCAAGAAAACACGGAGTAAACCACGAAAACAAAGATCAAACCAAGGAAATACTTACGCTAAAGGGGTTTTACTACGCGTAGGTTTACTCAGAAATTGATTTTTGCTCAAAAGTGTTTCTAAACCAGTTTTTGTGTGATGAAATAGCTTCAATAACACCAAAAGACACAAAAGTGTGAAACTTGATGAACCAAAACTCTTTAAAACAGATACGCCTGGTAGAACAATACCCACGAATAAAAACTAGCTCAAAACAATGATCCACGATAAAGTTTGAAACTTTTTGCCAGAAACAAGTATTTTAACACCTTAAAACGTTGAAAGTACAAGAATCTTGGATTAAAAAGTGTAAAAACAAGTTTTAAGCTAACCAAAGAATACTGTGTTTACGCCAGTAGATCAAAACCAAGAAACTTCAAAACAAAAGTGTATACCCAACTATTTGGCGATTGATACCATCGATAGGTCACTAGTTTTACAACACACAAGCTTATAAGAAAGAGATAGGCGATTGAACAAGTTATACACTCACACACACACGCAAGTAATAATAACGGTTTAAGCAGAGAGAGTGAATGGAGAATAACTTGAACAACCAACCTTCAAATGAAGGTTTACATAAGGTATTTATAGAGGAAAGCTAGGGCAACACCCTAGTTTCCATCCTTTCCTTATGGACTAAGCCTAGGCTTATGGGCCTTCTACATAACCTAAGGCTAATAACAAACATAAAGGCCATAATAAAGCTAACTATTACATATTAATTACAAACACTTGATTATGGTTTAGGAGTGATTCCAACAGCAATGCTAGTGTCCGTATTTTTCCTACTCAAAGTATGTTCACTTCTTAAAGGAATAGTTCTACCAGTGGGCATCCATTTCCTAATGGGCATTGATCTAGATAATTTAGGGCACATCTCATTAAGATTGAATTTGCGGCCGCAGGGTATCCATGATATCCTATGTTCTAAATTTCTTCCTGGTTTCCAATGTTCTCTAACCTTCTTCGCCATTGTTTTCTAGCCTTCTTAGTTTAAATTTTTTATTCACCACCTTAACAAGGCATTTAACAAGCATTAATCAACTCATTCATACCACATTCATGACAGTAATGTAAAAACCAAACAATCATCATTACATGTTTTGCAAAAGTAGCGCGAATTCTAATTAATTACAAGACGCTTATAGCTAATACTAGAATCAACACGATTCGTTTTATTCAACTCAAAATTAATGTTCCTCGGTATCTCTACTTTCTTCCATGCACATTCTTAGCTTGGAGGTCCTATCTTGCTTTGTATTGCCCCGGCTTTGACTTGCCTTTGTATCACCTTTACACTTCAGAGGGAATTATGGGAACATTATTTGGTTGAGTTACCTTTTGCATTCCTGAACTAGACGTTCAGGGATCTAAACTAATTGAAGGCACTCTAGAGTTCACTTTCTTAACATTGGGCATAGAAGTGTGGGATCTGAGTCTTTCATTGGCATATTAAAATTCACTTTCTTAATTCGCTGCACATAGAACACAGACATCACGGCTTTACCTTTCTCATAAAAAGACTTGGGACATGTTGTTGCTCGTAAACATTCTAACAAATTCTGAGATCGCGTTTTCCGAATGCAAGCAAACCTAATTTCTCTATCAAGTGGTTTATTAATGAAATCCTCTTCTACAATCTCTCAGAGACATTCTAGACTATCCTTAAGGTGAGTGAAATACTTATGAAACGCAAATTCGTTATTTCTAAAATGAGGAGGAATGTATTTAACGGTCATAGTATATTTGCAGTCTGCAGATGACTTTGATACAACATTCTCATTAAAGACAAGTGGCATTTTCCCTTTTCCCTCGACCGATTCTCAATTTCCTTTTGTAAAGATGTTATTTTGTCGTTGTTCTTGTCACGAGTGACTTTCATTGAATCATATAACTCTTTAAAGTGTCGTTAACCTTTTCATTTTCTTCTAGAAAACTCTCATTTTCTTTTTGTAAAATATTAACCAAGTTTTGAATATGAAACGTTTGAGAACTCTAAGAATCTAAAGAGGAGGGCATTTGGGCGCCTGTCACATTGTTCTTTTCACCCTTTAATTGTGAGATTTGGGTTCTCATTTTTCTGATCGTGTTGCAATGAGCTCAAATTTGTTCATCACGTTTGCTGATTTCAAAAACTGCATCAAATTCAGGAGCATTCAAGGATGTCATGATATTTGAGGTTTTAACATTTTCTTTTTGATGTTGATATTTCAATTGGAAAGCAAGATGCTCAACTTAATTTAGAAACTGTTTCACCAGGTTATCATGATCATCTCGTTCAAATTTTTCATGCAATTTAGAGTTAGTTTTCTCAAGCTCAATGACACGATCATGTGAGACTTTCGTGAGCAACAGATAATTCATTAAATTGAGATGCATTAATTGAACAATTCGTGGCAGTGTAAAACACATCTTGAGTGATACATTCGAAATCGATTCTCATTTAAGGTATGTTTTTCTCTCAATCTCATTATATTTTAATTCTCGCTCATAGTCATTGACCTCCACTATCATTGCATCAAATTCCTTTTCCATTTCTTTAATATCTGAATCCATCCCTTTTTTAAGACTCTCAAATTGACCTTTTAATTGTTTAAAGAAAGGTATGACTTCAAGAATAGCATTCTTTAGTTTGCTCAAAACCCCTTTTCCCCTTCGTTATCCCAATAGGTGTGATCCTTTTCTTACATGTTTTCTCAAAATCAACAAATAATTGATAAATCACATAATGACTGATTAAGGTCTTGCTCTTAGTGGGAATAGATCTAGGAACTAAATATTGGTGTATTGGGGATATACAGTGGTGGAAGCATTCTCTACATGGGGGGATTTTGTTCAACAAACTCATCGCTTTTTCATGTCCATATCCTTTTCCAACACTTGTTTAAGGGGTCAGCTGTGTTTGAGGTCTAAAATTGTTAAATGCAATCCAATTTTCCTTAGCATAGTTGGGTGTTTTCAAAACTGATGTTGTTTTCTATGCATGAGGGGCTCTTAAGTTTTTCATCCAATTTCTTCCTAGTAACCTCTTCTAATTGCTTATCTTCCCTGCACTCAAGCAGCAACTAGGTTTCGCCTAGGCTTAAGGATTTCATTGCCATCATAGATTACCTTCTGAGCTTCTCTTGCTTTCTTACCATACTCATGGTTGGGTTCCTTAATAATGGGAATACTATGCTTATCGCTTAAAACTCTATGCTTAGTGACCATGTGAGCAACCAATGGTGTTCCCTTGTACGTACAACTTATTTTCAATCTTGTTTTTCAAAGTTTTTAGATTAGAAAAGTCATTCAAAAGTTTTGATTCCTTAGCGTTAAATTCTTGTTTAAGCACTTTAACATTTTCTTGAAGCTCTTGCTTTTGCTTAACATTTTTAGAAAGCTTTTCTTGTAAGGAGTTTAACTCTTGTTTTAACACTTCTTCTCTAAAATTGCTTTTCTAATAATTGTACGCATTTGGTCATCCATTTCCTGCTCACGGTAGTTAACTCAAACTTAGCACGTTGTTCATAAATGGCAACTTGTTCTTTATAGGCATTTAGTTCGTAGATCATCAAGGGCACATGTAGTGTATTCATCAAAAACATAGTCATCATTGACTGCATAAGATGCATCACTTGGTACAATCTCACTTTCACTTTGTGTCACATATTGATCATAAGAGACAATATTGCTATTACCCTCTTTATCAATATCTGATTCATAAGTTTCAAGAGATTGTACTTTATTATGAATCTTTTGCTCATCAACTTAATCATATAGTTTTAATACCTCTGAAATGATTGATTCTTTAGATGGACCAGCATGTTGTGGTGATGAGATCTTTGGAGAGACCATAGGTGAGATGCTAGCCATGAAGATTGTTTGTGCAGTAGGTTCATTATCGATATCTGAGTCATATGCATCACAATCAGCTACTTGAAATGCATTTGGATGATTCTGTCCCATGCCCTGCACTGTTTGTTTATCCACATCAGCTTCATATGTCTTGGCTTTCCCTCAGCAAGAAACAGCAACTCTTCCTCATCTAAAACCACTCCACTGTCTTGAGCTCGCACTAGCAGCATCTTGTCCCTGAAGTATTCTGCATTTTGAGGGTGTTTTGGAGATGTGCAGTTTCTTGCAATGTGTCCATCACCACCACAGTTGTAGCACTTGATTTCCTTTACTTGTCCCTGATTGGCATTTCTCCCACGATTCTGATTAGCCACATACCCTCCACCTACTCCACCTCTTCCTTGTTCATACAGCCTTCCTTGAACTGGTTGCACCATAACCTTTCCATCTCTGACGGTAGCTTGATTCTGTGGATTGGATGCTGTTCTGAGGTTATTGTTGGTGTATGGGAGGGAATTCATATTTTGACTGACCATGAGAGATAGTTGATTGATGAAGTTTTCCATGAATGTGTTTGAATCAGGAGGCTTGTATGATGGATCTAGAATGAGTTTGTAGTTACCATTTCCCATTGGTATGACTTGAGAAGCTTTGGTGGTAATTCCAACATTGGTGTAGAAGGTTGTTGAATCATTTGATGAGCTTGTTTCTCCCTGTTTAGTTTCGAACTATTCAAGAATCCTTCATTCAAACATATCATGTCTCTCATTCTGAAGAAGGAAGGCATACAATTGATCATAGTTTGTGTTCTTCAATCCTTTGGTTAGCTTCACAGAGGTGACAAATTTGTTATCGGGATTCATGTTGTTCACAAACTTTGAGTTCACCTGAATATTTGGCATGGTCATTTTGATGTTCCTCATGTCATTTACAAGCTTGTGGAATCTCACGTAATATTCATAAACACTTTCTTCTGGTTTCATCTTAAAATTCTCAAATTCATCATACAGTTGTGATTCTCTATCTTCCTTGGTAAGTTTTGAACCCGATAGAAGCATTCGACATTGTCCCAAACTGCTTTAGCTTTGTTATAATTGATCATCTTGTAAATGTCTTTTGGAAGACCCTGAAGTATAATGTTTGAAGCCCTGATATCAAGACGAATCTCTTTTTTCTCTTATCACCGAGCTCATCATAAGTCTTTTTGTCTTAATCCAAAGATCATTGTTCCATCTCGGCAGCAGTGTCAATTATGTTCTCTTGTAGTCTCAATCTGATAAGGTCCTTCATCAATCGATTTGAGAATGTTGACTCCATTTTCCTTTCCCGGATAATACAACCGAATTCGTTAAGCCCATGAGTCATAGTCAGTTCTGTCAAGCATGGGTGGACGAGTGTCCAACCACCGCTTGAATGTCCTCAACTACAAGAGAGAGATTGTAGGCACGTTGGTAGACATGTTACAGATTTCACGATTTTATAACTCTATGATTAAACCGAACTAGATTCTTTCACGGAATTTTACTAAATCAAGAGAAAACCGTATTAGAAACAAATATTAACCAAGTCGCTATAACCCTTGAACCAAGTCGCTAAGTAGTAACTCGCTAAACCTCAAGTCGCTGTCAATCAAGTCGCTAAGCACAAGTCGCTAAGACCCAAGTCGCTGAACACAAGTAGCTCTGGCACCAAATCGCTAAGCAGATAAGTCGCTAAAGAACAACTCGCTAAGTATCCAAGTCGCTAAGAATCAACTCGCTAAGGACAATCAGGACAAGTCGCTAGAAATAATAGAAACAAGTTGCTAACCCAACCAAGTCGCTAGCCGAAGTGGAACCTCCACTAACTTGTACTGCTTTTTGGCTTGTCTCAATAGACAAGTCGCTAAGATCAAGTCGCTACCACTTAAACTACAACTGAAATTACTAAAGCAAGTCGCTATGAAGAAAAACACTGAGACACAAGGGTTGAAAACTCAAAACCACACTTTTCAATCCAAAACAAGCCCAACCACAGTGATTCAAGCTTTCCAAATCTAAACCCAAGCACTTACAATGATTCTAAACACAAAAGTACACTCAAAATTCAAACTTTAACCCAAGAAATGATCCAAATGATGCAAAAACCACTAAACTTTTTCAAACCCAAAACCATATAAAACCACTAGAAATCCAAGGATGTAAGAGAGATGATCAAACCATGGCTCTTGATACCAATTGTAACATATTGAATTTCACAAACACATCATATCAAATACATAAGAGGCGTATATAAGGTTTTAGAGAGAGAAAGTTTTAGAGAGAGAAATGGAAGAGAGTTGGAACTATGTGAAACAAATAAAAATGGTATTGAAGTTCAACCCCTACCTTGGGAGGTAGAGGGTATTTATAGTGTCTAAAAATAAACGCCACCTACGGGCTATGGATCAGGCATACAGTGGGTAAAGACCCGTCCGTCCTCCACGGTACTTAACTAACAACTTACAAATATAAATAACTACTTACTACGAGCTTCTAATGATTACATACACTTGAGGTGACCGACACTTTAATGACAGAATTTTCTAATTCCTAACAAGGACAAATTCTACTAATTAGGCTTATTTCACGCATAACCTTATTCTTACTAAGCTTAATGTTGTAAAAAAGTTGCTTTACTTAACAAGGATTGTTATTAAACATAAACTTATTCTCACTAATATGCATCCAACCTTACGAATAAGGCCCTGTTACGGTAAGAAGCTATTTACAAACAAGTTAAAAGTTTATGCATAAGTCACAAATCACACTTTGTCTAAGTTTACGAATAACCATACAAACACTTCAAATGTTGTGTTTAAGTGAGAAATGGGAATTTATACTTCAAAATTAACATATTCACTTAACTTATCATCACAACTACATGTAAAATGACAAATTTGACTTAGAATGTATAACGGACATTAATTTGTAAACATCCATAAGGACTTAGCAAATGAATCGGACTAATGCTTACGCATCGCGGTCTTTCAATGTATGTTTCGTGTCTAATGTCTTTCGTGATCACAATGGTCTGCACAACAGTGATGTCAATGCTACGTAAGAACTCATAATGGCTAACATATTTTCATAAGGTTATAGCAAAGTGATTGGCAAGAACAACCTCCGAGTTGATTTCAACAATTTCACATTTTGAATTGCTTTTCAAATTGTTGCGATTACGGTCCAACCACCCTTACAAGTTCATCCTCACCAAGTCTGCCTCCATTCCCAACTTCTATATCCATCAGTTCTGGCACTGATGTAGGTTTTACTTACCAGGTTTTAATATTTATAATGTCTCGTTATACCTATGGTCTACCCTAATGCACTAACAGCAAAGTATCCCGTGTGGTAGTGTAGTATTCTCGGAAAATCGAGGTCGCCCCAAGAGCTATGTGTGTTGGATTATTACTAAGTCTAGGTGTCACATATTTTAATATGATTTTGATAAGGAATTAATTAATTAACTACTAAAGCAAATAAAAGCAAAGATTCAATCAATAGAGGAGAGTGGTGCTAACTTAGTTATTCCTCCTAGCTAGTAATGTCTACACCTAATTACTTACAATTACTTCAGGTGAGGTCAAAGTCGAGGGAAGCATTTGGTCAATTCGCCTCATCGAAGGATACCACCATGGAGAAGTCGTCCCCTCATAGTCTAGTTGTTCCCGGTCCCTATGTGAGGTCATTAAGTACCGCTACATGCTAGACTTATAATAGTGAGTGCCCGGGCGTTAGCAACTTAAACGCCCACCCCCTAATTCTTAAGTTCATCCAAACGGTAGGTGATCAGTTGGTCAAACCGCAAAGTTAGAAAGGGTCGTCAGTTGGTCATATCTTACCCTTACCGTCTCAGTCTACTCACTTAGGGTTAGTTGGTAATATCTCCTAAGCAACTAGCGTCTACCGCCATTCAAAACTATCGAAACAAGGGTAGCTACCAATAAACTATGCATGCATACACTTAGAAATAATTATGCGAAAGTAATATAAACGCAAACAAAACAATTAAGGAATCATAAGTAGGCCAGCACCAAGAGGTGCTTAGCCGCTCAAATTAACCATACAAATCAATTCAATAATTAATGTTACGAAACACCTGAATCGAAAGTAAAGAAAAGATAAAATGTTAATGCTTATCGTAGGGGAGTGATTTCTCCCTTGCAGATAGCTCTGTATGCTCCTCTAGACCTGCCTTTGGATTCTTCCCACGTTGTTTGGTTGTGGTGTGTGAAATGCGATGCTTTTAAATGCTAGAAATCATGCGGTATTTATAGGCCAGATCTGGGTTACGATGTAACTAATAGAATAGTTACGACGTAATCTTCTATTTCTTTATAATTTGCACTAGATCTGCTGGTTACGGCGTAACCTTATAAGTAGTTACTTATCTTCAATATTTCGGTTACCCGAGTTTATGCAAGATTTACTCGGCGTAGTTATCACGCGGAACCTCATTTGCCTAATATAGTTACGTCGTAATCTTTGGGGAGAGTTACCGAATCTTCTGATGAGTTGGCTTTCTGAGTCACGCTTTAGTTACGGCGTAATGTGAGAGATGAGTTACGCCATAACTTCTTCAAAGTGAGCATACTATGATAAATCTTTGATAATTCTCCAATTCCGCATCTCTTTAGCTCCAATGCTCATAATTTACCTGAAAGTGGAAAACAATGGAAAACAAGCGTAAATCCATAAAAATGATATAAATTACAAGCATTATCAGGGGAAATTGACACTTAATATTTAGGATTATTTGATGTTATCAAATATCCCCCCACTTGAACTCTACTTGCCCTCAAGTAGACCTTATTAGATAGATTCCAAAAAAGATATCTCCCATAACCTGGAAAATATAAGTTTACAAATCCCTTATGCTAGAATAAACAAAGCCGAACACCTCACGAAATGGGAACGAAACACTGAAATCTCTCAACTATTCTAAGTGTCAATTTTGAGGAGATCACTCAATCGCACAGTCATAGAATTTATTCTATCATAAGCTTGGCGGTTACACAAATCTCCACCACTAGAGTTAAGGGCTAAACAATTTTCAAAGGAAATATGGGTAGACACAAAAGGTTAAGGTGACTTGTCATTACTAACATGTCACTTGAAGTGGAAAAATCAATGATACGTGACCAAATCCATGGCCAAGACACCAAAGATTGCTCACTGCATCACCTAGACACGCTTCATGACTAAAGGATAGGATAACACATGGGATATATAAATGGTGTAAAATAAAAATCAAGCAGGTAGTCTAAATCTATAACCAAGTCATCACCACTTACCGTCCGCCCAAAGTTCAAGCTTTGAAGTCAAGAAACCGGATCATGAAATACTAGGTAGATGTGTCATTAGAGGACGTCATGATGGGCACACTACCTTTTCTCCAACTGTTGGCATAATTACCAACTCCAATCTTGAAATGTGACCGAGGTGACCTCCTCGATACTAAATCTATACAAAGCTCATAACATTGTGCTTATAACATCGCACTTTACAATAAATAACATAACCTTTTTTTCAGATCTTTTTTTTTCAACATAAAAATAACAACTAAACATAATATCCCCCCACTTGAGATGAACAATGGGAATTCGGGGGGTCTTCAATGATCTTTAATAATATGTCATCGACGAAAGCGTGATTTCTGAACCTTTCCACTTGAACCTTGAACTTAGGCAAATGATGACTTCCCAATCACAAATAAAGACTACAGGGTAGGCTAAGGTGTATAGGTGTATCGAAACAATATATTGGGTTAACAAAATGAAAGGATTGGCTCAGATGGGTGTATCTAGGGGTATCTTGCACTAAAGGTAGGGGTATCTGTTTCACATGGGGTCGAGAAGTCGAGGTGACTAATCGAAAGACACATAATGATAGGCTATTTGGGTGATAATCCTATAATATTGCCTTCTTAAAATAAAAAGTCCAAATCCATCGAGCTAACTCAACATACCTCATCTATGGTCTCGAAATGACGAAAAGGCCAAGTTATAAAGTTTACAAGCTACCGGCACACTCATAATTTGGTGGATTTGGGGTAAAATATTAGAAACGGATAAGGCTAATCTCACCATATAATATCAAGGGTTGTATGTGCTCCGTTAAGGTCTAATCTAGTTAGGTTAATAAAAACATGTCAAAATTTTAAAAATGGCATAATTTTTCAAAATAAACTAGAAAAACGAGGGTAAAATAAAGCTCAAGAGATAATTCAACTCCCGTCTCCCCACTTGAATTGTACATAGTCCCTTTTGTACTAAGCGTTAAATAAAGGTGAAGAGAAAAGTAGAATTAGAGTGACAACTTCCCTGAAATTTGCTCTAAAAGAAAGAAGGCCCACGAAAAAGAGACGTACCTTCGTATAATCATCCATGAGCAAACTTCAAACCCTGAAATCACACTACCGACAAGCATAATTCTAAAAACGAAAAAAATGAAAAATGAAAAAAAAAATCTAACTCACTTTCATAGGAATCACTGTTGCATTTAGCATATGCAACAAGCCTTTTAAACCACTTGGTGTCCCAAGTGGACGAGTGAAGTATCGTGAGGGTTTATAGGGAACATACCCACAAAGTTCATTTAAAATATTAATACAAGGTTATTGTGTTTAAAATGAAAGAAGTAAAGTAGAGGATAGTTACGTCGAACTCTTAAGAGGAGTTACCGTAACTAGCAAAACCCGCATACGTGTAAGAGTGTAGCTACGGCGTAACCACGAGATGGTATTACCGTAATTGGTATGCGTCCGAATACTGCTGCAAGGGTTGGTTATGGCGTAACCATGATATGAGTTACGCCAACTATGTTCAGATCAGATGCTGCAGCGAAAGAATCACTCCAAGTTTCCTCGCAAAAATGGTTAAAAACACCAAACCCTACAGAAATGGAAATAAAACAAAAGAAAGGGATAATTCGGGTTGTCTCCTGAAAGAGCACTTTTCTTTATTTACGAGTATTTAAGTTAGACTCAGAGCCTCGGGGCTTTTTGGTGGCCTGTGGACTTGGCCAACTTCTTCTACCGCATTTTTATTTGAAGAAGGCTGGTCCCAAACAAGTGGAGAAACAAACCGAGTCATGGAGTATCTTTTCTATAGAAAATTAGCCTATGCCCACTCGTAACGAAATTTAGCTTCATCTACCCATTTTATTTTAACAGCTCCAAACTTTACTCGTAACGAATTTTCAAATAAGATTCCATTGTATCCTACTTCACTTTTTCGTCAAAAACATTTATTCCTTTCGTTTGAGCCAGTCCAGATCGGGTATTCCTCCATCGCAGATTCATGGTTGGTCGATGTAGGCCATGCCATGGTGAATTTATCAGACATCATAGCAGGTTCACAAAAATGAATGGTCCAATCAACCTTGGTGAACCATTCGTTAAGAATATTATGCCCTTGTAACCACTTTTTCCTGATAAGTTTTTCGTCTTCCCAGCACCACCAAACTTCCGCAGCCTCTTTTATTATTCGAATGAGATGTTGTCCTCCTCCATTGCATCGTTTTTGAAAAGGAGCACATGTAGGCAATGTTACCTTGGTCCCATCAATCAAACAAATATCAAGAGCACAAGAGTGAAGTTTTCCCGTAACAACGTAACTAGGCACAGAATGTGGGACTTCTTCCTCATTGTTGTCATCGTCGCTTAATTTGGTCCCCAATGAGTCCAAGAATGGTTTACCAAGAATCAAACGTTCTTTTATATTTTTCTCCATGTCGATAACTACGAAATCGGGGGCAGAAACAAATCTATCGACCTTGACACAAGTACCACCTGTAATTCCTAATGGAGTAGCCTTGATCTTATTTGCCATCTCAATCATAATATCCGTTTCCCAAAGATGGATTAATTTGAGTTTAAATAATATGGAAAGTGGCATGATATTTCTGCTAGACCCAAAATCTACTATTCCCAAGATATCATAACTCCCAACTGAACATGGAATAACTAACCCGTTTGCGCTAATATTCTTAACTGAAAATAAACTGATTTCTGACCTGTTTATGCCTTCTGGAACATAGTTACGCAGTAAGTCAGGGAAATAGTTACGACGTAATTTATCCTGGTTGTCGACAATCGCTTTTTCCAAACTTTCAGTTGTAGATTTGCACTCCTTACTTTCCCCTTGCGAATTATTATCAGCAAAAACGGCATTGCAAACTACCATAGATTTGCTCCCCTCAATGTTACTTACCTCAATCTGACTGAGCTTTTCTACCTTGGCTTCAAGGTTTTTAGGGTTTCTCGTACCTTGAAAGATTCTTATTTGTGTTTTCCTGGAAATCCCTTAGCCATTTATCTTGTTCCTTTTGTCTTTGGGCTGAACTTTCCAGGAATTTGTTAATTGTTTCTTCAAGGTTGGGCTTTCTTTCTCCATAAGGCCCACGGTTGTAATTTCCACGGTACCCGTTACTATATCGATTATCTCCGTAAAACGGTCGATTTTCTCCATATTTGGCTTCTTTAATTATATTTTCTTCATTAACGTGAGGATAATTCTTGGTAAGATGTCCTCCCCCACAGCTTTCACAACCCACTTGGATGGCATGAACGGTTTCTCTGACTTTTAGCATATCTCGACTTAGATTTTCAATTTATAGCGATGGCTGCAATTCACAAAACTTCCGTCTTGTTTCTTTTGCTTCCTCCTCTGCGTGCCATTTTTGAGAATGATAAGCCATTTTTTGAATGGCTTCAATTGCTAGAGTAGGAGTCATGTTCGGGATTGGTCCTTGATAGTTCGCAAGACTGTCTTGTAGTTACGTTTATTCCTTTGTAGAAGATGTTGACCTTTTGCTGGTTGTTCAGATCATGTGTAGGACATTTGTAAAGGAGATCGTTGTACCTATCCCAGGCTTGATACAACGTTTCATCATCTTCTTGCTTGAAATAATGGACTTCCTGGAGCTGGTTAGAAATCTTCGATGGAGGACAATACCTCTGAATAGTGTTTCAGTAGAGCCTGTGTATCAAACTGCTGGGCAATCTTCAATCCATCCGCCGTTCTAAAAGTCATGAATACCCTAGCATAACAGCGTATGAGACATGTCGAATGAAAAGGCTTGCGATGTATAGGACATTTTCAACGTGCTCAATGCGCATCCTCGTCCCTGTTTCCAAAAGGGTTAGCGCGAAGCCCCTCATAAATTGGTCTTTAATTTCAAAATGAACATCGCCTTCCGGCCGGTCGTCTACGAGACCCACCCTTTTTCTACTCTTGTCAATGCCAAATATTCCTCAAGAGAGAGGTCATCAATGTTAACAACTTCCATGGAACCTGAAAACTTGAATATTGATCGTCAGAATTTGAGAAAAGTTTAAAACAAAACGAAAATGAAAGACTTAATAGTAATCCAATAATACCGGCAGCTAAAAAACTTGATGCAGGTTTTACGACCGGTTTTAATATTTATAATGTCTCGTTATACCTATGGTCGCACTAATCCGTAGTAGCACGGACCGGTGTAGTGTAGTAGATTCAAAACCCAGGTCGCCCCAAGAGCTATGTGAGTTGGATTATTAATAAGTGTAGGTGTCACAGATTTTAGTGTGATTTCGAGAAGGAATTAATTAATTAACTACTAAAGCATATAAAGGTTCAATCAATAGAGGAGAGTGATGTTAACCTAGTTATTCCTCCTAGCTAGTAATGTCTACGTTTAATAACTTCTAATTACTTCAGGTGGGGTCAAAGTCGAGAGGACAACATTTGGTCAATTCGCCCTAACCTATCAGCAAAGATGCCACCATGGAGAAGTCGTATCCCCTCATAAGTCTTGTTGTTCCTGGTTCCCTAAGCCAAGTCATTAAGTACCGCTACATGCTAGACTTATATATCTGAGTACCCGGCATTAGCAACTTAAACACCCACCCCTAATTCTTAAGTTCATCCAAACGGTAGGTGATCAGTTGGTCAAATCGCACAAGTAGAAAGGGTCGTCAGTTGGTCATATCTTACCTTTTTTCTTTCGGGCGCATTTCCATTTAGGGTTGGGTTGTCATACTATCTCGGCACCAGTTTCTACCGCATATTCAAAATAATTTGTCATCAAAACAAAAGAATTATAACATAACTAGGCCAGAACTAAGAGGTGCTTAGCTGCTCATATTAACCATACAAATCAATTCAATAATTAATGTTACGAAACACATGAATCCAAAGTAAAAAAAAGATAAAATGCTAATGCTTATCGTAGGGGAGTGATTTCTCCCTTGGAGATAGCTCTGTATGCTCCTCTAGACTTGCCTTTGGCTTCTTTCCACGTTCTTTGGTTGTGGTGTGTGATATGGGATGCTTTGAAATGATGGAAATCGTAGGGTATTTATAGGCCAGATCTGGGTTATGGTGTAACTAATAGAGTAGTTACGCCGTAATCTTCTATTTCTTCGTAACTTACACTAGATCTGCTGGTTACGGCGTAACCTTATAAGTAGTTATGTCGTATCTTCAATATTTCTTGGTTACGCCGGAGTTTATGCAAGAGTTACGGCATAGTTATCAGTGTCGCGGAACCTCATTTGACCTAATATAGTTACGTCGTAATCTTTTGGGAGAGTGACGCCGTAATCTTCTGATGAGCTGGCTTTCTGAGTCACGCTTTAGTTACGGCGTAATGTGAGAGATGAGTTACGCCGTAACTTCTTCAATGTGAGCATAGTCTGATAAATGTTTGATAATTCTCCAATTCCGCGTCTCTCTAGCTCCAATGCTCGTAATTTACCTGAAAGTGGAAAATAATGGAAAACAAGCGTAAATTCATATAAATGATATAAATTACAAACATTATCGGGGGAAATTGAAACCTAATATTCAGGATTATTTGATGTTATCAGGCACACAATGGAAAAGAATGATGGAGAAGCGTCACTCAAGTGCACTTTAAACAACTGTGAAGTCACTGTCAGCATCGAGGACCTTCGATCTGTGCTACTTCTTTGATAACATCAAATAGTACTGAATATTAAGTGTCAATTCCCCCCAATAATGCTCGTATTTTACATCATTTATATGGATTTATGGTTGTTTTCCTTTATATTTCACTTTTAGGTAAATTACGAGTATTGGAGCTAAAGAGACGCAGATTTGGAGAGTTTACTAAAGATATATCACAGTATGCTCATTTTGAAGAGGTTACGACGTAACTCCTCTCTCACATTATGCCATAACAGAAGCGTGGCTCAGAAAACCAACTCAACTGAAAATTACGGCTTAACTCTTCCAAAGATTATGATGTAACCAACTAGGTCAAATGAGGTTCCGCGCCGCTACAAGTTACCCCGTAACTATTGTCTCATCTACGGCGTAACCAGGATTTATTGAAGATACGGCGTAACTCCTTCCAGATGTTACGCCGTAACCAGCATTTTCAGTGCAAATTATGAAGAATTGGATGTTATGGCGTAACTCTTAACATTAGTTACGCCGTAACCAGATCTGGCCTATAAATACCCCTCGAATTCCAGCATTTCAAATCATTCCATTTCACATACAACATTTGTGAACATGAGTAGAAGGTTGAAGGCAGATCTTATCTAGCATACGGAGCCATCTCCAAGAGAGAAATCACTCCCCTACGATAAGCATTAGCATTTGATCTTTTCTTTACTTTCAATTCATGTATTTCGTAATGTTTAACATTGAATCGATTATTTTAGTTAATATGAGTGGCTAAGCACCTCTGGTGCTAGCCTAGTTATTATTCATTAATTGCTTTGTTTATGTTTACATTGCTTTCGCATAATTATTTCTAGTGTTTGCTTGTATAGTTTGTTGGTAGCTACCTTTGTTTCGGTAGTTTTGAATGGCGGTAGTGGCTAGTTACTTAGGAGATATGACCAACTAACCCTAAGTAGGTAGACTGAGTGGGAAGGGTAAGATATGACCAACTAACGACCCTTTTTGCTTGTGCGATTTGACCAACTGATCACCTACCGTTTGGATGAACTTAAGAAGTCGGGGATGAGTGTTTAAAATGCTAGCGCCCAGGCACTCGTTGTTACAAATCTGGCTTGTAGAGGTACTTAATGACTATGCTTAGGGGACTAAGAACAACTGGACTTTCGAACGGTCACCTGACATCTCCACTGGAACCCTTTGTTGATAGGTTAGGACGAACTGACCAAATGTTGTCCTAGCGACTTTGACCCCACTTGAAGTAATTGGAAGTAATTAAACATGAACTTAGTTTGATAGGATGATTAACTATGTTAGCACACATCTCCCTTATTGATCACAACCCTCGCCTCTATTTTCTTTCCTATTTTATTGTTTTATTAGTAGTTAATCATTTCCACCTTAAAATCTATTAAAATCTGTGACACCTAGACTTAGTATAAATCCGCATAACATAGCTCTTAGGATCTAATTACTTTAATACTACACTACACACCACCGGGTACACTGCCCGTTAGTGCATTAGGGTAGACCATAGGTATAACGAGAACTTATAAATATTAAAACCTGGCAGGAAACCTGCATCAAGTTTCGTATGCGCCGGAGTTATATTAGATTTCATTAAGTCTTTCATTTCTATTTTGTTTCAAAATTTTCTCAATTTCTCACGGTCTCTTTTTAAGTTTCATGTACCATGGAAGTTGTTAACATTGATGACCTCACTCTTGAGGAATATTTGGCATTGACAAGAGAAGAACAAGGGTCGGGGCTCGTAAGATCGGCGATTGGAGCTAATGTCCGTTTCGAGATTAAAGATTAATTTATCAGGGAGCTTCGTGCTAACCCTTTTTCAGGAAATAGGGATGAAGATGCGTATGACCACGTTGAGAATGTCTTGTACATCGCAAGCCTTTTCAACATTCCAGATGTGTCTCATGACGCTGTTATGCTAAGGGTATTCCCCATGACTCTTATTGGGGCTGCAGGAAGATGGATCGAAAGATTGCCCGCCGGGGCAGTTGATACATGGGCTCTTCAAAAAAAGCACTTCATCCAAAGATATTGTCCTCTATCAAAGATATCTAATCAGCTCATGGAGATTCATAATTTCAAGCAAGATGACAATGAAACGTTGTATCAAGCCTGGGATAGATACAACGATCTCCTCTACAAGTGTCCTACATATGATCTAAACAGCCAGCAAAAGATCAACATCTTCTACAAAGGAATTAACGTGACGACACGACAGATGATGTCTTACTCTTGCAATTGAAGCCATCCAAAAAATGGCTGATCATTCCCAAAAATTGCACGATGGAGGAAGCAAAAGGAACCTAGGCGGAAATCATGACGAAATTGTCGCCATCACTAGTAAAATTGAAAATCTTAGTCGAGATATGCTCAAGATCATAGAAACTATTCATGCCATCCAAGTAGGTTGCCAAGGCTGTGGAGGAGGACATCTTACCAAAAATTGTCCTCACATTAACGAAAAGAACACAATCGAAGAAGCAAAATATGGAGAAAATCGACCGTTTTACGAAGATAATTGGAATAGTAATGGCTATCGTGGAGGACCTGCTGGAAATTATAACCGTGGGCCTTATGGAGGGAAAAGGCCCAATATTAAAGAGACCATTAACAAATTTCTAGAAACTTCAGCCCAAAGATAAAAGAAACAAGATGAATGGCTAAAACAATTCTAGAAAAAAACTGATAGAAGTCTCTCCAATCACGACACAACCTTAAAAAACCTTGAAACAATTGTGGAAAAACTTAGTGAAAAGGTAATAAAGAACAACACTAAACCGGAAGGGACAAAACCCATGATGGAATGCAAGGTCATCTTTTCTGATGAAGATTCTAAGTTACAAGCCAATTCTCCCACCAAAAATTCGGATTCGTGTGAAAATTCTGGCGACAATGCGCAGTTACACCGTAACACTTCTTATGAGTTACGGCGTAACTATGTTTTTGGCAGTGATCGTGGAATTATGAAGAAGGATACTGATGATAATGACACAACTGAATTACGCCGTAACCAAACATCATAGTTATGGCGTAACTGGGATACGTGGGCAGACAGATTTCTCGAGGTAGATGAATCAGGGACGCAGGTTATTAACGGATGGTCCAATGATATTAATTTATGCCCTCAATCTCCATCTAAAAGGAAGTATCACTGGTGCAAGAAAATACCCATAGCTAAGGGTGAATGGTATGATCTATGGGCTTCGTGCGACCCTCGAAACGAAAATTATGATGGAGGAACCGATAAGGATAGGGTTAAGGATAACAAATTCATGTGGCCTGCATACACTGATGAAGAAAGATTGGAGAAGCTCTCATTTGAAGAATAGGAGGAACCGCCTATTAGGCACTGTTGCACCCCGATAATTATCACTAATGACGAGTCCACACGAGCATGGCCTACATGCAATCCTTTTCGAGAATATTGTAACGGGAGTGATAATTTGAAAGATGAGGAATGGACATGCCCGCATGAGCTTGAAAGACATGATATTAACTTTGGAGATTTATCGTTCGATGATTGGTATGCAGTACAATTCGGGGATGCTAAAATTAACCCAAATCTGCTGAAGAAGCTCAAGATTGATTATGAGGAGCATTGTCTATAGAAAAAGCCAATAAATGATGATATCTACTGGATGGAGGATCCCTCAAGAAACATCCATGGCGAGGTAACTAGAAGTCATTGGTGGAGAAAATAAGGACGCCTGGTGATGTTTTTTGGGCATCTTGCGACCCGTATGATGATAAATGCAACGGAGGAAGCAGTTTTAAGAGAGTTAGAAAGGATGAATTCTTTTGGACTTTAACAAATGATGTGGAAAGAACTGAATTACCTTGGTTAGACAATCTAGGATTTGACAATTGGGTGAAAATCAAATATGGGAAAGTCGATGCATTGACCAAGGAAAAGATATGGAAGGAATATATGAGTAAAAAGGAACCGAGGGAAGAAATTATCAATGACATAAGGGAAGTGACGGATGAAGATATCAAGGATTCAATGCAAAATGAGAAAGAGGAATGCAAATGGGTACTAGTGGAAGATTTACTCGACGATAAATGGTTTAAAGGTACTGTAACACCCCCAAAAAATGGTTTGCAGCGGAATAAAAGGTTTTTGGGATGCTACTCAATTGGATCATAACACAAAGTGAAAAATATAGATTTTTCTTAAAATATTTCATTTATTGTAGTAAAACAAAGTTTACAAAGTTGAATTATTGCGGAAAATGGCCCTTTAGTAAAATGTGGTCCCCATAAGTAAATAAGAGTCATCTATGACCATGCCATGCCAATGCCCAAGCGCCTCCAGAGTTAGCTATTGCCTTTTTAATACTTGAGATAAACATGCTTAAAAAGATCAACAAAAATGTTGACTGATATTCATAGGTTTAGTAAATGGTTGAACACAAGTTGAAGATGATAATTGCTTCGAAGACAATTACCATAGAAAAACCGAGATTATTATGCACTAAGCTCATGACACCAAACTAACTGCATACACCTAATTACTGGTGTAAGTAATAAAATTTCCCCCCAGAGGTAATAGCCAATTACATAGAGATAATCAAATATGGTGCGCCCTGATTATTTTCGATAACCGAGTCGGGGTCGTCAATTCCCTTAGTATTATCCACAATATTTGCGTTCACTCGCAAGTGAATAATGGTTCATGATAAAGGGGACTTTTGGCTGTAAACTTAGGCTATACTAATAATAATCAGGAAAGCATACATTTTAAGAAAAGATTTGTGTTCTAGTTTATAGCATGTATCTCCCTCGCGGGGGTTGAAAAACAAGTAAAAGTGAGGCTATGAACTCACCTTAGCAAACAGTATCGGAGTAGTGTAAAATCAAGTAGTAAGAGCACGAAGTACCGGTGCGCGACCTAGATTAGTATAGCATGTCTTAGTTTATATGTTTATGTTTGACTCGATAGTGTTTAAATAAGTTAAAAGTTTAAGTTGTTGTTGCTTGTGTGGCAGCGTTTAAGTTTTGAAATAGTTTACTAAATGTTGTAAGTATTGGCTCTTGGAGTGGAGGCGGGAAAAGTGTATACAAAACTTTTGTATACGGGTTGGCTCGATTATTGGCTCAAGTGTTATCAAAGAATAAATAATTACAAGTCGAATTGTATTCTTTTGGTTTCGAGGTGTGAAAGTATAAATTTATTGAAATCGTGGTTAAATAATATATTTGGACAAATATAGTATTTAAAGTTTACGTCGATGAGGTTGTCAAATAAAGATATGGGTTAAATATATTTACTTAAACGAAAAAGTGTTAAAATGTATATGTTTATCGAACTTACAAAAGTTTTGGATAAAAATGTCAAAGTGTTTAACTAAACGGGGTTAAAGTTGTAAATGTTTAATACAGGTCTCAAAGCTTAAAAGAAAATTATATCAAATGAATTAAGTTTGGGGGGTTGAAAGTGTAAAAGATTAATATAAGTTTTAAAATTATAAAAGCTTTTAAGAAAAATGATAAGTTTTTGGAAAATGGAGAGCCAAATCTGTCAAAAGGGCGAAACTTGTAAAAATCACAAAATGTAAAACTGCCATGGACCAGTTTCGAACTCTAGACCACTCGTGAGAAAACCAGCGACATAACCGGTTGAGCCAAAGGCTCTTCTTGGTTAATTTTTTCACATCATTTCTATTTAACCGGTTACTAACTGTAGTGTCTTTTAGATAAATGTTTCACAGTTAGTGTTATACATGAATGGTTTATGTTTTGTGATTCATTTCAAAACTGTTTTTGTGTCATCTTTTCAAATGATTTTTACAATAAGCTCTTAGTTAACGAAAAGGGGGAGGGGGTCGAATTAAGCACAAGTAAGTCCTCCGACTCATTTGAGTTTTTAACGATTCCAAATCCCAACGAGTCCAATACCACAACCGATTTAGTTCATAAGTTTTAGGCTTAGTTTTAGAACTTAAAAAGAGTGTAAAATAGCTTATTCCATAATTATTCAACCACACAAGAACTTAAGATACAACAAGTTGTCTATGTTTTTAACTTTGCACGTGACATAAACATTTAGACGGGAAAATGAAATGAGATGGAGTCGAAAACAACTTACAACACCCCAAGAGGGGTGAGGTTCAAAAGGAAGTGAGTCATGACTAAAATAGCTTCTCGTTCGAATGACCAAGCTCGCGTTTCCTTTGCTCAACCCTCTCACAAAGGGACTATTGTGCTTTGAGTGTGATATGAGTTTTGAAATTTAATGAGTGAGTTGGTGAGTTTGGAAGTCACATTATATAGAGAAGATAAGTTTCCAAGAAAAAAGGTGGTGGGTGTATGATCTTGAAGCATGCATGATATGGAAGTCATCGGGGAGCACGTTTTGGTGGTGCCTTTGTCAAGTGATAGGGACAATCCAAGGGTATGCTTGAGGTCAAACTAGGTTTCTTGAATCTAGGTTAGGGCGTAGGCTTTATACATACATACGCATGTGATGAAGACCAAAGGTTTTCTTGTGCTTTTGCCTTTTTTTGTGCCTCGTTGACTGCAATCAAAGAAAGGAGGGCAAGACTTATCACAATTTGTCTCCTTGATCTCATGCATATGCACGTATATAGGGAAAGGAAATAAAAATGTGTAGTGTGTGCGTGTAGAGTGAACAAGCAGCCAAGGACCTCAACAACTAAGAACTTTTATCACATGGCTAAAGAGAAAAAAAGGAGTGTCAAAATATTTGTATGTGAGTTGTTAAAATAAACATGTGTTACGTTGGTGTGTTGAGCGAGCAGGAGACAAAAACAAAGACACAACCATAATTTTGTACAAATGGTATTTGTTAAACAAAGGAGTTGGGTTGGGATTTACTTGCAAACGAGGAACAAGAAGAAATGAGGTGGGGTTGGATCGGGTTGAACACACGAGTCCAATAAAGGTGAAATGAATTGATTCGGGTAGTGTTGGGCTTAGAGGCCCGGCGGGAAATAAAAATATAAAAGTTTATTATATATTTATTTTATATAGTTTTTATTATCGAGGTAAAGGTGAAAAAAAATTATCCCATGACTTGTCGTGATTATAGAACGAAAGGAAAAAGAAAAGAAAAGAAGAAAATATATATATATATATATATATATATATAGACGCGAAAAATCGGTAGGGAAATTTATGAGTGGTTACAGTACCTACCCCTTAAGGGAACCTCATCCTAGAGGTTAAGTTTGTGTTAGTCGCTTATGTGATAAAGGGAAATTTGAAATTTTCCAGTTTTGTTTGCAAACGTGACGTGGATAAATTTATTCGAATAACCATTTTAAGAAACACAATTTCTTTGAGATATAAAATTGGGTAAGGGAATTTCTACCTCGAAAGGATCCTATAAAATCGGTTTTTACACTTGATGCAAATAAAACAATTTCGCAAAGGTCGATGATTGATTTTTCTTAGCATAAGAAGTTTTGATAAGGTTTGACCAGAAAATTTTTAACTTGTAAGGATGAGTCTCTTAGAAAAATGCCACTACACGTTTTATAGTTGAAACGAATGTTATTTAAAGAAAATTTCTCGAAGTTTGAAAACGTCCTAGAAGAAGTTGTTGGGTATGTATGTTTCCAAAAGTTATAAACGCGTATAGACAGGATTTAGTTGTTAAGGTTGTGCTTCTCGAATTTGAATGGTATATATAAGAAAATATAGAGTCTTTAAAATTTCAAGGAGAACTTGATGTATGTAAAGAAAGTTGCTAAATTTCAGTTTTTGTGATGAAAACTTGTTAAATAAGGTTTTAGGCGACAACATGGAATCGGTTCCAAGTTGGAGGTTTTTATGTAAATTCAAAAGTTGTTTCTCAAAATAATTTCAAATACCTTAGCTTTTGTAGATGATGAATCAGTTTTGTTTCTTAGCATTTCTTATTATTGTTTTCAAAACAAAGAGCTTATTTTTACTCCGGAAATTTGGTTTATTTTCAAAAGAAAATATCGGTTATCCTTTAAAGTTTTTCAAGGGAGTAAATAGTTTATAAGGAAATTGCAGTAAAGTTTATGAAAAGCTTCATAAAACCAATAGAAAACGGTTGATCAATGGTAGTGAAATATTTTGGTAAGACACAATTCAGGTTATAAACTAACTCGTGAAAATGATTTGTAAAATAGCTTACAAGAAAACAATTTATCCTTTGTCAAATAATAGAAGATTTCATAGTTCAATTAATAGGGTGGTACTAAAACATTTAGTACGGTAATGGCAAAATAGTTTGTGATGTAAGAGTACCAAGTTTTATTGTTTTAAATTAGACAGTGGCTAAAGCAGCTCACCAAAGGGTAAAATAGTTTATAAGATCGTAATATAACTTGCAGGAAAAATTTGTAATATAGTTTATAATTTGCTATCGCAATTGTTTGTTGTTTCATAAAATAGTAGTAAGGTAATTAATCGGTTTATCACTCTATAAGAAAATAGTTTGCAAAGCATTAGTAAGGTCATTGTTTATAAAGTATTAGTAAAGTCATAAATTTTTGGTTAAATGGCACAGTAGTAAGACTTTTTGTAAAATGACCATGAAATGGTCGGTAGAATAGTTGAAAACAGTTTGCATTAGACAACGACAAAGTTTATTATTTCAT
Source organism: Chrysanthemum makinoi (assembly GCA_910596185.1). Taxonomy (NCBI): domain Eukaryota; kingdom Viridiplantae; phylum Streptophyta; class Magnoliopsida; order Asterales; family Asteraceae; genus Chrysanthemum; species Chrysanthemum makinoi. Next base: position 239,983,732 of record OU343222.1, on the reverse strand, counting down.
AAGAGGGAAAGTAGGACAGACAGTTGGTGTTTCAAAGAGATGAGTGGAAGATTAGGGATCCGCTCCTAGAAAAAGTGGCTTGAGTTGAAAGCTAACTCTTGGTACGTCTTTAGATCTTTCAGTCATTCGTTTATTATTTATGTTTAGCGAGGGGTTCCCTTTGTAGATGTCGAGGTGTGTTGTTCCTAGAACGGCTAGAGATGTAATCCGGTTTATGAATTGAGTACGAGTTTTAGGGTAGAGATGACATTAACAATACAATGGATGATGACTTCGATCTCAATGCCTAAGAGAATGATAACAGGATGGGATGATGGATACATGGGTTGCAACAACTCCGTAATAGAGGTTTAATGATTCCGTAATGAAGACGATAAGTCGATGGAACGGGAAAACTGAAGACGTGGTATTGTAGCAACCCGAAAAAAAATATAATCTAAACCTAGAGTAATGTCGTGTGGTAATTAAAATTTTTGTTAGTCGCGCATAATCCACTAAGCAAATCTAAATGGTAAATATAATCATTTACTCACATCATGCAACATTTCATTGGTTATGTATTATCTGCTACGCAAATCTCATACATAACGTAGGCACGGAGGGCGCGAAGTGGTGGCGTAAAGTGGTCCATTTCAACATGGATCATTGTGGTGTCCTTGCGCGAAGTGGTAGTGTGCATCATCTGCGAATAAAATCTCCATGCACGTTGCTAGTAAGATGTAGACGCGGAGGCGTGGGTGTGGTGTAAAATGGTCAGTTTAGAGAGTGTAGTAATGAGAAGAGCGTTCCACTTAGGAGAAAAAGTATCGTAGTGAGAAAATGTTGTGACGTCAGTGTGTGATGTGTAGGAGTAAACCTTTATAACTCTTATGATGAACACACATGAAAATTTTACCCTTTTCAGAAGTCAATCAGGAGGTCAACTGGGCATACCACTATTATAACTACTTTCAGTATTGCAACATTCACCTCTGAGTCGGACATAGGTGATCAGGCTATGTCCCACTGTCTCTGGCTGAATATAGGTGATCAGGCTATATTCAGCCGAGGTTCAATGAATCTTGCAATGCTTAGCTTAGTTATACTAGTAACATGTC
>OU343222.1:239943792-239982535 GCA_910596185.1 Chrysanthemum makinoi | reverse complement strand
CTTGTGGTAGTCGTATAAAACATTTTACATGAACTCTATGAACTCACTCAACCTTTTTGTTGACACTTTTAGCAATGTATTTTCAGGTAACCAAGGCATTCACTTCATGGCATGCATGTGGACATATAATAGAGTCGCGGTGACGACGCGTCTCACATGGGATTTATACACTTTAAAAACATCGTTTGACTTGTACCAAACTTATTTTTCCGCACATGTTGATTTTCATTTGGGACGTATCTTTGTAACTCTGAATGTTTTTAATATATCAAGCGATGTTCGTTCAATATAACTGTGATTGTGATGCTATGACAGTCAATCCCCAGGAATTCCATTCCGCTGCAAAACAGGTAATTTGGGGGTGTGACAGATTGGCATCAGAGCTTCGGTTATAGAGAACTAGGTTGCATCATTGACCCTAGACTATAACTACATCATCATAGCATCTCATCATTTCATCATAAGTGCATATTCACTATACATGCGGTTTCATACGCACATTTTGCGAGTTTTTACTTTCATTTCAAATCGATTGTCACATTAATGCCTTCAGATACCCATCCCATCACTTTGACATGGAGAATGCCCTGTCATTCCCTAACACAATTTTAACATCAGTTGAATCAACACCGATAACATCAGATGATGAGACTGAACCCTTTTAGGAGGACGAAGTTGCACCTACACCATCACGATCACCATTGATTCACTCTAGGATTAGGACAATTTTTATTATTCTGTTGAGACAGATCATACCATTTGGTAGGACTTATAGGCTTAGTCCTAATGGACCTATTAGGATGCTTACTACAAGGAAGATAGTAGTATTTCATTCACCATCATCTCCTAACTTACCACTAGGATTTCCATCATCATCTTCATCATTATCAAGAGCATCATTCGTACCATCTTATCTCATATACACTACTCATACATATGACTTGCCGCTTGGGAAGCGGGCATGATTTGACACACCACTACCATCTATCACTAAGACTACAGAAACTACACTATCTTATAGATTTAAGGACTGTGAGAGTTTCAAAGCTGTTGTTATTAGACAGCCTACTGCTCCTACACTTGGGACATGATTAGACTACCAACAGGAACAGATAATAAGTACCTTTCTAGCTAATGTAATCTGTATCATTTATTATCTCCACGATAATCACAACCTTTGTTCATTTCATTCCTATTCGAATTGCCCAATTTCCAATCATTTTGCGATGATACCTCACTATCTTACTAGGGGTTAGGCCAACTTTATTCTTGACCAATTAGGAGACTATTACCATTCTATGAGGTTTCCCCGTGTATCCTACAAACCATTTAACAAATTATATTTCAAGTTATTTTGCTACCATTTCATGAAATTATTTCACTTAATTTTATTTCGAGCTATTTTACACCATTTTAGAAACATTGTTTCATAAAGTTTTAAAACAAGTTGTTTTGTTACCACCCTATCAATTGGTTTTTAGTCATTTTATCAACTATTTAATACCATCATGCGAAACGATTTTCATATTACTCTGAAAAATTGTTTGAACCATTGTCTCACAAAACAAAACGTTGAATACCATCTAAAAATTTCGGAGAAACATAACACCATTTCAACAAAACCAAGCATCACATCATTTGTCCTCGATTATACATGGCCTGATCACCTATGTATAATTTAGGAAGAATTATGTCATGAAAGAAACAAGTATCATTTCAAATTTCCAAAAACAATCTTCATTCAAAAGCAAGGCTTTGTAATCATATAAATTGTTCATAAATATTTCTTTTGATAACACTCTATAGATGCTCACGCCATTCATTCCTCACTCAACCGATAAGTTAGAATTTGACGAGTGCCCTTTTAGGAAATACATTCTATACCATCTATGAGGAGGATTCCTCGATACAAGAAAACAATGAAAAGATTTCAGAACTACCAACAAGGACTAGAACTAGGTAGTAGGATGATTCAAAACTCAACAAAAATCTTAAGCCATCACGGGACAATCCGAACCACTATTTTTGGTTTAGAAGCCAAATTATATCATTTCAAAAGTACTAGCTAGACCGAGTTACGAGATTTAGTACGAAGCAAATACCCACTAAGCAACATCATAGGGATAAACCAAGTCTTCTAGCTGAGACTGCAGAACATTTCATTAAACATGGCCTCAACAATGTGTGAACTTCCCTACAATGAGTTTCCCTTAAAGGAAAATTTGGTTAAGTTAAGGTTATCGATATAAACTTCCCTTAAGGCATTGTGTTCTCTAGAAATTCCAAGTAACCTCACTTTCATATTAAGAGATGCAACAGGTTTGAACATATCGGACAATCTATGACTCTCCATCTACAAGTGAAATTAGAACAAACATTCTTCGACATGGTATGAGCTGATATCTATTTTCTTGCTAGCATGATAGCAATATAAGTAATGAAATATTTTAGAAGCACTCAATATTGAAACAAGTCTTGAAAATCAACCACTACACCACATCACTTAAACATTTAAGGTTTTGTGACTTTACAACATAGAGCATGGAAACACTTCGATAATCAAACAATAAACATTTTAGTCATGGAGACTAAGCACCTTAGGCAAGTAAGACTCAAGTAATGACATTCGCTAGAACTAGAAACGCGAGGAATCACAACGGTTACCCATAATCTATTCCTTTCTATAAGGTCCTTTTCAACAGATTTAACATTTTGAAATTTGGCATGAGACATGTGGTATCAATTCCAGTTGTACAAATTACAAGCTATTCGATTCACCTTAGACTTCTGACAATCATTTTAAGATTCCTTTGGAATTCACTAGGACATGATTACCGCTTATTATCCTCAGCTCAATGGTTAGAGCGAGAGAACAATTCCCACATTAGATGATATGCTCAAGCATGCATGACTTTCTAGAAATGATTAGGAAAATCATTCTTCATCGACGACATATTGATTTACTCAAAGAGCAAAGAAGAGCACGGAGGGCATTTAAGAACGATTTTAGGACTACTCAAGAATGAGAAGTTGTATGCCAAATTTTTGAAGTGTGATTTTTGGAACCGTAAAGTACAATTTCTTGGTCATGTCATTGATAGTCAAAGACTACAAGTTGATCCTGCAAAGATTGAAGCCGTAAAAGATTGGGCTACACCAACAAATCCTACGGAAATCAGACAATTTCTAGGACTCGCCGGGTATTACCGAAGATTCATCGAAGGTTTTTCAAAGATAGCTAAAGCTTTGACCAAGTTGACACAGAAAAACAAGAAGTACGAATGGGGAAAGAAACAAGAAGCTTTTCAGGTTGTTGAAGCAAAAGCTTTGCTCGCCAATTTTGGCCCTACCGAAGGAATTGAGAACTTCGTCGTATACCGCGATGCTTCACATAAAGGGCTTGGAGCTGTATTAATGCAAAACGAGAAGGTGATAGCCTATGCTTCTCGACAACTTAAGGTTCATGAGAAGGATTACACCACTCATGATCATGAGTTGGGGCCGTAGTTTTGCACTCAAGATTTGGAGACACTACCTTTATGGTACAAAGTGCACAGTGTTTACGGACCACAAGAGTTTATAATATGTTCTTGATCAGAATGAACTTAACATGAGGCAACGTCGTTGGTTGGAATTACTCAGCGATTATGATTGTGAAATCAAGTATCATCCGAAAAGCCAATGTTGTGGCTGATGCTCTTAGCCGGAAAGAAAGACCCAAACCTTTAAGAGTCAGATCATTAGGAATGACGATCAGTTCACCTTTACCATCAAAAATACTCGAGGCACAAATCGAGGCACTCAAGGAGGAAAACCGACCAAGTGAAAAGCTTTATGGTATGCCCGAAAATGCAAATGGCTTTGTAAAGAGAGCGGATGGAGTATTATGCTTCAAGGATAGAATGTGGGTACCATTTTATGGCGGGATACAGAATTGATTATGCATGAGTCGCATAAGTCAAAGTATTCTATTCACCCGAGTTCGATAAGATGTATCGGATCTCAAGAAACTTTATTGGTGGCCGGACATGAAATCGGAAATTGCCACGTACGTTAGCAGATGCCATACTTGCTCTAAGGTAAAAGTCAAATATCAGAAACCTTCAGGGTTACTCCAACAACAAGAAATTCCCCAATGGAAATGGGAACGCATTACGATGGACTTCGTCACGAAACTTCCTAAGACATCGGAAGGTTACGACGCTATATGGGTAATCGTTGATCGTCTTACCAAATCAGCCCATTTCATACCTATTAGAGAGACTTATTCCATGGAACAACTTACTAGACTTTATGTCAAGGAAATAGTCTCAAGGCACCGGTGCACCAATTTCCATCATTTCCCATTGAGATAGTCGATTCACTTCAAACTTCTGGAAATCTTTACAAGATTCATTTGGAACCAAATTAGAGATGAGCACAGCATATCATCCACAAACCGATGTTCAAAGTGAATGGACAATTCAAACATTAGAAGATATGTTGAGGGCATGTGTGATTGATTTTGGAAATGGTTGGGCAAATCATTTGCCATTGATCGAATTCTCGTACAACAATAGTTATCACACCAGATAAAAGCGCACCATTGAGGCACTCTATGGTCGAAAGTGCCGATCACCGTTTGTTGGGCGAGGTTGGAGACGCACAACTCAATCGGTCCGAAATGGTACGGAAACAACATAAAAGATAGTCCAACCGGATAGACTCGAACGAAGCCATGACGAAAAGTTACGCAGATGTTAGGCGCAAACCATTAGAATTTCAAGATGGCGACAACGTGATGTTGAAAGTATCGCCTTGGAAAGGCGTGGTGCGATTTGGAAAACGCTGGAAGTTGAACCCGAGGTACATTGGGCCATTCAAAATTTTGAGCGATTCGGCCCAGTAGCTTATCGACTTGATCTTCCGTCGAACTTGGTCACGCATACACAACACGTTTCAAGTTTCAAACCTGAAGAAATGTCTTTCGGACGAATCACTCGTTATTCCATTGGAAGAAATTCAACTCGACGATAAACTCAATTTCGTGGAGGAACACAGAGAAATCATGGACCGCGAGGTCAAGCAGTTGAAACAAAGTCGTATTCCTATCGTGAAGGTTATTTGGAATTCTCGAAGAGATCCGGAGTTTACTTGGGAACGGGAAGACCAGATGCGCCTCAAATATCCTCATCTTTTCACCGACAACACTGTAGGACCCAACAAGGACTGAATTCAGGGACTGAATTCCTTTTTGGTTGGGAGAATGTGACAACTCGTAATTTCAGGTCATTTTACAAACTTTAAAAGTTTCACTATTTCATCGTTTATCGTAAACTACGTTTAAGAGTATCAAATTTGTGTAACCTTAATGGTTTAGCTGCGAATTCATGAACAATCATCAAGGACATTTCATATAGACTAGGTTTAGTCAACATGTCATCACATCATTATCATCATGTTAGTTCATGCATTATTTTGCATTTTACATTAATCGTATAATTTCTATTAAATAAACGCTATCGCGTAATTAATTATTTTGAACAATTGATCTGATACTTCCAAAAATTATCCCAACATATTTTTATACTCATATTAAGATTATAAAAATAATATTATTAGTTTACCCGGTGTTTTAAATTTATTTTGTATATAAATTGTTATATTTATATAATTACGACGGTTTTCGTAAATACTACACGATAATTATTATTTCACTCAATTTTTGTAAGGAATGTATTTTTATAAATTTTATGACTTCAATATATTCTATTTTGATCCGTTAAAATTTATTTTTAGCTAACGCTACCCTAAAAGGCTCAAATATGTATACAAGTTACTAATTATTCTTAAGTAACTACACTTATACCAATACTTTTATATACTTAGTTACAACAAAATGCATCTATTCTTTCTTTTTTATGAATGTCGACACAAGGAGGTGACTCACATACATTTGTGTACAAATATCTAGTCTACACATAATACTTATATCATTTTATACTAACCAACTCATACATACTTAATATCAAGGTGTGAAAAAAATTATTCTCTCTTCTTTCTTCCTCCTTAGAACCGGCCAACCCAAATGATCAAGAGAAACCATAAATTTTTGAAGTTCAAGTATTAATCAAGCTCATGTAGTGATCTAGTATAGGTTTTGAAATAAAAACCTCATGATTAATTAAGGTATTAGCTCAAAAACTCTTCAATCATTCAAGTAAGCATTTCATGATTTTTATTACTCTTTCATATTCATCTTTATGTTATTTCATCATTTTTGCAAGAAAACATGCAAGTTACATGTGAATTTATACCACTTTTAATTGTTTTAGTACATATTATTAGTTATAATTATCCTATAAATAATCCCTTGAAAAACTTCATTTTTGATGATGTCTAGGAACCCATGACACCCTAAGAAGGTGTATGGTAGGATTAGAATAGCTTCGGCGTTGTTTTGAATTGGTTAGAATAGGTTTTGCGCGAGAAAAACTCATTTCGACAACTTTATTTAAGGGTCTGATCATTTCTGTGAATTCTGGAATTTTCGACAGTTGGTAAAAATTTTTGGGCTAGATATTTAGGAAATATACTTTAAAACGAAAACGTGGCCGCTTGAACGGGTTAAAACGGAGCTATAACGAAAAAGTTATGCTATTTACAAGTTAGACGACGAAAACTATAAAATTCAGAAATTTCAGCATGTTACGTCAACTTTTTACGAGTAAAAAATGAGTCTTAAGCGTTATTAAATATGCCGACTTATCAAAAATATATTAGTATATGTTAATACGAAACCGTGGATATAAAGAACGTAGAAAACGGACTTAAAACAAAGAAATTATGGCCAATTAAAGTTTAACGAAACTTATATTTTTTTAACAGCAACATGTAAAAATATACATGCTGATATAATTTTAAATCGAGGTTTTGACCCCTTTCGGGTCCGAATTGGCTTAAGTGTAAAACACGAAAGTTTTCGGAAATGATGTTTTACTATAAATCGCGAGATTTTTAAGCTTAAAAGTGTAAAATGAGAGATTTAAGCATGGTCAAAGACGGACGATTTTTCTGAAAAAGTCAAAGTACACATTGCTGATGGGAAATAAAAATGGTGTTTTTAAGCGTTTTCGAGTCCGTTTGAGCTTTGAAAACTTTACCAAATGCTATTGTATCACCTATAAATTATTAGGGAACGTTAGAAACCTTATAAAAACGATATTTTATAAGCACAAGGGTTATTAAAATATAATGGAGTGTTTTGATTGCTTACTTAAATTACTCATTTTAGAGTCCATAAAGGAGTGTTTGGATCGTTGTTGTCGTAGCACACGAGGCTAATCCTATGGATAGCTTGTTGTGGCTTAACGAAACGGATTAATATTTTTGAATGTGTAATTCTAATTGGGATAAATTATGGCTATTGTACTTATTTTCACAAGTATTAACACTTAAATATTTTCTATTAGACCAAAGTGGTTGTCGCAAGTGACCATGTTTTGAGCCATTTTTCATATCGATAGAATACTTTTGAGAAAACGATGCCTTCTAGTAAAAGTAAGTTCGCCTAGCCTATTTTTCAAAATGTTCAACCGTTCGTCAAACGGAGTTCTAACAAGTAAACTACGACCATGCAAACTTTGCCGAAAACCACCCTTAAACAATATTTTGGACACAAGTACCATACTTTACCTATATTTTTCTCCATGATCGAGACCTCTAGGATGAAAACTTAAATGCTAAAACTTTGAGATAATGATACAAGCTTCCCAAAACCGTTGAGTTCGTTTCCTAACACTCGACGTGCACCATTTTACGACTAGCTTTTCAAGGCCGTTTTGTCACTTTCATGAAATTTTCAATAACATTATTTTACGACGAAAAGTTATAATTTCATAATAAATCATTAAATGATTATCGTAAGATATCATTTCAACGTAAATACTTGTAAAGTATTTTATAACATGACGAGATGTCATAAACATAAATTTCGACGATAAATTCTATTTTCAAAAACGTACAAGTGGTATAGATTACATGTGGATTTGTATGCACGACATTGTTTCATGATTTACATTAGAACATATCATTCATAATAGGTCACGGTCGAGGTTGCTCATTTCAGTATTGTCATTTTATCATCATTATCATTGCAACAGGTGAGTTTTCATAGCCCCGATTTATTCAAGTTTTTACTTTATTTCAAACCTACGGGGGAGAATACATTGCACATCATTTTTATTACGATACCAAGTATATCAAATTCATTACATTTCTTAAGTTACCTCATTGCCAGTTAAATGTCCCCATTTCATAATCATGAACCGTTAATTTCATAGAAGCGAGGGTGAGTGGATAGATCTATTGAGGGTGACTCCTCCATCCGGGTTGGTGGATTCCGACTGGTCAAACGGATGCATTTCGTTCATGTCGAATTTGAGTTGTTTGGAAAAACACTCTGTTGGGGCGAACATCATGATCAGTCAAGCTTCGGTGTCATGTGCTTAAGCAATTGTAACATTTTATGTGACATAATTGTCATACATGGCCTATACTTGTGGTAGTCGTATAAAACATTTTACATGAACTCTATGAACTCACTCAACCTTTGTGTTGACACTTTTAGCAATGTATTTTCAGGTAACCAAGGCATTCACTTCATGGCATGCATGTGGACATATCATAGAGTCGCGGTGACGACGCGTCTAACATGGGATTTATACACTTTAAAAACATCGTTTGACTTGTACCAAACTTATTTTTCCGCACATGTTGATTTTCATTTGGGACCTATCTTTGTAACTCTGAATGTTTTTAATATATCAATCGATGTTCTTTTCAAACGACACTTTAGGTCGTTCAATATAACTGTGATTGTGATGCTATGACAGTCAATCCCCAGGAATTCCATTCCGCTGCAAAACAGGTAATTTGGGGGTGTGACATACACTGAGTGAGAAGGGTAAGATATGACCAACTAACGACCCTTTTTTCTTATGCGATTTGACCAACTGATCACCTACCGTTTGGATGAACTTAAGAAGTCGGGGATGAGTGTTTAAAATGCTAGCGCCCGGGCACTCATTGTTACAAACCTTGCTTGTAGAGGTACTTAATGACTATGCTTAGGGGACTAAGAACAACTGGACTTTCGAAGGGTCAACTGACATCTCCAGTGGAACCCTTTGTTGATAGGTTAGGACGAACTGACCAAATGTTGTCCTAGCGACTTTGACCCCACTTGAAGTAATTGGAAGTAATTAAACATGAACTTAGCTTGATAGGATGATTAACTATGTTAGCACACATCTCCCTTATTGATCACAACCCTCGCCTCTATTTTCTTTCCTATTTTCTTGTTTTATTAGTAGTTAATCATTTCCACCTTAAAATCTATTAAAATCTGTGACACCTAGACTTAGTATAAATCCGCACACATAGCTCTTAGGACGACCTCGGTTTTACCGAATACTACACAACACACGACCGGGTACACTGCCCGTTAGTGCATTACGGTAGACCATAGGTATAACGAGAACTTATAAATATTAAAACCTGGTCAGGAAAACCTGCATCAAGTTTTTGGCGCCGCTGCCGGGGAGTTATATTAGGATTTCATTAAGTCTTTCATTTCTATTTTGTTTTAAAATTTTCTCAATTTCTCACGATCTCTTTTCAAGTTTCAAGTACCATGGAAGTTGTTAACATTGATGACCTCACTCTTGAGGAATATTTGGCATTGACAAGAGAAGAAAAAGGTTCGGGGCTCGTAAGACCGGCGATTGGAGCTAATGTCCGTTTCGAGATTAAAGATTATTTTATGAGGGAGCTTCGTGCTAACCCTTTTTCAGGAAACAGGGATGAAGATGTGTATGACCACGTTGAGAATGTCTTGTACATCGCAAGCCTTTTCAACATTCCGGGTGTGTCTCATGACGCTGTTATGCTAAGGGTATTCCCCATGACTCTTACTGGGGCTGCAGGAAGATGGATCGAAAGATTTCCCGCCGGGGCAGTTGATACATGGGCTCTTCTAAAAAAACACTTCATCCAAAGATAATTTCCTCCGTCAAAGATATCTAATCAGCTCATGGAGATTCATAATTTCAAGCAAGATGACAATGAAACGTTGTATCAAGCCTGGGATAGATACAACAATCTCCTCTACAAGTGTCCTACATATGATCTAAACAGCCAGCAAAAGGTCAACATCTTCTACAAAGGAATTAACGTGACTACAAGACAGATGCTGTCCTACTCTCGCAATTGAAGCCATCCAAAAAATGGCTGATCATTCCCAAAAATTGCACGATGGAGGAAGCAAAAGGAACCTAGGCAGAAATCATGACGAAATTGCCGCCATCACTAGTAAAATTGAAAATCTTAGTTGAGATATGCTCAAGATCATAGAAACTGTTCATGCCATCCAAGTAGGTTGCGAAGGCTGTGGAGGAGGACATCTTACCAAAAATTGTCCTCACATTAACGAAAAGAACACAATTGAAGAAGCAAAATATGGAGAAAATCGACCGTTTTACGAAGATAATCGGAATAGTAATGGCTATCGTGGAGGACCTGCTGGAAATTATAACCGTGGGCCTTATGGAGAGAAAAGGCCCAATATTAAAGAGACCATTAACAAATTTCTAGAAACTTCAGCCCAAAGATAAAAGAAACAAGATGAATGGCTAAAAGAATTCCAGGAAAAAACTGATAGAAGTCTCTCCAATCACAACACAACCTTAAAAAACCTTGAAACAATGGTGGAAAAACTTAGTTAAAAGGTAATAAAGAACAACACTAAACCGGAAGGGACAAAACCCATGCTGGAATGCAAGGTCGTCTTTTCTGATGAAGATTCTAAGTTACAAGCCAATTCTCCCACCAAAAATTCGGATTCGTGTGAAAATTCTGGCGACAATGTGCAGTTACGCCGTAACACTTCTTATGAGTTACGGCGTAACTATGTTCTTGGCAGCGATCGTGGCATTATGAAGAAGGATATCGATGATAATGACACAACTGAATTACGCCATAACCAAACATCACAGTTATGGCGTAACTGAGATACGTGGGCAGACAGATTTCTCGAGGTAGATGAATCAGGGACGCATGTTATTAACGGATGGTCCAATGATATTAATTTATGCCCTCAATCTCCATCTAAAAGGAAGTATCACTGGTGCAAGAAAATACCCGTAGCTAAGGGTGAATGGTATGATCTATGGGCTTCGTGCGACCCTCGAAATGAAAATTATGATGGAGGAACCGATAAGGATAGGGTTAAGGATAACAAATTCATGTGGCCTGCATACACTGATGAAGAAAGATTGGAGAAGCTCTCATTTGAAGAATAGGAGGAACCGCATATTAGGCACTGTTGCACCCCGATAATTATCACTAATGACGAGTCCACACGAGCATGGCCTACATGCAATCCTTTTCGAGAATATTGTAACGGGAGTGATAATTTGAAAGATGAGGAATGGACATGCCCGCATGAGCTTGAAAGACATGATATTAACTTTGGAGATTTATCGTTCGATGATTGGTATGCAGTACAATTCAGGGATGCTAAAATTAACCCAAATCTGCTGAAGAAGCTCAAGATTGATTATGAGGAGCATTGTCTACAGAAAAAGCCAATAAATGATGATATCTACTGCATGGAGGATCCCTCAAGAAACATCCATGGCGAGGTAACTAGAAGTCATTGGTGTGAGAAAATAAGGATGCATGGTGATGTTTTTTGGGCATCTTGCGACCCGTATGATGATAAATGCAACAGAGGAAGCAGTTTTAAGAGAGTTAGAAAGGATGAATTCTTTTGGACTTTAACAAATGATGTGGAAAGGAATGAATTACCTTGGTTAGACAATCTAGGATTTGACAATTGGGTGAAAATCAAATATGGGAAAGTCGATGCATTGACCAAGGAAAAGATATGGAAGCAATATATGAGTAAAAAGGAACCGAGCGAAGAAATTCTCAATGACGTAAGGGAAGTGACGGATGAAGATATCAAGGATTCAAAGCGAAATGAGAAAGAGGAATGCAAACGGGTACTAGTGGAAGATTTACTCGACGATAAATGGTTTAAAGGTACTGTAACACCCCCAAAAAATGGTTTGCAGCGAAATAAAAGGTTTTTGGGATGCTACTCAATTGGATCATAACACAAAGTGAAAAATATAGATTTTTCTTAAAATATTTCATTTATTGTAGTCAAACAAAGTTTACAAAGTTGAATTATTGCGGAAAATGGCCCTTTAGTAAAATGTGGTCCCCATAAGTAAATAAGAGTCATCTATGACCACACCATGCCAATGCCCAAGCGCCTCCAGAGTTAGCTATTGCCTTTTTAATACTTGAGATAAACATGCTTAAAAAGATCAACAAAAATGTTGACTAATATTCATAGGTTTAGTAAATGGTTGAACACAAGTTAAAGATGATAATTGCTTCGAAGACAATTACCATAGAAAAACAGAGATTATTATGCACTAAACTCATAACACCAAACTAACTGCATACACCTAATTATTGGTGTAAGTAATAAAATTTCCCCCCAGAGGTAATAGCCAATTACCTAGAGATAATCAAATATGGTGCGCCCTGATTATTTCCGATAACCGAGTCGGGGTCGTCAATTCCCGTAGTATTATCCACAATATTTGCGTTCACTCGCAAGTGATTAATGGTTCATGATGAAGGGGACTTTTGGCTGGCAACTTAGGTTATACTAATAATAATCAGGAAAGCATACATTTTAAGAAAAGATTTGTGTTCTAGTTTATAGCATGTATCTCCCTCGCGGGGGTTGAAAAACAAGTAAAAGTGTGGCTATGAACTCACCTTAGCAAACAGTATCCGAGTAGTGTAAAATCAAGTAGTAGGAGCAAGAAGTACCGGCGCGCGACCTAGATTAGTATAGCATGTCTTAGTTTATATGTTTATGGTTGACTCGATAGTGTTTAAATAAGTTAAAAGTTTAAGTTGTTGTTGCTTGTGTGGCAGCGTTTAAGTTTTAAAATAGTTTACTAAATGTTGTATACAAAACTTTTGTATACGGGTTGGCTCGATTATAGGCTGAAGTGTTATCAAAGAATAAATAATTACAAGTCGAATTGTATTCGTTTGGTTTCGAGGTGTGAAAGTATAAATTTATTGAAATCGTGGTTAAATAATATATTTGGACAAATATAGTATTTAAAGTTTACGTCGATGAGGTTGTCAAATAAAGATATGGGTTAAATATATTTACTTAAACGAAAAAGTGGTGAAATGTATAAGTTTATCGAACTTATAAAAGTTTTGGATAAAAATGTCAAAGTGTTTAACTAAACGGGGTTAAAGTTGTAAATGTTTAATACAGGTCTCAAAGCTTAAAAGAAAATTATATCAAATGAATTAAGTTTGGGGGGTTGAAAGTGTAAAAGATTAATATAAGTTTTAAAATTATAAAAGCTTTTAAGAAAAATGATAAGTTTTTGGAAAATGGAGAGCCAAATCTGTCAAAAGGGCGAAACTTGTAAAAATCACAAAAAAATGTAAAAACTGCCATGGACCAGTTTCGAACTCTAGACCACTCGTGAGAAAACCAGCGACATAACCGGTTGAGCCAAAGGCTCTTCTTGGTTAATTTTTGCACGTCATTTGTATTTAACCAGTTACTAACTGTATTGTCTTTTAGTTAAATGTTTCACACTTAGTGTTATACGTGCATGGTTTATGTTTTGTGTTTCATTTTCAAAACTGTTTTTGTGTCATCTTTTCAAATGAGTATTACAATAAGCTCTTAGTTAACGAAAAAGGGGGAGGGGGTCGAATTAAGCACAAGTAAGTCCTACGACTCATTTGAGTTTTTAACGATTCCAAATCCCAACGAGTCTAATACTACAACCGATTTAGTTCATAAGTTGTAGGCTTAGTTTTAGAACTTAGAAAGAGTGTAAAATAGCTTATTCTTTAATTATTCAACCACACAAGAACTTAAGATACAACAAGTTGTCTATGTTTTTAACTTTGTACGCGACATAAACATTTAGACGGGAAAATGAAATGAGATGGAGTCGAAAAGAACTTACAACACCCCAAGAGGGGTGAGGTTCGAAAGGAAGTGAGTCATGACTAAAATAGCTTCTCGTTCGAATGACCAAGCTCGCGTTTCCTTTGCTCAACCCTCTCACAGTGGACGATTATGTGCTTTGAGTGTGATATGAGTTTTGAAATTTAATGAGTGAGTTGGTGAGTTTGGAAGTCACATTATATAGAGAAGATAAGTTTCCAAGAAAATGAGAGTGGTGGGTGTATGATCTTGAAGCATGCATGATATGGAAGTCATCGGGGAGCACGTTTTGGTGGTGTCTTTGTCAAGTGATAGGGACAATCCAAGGGTATGCTTGAGGTCAAACTAGGTTTCTTGAATCTAGGTTAGGGCGTAGGCTTTATACATACATACGCATGTGATGAAGACCAAAGGTTTTCTTGTGCTTTTGCCTTTTTTTGTGCCTCGTTGACTGCAATCAAAGAAAGGAGGGCAAGACTTATCACAATTTGTCTCCTTGATCTCATGCATATGCACGTATATAGGGAAAGGAAATAAAAATGTGTAGTGTGTGCGTGTAGAGTGAACAAGCAGCCAAGGACCTCAACAACTAAGAACTTTTATCACATGGCTAAAGAGAAAAAAAGGAGTGTCAAAATATTTGCATGTAAGTTGTTAAAATAAACATGTGTTACGTTGGTGTGTTGAGCGAGTATGATACAAAAACAAAGACACAACCATAATTTTGTACAAATGGTATTTGTTAAACAAAGGAGTTGGGTTGGGATTTACTTGCAAACGAGGCCCAAGAAAAAATGAGGTGGGGTTGGATCGGGTTGAACACCCGAGTCCAATAAAGGTGAAATGAATTGATTCGGGTAGTGTTGGGCTTAGAGGCCAGGCGGGAAATAAAAGTACAAAAGTTTATTATATATTTATTTTATATAGTTTTTATTATCGAGGCCGAGGTGAAAAAAAAATAATTATCCCGTGTCTTGTCGTGATTATAGATCGAAAGGAAAAAGAAAAGAAAAGAAGAATATATATATATATATATATATATATATATATATATATATATATAGACGCGAAAAATCGGTAGGAAAATTTACGACTGGTTACAGTACCTACCCCTTAAGGGAACCTCGTCCTAGAGGTTAAGTTTGTGTTAGTCGCTTATGTGATAAAGGGAAATTTGAAATTTTCCAGTTTTGTTTGCAAACGTGACGTGGATAAATTTATTCGAATAACCTTTTTAAGAAACACAATTTCTTTGAGATATAAAATTGGGTAAGGGAATTGCATCCTCGAAAGGATCCTATAAAATCGGTTTTTACACTTGATGCAAATAAAACAATTTCGCAAAGGTCGATGATTGATTTTTCTTAGCATAAGAAGTTTTGATAAGGTTTGACCAGAAAAATTTTAACTTGTAAGGATGAGTCTCTTAGAAAAATGCCACTACACGTTTTATAGTTGAAACGAATGTTATTTAAAGAAAATTTCTCAAAGTTTGAAAACGTCCTAGAAGAAGATGTTGTTGGGTATGTATGTTTCCAAAAGTTATAAACGCGTATCGGCAGGATTTAGTTGTTAAGGTTGTGCTTCTCGAATTTGAATGGTATATATAAGAAAATATAGAGTCTTTAAAATTTCAAGGAGAACTTGATGTATGTAAAGAAAGTTGCTAAATTTCAGCTTTTGTAATGAAAACTTGTTAAACAAGGTTTTAGGCGACAACATGGAATCGGTTCCAAGTTGGTGGTTTTTATGTAAATTCAAAAGTTGTTTCTCAAAATAATTTCAAATACCTTAGCTTTTGTAGATGATGAATCAGTTTTGTTTCTTAGCATTTCTTATTATTGTTTTCAAAACAAAGAGCTTATTTTTACTCCGGAAATTTGGTTTATTTTCAAAAGAAAATATCGGTTATCCTTTAAAGTTTTTCAAGGGAGTAAATAGTTTATAAGGAAATTGCAATAAAGTTTATGAAAAGCTTTATAAAACCACTTTATTGACTAAGAAGAAAATTACTTTTATTATGTTAAATCGTAGTTGTGGTTCGGTATTAAAGCAACAACTTGGTAACAGCTTATAAAGCAATAGAAAATGGTTGATCAATGGTAGTGAAATATTTTGGTAAGACACAATTAAGGTTATAAACTAACTCGTGAAAATGATTTGTAAAATAGCTTACAAGAAAACAATTTATCGTTTTTCAAATAATAAAAGATTTCGTAGTTCAATTAATAGGGTGGTACTAAAACATTTAGTACGGTAACGGCAAAATAGTTTGTGAGGTAAGAGTACCAAGTGTTATTGTTTTAAATTAGACAGTGGCTAAAGCAGCTCACCAAAGGGTAACATAGTTTATAAGACCGTAATATAACTTGCAGGAAAAATTTGTAATATAGTTTATAATTTGCTATCGCAATTGTTTGTTGTTTCATAAAATAGTAGTAAGGTAATTAATCGGTTTATCACTCTATAAGAAAATAGTTTGCAAAGCATTAGTAAGGTCATTGTTTTTAAAGTACTAGTAAAGTCGTAAATTTTTGGTTAAATGGCACAGTAGTAAGACTTTTTGTAAAATGACCATGAAATGGTCGGTAGAATAGTTGAAAACAGTTTGCATTAGACAACGACAAAGTTTATTATTTCATAAGAGGGAAAGTAGGACAGACAGTTGGTGTTTCAAAGAGATGAGTGGAAGATTAGGGATCCGTTCCCAGAAAAAGTGGCTTGAGTTAAAAGCTAACTCTTGGTACGTCTTTAGATCTTTTAGTCATTCGTTTATTATTTATGTTTAGCGAGGGGTTCCCTTTGTAGATGTCGAGGTGTGTTGTTCCTAGAACGGCTAGAGATGTAATCCGGTTTATGAATTGAGTACGAGTTTTAGGGTAGAGGTGACACTGTTACCGCAATGGATGACGAGATGACTTCGATCTCAATGCCTAAGAGAATGATAACAGGATGGGATGATGGATACATGGGTTGCAACGACTCCGTAATAGAGGTTTAATGATTCCGTAATGAAGAAGATAAGTCGATGGAACGGGAAAACTGAAGACGTGGTATTGTAGCAACCCAAAAAAAATATAATCTAAACCTAGAGTAATGTCGTGTGGTAATTAAAATTTTTGTTAGTCGTGCATAATCCACTAAGCAAATCTAAATGGTAAATATAATCATTTACTCACATCATGCAACATTTCACTGGTTATGTATTATCTACTACGCAAATCTCATACATAATGTAGGCAAGGAGGGCGCGAAGTGGTGGCATAAAGTGGTCCATTTCAACATGGATCATTGTGGTGTCCTTGCGCGAAGTGGTAGTGTGCATCATCTGCCAAGAAAATCTCCATGCACGTTGCTAGTAAGATGTAGACGCGGAGGCGTAAGGTAGTGGTGTAAAATGGTCAGTTTAGAGAGTGTAGTAATGAGAAGAGCGTTCCACTTAGGAGAAAAAGTATCGTAGTGAGAAAATGTTGTGACGTCACTGTGTGATGTGTAGGATTAAACCTTTATAACTCTTATGATGAACACACATGAAAATTTTACCCTTTTCATAAGTCAATCAGGAGGTCAACTGGGCATACCACTATTATAACTACTTTCAGTATTGCAACATTCACCTCTGAGTCGGACATAGGTGATCAGGCTATGTCCCACTGTCTCTGGCTGAATATAGGTGATTAGGCTATATTCACCCGAGGTTCAATGAATCTTGCAATGCTTAGCTTAGTTATACTAGTAACATGCCCTAATATATTTAAAGTTTGGTATGAAAGATTAAACAAATATTTCATTTATGTGGGGGAGAAGGCGTAAGCAAGTGGGTACGAAAACAACATTATAAGTAAAGTAATCATAGCTAATAGTGAGACTAAGTTGTCAGTAATAACACACATATCTTATCAAAGATGACTTCAACGAGTCATAAGTGAGGCAATCAGCTTGGCAGGCAGGCATGTGTCGGTCATAGGGTTAAGTTTTTGTAAGTGGTTATTGTCTAGTGTTGGAATCACTCCTAAACTATATTTCAAGTGTTTGTAATTAACATGTAATAGGTTGCTTAATTAGGCTTTTATGTTTGTACTTAAGGCAAGGCTTACGTAGAAAGCCCATAAGCCTTGGCCCAAGCCAATAAGGAAGAAAGGGACTAGATGTGTTGCCCTAGCTCCCTTCCCCTATAAATAATGTTGTAAACTCCCATTTGGGAGCTGGTTGTTCACTTTCGTATTACACCTACGCATAATATTTCTCTCATTCTTAGTCGTGTGTTTGTGTTTGTGTTCATCCGATCACCTTGTCTCTATTTCTGTACATATTGATGCTTGTGTTACAACATGGGAACCTAACAGTGGTATCATTCGCCATCTAGTTGGGTGAAACTTTCTTGTTTTTTTTGAAATTTGGTATTCATACGCGTAAGTTTCGGTTACATAAATATTCACACACTTTAAACACTCAATTTTTACACTTTAAAACTCAAGATTCTTGTACTTTAAGGTTTATTTGGTGTGAAAGTTTAAGTTTTTAGCATAAAGTTTGAAACTTTACGTGTGTAGAAGTGTTTTTGAGCTTGGTTTCATTCGTCTACTCATTGTTACTCGTAAGGTGAAAAAGTGTGGTGGATCATCAAGTTTCATACATTTGTGATATTTTGATGATATTGAAGCTTTTTCATCATAAAAATCAAGTTTCTAAACATTTTTTGTGCTTAAAAATCAGTTTTGGTTAAGCTTGGAAATTCCTACGCATAGTAAAACCCTAGTTTTACTCGTATGCATTCAAAGTCTACGCATAAGCTCCTCAACGTTTGATCTTTAGTGCTATTGGTTTACTCGGTGTTTTCTTGCTTGGATAAGCCTGAAAACACTTCGACTTTGGATATCTTTTACACTGGTATAAGTGTAAAGGATTTTTTGGGCAAAACCCTAGTTTTACGCCTAAGCTAATCTCTTACGCGTAGAATTCTTTAGGCCTAAGCATTTTCTTACGCCTAAGCTTGTCTTACGCATAAGGATTCTACTACTAAGCCTTTGGTTTATGCTTAAGCTAAGTTTTCCTCTAGTCTACGCGTAAGTTATTCCTACGCGTAAGCTTTATTGTTACGCGTAAGTTGGTGTTTTTTACGCATAAGGTATTTTCATTGCATAAGTTGGTTTTCTACGCATAAGGATACTTCATCAACAAAGTTTCATTCGACTATAAAGATCCATCATCAACACAAGTTTCAAGATGTCTCAACCACCATACTCTAGCTACTTTCCTCATGTGTATCCTCAACAACAACAACAACAACAACAACAACAACAACAACAACTATATCAACAACAACAATTCTATCAACAACAACAACAACTTCAACAACAATTTTCTCAAGGATCAATTCAACCACAAATGATTCAACCACCCCCTAGTCTAAAAGTACAACCTTACACAAACTTTCAAAATCAGCATCTATCCAAATATGCTATGAAGGAACCGTCTTGGTTTGCATAGATGTGTGAAGCTTTAAGTAGCCAACAATCCATTCATGAAACTGGATCCCTTGACAGACCTCCAATGCTCACTCCCGGAAAATACAATCAATGGGTGATAAGGTTCTTTAGGTTTTGTAATCTAAAGAAGCCACATGGAAAGTTCTTAAAGAAGGTCATCCTTGAAGGTCCATTTCAGATGCCTACTATCGCTGTACCTAGAGATCCGACTGCCAATCCACCAAGATATGATATCACCAACATTGTCGGTATTGATCAACTCACTACTGATCAACTTCTTCACCTAGAAGCTGATGAACTTGCAATGCAATATATCCTTTTGGGATTTCCCAATCCGATACTTTGTAGTGTTGATGCTCAAAAGACTGCTAAAGCAATGTGGGAGCACATTCATCTTCTTATGGAAGGCCCCTGAACTCAATCAAGAAGACATGGAATCAAAAATCTACTTAGCCTATGAACACTTCACGATTGAAGCAGGGGAGACATTAGAGTCATATCATCATCGGTTCTCAGACATCATCAATGACTTGGATAAACACAATATCATTATGCCAAGAATTGCAGTCAACACAAAGTTCCTAAGTAGTCTTGGTCCTGATTGGGAAAAGTATGTTATTTTCATCCGTCAAGTGAAGAATCTTCATCATGCTACATACGGATTGTTGTACGACTATTTGAAGCCCCACCAAAAGGAAGTTGATAGAGAAAGAGTCATCCATGGAGCTCCTGTTTCACCTTCACTCCCGGATAATCAAACTCTTCCTATGTGGGCTCAAACTTGTTATCCTCAATTTCCAACCTTACAAACTGTCTTCACAAATCCTCTACAACCAACTGCTCAGATCACAGCAACAACAATCACAAGAAACTCAATTGGTTCCATTCAACAACAACAATGCTCAAGTACTCTACAGAGAATCTAATAAGGATGCAAAAGCTTTCGATGCGTAGCAACAAGGGTTTGTCATGATTGCAAGAGCCTTCGGTAAATACTCTAACAAATCCAACAATCGCATTCGTACCTTATCCAACACAAGGAATCAAGGTGTTGTTAACAATGGACATGTTGAAGTTCAGAATCGTGGTAATGTTCGTCAGATGGGAAGTGGTCAAGGGTTTAATGGAAGGAATAACATGGGTGGTCCACAACAACGGGCTCAAGTGGTTGAACAGGGAAATGCTCATAATGGAGTTAATGGTCTTCGTTGTTATAACTGTAATGAAAAGGGTCATCCGCTAATGCATGCCCAAAGCGGAGACAAGAGGTAGGCGCTATCACAAAGAGGCCTTACTCTTGGCTCTCAAGGATGAAGCTGGTGGAACTCTTACCAACAAGGAACAGAGCTTCATGGCAAATGCAGATTCGGATGATGACATGGTGGACTTGCAGGCTAATGCAGCTGTAATGTTAATGGCAAACATGCAAGAGTTGCACATGAGTGACACAGGCCCAGTGTATGACACTGACGGATTGTCTCAGGTACCGGATCAAACTATATTCATTACTAATCTGATATCTCCGCCAACATCTGCATCCGAAAAGGGTCAGAGTGTTCAACATAAGCCGCCTACATCTCATTCCGATGATAATCAAATAGATCCCGTTGTTATATTTGACGATCAAGATGACCTTATGGTTAATATTGATAATCAAGTTGACTTCGTGGTTATATTTGAGGATCTAAATAATGATCATGTTGAGACTCACGTTGAACAAGCTGAACCTGTGTCTAATCCAGATATTGACCTCATGACCTTACTTACGGACCAAAAATCTCGAATGGAAAAGTGTCACGACATCAATAAGAAATTAAACGATAAACTTGCACTGTTGACTAAGGATAATGAATGCTTAAAGTTCCAACTCAACATTTTTCAAACACAAGAGAAACGTGAAAAAGGTTTTGAAGTCGCTTTTGCTAAATCTTACCAAAATGAAAAATCTTTTGAAAAACAAATATGAGATCTAGTTGCATCCAAGAATGCTTTGTTGTCTCAAATAGAACAACTGAAATATGATCATAAACAACAACTTAACGCTCTCACTTCGAAAACTCAAAAATCCAATTCTGAGTTGTTAACTTGTCAAAAACAGTTTTGTGAATACAAAAAGCATTCAAGGAAACAAATAGATGACTATCTTGAAGAAATTGTCGACTTGCAAAACAAAATCAAAGAGTTTCGAAATGTTTTTTACAAACATGGTGAGTCAATCACAACTATTCAAAAGTTTACTTTTAAACCAAATCCAAATGGATATGGACCAAATCTTGCTGATTACAAACCTAAGTTTTCACATAGAGCATTGATGAGTCAATTATTATATAAAAATATCAAATACAAAATAAACGCGAGAGAGAATTGCAAATCAACCGTTTTAGGAAAAAGGTCGACACGCACTACCCGATTCAAGGCTGCTGTGGACACGCACTACCCGCGTATACTCGATAAGTGATACCGGGCAAGTGATTACCCGGGTCGTTTCCCAACGAGGAGTGAATTGACGGTCACGTTTGAGGTTTGTTATTAAAGTGCTTGAATGGTTCAGGAAATTTTTTGGTTTTAGGTTAAGATTATCTACGAATTAAAGAACGGGAAAGTAATTAAGGCTAGGGAAACAAAATAAATGACAAAATAACTACTACTAAGCATACGGAATAATAAAACTAATTTAAATTAAGTCCTAGAGTGCTAAAATGCAAAAACGTGAAAACCCGGGCTAATCCCGAGCCTCAAAAAGTGAAATTAATGCAATTTAAGGCCTACGGGTATGAAATTAATTTCCCTACATTCTAGACGACTAAAAATAATTTTAGGAAAAAGCCGGGTATTTTTTTCGACTTTTATTTTATTTATTAAAAATGACTTAAACTAAATAAAATAAAATAAAATACTAAATGAAAGTAAAAATTTCTTAGAAAATTTTCAAAACTAACTTAGACTATTATCTATCTAAGAAAAATAAAATGGACCACACAGCCATAAGCTATAAGCTGGTAAAAAGCAAATTTATGAAATAAGCTTAAAATGACAAAAGCATATTAAATATTAAAAATGCTAAAGTATGACACGATTCGAGTGCTAGCAAAGATGGTTATGGTGAGTGTGGCTATGTCGTGGGGTTCTTAGACCCAGGTTCAATTCCTGTTCTTTGCTCTTTTTGCCACTTATTATTATTTTTTTTTTTATATTCCACAATGGTTAACATTCAGTGACTGTTTGGGTGAGAACAACACATAAAGGACAATTTAAGCTATCATTAAGCCTATAAAAAGCTAAGGAAAAGCATAAACTAAACTAAGAACCTGAAATTCCTAATCTAAGATACCTAAAGGATCACTAATAAGCAACAAGTAAGACTAATAAGCTATTCAAAAGCCATTCAAGGCTGCTGTAATGTGCAGGCTAAAACAGTCCATATGGGCTTATTGTAGCTAAAAAAATAAGCTTCTAGTGAATTCTAAAAGTCCTAATAAGCTAAAACAACAAAAGTTGAGACTAAGGGCTTCTCAAAAAAACTAAATTGCAATTAAATGGGAGCTTATATGAGCTTAATAAAAGGGCTGCAAAGGCTGGCATAGGGACTGATGTAGGGAACAGAAAGAAAGAAAAAAAACTCTTAAGGGGGAATTTCAAAGGCATGAATAAGCTTCAAAACAACTTCAAAAATCTAAAACAAGGCAAAACTGATAAAATAATTACTACAAACTACTTATAAAACTAAGTTGAACCAGAATGGATTTGATCTAAGCTGCTAAAGGGCACGCAAAAGGGGACTGATTGGGACAGTACAGAACTGTGGCCAAAGGGGGCGGGTTTTGACTTAAACTTAAGCTATCAAATAAGCTAAAAAGTGAAAAGTAAGCTAACACTAATGAAGCGTTTTCATCTAATTAACTGATTACATCAACATCTAATCCTAACTCTAACCTAAAGTCACCTAATTCTAAGCACAAAAAAATGATGAAGGCTGTTGTGGGTCAGAACAGGCCCAAGAGGGATGATATTGAGGGCATGAATTGAGCATCAAAATCTACTCTAACCACTGAAGCAAGTATAAACATAAAAAGCTCATATACTAAAGATCCTAAAAAGCTAATTGGCGGGTACGATGAACACTATACAGCTTATAAATAAGCTGTACAACAGTGGCTTTTAGGCATTGTATGCTGAGACAGAACCAAAAAAATTGCAAAAGCTAGATTTCAACACTACTTTAAACTATGCTAGAGGGAATTTAGATGCAATTAAAATGGACCCAAGCTGAGTTTGGAATACCAAGACTTAAGAAAAACCAAATTTGCCAATTTTAAACTTCAAACCAGCTGAAAAATAAGCCCATGAACAGCAGCTGTAGCTGCTGTCCTGAGCAGTTTAGAACTCAGCAAGAGCAAGCTTTTTTTTTTTTCAAAACCTACAGAAAACTTGGTAAAAGAAATCTAACATTCTACACTTACTGAACTGGTAAAAAGACTCTTGACTCAACAAGTCAAACGGGTAAAAATGGTATTTTTGAGACCCAAGACTACTTAAACCAAACACTACTTTAGGCAGAATATTAGAAACAGTTTTGAACTTGAGACTATGGAACTTTATGAGCTAACTGTAATCTCATTCGAGCAACTTGACTAAGCATGAAACCAACTTATGATATTGCAAACAACATGGAACATGAATTAAGATTTCAACAGATTTGAAAACCAAAGTAAACTGAATTAAGTAAGGAAAACTGCAATAATAAGAATTCAAACTGAAATTTAACTTAAAGACAATACAATTAACAATGCAAAAAATAAAGGCAGGACTAGAACAAAGAAATTCTAGACAAGCTTATCAATACTACTACTATCCTATTTATACTAAAAAAATGAATCTGTCTTCTGCTGTTGTGTTTGTTCAGTGAGAGAAATGAGAGCACTTTCATCTTGGAGTGTTTCATCCCATTCATCACAGCCATGGATTCCACCTTGGTCACCAAGCATTGCATCGCAACCATCCATTTTCCTTTGTATGTTTGGATTGCCAAGGTGGCAATGAAGTACCCATGTGATAATGTTTTGGATGGTAGCTGGGGTGAGAGTGACAGGGATGAGAGGGACAGGAAGGCTTGGATAATTTTGCTTTGGCGCCAAGGATTGGTTTTGTGGTTTCTGGGTTGGGGGATTATTTCTGCTTTGGTTTTTTTTTTGACAGTGAAATGGGGTTTAAGGTTTTAAGTTGAGAGTTAATTTGGTTTTTGTAAAGTAAAAAGTATTTTAGGTTTTGGTAAAAAATGTTTTTTTTTTAAAGAACTTGATAAAAGATAAAAAAATTGGTTTTAAAAAAAAAATGGTTTTTAACAAAAAGTGTTTTTAAGAAAAATAATTGTTTTAAATAATAAAAAAAAAATGGTTTTAAATAAAAATAATTGTTTTTAATGAAAAATGTTTAAGTTATATTTGAAAAGGGTAAATTGGGAATTTAGGATTTCGGGTGAAAAGGGTAGAAAGGTAATTTGGTTTTAGGGTTAGGTTACGGGTTTGTTTTCCCACTCTCACTCCAAAAACGCGTCCCGGGCTCTGAAAATGTAGAAAATCCACTTCCGGCTCCGTCCGCAATGCATGTTTTCCATTCCAAGCTCAATTCGGTCCGTTTTTGCCCTGTTTTCGATCCGTCGTACCTGAAATACATAAAAACACACTCCAAGGATATCTGTAGAATAATTGGTAATATTTCCGTGTTTTTAGACGTTTTAGTGGTCTTAGATGGGTAAAAATGATGAGTGAATAAGCACTCATCAAATCCCCCACACTATCAATTGCTAGTCCCTAGCAATCCGATCATATGAAGTAATGAAAGGATTAAAAATACCAAGAATACCCCGTCTCGACTTTTTATTCAACTACGAGAAATTTAAACTTGAACGTAAATAAATAACGTGCTTGATCATCAAAACATGGCATCATAGAACGGGATTCACACAAAATGGGTGTCTCCGGGGAATTATAATCGTCATCCTCTTTTTTATACTCTCAAACCAAGCTTAAACTTATTGTGCAAACGTTTTTTGTAAAATGCTAACACTACTTATACAAATAATCTATGTAAGTCGAGACTTAACTTTTTACTCCCGCAATTTATAAAATTTAAGTGTGTGTGCTCATTTTCAAAAGTTTGACCATTGAAATCGACATTTGTTATGGTTGTTATCCACTTAACCAAAGTACTAACCCACCGGAAACGATGAAAGTCTAAGGATCGAAAGGGCCTCTTCCATGTAGCGGCTTTCTTCGCGGCACATCCCAAAACATTAGTTTTAAGTGACCGGGCTTTTGACACCTCACAGAGAATAGTACCGAATTAGCGAATTGAATCCAAAGATTTACGAAGCTACCGTTAAAACTAAAACCTAAATGGATTACAACCGACGACAATCTAGAAATTCGAGATTCAAAGGTGAGATCACTCCATGTTGCGAATTTCTTCTCAGCTTGTCCTTTTAAGGAGGCTAGGTTTTCACCCTCGAGAATAGTATCGGAGCTTGAAGGGATCTTTGAAATCAAGGATTTCCAAATTACCGTCAAACTTTTACACAACTTTGATGAATACGAGTTCAACTTCCGATTTAAATTTAAGAAAAAACAAGTTTCGCACATTTATTCATAAGCAACTTAGTGCTTTTATTCACGCAACTCATATTTTTTTTTCATTTTTCATTTTCAACTTTTCTTTTTCACTTTTTTTTTTTGACTTTTGACTTTAACTTTAAACTTTTGCATCAATCAAGCAACTTTACGGTACTTTCATTTTGCAACATTATTCAGATTTAAAGAAAGTATGCTTTCTCGGAAATTTAAATAAAAAGTTGAACTCGGACTCTAAATCAATTTTGCTTAAAAACCTTTTATTGTAACAAGACGATTTGAATTTTCAAAAGTTTGACAATGAACACGTATTTAAGTCCAATTAGTTAGCTTCTGGGAGAAAAAGCCATAGATTACTTATATAAGCTCTAAAGAGAACCAACTACTCCACGCTTAGCATTTTCATTTGCACAACGCGTAAAACCTTAGCCTAAATGTTAAGAGAGCAGCTAGATCAACACTCTAGCAGAGTCGGGATTCCCCTGTTCTAGCCGAATCAAGACTAAACTACCATTAATACCGAGGCATCAATGCATTATTTTTGTGCAAAGCACTTCTTGAAAATGTAAATACTTGACTTAAAGCGATAAAAATTTAAAATTTTTGGTCAAAACGGGGGTGCTAGGGTACTAGAAGGTACACATGTGATCAAATTCGCATAGAATTCCCCCCCACACTTAGAATTGAATATTGCCCTCAATATTCAAAGTACCGGCCGTAGCCGAAACTATAGAACGGAAAAAGGTAATACTACTAGCCAAGTGTGGAAGCAAAATCTTTTTTCACAAAAAGGATTTTATAAAGATATCCCTAGATAATCGTTAGCAAAGAGATCGGATATTGGGCGGCTGGATCGAAAACAGGCGCATCAATCATCACGATCTACGGGAATCCTGAAAACAGAGAGCAAACACACAACAAGAAAACATCAGTGGGGGTTTCCCCCACACTTAGTGTTAGAAAATAGAAAGAAGATAGAAACATGGGTGGACACCCATGTAGTGCTACTGTTTTTGTTAATCGAGTCGCTAGCTTGACTCGACCCCGAATTCATTGGTCCATGGGGGAGCAAGTGGAAGAGAAAATCTCAATCGGACTTTCATTCAAATAGTTTGGATAAACATTGAATGTGCTGAAAGTTCCACTCCGATGAGATATAACCGGCTCAAAAGAATGAGAAATGCCGGGGTCAAAGATGGTATCTTCACTCCCGTAGGAGATAAGATATGGAGAAGAAATGGGATAAGAAAGCAGGGTGTCATTGAGATGACAACGGGTGGGTCGGGTGGGCAAAAGATTAGATTGAGGAACATTGAGCGAATGTTCAACAATCTTATCCACCACTGAAGCAATGAGAATATCCGTATCTGGCTTAGAAGAGGTTCCATCATCCGGCGGTTTGCAGCGGACGGGTGGAAGATGGACCTAAGCCATAATCGTCGCTCACGAAAACCTGGAGGTATCGAGTCATCCGAAGAAAGAAAGTCGACCTCTTCTATAAGAGTGTCACTTGACGATTATCGAAGACCTATTGTATAGGAGATTTTCCAATTCGGTAAGGTCGGCTTCAAAGTCGAAGTGCACATCATCATCTCCCGGTGGAGAATGATCAATAAGAGCGAGTTCATCGGCGAACTCCTCGAGAAGGTCTAAAGTCGGTGGATTGCCACTTTTCTTTTCTTCATAAGTAGAATCCTCGAGCTCGGGTAAAGATGTAACGGGGTTTTCCGAGTAAAGGTCACTATCCTCATTCTGAATGTCAAAGATTGGGTTATCTGAAATTTGAGTGAATTCAGAATCTAAGTCAAACAGAGGATTAGTGAAAGCCATAGTGAAAGGTTCCTCGGACACAACAAGAATATCTTCATCATCTGAATCAAAATCAGTGTCGATTTCTCTTTCTTCAGGTTCAAAATCTCTCACTTCTTATAAGCTGACGAGCTCAGAAGGAATTTCCTCAACATACTCGATGTCTCCGCATGATAAAGAATCATCAAACGACGTATAGTCATTTTCAGACTCGGAGATCATCTCAACAGAATCATTAGGGGTGGGAGGAGAAGAATCATCATCAACAAGCTCATCACACATCATCTCCGGAGACACCCCTCGCACTCACTTGGGTTGGGACAAGGTTCTCAGACAAGACGGTTCCGTTCGGAATAGTGCTAAGATGCTCATCCCCCATACTTAGAGAGTTAACGGGCTCTTCAGGTGTGATTTCGGCTGACAAACTTTCATCATCATCGTCACTATCATCATCATCGTCAATGTAAGTCGCGAGCCATCGGGCACGTCTTGCAAGTGCTCGTTCCTCGATTCGTATTTCTTCAAGACATATTTGAATCTTAGCGGCTCGTTCCTCTTCTTCAAGTAATTCTAGCATAGATTTTTCGTTGCGAGACGCTTGGTCTTCGGCAAGTTCTTCTAGCATACTTTTCTCACGAGGATGTTGATCAATGACGGAAAATTGTTCAATGACGGAAAATTGTGGGGGTTGGAAATTGTCAAAACACGGAGTGTTATAACAAGGATCAGGTCCATGGTAATTTTGATTCCATGATTGACATTGGTAATCATAATGAGGACCCCACAATTTGCACAAATAAGGTATTGAGGAGAGAAATTCTGAAATGATGTATCATTGAAATCTTGATAGTATGGTTGTGGTTCATATGAATTATGTGGAGGGTAGTTGAAATCGTTTTGAGGAAAATTGAAGGAATTTGGATTAGAATCATAAGCGAATGAATTCTCGGCACAAATCGAACAAAATCCATTAGTAAGATAATTTCCACACCACTTGCACATACATTTGAAACAACGAAAACCTTTCGGTAACACGTCTCCACAACCATAGCAATAATCTTGATCGAACGAAGATATCTGGGCTCGGAATAGGGATCGAGGGCTCAACAATATCACAATTCGTATTTGTATTTCCCGAAGTTGAATCTTGACGAAGTTCATTTAAGAAGTTTTCAATCATGTTCACGTTTCTTAGAAAAGGTTTCAAGATTCGGAGGTGGGACAAGTGGTGTGCTCTGAGAGCTAGCAATTTCCACCACTTCCGTTTTTGGTCTCCGGTTTTTGTTCTTTTCTCTTAACCGTAAATTGCGAAAGATTTTGATCAAATCTAGACGGTTTAGGCTTAAAAACAAGAGAAAAAATCTCGGGTTGAGGTGGGAGGTCGGAAAACTTGGAGAATCATCGAGAGAGTTTTTGTCGGATAATTCGCACCAATAGCAATATTTCCTTGCACCAGCTCTTCCACACCGTTCACATATACAATCACGATTGAGACAATAAAGCTGATCCTCTTCCATACGGCCTTTATTAAAGGAAACCAACGACGATAATCGATCGTCGTCATGAGAATTAAACTTGTAGAGGGTTAAGAAGTAGAATCAAATGGTCGAGAGGATACGAAGAATAGAATCAAATGGTAAAAGAGGGTGAGAGAAATAGAATCATACGGATAAGAGGAACGAGAAGAATATTTTTGGGGTTTTGATAAATAAAAAACATAAAAGGGAAAATAAATTTTGAAAAGGAAAATATTTTTGGGTTTTTTGGAAAGCAAATAACTTCACGAGGAAGGTTCTTCAAGTCACTAATCGTCAAACCTTAACGATATTGTCGCAACACAACCTCCCCGGCAACGGCGCCAAATTGATGAGTCAATTATTATATAAAAATATCAAATACAAAATAAACGCGAGAGAGAATTGCAAATCAACCGTTTTAGGAAAAAGGTCGACACGCACTACCCGATTCAAGGCTGCTGTGGACACGCACTACCCGCGTATACTCGATAAGTGATACCGGGCAAGTGATTACCCGGGTCGTTTCCCAACGAGGAGTGAATTGACGGTCACGTTTGAGGTTTGTTATTAAAGTGCTTGAATGGTTCAGGAAATTTTTTGGTTTTAGGTTAAGATTATCTACGAATTAAAGAACGGGAAAGTAATTAAGGCTAGGGAAACAAAATAAATGACAAAATAACTACTACTAAGCATACGGAATAATAAAACTAATTTAAATTAAGTCCTAGAGTGCTAAAATGCAAAAACGTGAAAACCCGGGCTAATCCCGAGCCTCAAAAAGTGAAATTAATGCAATTTAAGGCCCTACTGGGTATGAAATTAATTTCCCTACATTCTAGACGACTAAAAATAATTTTAGGAAAAGCGGGTATTTTTTCGACTTTTATTTTATTTATTAAAAATGACTTAAACTAAATAAAATAAAATAAAATACTAAATGAAAGTAAAAATTTCTTAGAAAATTTTCAAAACTAACTTAGACTATTATCTATCTAAGAAAAATAAAATGGACCACACAGCCATAAGCTATAAGCTGGTAAAAAGCAAATTTATGAAATAAGCTTAAAATGACAAAAGCATATTAAATATTAAAAATGCTAAAGTATGACACGATTCGAGTGCTAGCAAAGATGGTTATGGTGAGTGTGGCTATGTCGTGGGGTTCTTAGACCCAGGTTCAATTCCTGTTCTTTGCTCTTTTTGCCACTTATTATTATTTTTTTTTTTATATTCCACAATGGTTAACATTCAGTGACTGTTTGGGTGAGAACAACACATAAAGGACAATTTAAGCTATCATTAAGCCTATAAAAAGCTAAGGAAAAGCATAAACTAAACTAAGAACCTGAAATTCCTAATCTAAGATACCTAAAGGATCACTAATAAGCAACAAGTAAGACTAATAAGCTATTCAAAAGCCATTCAAGGTTGCTGTAATGTGCCTAAAACAAAATCCATATGGGCTTATTGTAGCTAAAAAAATAAGCTTCTAGTGAATTCTAAAAGTCCTAATAAGCTAAAACAACAAAACTTGAGACTAAGGCCTTCTCAAAAAAAACTAAATTGCAATTAAATGGGAGCTTATATGAGCATAATAAAAGGGCTGCAATGGCTGGCATAGGGACTGATATAGGGAACAGAAAGAAAGAAAAAAAACTCTTAAGGGGGAATTTCAAAGGCATGAATAAGCTTCAAAACAACTTCAAAAATCTAAAACAAGGCAAAACTGATAAAATAATTACTACAAACTACTTATAAAACTAAGTTGAACCAGAATGGATTTGATCTAAGCTGCTAAAGGGCACGCAAAAGGGGGACTGATTGGACAGTACAGAACTGTGGCCAAAGGGGGCGGGTTCTGACTTAAACTTAAGCTATCAAATAAGCTAAAAAGTGAAAAGTAAGCTAACACTAATGAAGCGTTTTCATCTAATTAACTGATTACATCAACATCTAATCCTAACTCTAACCTAAAGTCACCTAATTCTAAGCACAAAAAAATGATGAAGGAATGTTGTGGTCGAAGCCCAAGAGGGATGATATTGAGGGCATGAATTGAGCATCAAAATCTACTCTAACCAATCGAAGCAAGTTTAAACATAAAAGCTCATATACTAAAGATCCTAAAAAGCTAATTGGCGGTACGATGAACACTATACACCTTATAAATAAGTATATAACAGTTGGTTTTGAGCATTGTATGTCGGAGACGTAACAAAACAAAAAATTACAAAAAGCCGATTTCAACACTACTTTAAACTATGCTAGAGGGAATTTAGATGCAATTAAAATGGACTCAAGCTGAGTTTGGAATACCAAGACTTAAGAAAAACCAAATTTGCCAATTTTAAACTTCAAACCAGCTGAAAAATAAGCCCATGAAAAAGCAGTGTAGCTGTCTCCGAGCAGTTTAGAACTCAAAGAGAGCAAGCTTTTTTTAAAACCTCGAAAACTTGGTAAAAGAAATCTAACATTCTACACTTAATTTAACGAACGGTAAAAGACTCTTGACTCAACAAGTCAAACGGGTAAAAATGGTATTTTTGAGACCCAAGACTACTTAAACCAAACACTACTTTAGGCAGAATATTAGAAACAGTTTTGAACTTGAGACTATGGAACTTTATGAGCTAACTGTAATCTCATTCAAGCAACTTGACTAAGCATGAAACCAACTTATGATATTGCAAACAACATGGAACATGAATTAAGATTTCAACAGATTTGAAAACCAAAGTAAACTGAATTAAGTAAGGAAAACTGCAATAATAAGAATTCAAACTGAAATTAAACTTAAAGGCAATAATTAACAATGCAAAAAATAAATTGGTACTAGAACATAAAACTCTAGACAAGTTTATAAACTCTACTACTATCCTATTTATACTAAAAAATGAATCTGCCTTCAATTGTTGTGTTGTTCAAAGGAGAGAAATGAGAGCACTTTCATCTTGGAGTGTTTCATCCCATTCATCACAGCCATGGATTCCACCTTGGTCACCAAGCATTGCATCGCAACCATCCATTTTCCTTTGTATGTTTGGATTGCCAAGGTGGCAATGAAGTACCCATGTGATAATGTTTTGGATGGTAGCGGGTGAGAGTGATGGTGGGATGAGAGGACAGGAAGGCTTGGATAATTTTTTTGGCGCCAAGGATTGGTTTTGTGGTTTCGGTTGGGGATTATTTCTTGGTTTTTTTTTTGACAGTGAAATGGGGTTTAAGGTTTTAAGTTGAGAGTTAAATTGGTTATTGTAAAGTAAAAAGTATTTTAGGTTTTGGTAAAAAATGTTTTTAAAGAACTTGATAAAAGATAAAAAAATTGGTTTTAAAAAAAAAAATGGTTTTTAACAAAAAGTGTTTTTAAGAAAAATAATTGTTTTAAATAATAAAAAAAAAAATGGTTTTAAATAAAAATAATTGTTTTTAATGAAAAATGTTTAAGTTATATTTGAAAAGGGTAAATTGGGAATTTAGGATTTCGGGTGAAAAGGGTAGAAAGGTAATTTGGTTTTAGGGTTAGGTTACGGGTTTGTTTTCCCACTCTCACTCCAAAAACGCGTCCCGGGCTCTGAAAATGTAGAAAATCCACTTCCGGCTCCGTCCGCAATGCATGTTTTCCATTCCAAGCTCAATTCGGTCCTGCTACCTGCTTTCGATCCTTCAGACTGAAATACATAAAACACACCCAAGGATATCTCAGAGAATAATTGGTAATATTTCCGTGTTTTTAGACGTTTTAGTGGTCTTAGATGGGTAAAAATGATGAGTGAATAAGCACTCATCAAGCATTCAAACCAAATCCTCAAGTTTACAGTGTAGAACATAGAATTGATGATTCCATTATGAGTGTTGTTGAATAAAATCGCATGGAGGAACTAGATGCAGAAGACGAGAGTCAGTCTAAATTGGAAAATGTTGTTTATAACAAACCATTTAACTATTCAAAAGCCGTAACTTTCGTCACATAACAGGATCATTATAACACACCTTGGGTTATCACACCTACTTCGGAGTCTTCTAATGATGGTCCCCTTCCAATGTCTGCACAAATAATGGTCCTTTACCTTCATTTAATGAAATAAAGCCATTAGCTGAAAAATGTCAAGTTCTAAAAATATTTTGAAACATTCTTATCGGACATCAAACTTTTGGAATGTGAAATTGAAATCAATTCTGAAATAAAATTTGAACATTTTCAATCGCCTCATGCGCGAGCACAAAGAGATATTTTCGAAAAGAATTTTACCACATGTCCGAAATTTGAAAATGTGCAATATATTGGGAAAGGGATTTTCACAAGGAGCTTGGACTTATGAAAAGAGTTTTCGAACAAACTGAAACAACGATTTCAAATACAAACGTAAAAAATATAATGTTTGAAATCATGTTGATCTACTCTTGGAAGATGTTTATGTTGATACCATAAATGTTGTGTTGCTTCATTCTGTTGCATATGCATTTGATTATATCGCTGTTGATTCTGTTGATTCTGTTGAAAATGTTGAGAATACCGATAATGTGTCACAAATCAAGTCTTTAAAAGTTGAAAATGAGCGTTTGTTAAACGAGCTTTCAAATGCAAAACGTCGTCTTCAATGGTGTCAAAAAGATTATCAAAATCGAGAACTGGCTTTGCAAAACAAAATCAACCAATTGCATACCAAAACTCTTAATCCAAAACTTGAGCAACTAGATGATGGAAACGTGTCTTTGAAGTGTCAAATTTCAAAATATGAACAAGAAATTTCCAAAGTTAAAACGAAATATGGCGTCATATTTGATTTACTCAAAAAGACTCGTGCTCAAGCGTCAAAAGATATTGATGATCATCTTGCATATACCAAAGATGTTTTACGACAAAATAGCAAACACTTCTCGAAATCAAGATTTGTTACCCACTATCCATGATCTAAAAGCAGAGTTGGTAACACTTAAGAAAGATAGGAATAGTAACATAAACGTTATTGCACCAGGAATAGTTGATGTACCCATAGAACCCACTTCACCTCCTAGGAAGAACTTATCACCTAGTGCATTTACTAAGAACAAAGATAAGAATAGACTGCCTAATGACAGATCACAAGAAACTAATGTGCTTCCCTCTACTGAAATAGGAATAGTTGCCTCTTTTCCGAACGCTAGCACTTCACAGCTTAAGAGCACATCAAGGAAGAATAGGAAGTTGCGGCGTTAGAAAAGAACAATAAAGACCTCTCTGAAGTAAGAACACCTTAGGACTTTGAATAAGACTCAAGTTGCACCCACTTTAGACATTGCATTAGAAAAATGTAATAGAAAAAGTGATGTAACGAATGCTGAACCTTTAAGTACTTTAAATGTTATGTTTGAAGCTTTTTGTGTTGGTTGTCGTAAATGCATGTTTTCTGGTTGTCATGATAAATGTGTTTCTAATTCTATCTTATCTCGTAAGCGGAACAATAGAAAACGGAATACCTCTAGGCCCACTAATACTTCTAAGTCTGTGCTAGGTAAACTGCCTTCTAGTGCTCATGCTTTAATCATTGATGTACCCATAGAACCCACTTCACCTCCTAGGAAGAACTTATCACCTAGTGCATTTCAAGAACAAAGCTAAGACTAGTTGGAGATGGCGTAAATGGTTACATAATACACTTGGCTTTAAATGGTTACCAAAAATCATAAACGTGTGTGTTTCAACATAATCGCCGAACCCTCTAACTTCGGGTTCCACATCTACTTCTATTCCATCTGGTCGCCTGTGTAATGCGGTGATACGATCATCCTCTGGGTTGTTGAGCATGGGTTCCCGACATATGACAGGCAATCTTAAACTATTATCAAACTTTGTTTCAAAGTTCATTGGCACTATCAGATTCGGGAATGATCACTCTCGCTATCATGGGCTTCAAAGATTACATCAATGGGAACATCAAAATTAGCAGAGTTTATTATGTGGAAGGTCTCACACTATCTTCGGTCGGATTTGTGATGGAGATTTGAAGTTGCTTTTAGGGAGAACACTTGTTTCATTAAGTGATTACTGGAAACGATCCTATGTCTGGTCAACGAACATCAAGTCTTTACACAATCTCAATGCAAGACATGATTGCTTCATCTCCCATCTCTGTCTCCTTTCAAAGGAAACATCAACAAAATCTTGGCTATGGCACCTGCCTTCACACTTACACTTTCAAACCATAACCAATCTTGCACGCTAAACTTGTGAAGGTCTCCCAAGATTTCGGATTCTAAAGATCACCTATGCTCAACTTAGAACAAGGAAAAGCACTCGTGCCCACTTTCCTTCAAAGGTGGAACACAGATCACATCATGTGCTTCATCTTCTTCACATAGATTTGTGTGGCCCAATGCGTGTGTAATAAATTAATCTGCACGCTAAATCTTGTAATTGTGGATGACTACTCAAGATGGACTTGGGTTATTTTTCTCAACTAAAGATCAAGCTTCAGATATGATCATCACCTTTCTCATAAAATTCATGTTCACTCAAACACGTTAGACAAATCGAACGCATAAAGGGATCAATTTGTGAATCAAACTCTTATATATTATGAGAAAGCTGAATTGAGCATCAAACATCTATTGCATGAACACCAGAACAAAACGGAATCGTTGAAAGATGAAACCGTACGTTGCTGGTAGAAGCCGCAAGAACAATGTTAATAAATGCTAAACTTCCAGATTACTTGTGGGTGAAGCCGTGTCAACGTGCATGCTACACTTAACCGCTCAATGATTACCACCTTATGAGCTTATCCACAACCGTAAACCGAATCTCAAACACTTTCATGTCTTTGGATCCCTTTGCTATCCAAATAATGATCGTGATGACTTTGGAAAGCTCAAAGCTAAAGCTGACATTGGAGTATTTGTTGGATACTGTGAAAATTCTAAAGGTTACCGGATCTAGAATCATCGTACAAGGGAGATTATGGAAACGATTCATGCAAATTTCGATGAACTTACAGAAATGGATTCGGAGCAAAACAGCTTGGAACCCGGACATAACCGTCTAAACTTCCCCCAAACCCCATCATCACCAACCAAGTTAATGACTTACTCGTCGACAAATGGAAAGGCTATTTGCTCCTCTGTTAGTGATGATATTGATCAACGCTCGAGATGTATCAAATGTTCGGCCGCCAACCCGATAATAATCCAATACCTTATACACATGAAACAACAACAACTGTTGAAGAAGCACCTCTAATTGATTCTACAACAACAGCTGAACAAACCGCATCTAATAACGCTTAACCAGCTGATGATCTTCTGAACCATGAAGTACCCCAACCTGCAGATTATGATCCAAATGCGTTCTTCAACCCTTTTGCAAATGATTCTGCCACTTTTGATGTTGCAGAATCATCCACAAGTCATCTGAATCCTCCCAACCTGCACAATGTATATCAAAATCAACCCTCTACACATCGTTGGACTAAATACCATCCTCTTGCAAACATCATTGGAAACCCAAATCAACTAGTTATAACTAGATAACGCCTTCAGACTGACGGTGAACATTGCAATTATCCACTTACCATTTGTCAATCTGAACCCAAAAACATTAAAGACGCAATGACTTACGACAACTGGATTGAATCCATGCAAGAAGAACTTAATCAATTTAAACATCTTGAAGTATGGGAATTGGTTGAAAAACCAACAGGGGTCTATGTTATTGGTCCTAAATGGATTTGGAAAAACAAATTGATGTCAAGGTATGGTTATTAGAAATAAGTCACGCCCGGTGGCTAAGGGTTATTGACAAGAAGAAGGGATTGACTATGAGGAATCATTCAGACGATCGCTAGACTTGAGGTCGACGGATTTTTCTCGCATTTTATGCTCACATGAATATCACTGGCCTTCGATGGATGTCAAACCGCTTTTCCAATGGTAAACTCAAGGAAACGGTATATGTTAGTCACCGTAGGATTTGTTGATCCGGAGTTCCCTAATCACGCCTACAAACCTGAACAAGGCTCTACGGTCTTAAACAAGCTCCCCGCGTGGTATGATAAGTTATCCTTTCTTATTGCCAATAATTTCACCAAAGGATCTGGCCGATTCAACACTTTTCATGTACAATATCACGGGAAGACATTTTAATCGCTCAAATTTATGTGGATGACATCATTTAAATTTATGAAAAACATTTGAAATTTCCATGATAGGTGAACTTACATTCTTTCTAGGACTGCAAGTTCATCAATCACCCCGTGGTATTTTCCCCGAGTCACCCAATATGCTCTTGAAATTTTAAACAAACATGGAATGCAAACCCTGCGGATACCTATGCCACACCAATGGCATTACCAAGAAACGGACGCGATTTGCATGGAAATTGGTTGACCCTAAAAATACCGGCATATCGGGTCTCTCATGTATCTACCACCAAAGAGAACTTGATATTGTATTTGCAGTATATCTTGCCCCGCTATCGGCCGAGACCAACTCAAACTCACCTCTCTCGAGGCTAAAATAATCCTTCGATACATCAAGGGAACCATTAACTTGGGAATCGTATCCGGCGATTCCGGTTTTGAACTAATAGCTTTTCAGACGCTTATCACGCAGTTGCTTAGATTCACTGAAAAGTACTTCGTGAGCTCTACAATTCTTGGTGATAAACCGTGTCATGGCAATCGAAGAAGCAGATTGTACATCGTCAGTTCTCAACCGGCAGTATATAGCCATGTCGGCATCTTGTGCTCAAGTCATTTGGATGAGAACACAACTCAAAGACTATGGTTGTGTATTTGGGATGTAATCCCGATGTAATCGCGACAATCGAAGTGCTATTGCGATCTCGCGTAACCTCGTCCAACATTCAAGTCTAAGCATCATCGATCTTCGATATCATTATCAGTGAGCATGTGAAAAGGGTATCGCTGAATTATACTTTCAGGTAACTTAATATCAATCGGCATACCTTTCACCAAAGCTTTAGCTCCCGCTTGGTTTATTGATTTGTCCACCGGATTTGGTATGAGGTGTTTGACTCCGTTGGAACTGGATGAACTTTTAAAACAATCTTAAAACCAACAAACACCAATACCTCTTTGTAAATAAATTTCTCAAAACAAAAATACAAAATTATAAAATCTATAAAATTCAAAAATATTCTTCTATCTAATTTCTTTCAAACATGCAAGTACAAATCCTCACACAACACTTTGTTCTATCAAACTTTTCACAATTTTTCGTATAATATAGTTGAGGGGAGAAAAGAAAATATTTTAT
>OU343222.1:239927852-239943692 GCA_910596185.1 Chrysanthemum makinoi | reverse complement strand
AAAGTATCCCTCATCTGCCTTTTCCTCAAACTTGCCTAGGTGGTCTATGGTATTTAAGATAGTAACAGGACACCCAAAAGGTTTTAGGAAATCTATCATAGGCTTTCTACCATGTAACAGATCATACGGGGTCTTGTTATGAGGCTTCACTACTGATGACGTATAGTCCGTATTCGGGTCATGAACCCGGTCAATAACGCTACTAGCAATTGAGCCCAGTACGCATGGGCTAAACCAGTAACGGTTTGGGCCCACGAAGGCCCAAACCCAAAGTTATTTATGGTTTTGGATATCATCTCTCACTAAATGAGATATGTATTGATTGCGTTCTTAGGCGGGATACTTTAAACGTGAGGGATACGAAATCAATAAGGATTTCGTGTGTATATAAAGGGCATTCCAGCCCTCTATAAAGGTACGATCTAATAACCCTAACTCTTAAACTAAACCCTAAAACCGACACTTACTCTCACGGAGGATAATCGTGGGAGACAATCCTACGGTAAGCCTAACAGTGTTTTCTGTTTTCTTAGTGCGCAGGTCTCAAGCATTAAGAACCAATTGATACGGGAACCGGAGTCCAAACAAGGAACGCCTAACTTTTGTATCAACAAGTGGCGCCATCCGTGGGACCCAACACTAACAACTAGAATGACGAAGCAAGGAAACCAAAATCGCGACGCATGGTGACCTACTGGGAAGAAACAACAAAGCGGATCAGCCCTCAAACAAGCCTGAACAACCAGGTGCGGCTAAAAACCAAGGGCGAGGATTAGATCTCGGTCTTCCCGACAGGGAACCGCAAGACGGAACAACCTATGCTGCCACAACAACAACCAACATAGAAGATCCACTACGTAATCTTTATACCACTCCCCTACTAGAAAAGGACCTCACAAAACGCCAGCGCACCTCTCAAACAGAGTCCAGATATGGAAACATATATTCTTGCACTAAAGGAGTCGCTGAATTAGCACCAAGAGACTTCGTGTCTCAAAACTACTAAACCTTGGCAAAGACTCATGCAAGAGGAGGCGAAAAAGATGTCGAGCCGAGTCTAAAAGCCGGCTAAACTTCGACACTTAGGCATCCCCATCGCGCCGTCCGAGGGATAAGCGCGAAAG
Source organism: Chrysanthemum makinoi (assembly GCA_910596185.1). Classification (NCBI taxonomy): domain Eukaryota; kingdom Viridiplantae; phylum Streptophyta; class Magnoliopsida; order Asterales; family Asteraceae; genus Chrysanthemum; species Chrysanthemum makinoi. The sequence goes on along the minus strand of OU343222.1, from coordinate 239,942,568 downwards.
AATAGCCGCCGACCCCGGTGTTTACCGGGGTTAGGAGGAGAGTGGAGAACGCTGGCGATGAACCGCAGATCCGGAAGAACGTGAAGAGGATGACGGCGTATCAATGTCCACGATAGGCTTGGAAGCCGCAGGTTCGGATTGGACAGACGACGCACGCCCCCAAGTGGAAGCCCTTCAAGTTCAGATTTTGAGGACATCGGCGCAAGCCCGAAAGAGAAGAAGTTTGTCCTCCGGAGACTCCTCGACGGTAGGCTAAAGCGCCGACAAAGGGAAAGCACGTCCTCCGGTGATTCCTCGCACAACGAGGACAATAAGCTGACACCGGAAGTCCGGGGAAGATATCGCAACGGGAGGAGGAAGATATATCTCTTCCTTGGCATCGCCAAAAGGTGGATGCGTTCACTCGGCGCATTAGTGACTTCTCAGAAAATAAGAGAAGGCGCATGCCCGCCAATGTGAAAACCTATGACGAACAGTGATCCGACGATCACCTAAAAATTTTCGAATCACCGCTACCATCGAAAATTGACCACACTGTGTGGTGCCATATTTTTAATTCCATATTAGTGGGTATGCGCGAAACCGTTCACAAACTTTCACGCGAAGAATTGATGGTTTTGAAGAATTGCGTAAGCGTTTCGCCTAAACTTCACTCAAAGGAAAAAGTCGCCAAAAACCTGTCGAACTCGCTTGGGTAAACAAAGCGCCATGGGGAATCTACAAGTTTATATGTGGAGCGCTCAAAGATGAGTGCATACAGGTTAAAGCATGCCCAGAAGTATTGAAGATCTCAGGGTTTATGAATGAGATCAATAACCCTGAACTCATCAAAAGGTTGAATGATAAGATCCCCCAGACCTTTGATGGACTTATGAAATGGACAAGGTCCTTTATCCAAGGAGAAGCCGACAGCGGATAGCGAGGAAGGGCTACTCAAACTACTGGTCACAAGAACGATCCGAGACAATCCACTCGACCGAGTAGCAACCGCAACAAGAACTACCGCGGCAAGGGAGCGGAGATAATGACAAATATACTCCGCTAACCAAGACTCCAAAGGAGATATTCGCAACGGAAGGCGCGAACTTCCCTAGGCCCCCGCCGATGCGCACCCTAGAAGATAAGCGCGTGGGAAACGGATACTGCGACTACCATGGACAGAAGGGCCACACCACCAATGAGCGTGTCCAATTGCGACAGCTAATCGATAAGCTAGTAAAAGAAGGCAGATTGGACCACTTGGTTAAAAACATCAAGGAGGGGAAGGATAAGCAAAATACTGGGAACAAGAAAGAAGTACCCAAAGAAAAAGCTGATACCATCTACATGATACAATCATAGCAACGAATGACTAGGCGAAGATCACCAAAAGTTTTCCGCGGAAGCGAAATCTCCTTTCCTACCTTGGTCGCGACAAGCGCAGCTGGTAGAACCGCTCATCATTGAAATTAATGCAGGGGTCACGACATCCACCGCATGTATATGATGGAGGAGCGCCCAGTATATCATGTATGAACACTGTTTCAAACGACCGCGACCTAAGATAACGGTCAATTGATCCCGCCAAGACATCACTAACCGGTTTTACAAGAGAAAAAATATGGCCCATGGGGCAAATACGCCTTCTAGTCAATGTTGGCAATCAGGAGCATTCCACGACAGCTTGGATGAATTTTATGGTAATCAAATCCTCTTCGCCATACAATGGCATTATCGAAGACTGTGGATTTCACCCATATGCTGTACCATCTAAAGCGCATGGAATGCTCAAATTCCCGGTAGAAGGAGGCATTGTTACTCTCTACAATACCACCGTACCATCTAGAGAATGTAACACCTGCTATGTGAGACGGCGACATTCTAGAACAGCGCGCACCTAAGGTACCAAACCTGAGGGTTGCAATTCACCCTGAGTACTTAGAACAAGAGGTATCTATCGAAGGATCGCTGTCGATAACGGCAGAGGACCGCGGCGCGCCTCTTGCAAAAGAACACGGATATCTTTGCATGGGAACCAAAACACATGACCTGTACCACGCCAATCACAACACAAGTTGCGAATCCGACAAGGATAGCCCCAAGACGCACGAAGCGCGGCCGAGCTCCGGATCACGCACAAGCAATTCGGCGAAGTACATAAACTTGTGGATGCGGTATCATGAGAGAAGTCTACTACCATGACGGCTTTCCAACCCCGTGATGGTCAAGAAGAGCGATGGTAGTTGGAGGATGTGCGTGGACTTCATAGATCTCAACAAGGCATGTCCACAAGATGCTTCCGCTACCGAGATAGACCGGAAGGTAGAATCTTTGTGTGGGTACCCACTTAAATGCTTCATAGACGCATACAAAGGATACCACCAAATTCGGGAGCTAAGGAAGATGAGAAAAAAATGGCCTTCCATACAAGCCAAGGCGTTTATTGTTACACTAAGATGCCCTTTGGCTTGAAGAACGCAGCGCTACCTACAGCGATTGGTGGATAACGATTTGAAAAGCAGTGTGGCCGCAACCTAGAGGTTTATGTTGATGATCTTGTAATAAAAATCTACACGGAGGATGAATTGGTGCGTGACATTGAGGAGACATTTAAAACACTACGAGATATCAACATGAAGTTAAATCCTAAGAAATGCACCTTTGGCGCTACAGAGGGCATGTTCCTAGGATACTTGATAGAGCCCAACGGCATCAAACCGTGTCCGAAAAAATGAAGGTCTGTTATTCAACTTCCCTCACCGCGCACATTGAAGGAAGTCCAATCTTTGAATGGAAAACTAGCTGGCTTAAACAGATTCTTATCCAAATCACAGAGAAGTCATTACTCTCTTCAAAACGCTTAAGAAGTGTACAAAAGGGGGATTTCCACGACGCGAAAGCAGAAGAAGCTTTTATACAAAACTTAAACAACACTTAGCAAGACTCTCATGCGGCCCCCGGGAGGAACTAATTATGTACTTGTCCGCTACTTATGGGCGAGTTAGCGGTGCTACTAACGTGACAGGATTCAGTACAAACACCGTATACTTGTGCAAAGCCAAGAAAACGGAGGTTAACTATAGCGCAATGGAGAAGTTGGTCTTGGCGCTAGTATTCGCTACTAAACGGCTGCGAAGGTACTTCCAAGCGCACCCAATAGCGGTGATCACAGATCAACCTATCAAGCAAATCATCTCCAAACCTGACGCATCAGGACGTCTACAGAAGTGGAGCGTGTTGCTAGGTGAGCATAACATCTCCTACAGCACTAATGCATCGGTTAAAGGGGATACTAGCGATTTCATCATCGAAAACCCGACTGACGACACACCTCCCCAAAACAAGGTGGAATTACAAGAACCATGGATCTTATTCACGGATGGATCATCATGTTGGATGGTCGTGCAAGCCTTATTCTCACGAGTCCAGATGGAATTCATCACTACGACTGCGCTTTGAATTCACGACCACCAACAACGGCCGAATATGAGGCTCTGATTGCTAGATTATGCATTGCAGCTCGAATGGGTATACGTAATCTAGAAGCAAATGTGGATTCCCGCCTAGTAGCCAAACCATGTGCAAGTATGTGGCTAAAGAGGAGAACATGATTCAATATCTTGACAAAACCAAGTCCCAATCCGGACTTCGACAGGTTTACCATTAAACAAGTTCCTAGAGGGGAAAACGAGAAGGCGGATGCTACTGAGCAAGATTTCATCCACAAGCTTTGCGCACCTGTCAAAACAAGTATTGGTGGAAACTCTGAAGAGCAATTCCATCTCAGAGATGGAAATATCCATGGTAATAGAAGAGCAAGGTCCTACATGGATGACCCTAATAGTCGAGTTCATAAGCAAGGGCGTATTACCCCAAGAGCAGAAGGATGCCCGAAGGGTACGGTGTACATCACAGAGGTTTGCACGCGGACTGCATTTATTCGGCCTCCTTTCTACAACCATGGCTTCGATGTGTTGGACCACTGCAGCGATTACGTACTCGAGAAATCCACGCTGGTTCATGCAGTATGCACTAACCACGGTCCGTTTGGCACGCGCTACTTTCGAGGATACTACGGCCTACAATGCATCGATGCGCCGGACTTAATAAGAAGATGTATGACCAAGTTCACGACCTATTCCACGCCAACCACAACAAGAGCTAACACCTATTACGTCGCCATGGCCATTCTATAAATGGGGTATCGACATTGCGGTCCCTTTCCTTGTAGCAGGAGGATTGAAATTCCTCGTAGTAGCTATAGACTATTTCACCAAATGGATTGAAGCAAAGGCAGTCGTGACAATCACAGGAAATCAGGTAAAACGGTTTGTTTGGGAAAATATTGGATGCCGTTTTGGATTGCATGGGGAAATCATTTCAGAAAACAGAAAACAATTCTGTGACAACCCTTTCAAAGAATGGTGCAAGAAACTGAATATCGTACAACACTTCGCATCAGTTAAACACCCACAAACCAATGGTCTGGTTAAGCGTGCAAACCGTAGTCTAGGTGAAAGAATTAAAGCACGCTTAGACAAAGACAAAGGAAGGTGGGTGGAGGAATTATCACATGTCTTATGGGCGCATCCCTTTTCCCTTGTCTATGGGACAGAGGCCGTCATACCAGCTGAGATTAGGATGCCAACTATTCACACTGCCGAAGTTAATGTTGCAACAAATGATGATGAATGGCATATCGACTTGGACCTGTTGGAAGAAAGGCGCGAGCACGCAGCTATATATGAAGCAAGAGCTAAGTCCAAAATGAAGGGATACTACGATGCTAAAGTGCGCAGTGTTTCATTCAGACTAGGTGTTTTCGTATATCGCGCCAACGACGCGAGCCACGCAGAAGATACAGGGAAACTTGGACCGAAGTGGGAAGGACCTTATGAAGTCATTGAAGCATTAGGACAAGGCGCGTACAAGCTGCGTGACATGGATGACCGTGAGCTACCACGCACATGGAACATCTGCAATCTCAAACGATGCTATCTCTAGGAACGGCTATGGTCCAGCGCACGGACACTCCTGCACTTTAGTATAGTGCTCAATAAATATCCGTGTATTCACATTCTGTTTACTTAGATATAACAACCCGTAAATTTCCGGATTATTATAATAATATTTATTACGTCAAAAAATTTAAATCGGCTATTTTCTGACAGTTGTCAATATTTAGATCTAAAGACGAGAGGTCATCTCGTGAAATTAGAAAATCACGGCACCGCACGCATACCGACACCAAATTAGTAACGGCAAACAGTTATAATCAAATTTCTACGTAATAAAAATGTTATATTATTACGTTTATTAAATCATTCCAAAAACATAATTTCTATATTCTTCAGGTACCGGTAAGGTACGTTTACTCTAGGATTCGACAAAAAACGGGGTACAATCTATACTGTTCCTAATATTAAAACAAATTAAAAACCTATATACACCTACCCACCCCACGCTCCATATACTAATTTTCTTCAATTCTTCCTTGTCTCAAAACAACCCAAAGCAGAAAAATTTTCTTTGCTTTCCAAACCAACCTTTGAACAATCTTATCACCTTCCTTTTCTTAGCTCTCCTCCTACCCTATGTCTCCCTCATCTGTCTCCTACTTTTCGTTTCTCCCAAGTGTAACCAAAAACCAAAACAAAAACAATATCACTCTTTTGAAGTATATGTATCATGCATGTGCATGTTGATAACAACAGCCAATGACACTTTTCTTTCTGTGTCCATCGAGCAAAACAAAGACAACCAACTTTTGGTCTATGCCTAAACTAGCTAAAGCCAAAACAATATTTATTTTGACCTAGAGACCTAATTCTACCACGCCTACTTTGAATATGACACAACCTCAACCATGTTTGAACCATTCCTTTCACTTGACAATGACAACACAAAACTCACCCCTTTAGCTCCTCTAATCTGTCGAGAATCACAAGCACCCACACATTTATTTTGTTGGTTAAACATCACATGAGAAGCTTGATATTAACACTTGAATATGATGTTTCCTCAAAGTATCCAATCACAAGATTTCATGCACAAAAGTAAAAGAAAATAAAACTCCCTTTCTTGTTCTTTATAAATTGTCGAGCCATCAACAAACATACACCCATATTTCTTCTTCAACATTCCACAAAAACATACAAGTCCAAGTACTTCTATTATTTCTTACCTTTCATCTCCACTGTCGAGCTACAAAGGAAAAGAAAAGAGTGTTGGTGAACGTTTCAAGAACGTCTAAGTCTTATCGGGATAGTATTTTGATCGTGGGTTGCAAATTCGAAGGAGTGCAAGGTTGTTAGCTCGTGCCTCGTCTCTCATTTTCCTTCGTACCACACTTCTATCGAGTCTCTCTACCACCTCATTGGTGTTGTAAGTTCTTTTCGACTCCATCTCATTTCATTTCCCCGTCTAAATGTTTATGTCACGTATAAAGTTAAAAACATAAACAACATGTTGTATCTTAAGTTCTTGTGTGGTTGAATAATTAAAGTAACAATCTGTTTTGCACTCTTTCTAAGTTCTGAAAGTAAGCCTACAACTTATGAACTAAATCGGTTGTGGTATTGGACTCGTTGGGATTTAGAATCGTTATAAACTCAAATGAGTTGGAGGACTTACTTGTGCTTATTTCGACCCCCTCCCCCTTTTCGTTAACTAAGAGCTTATTGTAATACTCATTTGAAAAGATGACACAAAAACAGTTTTGAAAATGAAACACAAACATAAACCATGCACATATAACACTAACTGTGAAACATTTAACTAAAAGACAATACAGTTAGTAACTGGTTAAATACAGATGTTGCGCAAAAATTAACCAAGAAGAGCCTTTGGCTCAATTGGTTATGTCACTGGTTTTCACACGAGTGGTCTAGAATTCGAAACTGGTCCATGGTAGTTTTTACATTTTTTTGTGATTTTTGCAAGTTTCGCCCTTCTGACAGATTTGGCCCTCTATTTTCCAAACACTTATCATTTTTCTTAAAAGCTTTTATAAGTTTAAAACTTATATAAACCTTTTATACTTTCAACCCCCAACCTTAATTCATTTGATATAATTTTCTTATAAGCTTTGAGACTTGTATTAAACCTTTACAACTTTAACCCCTTTTTGTTGAACACTTTGACATTTTTATCCAAAACTTTTGTAAGTTCGATAAACTTATACATTTTACCACTTTTTCGTTTATGTAAATATATTTAACCCATATCTTTATTTGACAACCTCATCGGCGTAAACTTTAAATACTATATTTGTCCAAATATATTATTTAACCATGATTTCAATAAATTTATACTTTCACACCTAGAAACCAAACGAATACAATTCGACTTGTAATTATTTATTTTTTAATAACACTTGAGCCAATAATCGAGCCAACCCGTATACAAAAGTTTTGTATACACTTTTCCCGCCTCCACTCCAAGGGCCAATACTTACAAAGAATTAAGAGACTGTTATAAACTTAAAGAATGCCACACAAGTAACAACAACAACAACCCAAACATTTAAAAATTTATAAAGTTGGTTAAACTTTATCGAGTCTTAAACATGAGTAAAGACTAAATTGCCGTACTAAATTAGGTTGCGTGTCGGAGCCGTGCACTACCTCTAATTTATACATCTCCCTTTAGACTACTAATGGCCAAGGTGAGTTTCATAGCCCCTACTTTTACTTGTTTTCATAACTGTTTTGGGGAGAATACATGCTCGTTTTTACTTAAACTAAATGCTGATTTTACCTGAACAAGTGAATTGTTTACAAAAACTATGTTGAATGACTGAATGTATTATGTGTTACTTGCCAATTACTTGTTTACTTTCAAATGCATACAAGTGTAATGTTATTGGTTGCTTTTACATATGGACACAAGTATTTGAAACTGTTATGCCTGCATGACCGAGTGAACTGGTCACATGACCGATTGTACTGGTTGCATTTGCTATGTACATACATGACCAAATGAATGGGTCACATTGCCGAGTGAACTGGTAACATGACCGAGTGAACTGGTCACATAATGAAATGAATTAAATACTAAATCTTGTGGTCCATAAAACTTTTACAAATTAAAATCTATGAACTCACTAACCTCGTGTTGACACTTTTTAGCATGTATTTTTAGGTTTTGAGGTGATAGTTTATCTTTGGAGGCGCAAGGCAAAGGCATGGCATGGTCATAGACGACTCTGATTTATGTATTGGGATCACATTTTGACAATGGGCCATTTTCCGCACCAATCAATAATGTAAATATTGTTTTCAAGAAATGAATAAAAGTTTACTATGAAAATTAGTTGTTCTATGCTTATGTTGTGATATCAATTTAGTAGCACCCCAATACTTGTATGCTTCCGCTGAGCCATTTTGGGGGTGTTACATTAGACAAATGTTTTTTCCTTTCTTTTTACAAAAACTTGCAAGTACTAATAAAATGTCGTGGTTTCTTGTTAACTCCGCGACACATTTTAATTTGTTATTTACATATTATTCATATCTCAACATTGTTGGTATATTACCTTTTGCCTACATGGCGTGCATGCACATAATACACCCACGATGGTGCAAAGGATAAGTAAACCTACTAAATAACTCGTTGAGTAAGAGGGTAGCAAACCCATCAACATTGGATCATGCATCCTTGTTAAACACCTTATTTTCAAGACGTTGGAATAAGTTCAATGCGCATTCCATGACGGATGCGCAACGACGCATACTATGCGCGTTTAACAAAACCAGGAATCAAGACTCTTGGCTCCTTACTATGATATTTACAGTACGCTGCATATCACACCATACACAATTATGTTAAAAATACTTAGACATTATAAGTATGATAGTTCATACATGATTATGAACTCCACATATTAGTTGCGCTTATGTAACAGTTTGCTTCTTAGACAATAAGTACGCAAAGACAGATAACTAAGTACAAACATTATAAGTCACAACCACATTCACACACATTCAATAAAATGGATATTTCATTAAGGACCATGAGTTCTTACAAAATGATACTTACAACGCAGATATAACCTACATGATATTACAACGCCTAAGAGATGACCCCTCCACATGGCGTGCGGCGTCCCCAGCCTCCTTTAGCTTCTGTAACAAATCAGAGTCTTGACGAGAAACCGTGGCAACACTAACAAGTACCCCGTCAGACCTAGGAAGATGCGTTGCGCCAATACCACACAAAATAGCCTTGCCTTTAACACCTTTCTTTTTGGCAAGTCTCGTAGCATGTGCTTCCAAGGATTCCTTTAAAGGGACTTCCTTCTCTAGTGCGAAAGGATTCAAGATGTCGCGGGGACGAGCAAAAATAGGCACCTGCAACTGAGACTCATCAGGCTTCAGATAATAATCGGACTGCGCCTCTGCATTTTTAGCACGATGGCGGGCCAAGGTTAGTCCCTCCATAATTACCCCTATGGGATAATCCTGGTCGCGCTCTAATTCCGCAATCGGGAAGCTCCAATGCTTCATTTTCTCCATTGCGGCAACCGATCATCATACGCTGCTCATTATAACCGGGAACCTTACCAGCAGGAACTTTCAGAGACACCCTCATGGAGCTCCTCTATGGCTTTCCTTGCCACGCAAAGACGCGACACGCACAACCCCTCCAAAGGCATCTACTACTTCTCGAGATTCTAGGGTACTGAGGGCAGCAAGGCGCAGACCTTGACTGATAAGCCACCTGCGCTCTGCAATCGTTGATACATGTTGGGGATACAATTCCTCATCATACTCAATGCTGAGCTTGCGTAACTTCATCTCCTGCTCTTCCAGCGAGCTTCCCACAGTTGCACCAAAATCCCCTAACTAAGAGAACAACTCTTCCTTCCCCTTTTCCAGATATTTCAATGCCTAGAGACATGAAGCCTTGTAATCCGCTGCTGTAGTACGCTCCTGACTTATTTGGCTCAGCAGTGACATCTTTTCTTCAGCAAGTCTTTGGGCATACGAGCTTATTGCCTCTGTTTCAACCCGGGCACTGGCTAAACGTGCCTCCAGTTGCGCAATTTGTTGGTCCTTTTGCGCGATTTGGCTACTTTCTCCATAATACCTTTCCCTCAGTTGCGCAACCAACGTAGTTTGGTGCGCAGCAGCCAACACCAGATCTTCAACAAGCTGATCCAGCGGCGCGTCCTCAGATACCAATGGCTCAGCGCCTTGGCTCTTTGGTTCAGAAGATTCAGCGTGCACAGGACTAGCCTTTGGGGGCGACTCCCCAGAGTGTTCAACACTACACGCAAAAAAGATAATTAGCGATTGCTTCATAACATAAACAGTGAATGAGATAAGAGCTTTGCAAATAAAACTTACTTGAGAGACGCAATCTCAGGTGAAGGGGGCGAGGCATCATCTAAGGACGACTCCACGTCCAAAACGACAGGACGTTTCTGCCTAGATGAGCTAGCGTCATCACCACTCAGCGCCCTCTTACGCTTCAATCTTTGGCTGGCCTCCTCCTCCTCCTCTTCTTCCATGTTTTCCGCCACATCTATGTGCGACGGCTCTACTAACGGGGAAGGTACCCTGGGATTAGGCACGCTTTGTAGAGGAGTCGCCTCCAGCACGATGGAGGAACTACCTCCCGTCTCTCCCAACTCCATTTCTAGGGTACGCCCGATGTAGCTTCTAGAATGGGCTCTTCCCCCTCTCTCAATGGGCGCACCCCCACAGTCACTAGGCGCGGCTTCGCCAATCATACAACTTCGAATAGATCCATCTCTGCGCAACAGAAGACACACAAACAAACATGTTACGAAAAGTACAAAGATTAAAAGAAAGGCTCACATTAATAAAGCAAAGGAATGCGAAAGGATGAGCACCCACCCTGGCCATTCGCGTCTAGGAAGATTGGCACCTCATCAGGTCTACCAAAGTAATTACGACTGATGCCCATATGCACCAAAAATTCCTCGGGGTAGGAATTGATGGGAATACGGTTGGTGTTTATTGTATCATCATCCTCAGCGCTGTATGATCCAGGGGGCGCTCATCCTTTGGCGGCGAACCCTGGGTATAGAAGTCGAAGTCCTAAGATAATAGCGCCTTATCAACCCAGAAAAAATTTTCCTTCCAGTTCCTAAGCGCGTCCAATTTATCGGTGTAACATTGCAGTCTCCCGCGCTTATTAACCAAAACCCACCGTTTGACCACATGTTGGGTGTGGATAAAAACGCTAGATAAAGGACCTGCCAAACCCTGCGTTATTTTCACCGTATATATTCCTTACTTAGCTCAACACCAACGAACCAACGGTCCAAAACCGCCCATGCCATCTTATTTATAATAATCCGAGGTGAACTTCACGAAGTTCGTCCTCGGTAATACCGGGAGGTAAAATCGTCCAACACACGGACCATGGTATAGTTTTTAACGCGCACGACGCGGTTACCTTTGAAATATGAAGGGTTTCTTGGTTGAAAGTTCAGAGCTTTTTAACAATGGAGGAAATGTTTTCACTGTGATAAACACAGTAAATAGGAGGCGATGATTTATATAGTTTTTTACATCCACGCGATGATTGACACGTGGACTCCACTATCTCTAAACGTGTGGATAGGATCTATTGATGTGACACGTTTTCAGTTACTTTCCCACGGTTTACGAGGTGTACATTTGAAATATTTTGCCTAGATTCAACGTATATTCTTCAAGGCAGGTAACTTTTTTTGTAGCTTCTCCGCTACGCTTCAACGTATTTATGGTATACAACTATTAGTCTAGCATCCGTAGGAGGTCCCTGCGCATACTAGACTGGGGGGACATGATGACGTATAGTCCGTATTCGGGTCATGAACCCGGCCAATAACACTACTAGCAATTGAGCCCAGTACGCATGGGCTAAACCAGTAACGGTTTGGGCCCACGAAGGCCCAAACCCAAAGTTATTTATGGTTTTGGATATCGCGTATCTCTCGTTAAATGAGATATGTATTGATTGCCCGACTTAGGCGGGATACGCCGAAACGTGAGGAATACGAAATCAATAAGGATTTCGTGTGTATATAAAGGGCATTCCAGCCCTCATTAAAGGTACGATCTAATAACCCTAACTCTTAAACTAAACCCTAAAACCGATTACTTACTCTCACGCCGGAGGATAATCGTGGGAGACAATCCCACGGTAAGCCTAACGGTGTTTTTCTTTTCTTAGCTTGCAGTCTCAAGCATTAAGAACTAATTGATACGGGAACCGGAGTCCAAACAAGGAACGCCCAACTTTTGTATCAACAACTACCTTGCTTCTATTTTGCACATAACATGCAGTTCCTACAGCTTCAGCCCAAAAGGTAGTTGGTAACTTAGATTCAGATAACATTGTTCTTGCGGCCTCAATTAGTGTTCTATTTCCTCCTCTCTACACCATTTTGTTGAGGTGTCCTAGCAACACTAAAATGTCTTTCAATACCCTTATCCACACAGAACTTATTCATGACATCATTTTTAAACTCAGTTCCATTATCATATCTGATTACCTTGACCTTATGGTTCACTCTATTTTCTATCTTAATGATGAAATTCTTAAGAATCTCACTTGTTTCACTCTTAAGTGCCAGAAAGTAAACTAAGAAAATCTGCTATAATCATCAGTGATAACTAGGCAATACTGCTTATGATTCAATCTCTTAACAAATGTGGGACCAAACAAGTCCGTGTGTAACATAAACAGTGGTTGAGTAATGGTGTTCACAGTCTTGGTCTTACAAGAGGCTCTATGTTGTTTACCTTTTTGACAAGCCACACAAAGATCTTTACATTCAAAAATTTGTTGATTGTATTAAAGTTTAGGTGACCTAGCCTTCTATGCCATAATTTTGACTCATCTACTGATGCCTTAGCAAACATACAGGTTAGAGACCTATTAGGAATGACATCTTTCATATCAAAACAATATACGTTATCCTTTCTAGGAACCCTAAGCTGCACAAACTTATCATCAGGCATTTTAAAATCAGAAGATAACACCACACATTCTGTTTCCCCAAAAAGTACCCAATTTCTTTTATCACACATTTGATAAACACTGAAAAGATTGTACTTTAGTCCCTGTACCAGATAGACTTTTTCAAAGTCCAATTTTCATGTTCTGATTGTTCCTTTGCCAAGAATCTTTCCTCCTTTTGGATCATTGCCAAATGCCACATATCCTCCATCAACAGCTTCAAAATCCTCAAGGTTGCTCCCATCCCATGTCATGTGCCCAGAGCAACCACTGTCAAAAATTCCTTTATCTTTTAGCTCATCCTGTAGATTGCCCTGCACATGAAATTAAACAAATTAGTTCATTTTGTGGACTCAATCCAATACTGACTTGGGTCTGCCCTGTACATCAACATAGTCAAATTTCTTCAGAACCATTGATGCACAGCTGGCATTGTGTAAAACCTTTGTTTTCTGTTTTCACTGCCAGCTTGCTGAGGCCTTTACAGCATAGAAATGGCTTCCAACTACTGTGTCTGTTATCACCTTTGGAATAGTTAAAAATTCTTTTGTTTCAGTGGTGATATTCTGCTTAGCATTGAAAACATTTTGCTTAGCAGTGTTTACATTTTGCTTAGCAGTGTTTACATTTTGCTTAGCAGTGGTTGGAACCCATTTGGTTGCATCGGTGATTATAGATTTTGTTTTACCATTCTTCATTAGCACTTCTTTTGGAAACATGTTTTTGTTTGGGTGTGGGATGGTGTTCTTTGAAAAGTTTTTATGATTCACCCTCCTCCAATGATTCCAGACTTGTGGTTGGTTTTTATAACAGTTTCTTTGTAAATGCTAGAAACTACCACATTTAAAACAAGCCTTTTTGACACATTGAAACTCCTCCCCTAATCTATTTGAGATTAAGCCATTGAAGTTTCTTTAATTGCCCCTAGGTTTGAAACTTTTCATCTGATCCCTAGGAATCGCATTGTAGTCTACAACTTTCCTAGAAATTGGTTCCCCAAATCTAGGTATAAGGTTGGCTTGTTTAGAATCAACATGTTTAACATTTTCTAACTTCTCAAACTGTGTTAATTCAGACCTATCTTCCTCAGAATCTGATTCCCAATCTTCAATAATTGGACCATCAGATGACTTATCAGAACCTATCTTAGGTGATTCAGACTTACTAATCTTACCTACAAGTTTGTTGAAACTAAACTCACTGCTAAATGATAATTCAGTGCCAGGTGGTGCATGTTTCATTAGAGAGGGTGGTGGCATATTATTGTATCCTATCCCAGAACCCTTTTTCATTAATTCACATTGTTGGGTTTTTGGTTCCTTGAATCATGAATTACTTTAAGTACTGGAACCACGGACAGGTTTGATATAACCACGGATAGAAGAATGTAACCGCTGATAAAGACAACCACGGCTAGTAGTAGTGTGTAACCACGGATGATATATTGTAACCACTGCTAGTGTTTTGTATAGTCGGTTTAGTTTATTGTATTAGATAAATATGGTAAAGATATTTATCTTGTAGGTTACGTATTGTATATGTAAAAGGACTCCTTAGTCTATAAAAAGAGGTCCTAGGTTAGATTAGATACATAAGTTTTATATCTAAAGTCAATACACTTCAAGGTTGCAAAACCCTAATAATGTAAGAGTATTCGTATTAATAAATAATATTGAGGTGTTGAATGTTAACTGTTCTTCTTCTTAAGATTAAGTGTTAAATTCAAGGTAATACTTAATACAAGTTCTTATTCTAAGTC
>OU343222.1:239864005-239922946 GCA_910596185.1 Chrysanthemum makinoi | reverse complement strand
GGCGTAACTCATCTCTCACATTACGCCGTAACTAAAGCGTGACTCAGAAAGCCAACTCATCAGAGGATTACGGCGTAACTCTCACTAAAGACTACGACGTAACCATATTAGGTCAAATGAGGTTCCACGCCGCTAATAACTACGCCGTAACTCATGTTTAAACTACTGCGTAACCAGGAAATATTGAAGATACATTGTAACCACTTATAAGGTTACGCTGTAACCAGCAGATCTAGAGCAAATTACGAAGAAATAGAAGATTACGGTAACAATTACATGGTTGGCAGTAACCGGATCACGACCTATAAATACCCCACGGTTTCCAGCATTTCAAAGCATCCCATTCCACACACCACAACCAAAGAACGTGGAAGAAGCCAAAGGCAGGTCTAGAGGAGAAAACGGAGTTGTCTCCAAGGGAGAAATCACTCCCCTACGATAAGCATTAGTATTTTATCTTTTCTTTACTTTCAATTCATGTATTTCGTAACATTGAATATTGAACTGATTTGTATGGTTAATATGAGCGGCTAAGCACCTCTTGGTGCTGGCCTAGTTATGATTCCTTAATTGTTTTGTTTGTGTTTACATTACTTCCGTATAATTATTTCTAAGTGTATGCATGCATAGTTTATTGGTAGCTACCCTTGTTTCGGTAGTTTTGAATGGCGGTAGAGGCTAGTTGCTTAGGAGATATGACCAACTGACCCTAAGTGAGTAGACTGAGACGGGAAGGGTAAGATATGACCAACTGACGACCCTTTCTACTTGTGCGATTTGACCAACTAATCACCTACCGTTTGGATGAACTTAAGAATTAGGGGGTGAGTGTTTAAGTTGTTAACGCCCGGGCACTCACTATTATAAGTCTAGCATGTAGCAGTACTTAATGACTCGGCTTAGGGGACCAGGAACAACTGGACTTATGAGGGGAAACCTGACTTCTCCGTGGTGGAATCTTTCGATAGGTTAGGGGAATTGACCAAATGCCGTCCTCTCGACTTTGACCCCACTGAAGTAATGGAAGTAATTAGACGTAGACATTACTAGCTAGGATGATTAACTAGGGTTAGCACCACTCTCCCTATTGACTTAACCTTGCCTTTATTTGCTTTTATCTGCATTTAGTAGTTAATTAATTAATTCTTTTATCGAAATCATATTAAAAACTATGACACATAGACTTAGTAATAATCCAACACACATAGCTCTTGGGACGACCTCGGTTTTACCGAATACTACACTACACACGACCGGGTACACTGCCCGTTAGTGCATTAGGGTAGACCATAGGTATAACGAGACAATATAAATATTAAAACCTGGTCAGTAAAACCTACATCACATACCATGTTTTTCAAATAAAATTGTGACAAAACCTCTTGCTTGTGTACAATGTAGACGTCCGTGGATCCATTCACATCCGCAAGGTCATACATTCCTCGAACGTCATTGTCTGTGTGAAACAATGTTAAACCATCTTCGAGTGCCTTGTTTGGTGCACCATAAAATAAAGCCCATTTTTTCCCTCCAATATCGTTGAAAACATGATCAAGCACCCTGGTAAATGCACCCCTGGTGCAGCTAAAACACCAGACATCAGCAAGGAGACCGCCTACATAGCGGAGTGGCTGAAATTCAAATTTCCCGTTGTGGTGAACTTTAAATATGAATTCTTTGGTTTCTGGCATGTCCTATAAAACATAAACCCTAATAACAATTAGAATCAACCACTAGACTTTAAGGGGTATACTGACCATGGCTATAAAACATTAACTCTAACAAAAAATTCAATAACTTTGAATTAAATAAAAATTTACTAATAAAATATAAAATATAAAGATGCACAGTTATTTATATTCATGTATAAATATATGAACGAATAAGGTAACAAAGTACATACGGGAGAGTACAACAAACCTGGATTCGTTACTAAAAAAAGGAGAAAAGGACAACGATTTTTTTATTTGGATTCTTCGATGAAAGTGACCTAGGGTATAAGAAGGAATTTGGGGATGTTGATTGTTGGGACCATAAGGATAATTGATGTGTGGTTGGTACCATAAAAGGATAAGTGGTGTGTTGGGTAAAAAAGGTTTAAGTGTTTGTCATTCTAGGTCCCTCATGTATCTTACGACTGTCACACTAATGACTAAAAACTGCTAGTTCAAGTTAGGACTGCTAGTGCTGAAGACAATATATCATATAAACGTGTTGTTACTACATGTTTTCTTAGGTTTCAGAATAAAGGCTTAAAAATGTTATTACATGTTAGTACTGCTAGTGCTGAAGACCAAATAATATAAACGTGTTGTTACTACATGTTTTCTAAGGGTACTTCTACTACAACAATGTTGGATGACCTTTTATTTGACTACTCACAACTTAATTGAATAGCTTAGAAAGAGTGTGTGTTACTCTTCAAATAAATTCTCCAACCAACTAGTATGGCACACCATTCAAGTATAATAAATGAAGTGAAAAAATACATATGGTTATGCTAGTAGACGTTCTTATATAACCCGTGAATGCTATTCTTTTCTTTATAACATCAAACCGGTTGAGAAAATGTTGTGCAATAGGTGCTGGCTGGAAAGAGAAAACAAGGTTGGATTGACATTTGATTCAAGGCGTCCACCAAATAGAGAAATCATGTGTCATTGTTGTCCAATGAATTTTTACGGAAGCGACCACAATACTGATACTGAGGTTGCTGCATGTGGACATGGTGATGTACATGTTACAAGGGAAAAAAACAATTGCAGTTCATAGAGGTGATGGGGCTACATGTTGCAGCATCTTCTATATGCAGTGGTTCAGTGAGTATGAGAGGTAGAACTGAGACTACAACAACACCTGATGAAATTCATGATTTTATGTGTACCGAACCCAGTGACATTATTGATGACGAAACCCAACCACTTGCAAGTCGAATAACAAGTGAACCACCTAAAAATGAATGACCAATTGAACAAGCTGCAATTGATATACCTAGGAAATGACATGTAAGTCATTGAACAAGTGAGCTACCACCTATTCTCGTTATGTTGTATTTCATAATATATGTAGACTAAATTGTATAATGTATTTTTTATGTTATGACAATGAAAGCACCTATTTAGTTAGCAAATAATGGGTAAATCCAAACACTTGATAAACAAGATACAAACTGTGTAATCAAGCTGCAAAACTGTCAAATACATTTTTTTAGTGTTATTTTTTGAAGCCAAAGGGTAAATACAACAAGGCTGGATAAAGCACTGAACAGGAAGATATAGTTACCATGCACGTGCCAAACATAGTTGAACATGTATACACCCACCAAAAAATGCTGACTATTTAAAGGCAAAAAAAACTTATCTACAGACCCCCAACAAAATAACGTTGCCCTATAGGGTGCAAGCCAAAAACAGAGATGCCCATCAAGGTTGCTATGATATACATCATAGTATAAAGCATTCATACACAATATGCCGTAAAAGCACATCGAACCTACATCAAAAAAAAAAAAGCATACTACGATTACCCTAAACCAGATGGTTACACAAAAACATCGCATCTTAATTTTATGTATTTGTTGAACATGTTTTTTGGTAATCATAAGAAGCACCAACAAAAAAATGTTTAAAAATTACACAACGTTGCCTTACAAAAAAGGCTACACTAGACAAAAAAATTTGAGTTTAAAGTTATGTTAACACAACAGTTTCTAAACGTTATCGACAGCATGAGCATGCTGCATAAAAATACCTACACTCCAACCTTCCGTTCCTTAAAAACCAAGTTGCTTTTAATCCCGCACCTCCTCGACGACGGTCTCTTGTTAGAGCCTTGAAATGCCTCGACATCTTGAACTTCCGTAAACCCGCTCTTGGTGTTTGAAAGCAGTGCCTCCTTGCATAAGGTTTTCTAGAAACCTTATGACCAGACCTGTCCTTGACACTAGTCCCTACTTCTTGCGGAACGGAAGAAGTAGAACACCCAACATCCATTGATACAGACCCAAAAAATCCCCCATAGTACCATTCATCGCCACTGAACCCAATGTCACCATGAACACTTTCGTTATGCAAAAAATCCATGAAAAGATTCTTTCCTTGACATTGAATTCCTTTACTTCTAGTTTGGAATGGAGGGCTTCTTAGTGGAGGTGAAAGCCTTTCTTTCTCCTCCCATGCAACAATATCAGAGGCAGATTTAGAAGTAGCAATTTCCACAAGTTTATCATGTATCGCTATCTTTGCACGCATTTGCTCAACAAGAAGATTAAAAATTAGGTTACGATAATAGAAACATGATAAGTTATCAGGTTCATGTGCAATGTACAAGCCGATTAACCCATATTCCTCGGCAAGTTCATACATCCTTTTAATATCATTATCGCATTCAACAATTGTCAAACCAGTTGAAAGAGCAAATCTTGGCCTACAAAAATACAAAGCCCGTATCTCTGGTATGTGCTAAAACACATACCTTTTCTTTATCAAAATAGACCCAAATTAACCAAGAAAGAGCCGTTTATTGCTAATATTTGTGGTTTTCTTGAGTTTGTGCTTGTGCAGGTATGGATATAAAAACACGCAAAATGACCCAAACAGACGTAAAATCCGGCACGAGAGATCAAGAGAGCTTTGCTGAGCCGAAGGTCAATTATGCATTTTGAAGATTTCCAATCTCTGAGGATGATTTGTGAAGATTTGAGCAAAGTTTGAAGAAATGTCAGAAACAGTCCCTCAAGTTTCAGCAATTGTCAAAAGAGGCCCTTGAAGATTCAGAAAGTGCAATATCAGTCCCTAGATTATTTATGATTGACAAGAATGGTCCTTGGAGGAGATTTTCAGAAGTACACCTTTGGTCCCTCAAAAATACGGATGTACATGTTTGGTCCCTATGGTTACAAATCTATTATCACTACTAGTCCATTAATTAATCAAGTCCACAACCCATTTTCCATTTCATTTAACACCCGGCCAACAATCCCTTGATCCAATCCAACACTTAAACAATATAACCTGGTCCAATAAACTAATATCACTACCCGGTTATCCACCCATTTAACCCGACCACTCAACCCACTTTGAAATATATACCCCGCGCCCAAATACACCCATCTCCTTCCCGCCAAACACTACTATTTCACCACCAATTCACCTCCCAAACAACACACAACCTCGTACTAAGAATAATCCCGAATCTTATCCACCTCCTTAACCCA
The DNA here is from genome assembly GCA_910596185.1 of Chrysanthemum makinoi. NCBI lineage: Eukaryota > Viridiplantae > Streptophyta > Magnoliopsida > Asterales > Asteraceae > Chrysanthemum > Chrysanthemum makinoi. The sequence goes on along the minus strand of OU343222.1, from coordinate 239,917,731 downwards.
CCCTGACTTGTCAGATAAGATGGCCACGTGGCCAATTGGCACCACTTGATTGGACGAAACACCTATTTGAGCTAGATGGTGCTCTATGATTGGACCAAGTGATGATGGAGGAATGAGTGGCTCTGATTCTGCTTCTAGGTTCTTCTCAAGGGCATCCCAAGGCCTCTCCACTGCTATAAAAGGACCCCTTTGGATCACATACAAGGCGTGCAATCCTTAGTTTCATTTAAGCTTATTGTTATTTCATTTTCAGTAGTTTTCTTAAAATGTTTTCTTAAGTTTTCATTGTATTCTTCAGTTCTTGTATCCAATTTCAGTTTCAATAAAAAGTTCAAAGTTTTCATTTTTTATCTTGCAAATCTACTTTAAGTGATCAATAAGCTTTATCTGAATAATGGAATAGGTTCATTTAAGTTCTTTATAGCTTCTGTGAGCTTATCTTGCACCATCATATTCATTGCATTCACAAAACTCTTCGGTCAACAAAAGTCAACTCGTGCTCATAATTGGTTCAGAAATGGTGATGGTTTGAATAGATGATGGATATGGGTTAAATAGGTTAGGATTAGTGGTTCTTGTTTTGGTTTGCAAGCCATTGTGGCTACGGACCCCTTGTAAGTGCTAGTCCCATTTCATATTTAGCTTCAAAACAAGTAGTGGTAGCATTTATCTTAAATCTGATTAAGTCTTGTTATCTACTGTTTCATTAGCATTAATCTAGTATGACAAATATGTTTTGAAGCTTAGCTTAAGTTGCTTTTGTGTTTAAGCCTGAATTGCTTGCTAAACTGCTTAAAGTGTTTGGATAAAGCTTGCTTAGAATGACAAAACTGTCTTGGTATAAGATTGTTATTGCTTTAGTCTCTAATATCCATAACATACTTATTCTAGCCATTTTAGTGCATCATTTAACACTGAAAGTCAAACTTTGCTAAAATCGTCTTGTTAATCTCAATGGAATCTGTGTGATAGAAAACAATGCAAATAGGTCTAAAACTTGTTAAGATTGCTTGATAAAGTTACATTACATCATATTTCATCAAGTTCAGTCCTAAATTTGCCTTGGAATCTCAAGTTAGTCAAACTTCACATCTGTTCTTGAAAGTCAAAACCATGTCCTGCAGCAGTTTATGCATTTTGCAGCTGATATTAGGTTCAATTTGTAGAGAATTAGGCTGGTAATTGGCAATTTGTAGCTAGCCGGTGGTTCATAAGACCACCTATCTGTTTTGGCTTTTAGCACTCTTGATAAGCTTTTGAATAAGCTCAAACCAAGGGGATGTTCACTGTTTTTGCTTAGACTCATCAGTTTGCTTAGATCTTGATCAGAGCTTTAGGCTTGTTAGGATTAGGTTTAGATAGTTGCTTTGAGCTTAATTTAGTAAACATTAGCTTAAGTCATGTTTGTTAGCTTTACAGCTTTTGTAGCTTAATTTTAAGTGCTTATTTGATATCCATTTACACTACAAAATGATTCTCGTCACATAAGCACTACTTTTCTCATTTTAATAGAACCAGATATATATTTTAGCATTTCCCTGAATTTTTCATTAATTTTGGTCACTGTTTTCTATTTTTCTAGATTTAAACTAGTTTTTAATCATTTTAATTAGCTTTAATTGCAATTAATTGAGAAAAAAGTTCCAAAAAATAATTTTTTCAATTTTCTCAGTTTAAGAAAAATATAAAAAGCATAAAAAAGATTTTTCCATATTTTTCCCCTTTATTTGATATTTTTCACCATTTAAATTAGATTAAATTAGTTTTAAATTAGTAGAAAATAGGAAATTAATCAAAAATATAAAAAATAGTTTTAAAAAGTCTTTAGTGATAATTTAGATTTTTAGAAAGTAGTTTCATATTTTCCTCCCTAAATTTCATAATTTTTAGAGTTTAATTTAGATTAATTAGTTAAAAATTAGTTTTTAATTTAAATAAAATTCAGAAAATCCACAAAAATTAGTTTTAATTCCAAATTAGTTTTCTAATATCATTTTTAGCATAAAAGTAGAATTAGGCATTTTTAGGGTATAATTTAGACGTAGTTGCATTTTAGTTACGTTTTATTAATTACGTTTAGTTATAATCGCACTTAGGATTCCCCGTAAAATAGATTCCCTTAATTACTTTCCCCATTCCCGTAGTTTAATAATCAAAACAAACAAATCAAAACATCGAGCATTAAATTCCAAACCAAGAACGACGTTGGCAATTCACGCCTCGTTGGGAAAACGATTCGGGTTGTCAAACCCGTACACACAATCACACACGGGATTTGATTTATTATTCTTTTTCCTAAGAGAATTTGAATCTATCTTCGTGATTATTTTTGATATCGATATTGAGGTTTTATCCCCACACATAACCCTTGAGCCTTTTTATACATATCAAATTTTGGCGCCGCTGCCGGGGAGGTTGTGTCACGACAATATCGTTTGAAGTTTGCCAAAATTTGATGCCGAAATCAATTTACGATAAGCTTTCATTACCTCCACTTACTCCAACATGTATGACCCTCGAGCTAGCCGACCGAACTACGACTACACCAAAGGGTATAGCCGAGGATGTTTTTGTCAAAGTGGGGGAGTTCGATTTTCCCGCTGATTTCGTTGTAGTCGATTTTGATGCCGATCCTCGAGTACCTTTAATTCTCGGAAGGAGTTTCTTAAGAACGGGACATGCGTTGATTGATGTTTTTATGGAGAGAAATTACTTTAAGAGTTGGAAAAGAAGCCGTCACATTTAACGTTAACAATACTTCCAAATCTTTTACCAAACAATATGATGGCCAAAATCAGAAACACCGGTGACAAAGGACCCGGAATTCCTACTGATAACGGAAGTACAAAAACGTCCAACCTCCGGTTGTTCAAAAGTTGGGCCTAAGACATCGAGATTTGATCTTCACGTTTCACTAAGAGTTTGTCTACGGCTGAACAAAATAAGAAACTAGAAAAGGAGACTACAACGGTTGTGGTGGAAAATGCTAGCTCTAAGAGCACACCACTTGTCCCACCTCCGCCTGTATCGGATTGATCTTGTTCCTGAAAACACCAAGTTTTCTTTGAGTGGCAATCCCACTCCTTCTTCTGAAAATATTCCTTCCCATACTCAATATGAGGAAGATGATTCTATCATGAAAGAAATTGAGGCTTATTTGAAAATGATTCAGTTACCAGAAATTGATAATGCCGACATCGATATCGAAGGAGATATTCGTTTGATTGAAAAAAATGCTTTACGGAGATTCTAAAGTCAAGCCGTCTTTTAATCCTTCGAAGCCCGAGCTCAAGGATTCTTCCATTGATTTACTTCTCGAGGAGTTCACCGATGAACTCGCTCACATGGATCCTCTTCCACCGGGAAGTGAGGATGATATCTTTGATTTTAGAGCCGACTTACGCGAAATTGAATATTTGTTATATCAAGATCCGTCGATTTATTTTGAGAATTTCACGATAAACTTGCTCCCACCGACTCAATTCTTTCTAAGAATAAAGAGAACGAATACAATGATCCGTTTTACCCAAAGAAAGATAAGGAAATTAAGATTTCGACTGATGAGCTTGTTGATTCAGAGATTCCACACACTATTTTTATCCGAGAGTGATTCCTATTCTCGTGAGGATTTTCACGTGGATGATACGTTGATTTCGGTTCTTTCTGGGACAAGATTTTCAACTGGATACTATTCAAGAGTACATTCTTATCACCAAAGTTATTCGGAAAAAGGATCCTAACTTGGATGCCTTCATTGTTGAACCTTTGGAATACACCTTTCTTTACCATGGACTCCTTCTCATGAGTATTCTTATTGTGATCCGTCATCCATTCGTCCACCCGCTAAACCACCGGATGATGGATCGTTCTTTCATATCACTTATGTGCTGATGCCCGACACTTTCTTTCCCACCCAACCCACCCAGTCTCATTCCTTCGGGAATGAGGATACCGTATTTGATCCGGGTATCCCTTCCGTTTGCTTCCCCAAGGACAAATGAATTCGGGGACGAGTCAGGCTAGCGACTCGGTAATCAAAAACAGTAGCGCTTCGTGGGAGGCACCCCATGCTTATCATCCATCATCTTCTTCTCTTTCTAATAAGTGACTTGAAGGGGTTAGCCTCTTCGATTTCTCGTGTTTGGTTGTTTGTGATGTTGTTTAGGATGTTCCCGATATGAAGACTCTCGTGCTCGAAGTTTGTCATTTCTCCACTCGAGTTTCATGATCGATGCTGATGGAAATCCGATATCCTAATCTTATCGACTAACGTTTATCTTTGAGCATACTTAATAAACGGCTTTTAGATTTTCGTGATACCCTTGCTTTAAAACATTGAGGACAATGTTTCGTTCTAGTCTGGGGTAGGGTAATCTTCGATTTGATTTGACCGCACTTGCTTATTTCTGTTGTGTTTCTCTCGTAACCCCGTTTTTCCTTAGAAATTGAAAAAATTGTGCAAAAATGAGCAAAATTTAAAAAATTTTGTAAGCTTTTGTTAAATCTTTTTGATTGAAAAGTTGGCTAGTCTCTTAGATTAGAAGCTATAAAATGCGAATTCTAGCTCACAAGGCCAAGATTTTGCAAGTTTCCCTGAGTGACTTTAAATATGCACAACTTGATTTCATTAGACGAAACATTTGCTAAGTTAATATATGTTTTGACACCTTGATTGACTTTCCGCTGGTGAGAGTAGGAATAGAATTGACTCTTGACCGTGTTGTGAGCCCTAGCTTGTTCTCTTAACCATAGATAATCTAAAATTATCGGCTAAGCATCTGCGGATCTCATTATTTGGGATTTTAAATTTGCAGAGATCGAGAAATGATAGAGTTACTTATGAGTTTAGATGCTAAGCTTGGAGTAGTTGGTTCTCTTTAGAGCCCATCGAAGGTACTTATGGCTTTTGTTCCCACAAAATTGTTTCACCACATATCTGTCTAAATAATTAGAGATGTCGAGTTTTTGGCGATAGTTAGTTCTTTACCTTCTTAAAAGAATCTTTGTTTTAAAAATTGGGTACACATCAAGGATCCGTAATAAATAAATGAATAATAAGTGATATGTGAAATGTAATAAGTAAAGTTGTGAGTCAGGTGTCGAGATCGGACCCTTGGATCTTTAGCCGGATTGAGTGAGGTCTTAGCCACAGCCGGGATTCTCATTCATGAAGCCTATAGTCTTGGAATTACCCCTGAAGCTCCGAGTTCATAGCTCATACACGTAAAAGTCTAAGTGAATGAAAAAAAAAAAAAAAAAAAAGTTGAAAAGTGAAAAATCAAGTATAAGTGAATAAAAATTCCTTGATGTGGACCTCATTTTTACGACAATGGTTCTCAAGAGAAGGCGGATAACTAATTATCGACTTAGCTTTGTATCTTTATCGGAATAATAATTATCGAAACGAGAATTTGAAGAAATTCATTTCTCACAAAAATAAAAAATTCTAGAGGAAATAGGAAAATGGGAACAAAAGGTAATTACACAAGTAACTTCCATGGGTAGTGTTAGCATCTAGAATCATTTGTAACAATGATTTCGGTTTTACGCTTAGTTTGGGACTTGTGAAAATCAGGGACGATGTATTCTATCCGTATGGTCACTTCACGCTGTGTTGTGTTTCTACTCCGTGATCCTAATGTGTCGTTTGAAAAATGTTGGAGTTATTAATCGACATGAAAGTTCAACAAACCGTCATTCATAACCGAAATGTGCTTAATCGTTATATCTATACATGAGAATTAAAAGGTAAACGGGGCGTTTTTAGAGTTAAGGCTTTCTTAATCTCTTTTGAGGAATCTTTGCTACTTCTTCATAGGTTTAAGAAAGAGATTGAAATCCTTGGTTTTTAAAGCGTGAGTTGATTGCATTCGTGGGACACGCAGCAATAGTTTCGTCTGGTATTTTGGTATGTGCTAAAACACATACCTTTCTTTATCAAAATAGACCCAAATTAACCAACAAGAAAGAGCCGCTTATTGCTAATATTTGTGGTTTCTGAGTTTGTGCTTGTGCAGGTATGGATATGTAAAACACGCAAAAATGACCCAAATCAGACGAACTCCGAGCACGAGAGATCAAGAGAGCTTAAGCTGAGCCGGAAGGTCAGAATTATGCATTTATGAAGATTTCCAATCTCTGAGGATGATTTGTGAAGATTTGATCAAAGTTTGAAGAAATGCAGAAAAGTCCCTCAAGTTTCAACAATTGTCAAAAGAGGCCCTTGAAGATTCAGAAAGTGCAATATCAGTCCCTAGATTATTTATGATTGACAAGAATGGTCCTTGGAGGAGATTTTCAGAAGTACACCTTTGGTCCCTCAAAAATACGGATGTACATGTTTGGTCCCTATGGTTACAAATCTATTATCACTACTAGTCCATTAATTAATCAAGTCCATAACCCATTTCCATTTCATTTAACACCTCGCCCAAATCCCTTGATCCAATCCAACACTTAAACAATATAACCGGTCCAATAAACTATCACTACCCGGTTATCCACCCATTTAACCCACCACTCAACCCACTTTAAAATATATACCCCGCGCCCCAAACAGTACCCATCTCCTTCCCCAGCCAAACACTACTATTCACCACCATTCACCCCAAACACACAACCTCGTACTAAGAATAATCCGGAATCTTATCCACCTTAACCCAGCTGACTTGTCAGGATAAGATGGCCACGTCCAATGGCACCACTTGATTGGACGAAACACCTATTTGAGCTAGATGGTGCTCTATGATTGGACCAAGTGATGATGGAGGAATGAGTGGCTCTGATTCTGCTTCTAGGTTCTTCTCAAGGGCATCCCAAGGCCTCTCCACTGCTATAAAAGGACCCCTTTGATCACATACAAGCGCAAGCAATCCTTAGTTTCATTTAAGCTATTGTTATTTCATTTTAGTTTCTTAAAATGTTTTCTTAAGTTTTCATTGTATTCTTCAGTTCTTGTATCCAATTTCAGTTTCAATAAAAGTTCAAAGTTTTCTATTTTATCTCTGCAAATCTACTTTAAGTGATCAATAAGCTTTATCTGAATAATGGAATAGGTTCATTTAAGTTCTTTATAGCTTCTGTGAGCTTATCTTGCACCATCATATCATCAGATTCACAAAACTCTTCGGTCAACAAAAGTCAACTCGTGCTCATAATTGGTTCAGAAATGGTGATGGTTTGAATAGATGATGGATATGGGTTAAATAGGTTAGGATTAGTGGTTCTTGTTTTGGTTTGCAAGCCATTGCTACTTCGGACCCCTTGTAAGTGCTAGTCCCATTTCATATTTAGCTTCAAAACAAGTAGTGGTAGCATTTATCTTAAATCTGATTAAGTCTTGTTATCTACTGTTTCATTAGCATTAATCTAGTATAACAAATATGTTTTGAAGCTTAGCTTAAGTTGCTTTTGTGTTTAAGCCTGAATTGCTTGCTAAACTGCTTTTAAAGGGTGTTTGATAGCTGCTAGACTGATTTCAAAACTGTCTTGGTATAAGATTGTTATTGCTTTAGTCTCTAATATCCATAACATACTTATTCTAGCCATTTTAGTGCATCATTTAACACTGAAAGTCAAACTTTGCTAAAATCTGTCTTGTTAATCTCACTGTTGGAATCTGTGATAAGAAAACAATGCAAATAGGTCTAAAACTTGTTAAGATTGCTTGATAAAGTTACATTACATCATATTTCATCAAGTTCAGTCCTAAATTTGCCTTGGAATCTCAAGTTAGTCAAACTTCACATCTGTTCTTGAAAGTCAAAATCCATGTCTGCAGCAGTTTATGCAGATTTTGCAGCTGATGCATTAGGTTCAATTTAGAGAATTAGAAGCTGGTAATTGGCACATTTGTAGCTAGCCAGGTGGTTCATAAGACCACCTATCTGTTTTTGGCTTTAGCACTCTTGATAAGCTTTTGAATAAGCTCAAACCAAGGGGGTGTTCACTGTTTTTGCTTAGACTCATCAGTTTGCTTAGATCTTGATCAGAGCTTTAGGCTTGTTAGGATTAGGTTTAGTTAGTTGCTTTGAGCTTAATTTAGTAAACATTAGCTTAAGTCACTGTTTGGTTAGCTTTACAGCTTGTAGCTTAATTTTAAGTGCTTATTTGATATCCATTTACACTACAGCTCTTGATTCTGTCACATACAACTACTTTTCTCATTTTTAATAGAACAGATATATATTTTAGCATTTCCTGAATTTTTCATTAATTTTGGTCACGTGTTCTATTTTTCTAGATTTAGACTAGTTTTTAATCATTTTTAATTAGCTTTAATTGCAATTAATTGAGAAAAAGTTCCAAAAAATAATTTTTTCACTTTTCTCAGTTTAAGAAAAATATAAAAAGCATAAAAAAGATTTTTCCATATTTTTCCCCCTTTATTTGATATTTTTCACCATTTAAATTAGATTAAATTAGTTTTAAATTAGTAGAAAATAGGAAATTAATCTGAAAAATATAAAAATAGTTTTAAAAAGTCTTTAGTGATAATTTAGATTTTTAGAAAGTAGTTTCATATTTTCCTCCCTAAATTTCATAATTTTTAGAGTTTAATTTAGATTAATTAGTTAAAAATTAGTTTTTAATTTAAATAAAATTCAGAAAAATCCAAAAAATTAGTTTTAATTCTAAATTAGTTTTCTAATATCATTTTTAGCATAAAAGTAGAATTAGGCATTTTTAGGGTATAATTTAGACGTAGTTGCATTTTAGTTACGTTTTATTAATTACGTTTAGTTATAATCGCACTTAGGATTCCCCGTAAAATAGATTCCCTTAATTACTTTCTCCATTCCCGTAGTTTAATAATCGAAAACAAACAAATCAAAACATCGAGCATTAAATTCCAAACCAAGAACGACGTTGGCAATTCACGCCTCGTTGGGAAAACGATTCGGGTTGTCAAACCCGTACACACAATCACACACGGGATTTGATTTATTATTCTTTTTCCTAAGAGAATTTGAATCTATCTTCGTGATTATTTTTGATATCGATATTGAGGTTTTATCCCCACACATAACCCTTGAGCCTTTTTATACATATCAATCTCACACTCAAACTTGTAGGCCAAAAAGTCAAGAATTTGATTAAAGTTCATCCTTGTGGACTTACTAAACGTATGCACTAGGGTTCAACCATACGCATAACTTAATTTGGGCAACCGAATGAACTCACCATCGTAGTGAATCTCAACTACAGGATACGCAGCTACATAGCGTATAGTACTCCTGTACTAAAGGTATATAAATGTATACAAATGAGATTAGCAAGTATGGACAAAAACCTAGTAAGGGCAAGTGACAATCACGAAAGGTAATGGCATGCATACCTTGGCTTGAAATCAAACAAGGGAACTGGAGGCTTAGCAACATTTTTTGATGAAAGAGATGGTTGGGAGATAGGCATCATGACTTGTGTCCAAATGGGTTCTAGATGAAGATTTGCTATATATTAGGAAAGGCAGTATTATTATTATACTGTTAATAATGTACTTATATATTATATGAAAATTATGATCCATTTATTTTAATATGCAAATAGTAATAGGGAAATTTTTTGGTTAATTTCTTTTACGTTTTTATGTGTAGTGTGTTTGTGTAATGATATGGGAATTAATGAATTGACAAACCTATCGTGGCCGTTTTTTATTTTTTTGGAATGGACGCCCAAATGTCTATTTTGATTAAATGGACGTCCAAATGAAGAATAAATGAACTAGAGTTGTGGAGTTTTAAAAAGAAAGAATATCTTTACTGTTCAACAAATTTAGATGTAAAATGTGTACATACTTTTACGTTGTGTCTCCCATTCTTGTTTTTTGAATGAATGTTACACGTACCCAAGGTTGCTGCATGCAAGGCATTGTATCATTATTGGTTTATGTATGCATGTTATAAGCGTCTTTAATGTAGTAAATACTTGTTATGAATCCATTGTCTAGTCATGAATGGCTTATGTGTGAATGAATATATCAATAGATGGTGCATGATAAAACAATGAAAGTGATTTTGGAGATAAGTTAAAAACTGTTAGTACAAAGGATAAAATATATGTTTAAAAATCAATCATCTTCTCGCGATATGGTAGCGCGACGTCAGCAGGATCATCAACTTGCAACGATAGACCATGTACCAAACTATACAAACCCACACACCACAATCACCAAAAATCCCCTTGCTTAGGAACGTTTTCAGCTCACCTAAATGAAATCTTATAGTCATTCAGATGTATTCCAGTCTTATCAAAAACGTTTGCTTGCTCTAGAACAACTGGTAGTTTGGCCTGTAGAATAACAGAATCTGTTAAAATAAATAGACGAGTGATCTTGTTAGAGGTTTTTCAAAAAATGTTACTATTATATAATCGAAATACCCATGCTTGTCACCAAATTATTCATGAAATAAAGTTTTTTGTTCAAGCCGGATTAAATATTATATGTAGTATACCGTTGTTAATTATAGATGTGTTCAAAAGTATTATATGTCACTTATTCGTGATTCGTATACAAGGTTCGAACATTTGACAAGTGATTCGATATATTTTTATGCATAAAAGATTTCATTTAAATACATTAAAGCTTAACAAAATACAACAACGAAGCAACGATGTCACACCCCCAAAATACCTGTTTTGCAGCGGAATGGAATTCCTGGGGGATGACTGCCATAGCATCACAGTTACAGTTATATTGAACGACCTAAAGTGTCATTTGGAAAACACATCGTTTGATATATTAAAACATTCAGAGTTTACAAAAGATAGGTCCCAAAAAGGTATACAACATTTGCGGAAATAAGTTTGTTACAATCCAAACGATGTTTTAAAGTGCATAAAACCCATGTGAGATGCGTCATCACCGCGACTCTATGATAACTCCTTATGTATGCCATGAAGTATATGCCTTAGATACCTGAAAATACATTGCTAAAAGTGTCAACACAAAGGTTGAGTGAGTTCATAGAGTTTATGTAAATGTTTTGTACGACAACCACAAGTTATGTATGACAAATATTCCACATGAAAATGTTACAATTGCTATAAGCAATACTGACACAAGCTAGATCGATCATGATCACCACCAACAGAGTGTTTGCCAAACAACTCAAATTCTGATATTAAATAAAATGCATCCGTTTGACCAGTTGGGACCACCAACCCGGATGGAGGAGTCACCCTCAATAGATCTATTCACTCACCCTCGCATCTTCCGGAATTAACGGTTCATGATTTTGAAATGGGGACATTCAATTGGCAATGAGGTAACTTAAGCAATGTAAATGAATTTGAATATACTTAGGCTCGTAATAAAATGATGTGCAATGTATTCTCCCCCATTGGTTGGAAATAAAGTATAAACTTGAAAAACGGGGCTATGAAAACTCACTTGGTACAATGATATGATGGCAAAAGTGGATACACTGAAATGAGGCGCAATCTCAAACTGCAACCTATTATGAATGATATGATATAATATAAGTCATGATATAATGTTGTGCATGCAAACTCATATGATATCCATACCACTTGTGCAATTTTGAAAACGAAGTTTATCGCCGAAATATATGTTTATGACATCTCGTCATGTTATAAAATACTTTACAAGTACTTACGTTGAAACAACATCCTACGATAGTCTTTTATTGATTTATCAAGAAATTATAGTTTTTCGTCGCAAAATAATGTACTTTGATAATTCGTGAAAGTGGCTAAGTAGCCTCGGAAAGCTAGTCGTAAAATAGTGAATATCGAGTGTTAGGAAACAAACTCAGCGGTTTTGGAATGCTTGTAACATTATCTAAAAGTCGTAACATGAACGTTTCTCCATACGAGTCTCGATCCTAGATAAAAATGATGGTGAAGTGAGGTAGTCGGGCTAAAATGCAAATTCAAGTTTTAGGGAAGGTTTGAGAGGTCATAAGTTACTCGTTATAAATCCGTTTGACGAACGGCTGGCCATTTTGGAAAGTAGGCCAGGTGAACTAACTTTTACTCAGAAATACTATTTTACCAAAACCAACTCGATCATTGAGAAAAACGGCTCAAACATGGGTACCCGAAAAGACAGTTTCAACACTTAGAAATATTTTAGTAAAAGCTGAAGGAAATAAGTTGTGAACGTCGGTTTTCAAATATGTACATCTTTAGCATTATAGGTCCGTTTTCTACGTTCTATATATCCTCGGAATCGTGATAGTATGTACTAATATATTTTTGATAAGTCGACTCATTTAGATAAGGTTTAAAACTGCTCTTTTCCCCTTAAGTAACCCTTGACAGCATGTATATTTTCAGAAAAATAGTTTTCGTCGTTAAACTTGAAACTAGCGTAACTTCTTCGTTATAAACCCGTTTTAACCCGTTCAAGCGGCCACGGTTTCGTTTTTAAATCTATTTTCTGAAAATATAAACCAAAATATCCCCTAACCCACTGATGTTTCCAGATTTCACAAAATTGGACAGCCCTTATATATATTTCGTCGAAAACGATTTCTCTTATTTGAAACTTGTTCTAAAATATTCCAATCAACACCAAAGATATTCTAAACCTGCCATACACCTTCTCAGGGTGTCATAGGTTCCTAAACTTCACCAAAATTGATAGGTTTCATAGGAATACTAATAGGATAATTTAAACCCATATTAAGAAGTAAAAACATGTAAAAGTGGTATGAATCATAGTATATTTGCATGTTTTTCTAATAGAATCATAAAAATACATCAAGTAAGAGTATGAAAGATTAGGAAAAAATTATTAGAATCTTACTTGATTGATTGAAGAGTTTTTGAGCTAGAAACTAAATTAATCTTTAGGTTTTTATTTCAAAACCTTGAAATAGATTACTAATAGAACTTGTAAAACACTTGAAGCTTGAAAAATTATGATTTCTTCCTCTTGATCCTAGCTTGGCCGAACCTCTAAGAAGAATGGAGAGGGTTTCTCTTCTAGTTTATTTTACACATTTTAGAAAGTGTTTTGTATGTGTTTTTAGTTTAGAAAATGAGTGTATAATACAAATATCTAATCGAGGATGAGTATGTGTCCATTTTTGAGTTACGATATTTTAAAAATATAGTGACTAAAGGGGGGTGGGGGGGGGGGGGGGCGGCTAGGGTACAATGGGGATAAGGGTTAGATGTATTTTGATAATTAAAGGTATTTAATGTTATGTATATTGTGTAGTTTGTAAATGTAATTAGGTATTTAGTGTAGCGTTAGCTAGAAATCGATTTTAATGGAACAAAACAAAATATATTGAAGTCGTAAAAATTATAAAAATACATTTCTCGCAAGTATTGAGTGAATAAATAATTATCGAGTTAAATTTACGAAAACCGTCGTAAATATATATATATAACAATTTGTAAACAAAATAAATTCAAAACATCGGGTAAACTAATAATATAATTTTTATAGTCTTAAAATGAGTATAAAAATATATTAGGATAATTTTTGGAAGTGTCGGATCAATTATTCAAAATAAATGATCGTGTGATAGCGTTTATTTAATAGAAAAATATGAGTTAATGAAATATGCAAACCATGCACAAACTGATATGAAGATGATGTTACTGATGATATGTAGACTAACTCTAGTCTATATGAAATATTTTCAATGATGTTCCATGAATACGCAGCTTAACCCTCCAGGTTACGCGTATTCGATACTCGTAAACCTAGTTTACCAAAATGATAAATAGTGAATTATGAATAGTGATTTTTCTCCGAGAATGAATAGTGTTTTGTGAATAGTAAATTTTTGAAATAACCTTTCAAAGTCTCGAACCGACTTCAAAAATGATGAATAGTAACCGATGAATAGTAAATTCCCGAGATGAATAGTGAAATTTTCAAAGTTTGAGAAATAACTTGAAATTATGATTTGTCACATTCGCCCTCCCAAAAAGGAATTCAGTCCCTGAATTCAGTTCATGTTGGTTTCTACGGTGCTATTTGTGAAAAGGTGAGGATATTTGAGTCGCATCGGGTCTTCCCGCATTTTCTGAATCGTACCACGCCTTTCCGAGGCGAGACTTTCAACATAACTCTGTTGCCAACTAGAAATTCTAATGGTTTGTGACTTATGGAACACATTTCCAATATTTTGCGTCGTATATCGACGTAGCTTTTCTATCTATTTGTTGTTGCTTGTAACTGATTCTTGATCTATACGATTTCTTTATTGTTTCATGAATAAGTTATGGATTAGTGAGTTGGACTTTCTTGATTTTTGGCTTGTCAATAAGTGATTGACACCCCAACCATAGAGTGCCTCAATTGGTGCAGTCAATATGTTCATGTGATAACTATTGTTGTAAGAGAACTTGTTCGATGAAGAATGATTTGTCTAATCATTTCCAGAAACAATCACATATGCTTTGAGCATATCTTCTAATATTTGAATTGTTCTCTCGCTCTGACCATTGAGCTGAGGATAATAGGCGGTACTCATGTCCCAGTAGGTTTCATGGGAATCTTGAAATAATTATCAGAAGTCTAAGGTGAATCAGCTACCTTATATTAGGTATAATTGAAATTGATACCATGTGTCTCATGACCAATTCCAAAATTTCAAGTCTGTCGAAAAGGACATTATTGAAAAGAATAGATTATGGGTAACAGTTGTGATTCCTCGCGTTTCTAGTTCTAGCGAATGTCATGACTTGAGTCTTCCTTGCCTAAGGTGATTAGTCTCCATTACTAAGATGTTTACTGTTTGATGGTGTCTCTCTTAATTTATCTTATCGAAGCTTTTCCATGCTCTATGTTGTAAAGTCACAAAACCCTAAATATTTAAGTGACGTGGTATGGTGGTTGATTTTCAAGATTTGTTCCGATATTGAGTGCTTCTAAAATAGTTCATCACTGAGATTGTTATCATGCTAGTAAAAACATAGATATTAGCTCATACTATGTCGAAGAATGTTTGTTCCGATTTCACTTGTAAATGGAGAGTCATTGATTGTCCGATATGTTCAGACCTGTTGCATCCCTTGATATGGAAGTGAACTTATTTGTAATTTCTAGAGAACACAATGCCTTAGGGGAATTTTATATCGATAACCTTAATTTAACTCAATTTTCCTTTAAGGGAAACTTATTGTAGGGAAGTTCACATATTGTTGAGACCATGTTTAATGGGAAGTTCTGCAGTCTTGGTTTATATCTATAGTGTTACTTAGTGGGTATTCGCTTTGTACTAAATCTTGTACCTCAGTCTAGCTGGTACTTTTGAAAGATAGTGGTTCGGAATGTCTCGTGATGTCTTAAGATTTCCGTTGAATTTCAAATCATCTTACTACATACTTCTAGTCCTTGTTGGTAGTCCTGAAATACTTTCATTGTTTTCTTGTATCGAGGAATCCTCCTCATAGGTGGTATAGAAAGTCTTTCCTAAAAAGGTCACTAGTAAAATTTCAACTTATCGGTTGAGTGAGTGATGAATGGCATAGGTATCTATAGAGTGTTAACAAAAGAAATGTTTATGAACAAGTTATCTGATTACAAAGCTTTGCTTTTGAATGAAGATTGTTTTAGGAAGTTTGAAAAGATGCTTGTTTCTTTCATGACATAATCCTTCCTGAATTATACATAGGTGATCAGGCTATGTATAATCGAGGACAAATGATGTGATGCTTGGTTTTGTTGAAATGGTATTATGTTTCTCTGAAGTTTTAGATGGTATTCAACGTGTTGTTTTGTAAGATAATGGCTCAAACAATTTTTCACAGTAACTTGAAAATCGTTTCGTGTAATGGTAGTAAATAGTTGATAGAATGACTAAAAATCAATTTATAGGGTGGTAAAAAAACAGCTTGTTTTAGAACTTTTTGAAACAATTTTCCTAGGATGGTGGTAAAATAGCTTGAAATAAAAGTATGTGCAATAATTTCATAAAGTGGTAGCAAAATAACTTGAAATAAGATTTGTTGAACGGTTTGTAGGACACATGGGAGAACCTCATAGAATGGTAATAGTCTCCTAATTGGTCAAGAATAAAATTGGCCTAATCCCTAGTAAGATAGCGGTATATTGTTGCGAAATGATTGAAAATTGGGCAATTAGAATAGGGAATGAATTAAACAAAGGTTGTGATTATCGTGGAGATAATAAAGGATAATTATTACATTAGATAGAAAGGTACTTATTATATGTTCCTGTTGATGGTCTAATCATGTCTCAAGAAGTGCGATAGCAGAGGCTTTCTAAAGAACAGCTTTGAAACTCTTACGGTCCTCAAACCTATAAGATGGTGTAGTGTCTATAGTCTTAGTGATAGATGGTAATGGTATGTCTAATCATGCACGCTTCCCAAGCTGCAAGTCAGATGTATAAGTATCGTCTATGAGATGTGATAGTACGGATGGTGCTCTAGATGATAATGATGATGATGATGGAAATCCTAGTGGTAAGTTAGGATATGATGGTAAATGAAATACTACTCTCTTTCGCGTTGTCTCATGACGTTTCAGAGGTAAAGCTAGAGTATGCACTATTGGACGACTAATAGTGGTATGAGTAGTTGATGGTGGTTGTATTACATGAGTAGCAGGTGATCTAAGAATGAGGGTAAGAGAATGTACTCTCTTCCTTGCAGTAAGCATCCTAATAGGTCCATTAGGACTAAGCCTATAAGTCCTATCAAATGGTATGATCTGTCCCGGCAGAATGATAGGAACTGTCCAGATCCTATGGTGAATCAATGGTGATCGTTATGGTGTAGGTGCAACTTCGCCCTCCTCAAAGGGTCTCCTACATCGGATAATATGTGTGGTGAGTCTGGTGTAGAGTCAACTGATGTTAAAACTATAGTAGGAAATGACAAGGTATCCTCCTGTCCGATGGAGTATGATAGGATGGGTATCTGAAGACATCAAGGTGACAATCGATTTGAAATGAAAGTAAATAACCTGCATAATGCGCGTATAAAACCGCATGTAAAGTGACTATGCACTTGTGATGAAATGATGAGATGCTATGATGATGTAGTTATAGTCTAGGGTCAATGATACAACTTAGTTCTCTATAACTCTTGCTCTGATGCCAATCTCTCACACCCCCAAAATACCTGTTTTGCAGCGGAATGGAATTCCTGGGGGATGACTGCCATAGCATCACAGTTATAGTTATATTGAACGACCTTAAGTGTCGTTTGGAAAACACATCGTTTGATATATTAAAACATTCAGAGTTTACAAAAGATAGGTCCCAAAAAGGCATACAACATTTGCGGAAATAAGTTTGTTACAATCCAAACGATGTTTTAAAGTGCATAAAACCCATGAGATGCGTCGCCACCGCGACTCTATGATAACTCCTTATGTATGCCATGAAGTATATGCCTTAGATACCTGAAAATACATTGCTAAAAGTGTCACAAAGGTTGAGTGAGTTCATAGAGTTTATGTAAATGTTTTGTACGACAACCACAAGTATAAGTTATGTATGACAAATATGCCACATGAAAATGTTAAAAATGCTATGCAATATGACAACGAAGCTAGGACTGATCATAATGTTCGCCCCAACAGAGTGTTTGCCAAACAACTCAAATTCTGATATTAAATGAAATGCATCCGTTTGACCAGTTGGGACCACCAACCCGGATGGAGGAGTCACCCTCTATAGATCTATTCACTCACCCTCGCTTCTTTAGGAATTAGCGGTTCATGATTTTGAAATGGGGACATTCAATTGGAAATGAGGTAACTTAAGCAATGTAAATGAATTTGAATATACTTGGGCTCGTAATAAAATGATGTGCAATGTATTCTCCCCCGTAGTTTTGAAATAAAGTATAAACTTGAAAAACTGGGCTATGAAAACTCACTTAGTACAATGATATGATGGCAAAAGTGGATACACTGAAATGAGGCGCAATATAACACTACAACCTATTATGAATGATATGATCTAATATAAGTCATGATATAATGTTGTGCGTGCAAACTCATATGATATCCATACCACTTGTACAATTTTGAAAATGAAATTTATCGCCGAAATATATGTTTATGACATCTCGTCATGTTATAAAATACTTTACAAGTACTTACGTTGAAACAACATCCTACGATAGTCTTTTATTGATTTATCAAGAAATTATAGTTTTTCGTCACAAAATAATGTACTTTGATAATTCGTAAAAGTGGCTAAGTAGCCTCGGAAATCTAGTCTTAAAATAGTGAATATCGAGTGTTAGGAAACAAACTCAGAAGTTTTGGAATGCTTGTAACATTATCTAAAAGTCGTAACACTGAACGTTTCTCCATACGAGTCTCGATCCTAGATAAAAATGATGGTGAAGTGAGGTAGTCGGGCTAAAAATGCAGTTTTTGGGCAGTTTTCGGGAAGGTTTGAGAGGTCATAAGTTACTCGTTATAAATCCGTTTGACGAACGGCTGGACATTTTGGAAAGTGGGCCAGGTGAACTAACTTTTACTCATAGATACTATTTTACCAAAACCAACTCGATCGTTGAGAAAAACGGCTCGAAACATGGGTACCCGAAAAGACAGTTTCAACACTTAGAAATATTTTAGTAAAAGCTGAAGGAAATAAGTTGTGAACGTCGGTTTTCAAATATGTATATCTTTAGCGTTATAGGTTCGTTTTCTACGTTCTATATATCCTCGAAATCATGATAGTATGTACTAATAAATTTTTGATAATTCAACTCATTTAGATAAGGTTTAAAACTCATTTTTGCCCCTTAAATAAACCTTGACAGCATGTATATTTTCAGAAAAATAGTTTTCGTCGTTAAACTTGAAACTAGCGTAGCTTCTTCGTTATAAACCCGTTTTAACCCGTTCAAGTGGCCACGGTTTCGTTTCTAAATCTATTTTCTGAAAATTTAAACCAAAATATCCCCTGAGCTACTGATGTTTACATATTTCACAAAATTGGACAGCCCTTATATATATTTCGTCGAAAACGATTTCTCTTGTTTGAAACTTGTTCTAAAACATTCCAATCAATACCAAAGCTATTCTAAACCTACCATACACCTTCTCAGGGTGTCATGGGTTCCTTAACTTCACCAAAATTTATAGGTTTCATAGGAATTCTAATAGGATAATTTAAACCCATATTAAGAAGTAAAAACATGTAAAAGTGGTATGGATCATAGTATATTTGCATGATTTTCTAATAGAATCATAAAAATACATCAAGTAAGAGTATGAAAGATTAGGAAAAAAATATTAGAAGCTTACTTGAGTGATTGGAGAGTTTTTGAGCTAGAAACTTAATTGATCTTTAGGTTTTTATTTCAAAACCTTGAAATAGATTACTAATAGAACTTGTAAAACACTTGAAGCTTGAAAAAATATGATTTCTTCCTCTTGATCCTAGCTTGGCCGAACCTCTAAGAAGAATGGAGAGGGTTTCTCTTCTAGTTTATTTTACACCTTTTAGAAAGTGTTTTGTATGTGTTTTTAGTTTAGAAAATGAGTGTATAATACAATTATCTAATAGAGGATGAGTATGTGTCCATTTTTGAGTTAAGATATTTTCAAAATATAGTGACTAATGGGGGGGGGGGGGGCGGCTAGGGTACAATGGGGATAAGGGTTAGATGTATTTTGATAATTAAAGGTATATAATGTTATGTATATTGTGTAGTTTGTAAATATAATTAGGTATTTAGTGTAGCGTTAGCTAGAAATCGATTTTAACGGAACAAAATAAAATATATCGATATCGTAAAAATTATAAAAATACATTTCTCGCAAGTATTGAGTGAATAAATAATTATCGAGTTGAATTTATGAAAACCATCGTAAATATATATATATATATATAACAATTTATATACAAAATAAATTCAAAACATCAGGTAAACTAATAATATAACTTTTATAGTCTTAAAATGAGTATAAAAATATATTAGGATAATTGTTGGAAGTGTCGGATCAATTATTCAAAATAAATGATCGTGTGATAGCGTTTATTTAATAGAAAAATATACGTTAATGAAATATGCAAACCCATGCATAAACTGATATGAAGATGATGTTACTGATGATATGTAGACTAACTCTAGTCTATATGAAATGTTCTCAATGATGTTTCATGAATACGCAGCTTAACCCTCCAGGTTACGCGTATTTGATACTCGTAAATCTAGTTTACGAAAATGATGAATAGTGAATCATGAATAGTTATTTTTCTATGGGAATGAATAGTGTTTTGCGAATAGTAAATTTTTGAAATAACTTTTAAAAGTCTCAAACCGACTTCAAAAATGATGAATAGTAAAATGATGAATCGTAAATTCTCGAGATGAATAGTAAAATTTTCAAAGTTTGAGAAATGACCTGAAATTACGATTTGTCACAAACGACATTTATGAAGATACCAAAACACAAAATATGACAATGACGGAACGTGAGAGAGAGCACATAACAAGCTAGGAGTAAAGGTTTAATAATTTTTGCGCATCTTTGCCAGAAAGGAGATTTTTTTTAGATCTTGGAGCTGAGTCTCACTCACGAGCCTCATCAGCGTCCTGTTTTTCTCAAGCTCCTCATCCTAAATTTCAAGCAGGATTTCCAAAACAGCACTGGCAAGCCTGGACCCAACCACGCACTCCAACTGCTTGATCTGCTCACCTCTCACAGTGCAACGATGAGTCAGGTCGATCGCCTTTGCATGCATGTCACTTAAGAACTTGAAGTCACGTTCATTGTCACGCACAAACAGAGTGTTAACCATGTCTTTAAGTAAGTTATCCATTTCTTTTGTAGTAAATTGTGCTGTGGGTAGTGGGTGTCCCTTGACAAAAGTTGTATGAAAATGGAATTTATGATGTCCGTTTATATAACTGGTATGTGCTAAAACAACTACCATTTTTTACCAAAATAGACCCAAAATAACCAGAAAAGAGCCTTTAATGCCTAATATTTGTTGGTTTCTTGAGTTTGTGCATGTGAAGGTACGGATATGGCAAAACACAAAAAAAAGACAAATCAGACAAAAACCGAGCACGAGAAGGAAATGAGTGCAAAAACTGGAGCCGGGAAATCAGAAGTGAGTGAATTTGAAGATTTTGATGCCTAAAGGATGATTTTTGAAAGATTGGATCAACTTTGAAGAAATGAAGAATTTAGTCCCTCAAGTTTGAGCAACTGACAAAATCTACCCTTGAGATATTGAAAATTGAAAAATCAGTCCATCATCTTTCCCATAAGTGCAAAATATACCCTTGTGCCTAATTTCCCAAAAATCCCCTTTAACTTTCACAAAATTACACAAAATACCCTTTGAAATAATACCTTTTCATTTAAATCTTTTAAATAAAGCAAAAGAATTCAAAAATCTTTTTATCCTTTGCTGACCAGTCAATAAATAAACTGTTGAACCCTTTCATTTTTACCTTGGTCAAATACCGGTTAACTTAGTCAAACAAAATAATTAATTACCCTTAAAAACGACCCCGTGCCAAAATATTCCCCCTTTTACCCAGCAGCTATGAACCCTAATTTGCCCTTAACCTAATTAGCCACAATGAGTACAATTAAAGGGTAAAATTGTACAATTACCTGACATAGTGCTGACACAAGAATGACACCTTGGCAATCCGTGTGCCAAGGTGCATTCTCATTGGTTAATGGGACGTGGCCAAGAAAATCAAAGGTGGGGATTGAAAGGTGATTGATGGGATATGATCTGATGGATGATATGCACTGAAAAGAAGCACAAATTCACTCTCTGGATGCTTCCAAGACCCTTGACTTAGCTATAAAAGCCCACGGATTTTCACAGATGAATCTTGTAGATTTTTAGTAGCTAATAGTAGTTGTACTTTACTTTTCAAATGTTTTCATAAGTTTTTTGATCATTTTAATTTGTACTCTTCAGTTGTAATCAATATTTCAATTTAATAAAATTTACTTTTAAGTTCAATTTTCTTATTATCTCATTTTCTGCTTACAAGTGGTTATTAGAGTTGTTTTAAATCATATTAGTCTATTTTAAATATTATCTCAGCTTGTTTTATGTTTCCATTCTGTAATCACAAAAAAATATTTGAAAAATCAAAAAAATGTTCAAATCTGTTTTTGAGCTTCATTAAGCTTAGATTTCTGTTAATATAAGTTCATATAAGCTCAAAATAGCTTATAGTAAACTTATTTCTGTTTCAAATTCAGTTTACACTCAAATCACAAAAATCAGTCAACATAAGTCAATTGATGCAGATGGAAACAGAATTAGGTTGAATTGCAGAGTTGGTTCAGAATATGGGTTTGATTTAGCTTAATTTGGATAAATGTATGGGTATTGGACATATGGTTTAGTTCTCAGTTGTTATAGTATTGCTTGGACCTCTTGTGAGTCTCATTTCTATCTCAGTATTACTTCAGTAGTGTAGAATTAATTAGTTGTGTTTAATCTAGTTTAAATCTGCATAATTATGTGTTTATGTTTTGAGTAGGAAGTGCTGTCTAGAATCTGTCGCTAATAGATTTAAATTAGTGATTTGAATCTGTATTGAGGTCTAGTATAGTCTGGATTCGTGATTTGGTGATAAAATTTGCAAAACAGTCTTTAAAAGAGTGTTTGGATCAAAGGTCTAATATGATATAGAGACTAGTTTTAATGGTAATTTTAGTTGTTTCAGTTTCATTCTAGTCTAATTAGGTTAATTGGGTCATAAAATTGCACTTGTTTTCACTAAAAAGTCAAAATAAGCTTTTATTCCTTTTAAATCTGAAATTCAGTTAGAATTGGTTAGTATAAACTTGCATAAGGTTATAGGATTAGTATAAGTTGCTTAAGTAGGACTTATTATAGCTTATAGCATTAGTTAGAATGATTTAGAAGCTTGCAAAGTTCATTAAAGTCAAAATTCTATATCTGTCAAAAAATTCAAAATAGTCACAAAGTTTTCTAAGAGCTGTCCTTTTTACATTTTTAAAATCTTCATATTAAGTCCATTTTAGCTGAAAATTGGGACTAAAGATCTTTGGTTGGTTGTATTATTGAAGATAATTTTAGTTTATTTTTGTAATTTTTCTATAACAGCTTAAATTTGTCTTGAACTTGGTCAGTTTTACCAAAAATGCCCTGTGCACCGAAACTCAGCTTTCACTGAGTTTGAAACAGCTTTTAGATAAGCTTCTAGTAAGCTGATTTCAAGTCAAAATTAGTTGAAATTTGGTCTAATAGCTCTTTGCTAGGTGAACTTGAGATTCTGTTTGCTGGTTTTAAGTTTGAGCTTATTTTAAGAGCTTATTGATAAGCTGCAAAGTAGGAGATCAGAACTTGATTGCTGAATTGTTGTTAGGATTGAAATTGAATTTTAAGCTTAAAGTTTGTGCTTATTTGGTAGATATTAGTTGCATTAGGTTTAATTCAGTTGGTTTTAGCTTCTTCTAGTTTGTTATAGCTTCTGATAGTCTACTTTAGCTTTTAGCTTAATTCCTATAGCTTAATTAATATCAGTTACTATACAAGTAGATTAATCTGCATTCATAACTTGAATTTGATAATTTTCATAGCATCTCTGTATTATTTAGGACTTTTCTATAATTTTTCATAATTTTTTGTAGCCTTTTACTATTTTTCTGCATTTAAAAACAGTTTTCAGCATTTTTAAATAGCTTTTAAAAGAAATAAATCAGAAAAAGCTCACAAAAATATAATTTCAATTTTCTTAGATTTAGAAAAATCAAAAAGACATAAAAAATATTTTTCCAGATTTTTCCTAGTTTAAATAATTTTTTCTAGCCATTTAATTAGTTTTAAATAGTTTTAAATTCACAGAAAATTGAGAAAAAGTCAAAAAAATACAAATCCAGTTTTGAAAATTATTTTTAGTTAGTTTGGATTTTTGAAAAGTAGTTTTGTAATTTTCTCATAATTTTTAGCCTTTTTATTCTATTTTGAAACTTCAAAAATATTTTTTAATTCAAATTTAGTCAAGAAAAATAAAAAAATTAGTTTTAAATCTTAGATAATTTTTAAATCATCTTTTTAGCTGTATAAAATTATCATACCACTTTTAGGGTTTAAATTAGAGTAGTTTGCATTTAATGTACGTCTTAGATAATTCGAACTTTGCGTTTTAGTTTTAAATTTGCATAATTAGTTGAATTTACTTGTTTACATCATAGATTTAGTACTTTTAATTACTTCCCATTATTTTTCCTTGCCCTGTAGTTTAGAAATCATCATAAATTCCCTTTTTCTCATTCAAATCCCGAATAACGCGACGTGAGTTGAAAATTCCATTCATCTCTCGCTAAGAACGATCCCGGTGCTCAAATCTAATACATTTGAGTTACCAAATGCTACAAATACTCTATAATTGGTTTCTTTCCTAAGAATCAATTTTTGGTGCCGCTGTCGGGGAAAGCATGTAGTGAGTTTCTGATTCCGTCTCGATTTTGTAACATATTGGATTTCACAAACACATCAAACCATGATCATAAGGGGCGTACACTATGGGTTTTAGAGAGAGAAAGTTTATAGGTTTAGGGAACTTAGTGAGAGAAAGTAAAATTCTATTATGAGCTCCAACCCTCTACCTTGGGAGGTAGAGGGTATTTATAGTATCATACATAAACGCCACCTACGGGCTGTGGATCAGGCATACAGTGGGTAATGACCCGTCCGTCCTCCACGGTGTTACCAAACTAAATACTACCTAACATTAAATAGCTACGACTACGAGCTTTGTAACAATTACATACTCTTGAGGTGACCGACACTTTAATAACTGGATTTACTAAATCCTAACAACCTCCCCCTAAGGGAGGTCACCTCAAATTACATTGAATACAAACAGATATTACATTAAGATTGTTCTTGGATTCTTGTTAAAGTTCTTTGCTCTGTAGCCCGTAGTCTTTGATTCTTCATGTTTTGCATGTTTGGTTAATTCGAGTGGAGGTCTTTAACTGATCCACGTGATAATGAGTTTTGAGCGAGCTTTGAGATCATCAGCTACCATAAATCTCTGACTCTTCCTTTGTAGTGTAGAAATTATGTGAAGTTGTGACATTGGACCGACATGCTCACATTCTGGATCATGATTTCTTCTCATCAGAGTAGCGGAAGCTTTAGTTGATTCATGATATTTGCAGCAGTGTAGCAGAAGCATTGAGTGAAAATATCAGAGTTGTTGATGCACTTATCATGATTTCTTTATAAATGAATATGTTGTGTGAGCATGCGGCTATGGATTGACCTCTCCATTTTGATCAGCTGCAAACATCGGGTGTACCTGCATACAACATTTAGCAATAAAGCGCACGAAAGTGTCTTTGATCACTTTTGTTGAATTCAGGTACGCGGCCCACGGTTCCTCGTTGATCAGTGCAAGTACTGCCTGTGATCAGGTATAATTCCGAAGAATCTCCTTGACAGGGTTTCGCAGCTGCTCTAGCCATTCTCAAACCGGAACGTCTCAAAGAAGACAACATGGAGTGAGTGGACCAGCGAATTTGAGATTCACTGATTGATGAAAAGAGATTTGAAAAACAATCGTGTACTGCATAATAAAGTGTTTTTGCAATCCAACGAAGGTTTAAGGAAAATCAGTTATCAATCATAAACACCTTTTATTTTTGAAATATTAATACACAGTCGATGAGCTAGAGAAAAGAATTTTAAGTCACAACGACCGGTTTTTCAAAGGTATCCGTCAATCCATAACCTGAACCAGGATTGATTCATGATTTTGAATCGCCCCATTGTTTCTGTTCAGTTGTCACATGGTTGATCTATTGGATAGATCTCACATGCCACCTACCAAGAGCGTGTTTGATGTTGGCTCCAGAAGGCTTTCCATCTTCATTGTGAATATGTTTGCATATCACTCAGATGTTCTGGCAATACCACAAGGATAATGCGTAGGACTAGTAAGATAATCTCTCTTTCCAAATTGTGTGAAACAGAGAGTCTTCATTGACAGTGTCCTAATGAGATTTATTAGATGATCTCGTGGCTATAGACTTAATAGTGCACATTTGATTCCTATGCCGGAGACTAGGGAGAGGGTCTCCTTCTTCAATATCGACCATCTCTAAGAGAAAGTCGATAGATAATGTAGGTTCCCCGTGAGAATGAAATAAGTCCTTTTAAGAGAAACTTGAGTAGCTTGGGAAGTTGTAGTGCAAGTGCGTCAGGGGTCCATGACGTCTTGTCTTCAATACCAGTGTTACTGGTAAACACACAGTAGCATATGTATTGAACCCGGTTTCTGCCCTAAGGTTGAATTATAGGAGGGCTAATTCTTTTCACCCTTTTCTCATTCAATTCTTTTTCATTCTTCAACCCCTTCAGTGCTTACTGAGACTTCATAACTAGAACCTTGTTGGGATTATTCCAGCACTAGCTCAGCCTCAGTCCGCACTCTTCTCGTGTCTCACTTTTCTCCTTTTTTCATTATACCTAAGGACTTCTACACTATCTAGTGGATTGTCCCTGGGTAGATCCCTCCGGCTCTGGTGGGATTGTGGGAACGAATACCTAACATAACCATCCTTATATCACCATACATAAAGTAAATTTGGTCGGTCTTTTTGGTATTGTTCATCTGCCATTGGAACCAATTGAAAACTATTTGAAAAATCAATCCAGATACTTGTGATATATTATCAAAGCATTTTGTACCTGAATTTTTTTTGATATTTTAGAAAATGAGCTCCCCCTCAACATGTGCATCATATATTTGAAAGTGTTTTGCACATATAAGGGAAAACCTGCACATTGAAACAAATCAATCACGTTTCAATCCTTTTTGGTTTGAAATAGATGCTCCCCCGCAACATGTGCATGGAAAAATTGAAATCGTTTAGCACATGTAGGGAGGAGAGCTTGTAAATCACTATAAAACCATTTATCGAATTATCAGTTTAAATCCAATTTAAATCACAAATTCTCCCCCGATCACAATTTTCAAATCATTTGAGATTTGTGATCTCTATAGATTTAAATTGTCTTTGAAAGCTTTTGAGGAGAATTGTGACTTGCTTGTGAAAACATTTAACCGATAAGAATCAAATTTGAGACTTTAAACTCCAACGATTAAACATGCTTGAATATCTTTTGAAAACATGACATAAGCCTGGTCTAAACGAATGGATGACAAATAACCTTTTGATTTAATGAAATTATTCTCCCCCTCAATCAATGACCTAAGTTGTTGATTGAGAGGTAGAGATTTTGACAAATGTCAAGTACAGATGATTTTCAAAAATTGAGTCCGAGTTATTTTTCAAAGCTATTAGTTTTCATTAGTTAAAAAATATTTTTCAGAAGAATTTAGAAGAAAAATATTTGTGAAGGAAACATTGTCTTATTAGTGACAAACATTTGATTTAGAATCAGAGAGCATAAGATTTGAAAAATAAGATAAAGCATTGCTCTGTTCTTTCTTTAAAAGCGGGTTATAGACAGAAATGACTATAACCTTTGTTTTTCTTTCTCTGATTTTTTTTAAATGATTTATGTACATTCGAACAAGATCTAAAGACCCGTGCCACTCTTTGAATGAAACACAAAAAGACCGTTTGTTATCGAATCAAGAAAACATGACAAAATGACAAAAATTTATTTATTTATTTTTTTATTTTTTTTTAAATTTGTTTTTGAGTTTTACAAATTTTTTGGATTTTGAAAGTTTATTTTTCTTTTGCTTTTGTTGGTTTTATCTTTGTATTTTGCTTTTGAATAAATATTTACAAGAGATGGATGAAGAAACTTACCCCCCTTTCCTCTTTCTTGAAGACGTTTGAGTGTTTCGGTTGTAGACTCTTTAGACCAGGTCGTGGGAAAATAAACTAAAAATTTCCTCGAGGGAGTGCTTAGTGAAGAAGATCGCACAGCTACGAGTTCAGTTCCAAAGTAAAGTTACCCACCACCCTTTTTCCACTTGTTCCGGATGAAATGATGTCGAATGTCGGGTTTAGCTCTATTGTTGAATGTTGTGCATGCGATGAGCAGCAATGGCACTTTTGTTATCACCAATACAGAGGGATTTTGTCAATTCAAGCCATAGTAAGATTTGGGCTTATCCATAGGATTGTGAGCACAACAAGATGACATGCTATGTATTCAGCCTCTGTAGAGGATATATAGAAGTCATCTTGTTTCTTTGAAGACCAGTCACAAAGCTTATCACCCAAAAATGGCAACACCTAAGTGCTTCGACGTGATCTTGACACATCTACCCTACCCCCACATGGTAGGCATCTGCATAGGCTGTTAGTGACATACCGGTGTCCTCGGTACCGAAGTCCCATGTTAATGGTACCTTGGAGATACCGAAAGACCCGTTTAACTGCTTCAAGGTGCTTTTGTAGGCTTAGCTGGTATCTAGCACACATGCATAAGCGAACAGAATATAAGGTCTACTGGCGTGGGTACATCAGGATCCAATCATACTTCGATATTTCATTTGATCTACCATGATCCCTGAGTGGTCCTCATCCAGTTTGGTACGCTCCACCATGGGAGTGTCAACGGTGTCACAAGTGTGAAATCCAAATTTCTTTAAAATTTCATTAGCATATTTAGATTGATTGATAAAAATGCCTCCGGGACTTTGTGAAATTTGTAATCCCAAGAAAAATGACATTTGTCCCATCATAGACATTTGAAATTTGGAGCCCATCTCCTTGGAAAAACGGTCACATTCATTGGGGTCAGTCGAGGCAAAAATAATATCATCAACATAGATTTGAACGTGGATTAAGTGTTTGCCTGACTTTCTGGTGAACAATGTCAGATCAACCGCTCCTTTGCTGAATCCAGTAGATAGAAGAAACTTTGATAGCGTATCGTACCATGCTCTTGGAGCTTGCTTCAGACTGTAAAGAGCCTTCTTCAAAGCGATAGACCATGAGTAGGATGCTTTGGATTCACAAAACCTTCAGGTTGGCGACATATACGACTCTTTAAGATCTCCGATAAGAAAAGCCGTCTTACATCCATCTTATAGACTACCATGTTCTACTTGCAGGTTAGCGGAAGATCTGATTTCTCGTACGTGCAAACTTGAGCAAAATGATTCTTCAAAGTCAATACCCTCCTCTGGACGGTATCCTTTTGCAACCAATCGAGCCTTGTTCTTTAAAACATCACCATGCTCATCAAGTTTTACTTTGAAGATCAACTTTAGAGCAATGATCATAGCACAGTCAGGCGTAGGTAATTCCCATACATCTAGTCGATCGTACTCATGAATTTCTTCTTGCATGGCATTGAACCAGCTGTCTTCATTCATGGCAGTTTAACGTCTTTTGGTTCGACCTTGGCAACTAAAGAAGTTGAAGACAGAATGGGTTTACCAATGAGATTGTACAAAATGGGATGGTCATGCGTCCATTTTCTAAGGTGTTCGTGTGGTTGCTGTTGAGGAACTAAGGTAGCAGAGTCGTTTTCTCCTGATGAGGATGGTTCTGTAGTTGGTTCAGGAGCAAATATGTTTTCAAATAGAGCATCTTTGGGAGTAGCATAGGGGTTATCTCCATCATAGGTGCTAGAAGCAATTCCATGATGTACACTTGAAGATTGAGGATCTGATGATGAGAATGAGTGATCTGTAGTAGGAGCTTCTTGACTTACTGACATAGATACTGAAAGGTTGTCCACATTGATTTGGTTAGAAGCACTCTCTGTCGAAGGACTAGACTGAACATTAGCAATAGGATCATCATATTCGTCAAACATTGGATCAAACAATTTCTTCAAGTCTTCTTCAGAAGGAGGTACATATGGAACTACTGGTGAGGGTTTTTGTATAAGGGAGGAACTAATAGGACTACTTAGTGAAGGTTGAGATGCGGGTCCAGAACTTGATTGTCCTGGAGCCATTTGCCCAGACAGCTCATCGAATGTGACGTGAATAGTTTCCATGATATCCGGGTTCTTTTGATGTAGATTCGATAACCTTTCCTGTTTGGTGCATAACCTACAAAAACTCCTATATCTGCCTTAGCTCTTAATTTTCCTAAATCTTGACCATCATTTGTTGGATAGCATAAAGCACCGAACACACGAAGGAAAGGGAGATCAGGTTTCTGTGTGGACAAGTTCGTATGGAGTTTTTCCATGAATGGGTGGATGAGAAGAGAACGATTTTGGGTATAGCAAGCAGTGGCAATGGCTTCAGCCAAGAGAAACATTGGAACCTTTGAATAAATTAGCATAGTTCTTGCAGCCTTCTACAAGAGTCGATTTCGTCTTTCAACTACACCGTTCTGTTGAGGAGTACGTGGAACACTTCTTTGATGACTAATTACAATGCTTTCATGAGAATGACTTAGTTCTTTTAACAAACCAGTTCCATTGTCGTTCGAATGATTCTGACAGTCTTGTAAGTAGAACTGCAGTTGTTGATAAGTTTGATGATGACGTCTGGAGTTTCATCCATTGTCCTCAAAAACTTAACCCAAGTAAATCGAGAGTAGTCATCAACAACGACAAGCACGTATTTCTTTCCTTTGATGGTTTGCATTCTCATTGGTCCGCACAAATCCATATGAAGAGTATGAAGAACTTCCATAACAGACTTTGCAGGTTTGGGTTTATTGGCATATTTCTTGCTTTTTCCCACTTGGCATGCAGAACAAAGGTGATCCTTTTCATACTTTAGTTTAGGCAAGCCTCTCACGAGGTCCTTTCTTGACAGATCATTTATGGTGCCGAAATTCAAATGATTGAGACGACGGTGCCATAGCCAAGACTTTGTTTTAGAGGTCTTTGATAACAAGAAAATTGGAGAAGATCTCATAATGTCTTCGATGGAGATGGTGTACAAATTGGTTCCACGTGTTCCTTTCAAAAGTTCAACACCATCTAAATCTCTAACGAAGCATGTATGTTTTCTGAAGGCAACCTCTAGATCAGAATCATAGAATTAACCAACAGAGAATAGATTATGACCAAGACCTTCAACATAATACACCCTGGAGATTACACTATCACCAACTACATAATCTCCATAACCCATAATTGCTCCAAAATGGTCATTTCCGAAATAAAGCCGATAAATTTACTCACGAAGTTCATGAGCCACGAGCGATCTCCAGTCATATGTTTGGAACAGCCTGAGTCCAGGTACCACAGAACGATTTGAACGATCGGCCGTTGAACACAGACAAGAATGGATAACTGGATAATTGGGATCCCCATGCAAGAATGGGTTCCATTTGGTTAGTAACAGTGATTGGAACACACACATCAGAAGCAAAAACACTGAATTCATTAGGGATAGATGCAATGCTAGTGTACTCATTAGACCTATTCAAAGTATGTTCACTTCTTAAAGGAATAGTTCTACAAGTTGGCATCCATTTCCTAATGGGCATTGATCTAGATAATTTAGGGCACAACTCATTAAGATTGAATTTATGGCCAGTAGGTATCCAATGATAACCTACATTACTAAATTTTCTTCCTGTTGGTTTCCAATGTTTACTAGCCCTCTTCTTCCTTGATCTTCTGACCTTCTTACCCTGTTTTCTAAAGTTAATAGGAGATTTAACAGAATTACTCACATCATTCACAACACATTCATGATTAATACCAGAAATCAAACATTCATTACATGTTTTGCAAGAAGTAGCAGAATTGAAAATTACAGTACACTTAAAGCTAATACTAGAATCAACATGATTAGTTTTATTCAATTCCAACTTAAAGTTCCTAGGGTGGTCTTCTACCTCTCTTCCATGAACATTCCTAGCTTACAAGGTCCTATCATTCTTTGTGTTGCCTTGAGGCTTTGACCTGCTCGCTTTGGTGTCACTTTTACTCCAGAGATGGAATGGGAACATTAGTTGGTATTGCTACTTTGCTTTTTTCGGATTAGAACGTGCTGGGATCGAGCTACTTGAAGGCACATTAAAGTTCACTTTTTTAAAACTGGGCATCGAATGGGTTGTATACTTAGCACTAGGCATGGAACAAGGCATCACTGCTTTATTTTTCTCACCAAAGGTCTTAGGACATGTTGCTATTAAACATTCTAACAGCTCTTGAGATCGCTTGGCTGAATGCACACAAAACCTAATTTCACTATAAAGTGGCTTATTTATGTAATCCTCTTCTACAATCTCACGGAGACATTCTAAACTATCCTTAAGGTGAAAGAAATAGTTATGAAACAAAAGTTCGTTATTTCTATGATGAGGAGGAATTTATTTAACAGTCACAGTATATTTACAATCTGAAGATGACTTTGATGCAACATTCCCATTAAAGACAAGTGGCATTTTCCCTTTTACATGACTCTTCAGATTCTTAATTTCCTTTTGTAACGATGTTATTGTTTCATTGTTTTTGCCACGAGTGACTTTCACTGAATCGTATAACTCTTTGAAATGACGTTTTACCTTTTCATTTTCTTCAAGAAAACTCTCATTTTCTTGTTGTAATATCTTAATGATGTTTTGAAGATGAAAGTTTTGAGAAAATTGAGAATCTAAAGGAGGAGTCATTTGAGAGCCAGTACATTGTTCTTTTACCCTTAATTGTGAAATTTGGGCTTTCAACTCTTGAGTGTTACAGTGAGCTTGAATCTGCTCGTCAGTTGTTTATTTCAAAAAAATGCATCAAACTCTGGAACATTTGAGGATGTCTTGATGTTTGAGGTTTTAACATTTTCTTTGAGATGTTGATATTTTAGTTACAAATCAAAATGTTCAACTTCTAGCTGAGATAGGTGTTTCACCAACTTATCGTGATCATCCTGGTCAATTTTCTCATTTAGTTTTGAGTTTTTGTTTTCAAGCTCAATAACACGATCATGGGAAACTTTCAAAGGAACAGATAATTCATGAAATTGAGAAGCAGTAATAGAATGTTTAGTAACAGTATAAAACACATCTTGAGCCACACAACTCAATACTAAGTTCTTATTTAAGATATGCAGATTCTTCCTTTTAATTTCATTATATTTGAGTTCCCGTTCATAATCATTGACCTCAACTATCATTGCATCAAATTCCTTTTCCATTTCTTTAATGTCTGAGTCTATCCCTTTTTGAAGACTCTCAGATTTATCTTTTAATTGTTTAAAGAAAGGTATGACCTCAGTTAAATAGCATTCTTTAGTTTGCTCAAAACCCCTTTCCCCTTCAGTTATCCCTGTAGGTGTGATTCTCTACTTACATGTCTTCTCAAAATCAACGAATAGTTGATAAACAACATAAGGTGATTAAGGTCTTGCTATTAGTGGAAATAGTTCTAGGAACTAAATGCATTGGTGTATCCGGAGGATACACAGTAGTCAGCAGTACTTTTCTAAGGGGAGGGTTTGTTTCAACAAGTACATTTGCTTTTTCCTTATCCATGTCTTTCTTCCAAAAAATTTGTTCAGGGGTTAATTGAGTTTGAGGCTTAAACATGTTGAGGGAGATCCAATTTTCTTTTGTGTACTCATGTGGTTTGATAGTTATGTTTTGCTTTTTACACTTAGGATCTTTTAGCTTCTTATCCATTTCTTCCTAGAGACATCTTCTAACTTTCTATCCTCTTCTGTGCTTCCGATACATGATGGTGTTTTCCTAGGCTTGAGGATCTCATTACCATCATATACAATCGTATGAAAAGCTTTAGCCTTTTTACAATACTCGAGATTTGGCTCCTCTACTGGGAATACTATGTATCGCTTAAGACTCTGTGCTTAGTGATCTCAGTGAGCAGTCTCGAATGGTATTCCTTGTACGTACAACTTTTTTTCTAGCTTGTTTTTAAAAGTTTTTAGATTGGAAAAATCATTCAAAAAATTTGATTCCTTAGCATTAAATTCTTGTTTAAGCACTTTAACATTATCTTGGAGTTCTTGCTTTTGCTTTAAACAGTTTAGAAAGCTTTTCTCGTAAGGAGTTTAACTCTTGTTTTAACACTTCTTCTCTAAAATTACTTTTTCTAATAATTGTACGCATTTGGTTATCCATTTCTTGCTCACGGGTAGTTAACTCAAACTTAGCACATTGTTCATAAATAGCAACTTGTTCGTTATAGGCATTCAGTTCAGAAACTATGGAATCATCAGGGGCACGTTCAGTGTATTCATCGAAAGCATAATCATCATTGATTGCAGAAGATACATTACTTGGTACAGTTTCACTTTCATCTTGCTTCACATATTGATCATATGGGACAACATTTCTATTGCCCATATTTTCAATATTTGATTCAAAGATTTCAGTTGGTTGTACTTTGTATTGTATCTTTTGCACATCAATCTCAAGTATAATTTTAATACCTCGAGATGATTGATGCCTTGGAGGAACTGGCTTGTTGTGGTGAAGTGGCCTTTGGAGAGACCATTGGTGAAATGCTAGCCATGAAGATGGTTTGGGCAGTTGGTTCATCATCAACATCTGAGTCATATGCATCACAATCGGCTACTTGAAATGCATTGGATGATTCGTCTATGCCCTGCACTGGATGTTCATCCACATCAGCATCATAAGTCTTGGCATTTCCCTCAGCAAGAAATAGCAACTCCTCTTCATTCAAAATAGCTCCATTATCCTGAGCTTGTACCAGCAACATCTTTTCCCTGAAATACTCTGCATTTTGAGGGCATTTTGGAGACGTACAGTTCCTTGCAATATGTCCTTCACCCCCACAGTTGTAGCACTTGATTGGCTTTCCTTGATTTGCATTCCTTCCACTTTTCTGATTAGCCACATACCCTCCACCTACTCCACCCTTTCCTTGTTCATACTGTCTTCCTTGCACTGGTTGCACCATGATCTTACCATCTCTGACAATAGCATGGTTGTGTAGATTGGATGCAGTTCTGATATCATTGTTAGTGTATGGAGTGATGTTCAGATTTTGCTTAACCATAAGAGCCAGTTGATTGATGAAATATTCCATGGTTGCTTCAGCATCAGGTTGCTAAAACTTGGATCGGAATGAGTTTGTGATTACCATTTCCCGTAGGTATGACTTGTGATGCTTTGGTAGTAATCCTACATTGGTGTAGAATGTGCGTTGAGTCATTTGATGAGCTTGCCTCTCCGATTAGATTTGAAATTTTCAAGAATCATTTCGTTCAAACATAGCAGTCTCTCATCTGAAGCAGGAACGCATACAATTGCTCATAGTTAGTGTTTCTCAAACCTTTAGTTAACTTGACAGAAGTGACAAATTCGTGCCATTCGGGATTCATGTTGTTCACAAACATTGAATTTAGCTGAATATTTGGCATAGTCATTTTGATATTCCTCATGTCATTCACAAGCTTGTGGAACCTCACGTAATATTCGTAACACTTTCCCTGGTATCATCTTAAAGTGCTCAAAGTCATCATACAGTGTGATTCTCGTCTCTTTGTTAATTCAGAACAGAGAGAAGCATCTTAACATTGTCCCAAAATGCCTTGGCTTCAGTGTTGTGATTGATTAACTTGTAGATGTCTTTTGGAAGACCTGAAGTATAATGTTTGAAGCCCTGATATCAGCATCATATCTCTTTTTCTCCTTATCACTGAGATCATCATATGTCTTTGGCCTGTCCAAACCTAAGATCAACTGTTACATCTCAGCAGTTTAAAGTGTGTCTCTTGTAGTCTCAATATCGATAGGTCCTTCATCAATGATTTGAGAATGTTGACCCCATTTTCCTCCCAAACAATACAACCTAATTGCGTTGAGCCCATGAGTCATAGTCAGTTGTCAAGCATGGGTTGACGAGTATCTGATCCAGCCGCTGAACGTCCTCAGCTACATAAGAGATGATTGTAGGCACGTTGGTAGACATGATTACAGATTTCATGGGATTTTATAACTCTATGATTAAACCTGGAAATAGATTCTTTCACGGAGATACTAAATCAAGAGAAAGCCGTATCATAAACAATAAGTAACCAAGTCACTAAAAACTTGAGACAAATAAGTTCTAAACCATAGCTATAAGTATTAGTGGCAAGTAAGCTAGGCTACATGTTGACACATTCGTAAGCTACAAATTGCTAAGCCTAAAGTAAGTCACCACGTCGCTAAGTTACAAGCGAAGTGGACAAGAAGCACACGCTAGAGTGACTCGCTAGAGCACAAGTCGCACAACTAACATACGGTCGCTAAAGAAAACTCTAAGTGAGCGTCGCTAAAGAATAACTCGCTAGATGAAACAGACGAACCACTCTTGTACGAATGTCGCTTTGTGTCAAAAGCCGTCGCTTCACAACAAAGTCAAGTCGATGAAGATCGTTAAAGACAGTCGCTAGCGAAATATGGACAGCCACTAATTTTTAATTATTTGTCGCTTTGTCTCAAAAGACAAGTCGCTAGTGCTCAAGTCCCTACCACAACAACGACAAGTCGCTGAATAATATAGATTCAAGTCGCTACAAAGAACAATATTCCGAGACTCAAGTCGCTACCTAGAAAAATTCAAACACAACACTTTTCTATCCAAAACTAACCCAACCACAATGATTCAAGCTTTCCAAATCAAAACCCAAGCACTTACAATGATTCTAAAGATGAAAGTACAATCAAAATTCAAACTTTAACACTAGAAATGATCCAAATGATGCAAATACCACTAAACTTATTCAAACCCAAAAACCATATAAAACCACTAGAAATCCAAGAACATGTAAGAGAGATGATCAAACCATGGCTCTTGATACCATTTGTAACATATTGGATTTCACAAACACATCAAACCATGATCATAAGTGGTGTACACTATGGGTTTTAGAGAGAGAAAGTTTAGAGGTTTAGGAAACTTAGTGAGAGACAGTAAAATTCTATTATGAGCTCTAACCCTCTACCTTGGGAGGTAGAGGGTATTTATAGTATCATACATAAACGCCACCTACGGGCTGTGGATCAGGCATACAGTGGGTAACGACCCGTCTGTCCTCCACGGTGTTACTAAACTAAATACTACCTAACATTAAATAGCTACGACTATGAGCTTTCTAACGATTACATACACTTGAGGTGACCGACACTTTAATAACTGGATTTACTAAATCCTAACACACGTGTATTTGAAGATCTTTCCCCGAGTGAAGTTATCGTTGTTTTTGTAAATATATCTTTTTCAAAAACCCAAAAACATCAAAAAAACCAAAACATTCTTCCTAGAGTTTTTACAAAACCAAAAAATTAAAAAACCAACAAAAGAAACCAAAACGTCAATTGTTACGTCTGCTTACCTTGAGAGTACAACCTATACACGGGGTATAAGGAAGTCTTGACATTAAATTGCAGCCTAAAGAAAGATCCACTCTTCTTTCCCGCTCCGCTGCGCGTACTTTTGAGAGCTACCGAGCATCGGTTGACGGGACGGTTACCAAAAAAGATTGTTTTTCAAAAGTTTTCTTAATATAAAAACCAAAAAGATTTTCCTTTTTCAAAATTATTTTCCATTTTTACTTTTTGATTTTGATTTTTAGTGCATGCGCATTCATTCTCAGTCACGACGTAATTGTAATCGAAGAATAGACGTACCCGAGTTACGTACTATCATTGAACAACCCGTCATGGCAGATACTCGAACAATGTCCGAGTTACTTAAAGCTCCCGTAGACGACTACGGTGATGCTATCGTCGTTCCACCAATTGATACTGAAAATTTCGAACTCAAAACTAATTTGATTCAATTGGTTTCATCTAAACCTTTATGTGGTTTGGACCGAGAAGAGCCCCACGCACACATCCGTTGGTTTAATCAAGTAGCTTCTACTATAAACTTTCGGGGTGTCTCTAATGAGTCAATTAAGTTAAGATTATTCCCGTTTTCCCTTGAGGGGGCAGCCCGGACTTGGCTTGAAAAAGAACCCCCTCACTCAATTACAACATGGGAAGATCTTTCTAAGAAATTTGTGAACCAATTCTTTCCTCCGTCAAAATTACAGTGTTACGAAAAAATCAAATCATAAATTTTCAACAAAAATTGAAGAAAGTTTTGGAGAAGCATGGATAGATTCAAGGAACTTTACTAAATGCCCAAATCACGGTGTACGATCTCCATCAGATTGATAGTTCTATAATGCCAAACTCCGATCGACCAAGATTGGCTAATGCGGGGGTCGCGTGGCAATATCTTGAGTCGATGCCCCGCCCGATATTAGAAGATTATTAAGAACAGTCAAAAGTTTTTTCGTCTAGAAACAAACCGGTTGTTTCTAAGATCGCGACCAACGACAATTATGTTCAGAAAAGTGAGTTGACTGAGCTCACTCATGCTATTCATTCTATGATGAAAGAATTCAGGAATCAAAAATCTGATCCAGTCAAAGCAATTACCGAAACTTGTGTTATTTGCGATGGACCTCATCCGTATTACAATTTTCAAGCCACGGATGGTGATATCCAAAATGCTTCCGCAGCCTCCGCTAATCCAATTCAACATCAGAACCAAGGATACCGTACAACCAAATGGGACCACCCGGTTTTGCACCCGTTCCACAACAAAATCAAAACCGTTATCAAAACCAATCTTATAATCAAAATAGAGGAGCTAATCTCAATCATGGCAATCAAAACAACCAAGCTCCTCCATCTCAAGTTTACCAACAAACCTCTCAAAACCTTATCAACCACCTCATCAGTTTCTCCAAATCACGGAGTTTGTATAAAAACGTCAAAGTACCAAAAACACCATTCGAAGATGCAGAAGCAATCAACATCTTGAGCAATAAGATGATTTAACCATAAAAGCAAAATGAATGAAATGAGGAATATGTGGTGGTTACTTTCAGTCAAATCAACCTTTACCTTTTCTTCTCAACCCTCGGGTTCTGGTACTCTTCCGAGTAACACGATTCTTGATAACGCTACACGCGTCGTTCGGGGTCAAAGGAACTTCCTTTTCTTCGAGCAAGTTTTATAACACCTAGGCAGTGAACCTAATCGTTGTAGTGTAGTATTAGGGTAAGCTACGGGTATTGATATCGTTCTCTAGGGGAATAGGAATGCTAGTGAGAAGTTACTACGCTAAGTTTGGGGTTGAGGAAGATTTTTTTTATGTTTTTATGTTTTTTAGGAAATGGAAAAATGGTCGAATTCGGGGTTTGGATTTGGGGGGTTGGTATTGCTACCGATTACTCTAATTATCTAATCTAAGGTGTATGTAGTCTATGTCTAATTATTGTGTCCTCGTATGATAGTTTAAAGATGTGTTTACTTAGGTTTTACTACTCCTTAATTATCTCCTATTGGAGGTTGAATTGTCACGTCCTTATTCTTAATTGCGTTGTGTGTCTAAAGTTGTAGGGTATGCGTTATCCTAACTCTTTGAACTTACCAAAGGGTCTCTCTACAAATACCACTAGGGATCATTAACTCTAACTCTAAGGCCTCTTTGGATAGTTTAGCTTACAACCGCTCAGGTGCATATAACCTAAGGTTCAAAGAGATTAATCAAGCATTAAGTACACAACGAATGACCTATCGCATTACTAGATCATTAACAACTAAGATAAGAGACAACCAATCAATATTCAATAATTAAGTTTCATATCCCTAAGCAAACACACAAATAAATTAGCCGGACATGGAGAACATGCAAGCATACACACAAATAATCAAAGACATAATTGTATTAATGAAGTAAAGCACTTATCTTGATGTAAGATAGGGTTTGGAACCCTAAAATACTGTACAAGACAACTTTGGTTCGGTTTAGGTTTTACTCAAAAGACTACACCCTAAAACTGAAAAATTCGGATTCTATATATAAGATTACATATGCGACGGCGTCACCTTATGTTTTGTGACGCCGTCGGATCGCCGTCATTAGGGTTTCGTCTTGGCCACGTTAGACTTGTGACGGCATCACCTTGTGCTTGGACGCCGTCCTCTTAGCTTGTGACGCGTTGGATCAATCTAGGCCGTCTGAGTTGCGACGGCCTACTCATTTATAACTTGACGTCGTCACTTGAAAATAGGAGTTTTGGCTTCTGTCCCGTCAAAAATCCTCCGCGGCGTCGCGTTATAACAGTGACGCCGTCACCTAGTCATTAAGCAGCTTTGAGTGTCTCGATTCTTGACTTTGGCCATTTTCTTCGTTATATTCGGCCTTTTCGTCCAAATAAGTGCCATTTCAACAATTTGCCTTCAAGAGACCTAAAAAGTGAAAAGGAACGATATTAAGTAATAACGGATACAAAAGTGATCAAATAAGGGCTTAAATGACCCCTCAAAAAGGTACTTTTTAAAACCTTATCAAATATCCCTACACTTGGTATTTGCTTGTCCTCAAGCAAATGTGCTTTTAGCCATTTAATTTATAAGTTAGGGGTCATGAAGCATTGGTTTAAAACAGTCCACAACACATATAAGCCCGCAAAAGTCATAACAAGCACGGAAATTACATACTAGCACCTCACATGGTGTTTGGATACTCACATCTCTCTCGGGTGTATATGAAATATAACAAGTTGGAAATGGAAGATAAACACTCATTAACCGTCCTAGTATATAGATTACCATAGGCTTGAGAATAGATCAAACCTCCATGGCTTTGGCGTAAGCACCTAGGAAAGACTATCAAAGAGGTCTTTAAAGGGTTGTAATGTTAGGTTTACGGTAGGGAAACAAGGGTTTGGTGGGATAGGCTATTTAGTGGTGGCAAGTCAAAAATCTCTATGTTGCAAGTGCATAACGAAGAATGGCGTTTCTAAGCCAAGACTCGACACTCTAAACTCTAGCTAACTGAAACAAACAAACATAAATTTAAAAGATAGATGTAGGATGGTAGCCGTAGTTTT
Source organism: Chrysanthemum makinoi (assembly GCA_910596185.1). NCBI lineage: Eukaryota > Viridiplantae > Streptophyta > Magnoliopsida > Asterales > Asteraceae > Chrysanthemum > Chrysanthemum makinoi. Next base: position 239,877,025 of record OU343222.1, on the reverse strand, counting down.
TTTTTTTAATCATCTATTTTTTTTTCTTTTTCTCTTTTTTTCTATTTTTTTTTCGATTTTTTTTTTTCATACACTTTTACTCTACCATCCTCTACGGTAAAATCAAAATGATAGGGATTTATAGGCACATCCCTACACTTGAGTTTTTATTACTCTAACACTAATTTGACCCGAATTGAAAAGATCAAAACACTTGGGGTATGTTATTACGCAAAGGGAAATTAACGTTCCATTTCAATCATTTCTAAACTTTAACTTTTTCCCATGAGTCCCAATCGTCCCAAAACTGGGTACAAAGGATATGACTCGACTTAGCAACTCATGCAAGCAACTAGATAATTGAACTAAGGGTTTAGGGTGATAACAATAATGCACTAAAAGTGAGTGCATAAAGGGTAGGCTAAGGCGATTTGGGTGTATATGTGGGGGTGGGGTGTAAACAATGCTCTTCATTGATATTCCAGAAAACCGAAACATCACGAGAACCGCGAAAAGGATAGGCTCTGAGGGGTTAACTAGGGGTATCGTGTACTAAAGATGAGTACAACGCAAAAGGTGTGGGGGAATTACTCAACCGATGTGGAAGAAGTAATTATATTACGGGTATCAAACAAGGGTTATCCTAATGCCTCTTATCATTTAGTTATTCCTAACTACACAAGTGTAGTCTTACTAGCGATTTCGGGATGCATCACAAAACAAGTTCTAGAATCTATTATACTACCGGTTCACACTCTAAGCATTAAAGATGAATGCTTTAATTCCTACTAATCTAAGGGCGATCCTCACATTTTGGGTGGAATTTAGGTGGTAAAGGGTTTTTGTGCTAGTTATGCAACTTCCTATCCGTGAGACGCTTTTGTTAAGACTAATGGCCCACTCCTATATGTCATGAAAAATTTTAAATTTGTGCCAAAATTACCCTAACCGACATTTTCTCATGGTTTATTACACAAATACAATTGGACAAAGCAAATAGTCAAGGATAAGCATAGTTTCAAAGTTCCCGTTTTGTTTTCCCTCCCTACACTTAAACTGAACATTGTCCCCAATGTTCCCCGAAGTATCAAAGTTATGATAATGGAAGGTAATGAAAAACGAAAAAAACTAGTACTCCCCTGATTAGCTCGGTAGGATCCGTGTGTGAAGTAGTGGTTAAATCCTTTCCAAGAAGAATGTGTGCGTGAAAAGCTCCTTCCAATCTTTGTTTCTTCTTCTTGATAAATGAAACCTGCACATTTGAAGAAAACAACGAAACCTTCGCGTAAAATCGCGAAAATAATATATATAAGACTCTACTAAACTAGGATATAATGCTTGTGGAATGGATGTTTACAGAATTTCTGGAAAATTAAGACCTGAAAATTCCAAAAATTTATAAGTAGCTCAGAAAACGAGAAAAAAGTAATCTGATGTTTTACTCCTTACGCCGTCTGATCCGAGCCGTCAGGTTGCAATCCTGACGCCGTCAGGTTATCCTGACAAAAACTGGCGTCGATTTTCTGAAAAAAATTATGGAAAATTTACATCTTTAGAATCTGGAAAAATTTCTGCAAAACATCCATTATGACTCGATACAAGCATTTGACCGAAACAAACACACATATATATCTTTTAATGAATTGCTATTCTCAAGTTTACGTTTCTTTTGAAAACGTGTGTAATCCTCCCTACACTTATCCTTATGTAAAATACCTTTATATGCAATTAAGACGAGGTTAAAACAAAATAAAGCATTTTTACAAATTCAAACATGAGAATAAACAATCAATAAAAGATATACGACACAAATAATAAAAATGAAAAAACAAGTACACATGGGTTGCCTCCCAAGAAGCTTGTTTTGTTCGAGTCACGAGCCTGACTACCCTTATAACGGATAAAGGGGAGGTTTCCCTACACTAAGTTTAAGTGCGGATGATAGTAGTGATACACACCCTTAGGGTGGAAACATGCTACGTGAGGAGAGGGTGATGGGTGATTTATATGCCAAAGGGTGTATCCATTCATTATAACCTTACCTAAGCTTTGGTATAGTGGGTGAATCAACTATCTCTCCTAAAAATGGATCATCTTCTATCAACTTCAAAATTCTTAGTTAAGGATCCATCTGACTAATAACCCGGTTAAAACCCATAATGTTTTGTTATACCATGAATGGGTGATATAAGTGTGTAAGGTCATGGTTACTCCTATATTAGCTTCCACTCTACATGGCCTAGAGTCTATCACCTTATCACAACTACCCGATATTATTTATTTTGATGGGTGGATTGGGGCCTAATTCAATTCCAAGATTCCATCTAAAGGACGGAAAATTAAGGTAAGGTTTTGGTTGAGGTTGGTTCATCAAAATTGAACTTCCTAGGACCTAAGAGAGAGGTCATGACAACAAGATTAACCTACATTCTCTAGTGGCGTTTGGTCAAAGGTTCTATATCAATCAGGGTTCCTATAGCTTACTACTTCTCGGTAAGTTATAGGCGATGTGTGTTCCTCAAGTGATGGTAGGGTTGTGCTTTGGGCTTGGAGTTTCCATTTCCATTATATCTAGATCTCCTAAATGTTCATCATGTGTTTTAGTATGATTTGACCCAAATACACTCCTAAGCATCTCAAATCCTTCTTTAGCCATTTCAAATTCTTGGTCCGATTCATAAGAATTATCTCAAATTTGATCACTTGTTCTATTTTCCTAAGGATCCCACGGGGTCATAGCTTGAAATCTATCCCACGCATGCAATAGGTCTTTTGATCATGGTGCCAAGATCATTAAAATGAGGTTTATGCATATGAGGCTTTTCTTAAAAAATTCCCAGATGGTCTCGCTAAAGGATTGATCCTGACAACGATGTTGAATAGAAGCCACACAAACACAAAATATATCAAATCCATCAACCTTACCCCGTCTCCTTTGGATATTCTAAGTTCACTCACAAATTCATGGAGAACAATAAAAACCAAACCATCTACGAAATTCAAATTTGTTCCTATTTGTTAATGATTCAAATGCAACTTCACTTGCCATAGCGACAAATGAAAAGGGTTTACGAAACACAAACACAAAGAAGGGATGGACTATAAGGAAGCTGAAAAAAGAAAAAAAAAAATTTACTTGATAGGAATCTGTGAGTAAACCTAAACGAGGTAAACAAGCCTAACTAGAACTATTCTATTCCTCGGCAACGGCCAAAAACTTGATAACGCTACGCGCGTCGTTCGGGGTCAAAGGAACTTCCTTTTCTTCGAGCAAGTTTTATAACACCCTAGGCAGTGAACCTAATCGTTGTAGTGTAGTATTAGGGTAAGCCAGGGGTATTGATATCGTTCTCTAGGGGAATAGGAATGCTAGTGAGAAGTTACTACGCTAAGGTTGGGGTTGAGGAAGATTATTTTTATCTTTTTATGTTTTTAGAAAATGGAAAGGTATGAATCTCGGGGTTTGGATTTGGGGGTTGGTATTGCTACCGATTACTCTACTTATCTAATTATCTAATCTAAGGTGTATGTAGTCTATGTCTAATTATTGTGTGCTCGTATGATAGTTTAAAGATGTGTTTACTTAGGGTTTACTACTCCTTAATTATCTCCTATTGGTGGTTGAATTGTCACGTCCTTATTCTTAATTGCGTTGTGTGTCTAAAGTTGTAGGGTATGCGTTTATCCCTAACTCTTTGAAGTTACCAAAGGGTCTCGTCTACAAAATACCACTAGGGATCATAAACTCTAACTCTAAGGCCTCTTTGGATAGTTTAGCTTACAATCACTCAAGGTGCTATAACCTAAGGTTCACAAAGAATAATCAAGCATTAAGTACACAACGAATGACCTATCGCATTACTAGATCATTAACAACTAAGATAAGAGACAACCAATCAATATTCAATAATTAAGTTTTATATTCCCTAAGCAAACACACAAGTAAATTAGCGGACATGGAGAACATGCAAGCATACACACAAATAATCAAAGACATAATTGTATAATGAAGTAAACACTTATCTTGGTGTAAGATAGGGTTTGGCCTAAAATACGTACAAGACAGCCTTGGTTCGGTTTAGGGTTTTACTCCAAAGACTAACACTAAACTGAAAAAATTGGGATTCTATATATAAGATTACATATGCGATTGGACAACCCTTATTGTCAGGTCATTCTCGAAACATTTTATGCGTCCACAATTTCAACAATTACGTAAACTTGGGACTGTTCAAATTCGGGTAACCTTAAGGTTTAGCGGCGAATTATGATCATAACAACACGAACATTTCATAGGACTCAGATAGTTACAGTCATTGACATCAGTTGCATCACATTAAATTATTCATGACATTTCATTTCGCTGTAAGCGTAATTTTATATTTAATAAGCGTTTATCGCGTGAGTTCATATTTTAAACATTTGATTCCGTTACTTTCAAAAATGATCCCGATGTATTTTTAAAAAACTGACCATTTAGTTTATCAAAAACTATATGTTTTAGTTTTCCTTAGTGATTCAAATTCATTTGGACATAAATCGTTAAGTTTATATTATTCAACGCTTTTCTTAAAAACTACGATAATTATATATCACTCAAATTTACAAGAAATAATTTTTACAATTTTTATGATCTAATCTAATTTACTTTGGTCCATTAAACATTTATTTAACTAAAAACTACATAGTTTCACAAAGTATACAAGTTACCAGATCTCAAAAATACACTTACATTTTAACTTACACATTTTATACATATACTTTAAAAAAAAAAAAAAAAAAGGATATTTGTGGACAAAATCCCCCAAAAACCGGCAAGGGGGGGGGGGGAGGTAGCATTTAATGTGGGTAAAGTTTTCTTATTGATTGTATTAAGTTCTCACTTTCACTCATTTACATCATTATTCATAATAATTAAGAAGGTTAAAAGTCCTTATCCTTGTTCCTTCCTCCCAAACGACCCATAGTGATCCAAGGAGGAGATAATCACAATTTCAAGATCAAGTTTACACAATCTAGTATACACTCTTGTTTAGGTTTTGAAATAAAAAAAGAGGTTTAGGCTAACCTTGGTTTGTTTCCTTGCACCTCACATATTAACTTGAAGCATATCTTACAATTTCATGTTTCCTTTTCATTTCATAAGTATCTCTTCATTTTGGAGCAAGCATGCATGCTTGTGTTGTTTATACCATTTTACATGATTTTTAGAAATATATATATATAAAGTCATCCATAATTATCCCTTGTTATATATTGGTATTGATGATGTCTAGGAACCCATGACACCCTAAGAAGGTGTATGGTAGGATTAGATTAGTTTTGGAGTTGATTTGAAGGGATTAGAATAGGTTGGTACGAGAAAAACTATTTTCGATACGTATAAAAAGAGGTCTGTTCTTGTTCTGATTTTCTGGAAAATCCGACAGTAGGCACGAAATTTTGGCCTTGATATTTAGAAAATATACTTTAAAACGAAAATCCGTGGACGCTGAACGGATTAAAACGGAGTTAGTATACGGAAGTTATGAATTTTACAAGTTTGACGACGAAAATTATAGTTTTCTGAAATTTCAGCATGCTGTTTTACATTGTTCGGGTCAAAAACGAGCCTTAAGCTTCACAAATTATTCCGACTTATCAAAAATATATTAGTTTACTTCGATACGAAGCTAAGGACGTATAATTACGTGTAGGAAAACGGATTTGAACGACAAATATATGCACGTTTTCATAACACTTGCAGTAACTATTATTTTCGAAAACTATATTATTTTCGATACAAGTGTTACGGTATAGCGTTAACGTCATGTTGAGGGCTGTTTTAACCATGATCGAAACTTTTGGAACGAAATGTCTTCTAGTAAAATCAAGTTCACGGCCATATTTTTCAAAAAGACAAGCGTTTTGTATAGCGGAGTTGTAGTAAATTTTTCGGATGTTCAAACTTGGCCGAAACTCATTTTACGACAACAATTAGCCAAAATCAATATCTTTAACCCTTAATATCTTTATGATCGAGACCTTTTGGACGGAAACTCCGGACTGAAACTTTTAGATATCGATACAAACTTTCCAAAACCGTCGAGTTAGTTTCTCTACGATCGACGTACACTATTTTACGACTAGTTTTCCAAAGCCATTTTTCTTAATTTCATGAAAATTCCTACGACATTGTTTTGCGACGAAAAGTGGAAATTTCACTAAAAATCATTATAAAACCATTGTAGGATGACATTTTGACGTAAAAACATGTAAAGTCATTTTGAAGGGGTCAAGACGTCCAAAAGAGTATTTTCAGTACGACGGAGTAATATTTTTCAAAAACGCAATGGTATAAATAACATATCAAGTGCATGCATAACATTACATTGCAACTCATGACATATCATATCATTCGTAATAGGTCCCGGTTAACGCATCACATTATACCTCGGTGTACTCACTTTTGCCATTATTCCAGTTATCCAAGTGAGTTTTCATAGTACCGTCGCATGCTTTTAATTATTTTCAAACCTACGGGGGCGAATACATTGCACAACATTTTTATTACGATGCAAGTACATTAAATTCATTTACATTATGTAAGTTACCACATTGCCAATTGAAAGTACCCATTACCTGAACATGAACCGTTAATCTTTGGAGCGAGGATGAGTGGATAGATCTAGCGAGGGTGACGCCTCCATCCGGGTTGGTGAATCCCAACTAGTCATACGGATGCATTTCATTTTGATAACATTACGGAGTTGTCTGCAAACACTCTGAGGGGCATACATTATGAACAGTCCTAGTTTAGGGGTCATGGGCTTAGAGCAATTGTAACATTTTTTTTACGTGACATAATTGTCATGCCTGAAACATTTACGTGGACAGGATTGTCATGCATGATCTATACTTGTGTAGTCGTATAAAACATTTACATAAACCTATGATTTTCTCACCAACATTATTGTTGACCGTTTTAGCAATGTATTTTCAGGTAACTGAGGCATTATCATCATGACATGGTTAGGAACCTACATTTTGAGTCGTGGCGTCGACTTACATATTTGTACATTATGGCACTATCTTTCAAAAACATCGTTTGGACTTGTATTATATTTATGTTTCCGCAAACTTTGTAAACCTTTTGGGAACGATGTTGTACTGAATGCTTTTGTTAAATATCAAACGATGTGTTTTTTTTAAAACGACACTTTAGGTCGTTCAATATAACTGTGATGTGGTGCTATGACAGTCAATCCCCCAGGAATTCCATTCCGCTGCAAAAACGGTAAATTGGGGGGTGGACAGATTGGTACCAGAGCTACAGTTAAGAGAACTAGGTTGCATATTGACCCTAGACTTAAAGACATCATCATAGCATCTCATCATTTCATCATAAATATATAGTCACTATACATGCGGTTTTATACGACATTTTTAACGAGTTATTTACTTTCATTTCGAACCCGATTGTCACATGGATGCCTTCAAATACCCATCCCATTATACTCACATCACTTTGACATGAAGAATGCCTTGTCAGTCCCTATCATAATTTTATCATCAGTTGACTCAACACCCGATAACACGATGATGCACGAGACCTTTTAGGAGGATCGAAGTTGCACCTACACCATCGCGATCACTATTGATTCCTTTGAGGATCAGGACAATTTTTTATCACTCAGTTGGGACAGATCATACCATTGGGTAGAATTTATAGGCTTAATCCTAATGAACCTATTTTCTTAACTCACCACAAGGATTCCATTATCATCATTGTAATTATTTTCATCATCATAATTATTTTCGATCACCATCCGCCCATCACATCTCATACACGATCATATAACTGACTTGTAGCTTGGGAAGCGTGCATGATTTGACACACATTACCACTACCACTAAGACTATAGACACTACACCATCTCATAGGTTGAGGACTGTGAGAGTTCTAGGGCTATTGTTGCTAGACCCTACTACTATACCATGAAACAGATTAGACCATCAACAGGAATAGATAATAAGTACCTTTCTAGCTAATGTAATCTTTATCATTTATTATCTCTACGATAATCACCACCTTGTTTATTTCATTCCTTACTCCAATTGCCCAATTTTTCATCATTTCACGACGATATATCACTATCTTACTAGGGGTTAGGTCAACTTTATTCTCGACCAATTAGTAGACTATTACTACTCGATAAGGTTCTTCTATGTATCCTACAAACCATCCAACAAACTTTATTCCAATTTAATCCGCTACTATTTCATGAAATTATTTCACTTGATTTTATTTCGAACTATTTTATCACCATCTTAGAACGCGTTGGTTCATAAAGTTTTAGCGCAAGTTGTTTTATTACCAACATATCAATTGGTTTCAGTTATTTTATCAACTATTTAATATCCTCATGCAAAACGATTTTCATGTTACTCTGAAATCATTCATTGAGCCATTTGTACAAAACAAAAAACGCTGAATACCAACTAATTGTCCTACATTCCCTCTTAGGAGATAATAAACTTCATTGTTATCTAACGCAAAACGCTTTCAACTATTTTACCGCCCATTTCATCTTACTCTGTACCATTAAACCAAAAATTCACGATTTTAATAATACTTTATAAACAATGACCTTACTGATACTTTGCAAACTATTTTCTCATAGTATGATAAACCGATTAATTTGCTATTATTTTATAAAACAACAAACAATTGCAATAGCAAGTTATAAACTATATTACAAAATTTTCTTGCAAGTAATATTACGATCTTATAAACTATTTTACCCTTTTGGTGAGTATAGTACAACTGTCTGATTTAAATCATGAAACTTGGTACGCTTACCTCAACGACTATTCGCCTTTACTTTACTGACTATTTTATTACCACCCTCTAAACCATCTTGATATTAATTGAAACTCGAAATCTTCTATTATTGGACAACGATAAATTGTTTTCTTGTAAGCATGAAACTTCATCTTTACCTTTTCATATATATTTTTCATACATTTTCTTGAAGTCCTCATGGTCATATTTGATTTGTTATAGTTTTATCCATGTTTATCAAATGTTATCACCCATATGTGTCCTATTAATTTTTATAACAAGTACGCATCTAGTTAGAAGTTTATAAAAATGAGAAGTTTGAAAAATGGATCATCAAAGTCTAGTTGTGGTTAAACAAGTAGATAAAAATGGTAAAGTTTAAAATAAGCGCGGAAGCGCTGTCGAAATTATAATTTTTCCGAAAAGTTAGTCATTTTTATAAGTTTATTAAAGATTTAGAAAATAGATTTTTAGTTATGAACGTGGCCTTTTGAACGAAAAAGATACGTGGTTTCCAAGTTACGATTTAAAACTACCATTTTCGGAAAAGGTTTACTGATCGAGTTTTAAATGACCAAACAATAGCCTAAAATTTGTGAAGTCCGAAGTTTAAAAATATATTAGTACTCTTGATTACCTTCGAGTGGATATAAAGAACTTGAAAACGGACTTAAAACGAAAGTGAATAAGGGTTAACCGAACTTTGAGTCAAAAAAGCGGCTGAAAACCATATTCCCAGCATTAGTATGCTGTAGGGATTTTTATCAAGGTTTTGAGGGCCTAAACGGAGTTTCGGGAAACGGACCTTAAAAACGAGCTAGTTTTCCTATGTATATATTACGTCAAGTCCGATGTAAACCGATTTGTCAATCCTTAAAACCGTTACTTAGTTTCAACTACATTTTCACCATTTGCTCAAAAGTGATTATTTTTGACAAGGAACCGTCACACATCCAAGTAACAATATTTTATTTAACTAGTTTTCAAGTAGCATATTGGGTGATACGTTTTCAAATTGTACATTCACGACAACATATCATAACAAAAGTCATAACATTCATTTTAGATCGCGGATAGTTCGAGCCCTCACTTTAGGGTGCACTTCATTGTGTTAACATATCAATCACACAGGTGAGTTCATACCGCTTTTTACTTGTTTAAAACCCTATAAACTATTTGGGGCGAGATACATGCTTATTTATCAAAACATTTAAACTCTATTGCAAAGTTTATAATCGATATATCGTGCATAAACATTTCTTTCTGTTAACACTCTATAGATGCCTACGCCATTTATTTTTCACTCAACCGATAAGTTAGGATTCGACGAGTGACCTTTTTAGGAAAGACTTCCTATACCATCTGTAAGGAGGATTCCTCCTACAAGAAAACAATGAAAGGATTTTTGGAATTACCAACAAGGACTAGAACTAGATGGTAGGATGATTCAAAACTCAACAAAAACCTTAAGACATCACGAGGCCTTCCGAACCACTATTTTGGATTAGAATCCAAACTCTATCATTCCAAAAGTTCTAGCTAGGACTAGTTACGAGATTTAATACGAAACGAATACCCATGAAGCAACACTATAGGGATATACCAAGTCTTCTAAATGAGGCGGTAGAACATTCTGTTAAACATGGCCTCAACAATATGTGAATTTTCCTTGCAATGAGTGTCCCTTAAAGGAAAATTTTGGTTAAATTAAGGTTATCGATATAAACTTCCCCTAAGGCATTGTGTTCTCTAGAAATTCCAAGTAACCTCACTTCCATATCAAGAGATGCCCCAGGTTTGAACACGTCGGAAAATCAATGACTCCCCACCTACAAGTGAAACCAGAACAAACATTCTTCGACATAGTATAAGCTGATATCTACTTTCTTGCTAACATGATAACAATATTAGTGATGAACTATTTTTGGAAGCACTCAATATCGGAACAAATCTTGGAAAACCAACCACTACACCACCTCACTTAAATATTTAAGGTTTGTGACTTTACAACATGGAGTATGGGAACCCTTCGATAATCAAGCAATAAACATTTTAGTTATAGAGACCAAGCACATTAGGCAAGTAATAACAGTCATGACATTCGATAGGACTAGAAACGCGAGGAATCACAACTGTTACCTATAATCTATTATTTTCAATAAGGTCCTTTCCTACAGATCTAACATTTTTGAAGTATAACACAAGACACGTGGTATAAATTCCAGTTGTACCTATTATAAGCTATTCGATTCATCTTAGACTGCGACAGTCATTTCAGATTTCCATGAAACCTACTAGGACATGATTACCGCTACTACCCTCAGGTCAATGGTTAGTATGCTAGAGAGCAATTCCCACATTAGATTATTGCTCAAGCCGGTCTGACCTTCTAGAAATGATTAGGTAAATCATTCTCCATCGACGAGTTTCTTTGCAACAATAGTTAACTCATGAGCGTATTGACTACAACATTGAGGCTTTGTAAGGTTGAGGTATCAATCACTTATTCAAGGATTAAAAATCAGGAAAGTCCAATTCATTAGTCCATGATTCATTCATGAAACAAACAAAGAAGTCATACAAATCAAAGAATCAGTACAATTAACAACATATAGCTAGATAAGCTACATCGTTATACGATACGAAATTTGGAGATATGTCCCATTAGCCGCAAACCATTAGAATTTCAAGTGGGCAACAAATTATGCACAAGGACCCGCTTGAAAGGCGTGGTAGATTTAAAAAACAAAAAAAACAATGGACGAACCAATTCGACCAAATATTCTCATCTAGACTCTCATTTTCTTCCCGATTTGTTATCATTTACCGAGAATTTTAATTCCTTTTACCTTAACTATCATTGTAACAACACGGTTTAAATCTTTGTAAACATTGAGAGTTATAACAACTAAACCGAACGTCGCATCATCGTTCCTTAATTATACATAGCCTAGCTAACTATGTCTAATTCTGGAGGGATCATGTTATGTTGGGAGCGGTTATTTATAATTCTTAGTGCAAGCAAAATGTTCACATGTTCCAATTCAAAGTGTTACTTATGAGAGACTCATTCGATACTTTCTTTACTACGATGTTTTGTACACTCTCAATCATCGATAACCGTAACGACACTTCTCTATGTCTTTTCTTCTCGTTATTCATTACAAACTCAAATTCGATAGACCAACATGAGCTGAATTCGGGATGAATTCCTTTTGGATGGGCGAATGTGACAACCCGTACTTTCAGGTCATTTCTCGAAACATTTTATGCCTCACAATTTCAACAATTATCGTAAACTTGGTTTACGTGTTTCAAATTCGCGTAACCTTAAAGGTTTAGCGGCGAATTCATGATCATAACACCACGAACATTTCATATGGACTAAGATTAGTCTACATTTCATTGACATCATTTGCATCACATTAATTCATTCATGACATTTCATTTCGCATTTAACGCGTAATTTTTATATTTAATAAACGGTATCGCGGTGAGTTATTATTTTAAACATTTGATCGATTACTTTCAAAAATGATCCCGATGTAATTTTAAACTACATTTAGTTTATAAAAACTATATTTTTAGTTTTCCTAGTGATTCAAATTCATTTGGTACATAAATCGTTAAGTTTATATTATTACAACGCTTTTCTTAAAAACTACACGATAATTATATTATCACTCAAATTTTACAAGAAATATATTTTTACAATTTTTATGATCTAAATATAATTTACTTTGGTCCATTAAAATTTAATTTAACTAAAACTACTATAGTTTCACAAATGTATACAAGTTACCATTTATCTCAAATACACTTACATTTTAACTTACACATTTTATACATATACTTTATAAAAAAAGGATATTGTGGACAAAATCCCCCAAAACCGGCAAGGGGAGGTAGCATTTAATGTGGGTAAGTTTCCTATTTGATTGTATAAGTTCTCACTTCACCTCATTTACACTCATTCATCTCATAATAATTCAAGAAGTGTTAAAAGTTCTCTCTATCCTTGTTCCTTCCTCCCAAAACCGGCCTCATAGTGATCCAAGAGGAGATCATCACAATTTTCAAGATCAAGTTTATCACAATCTAGTATACACTCTTGTTTAGGTTTTGAAATAAAAACCAAGAGTGTTTAGGCTAACCTTGTTCCTTGAACCTCATCATATTAACTTGTAAGCATATCATTACTTTTCATGTTTCCCCTT